>OY728137.1:1073403254-1074028254 GCA_963277665.1 Viscum album | reverse complement strand
GTTAATTAGTAATATTATCATTAATTATATAATAATTAATTATTAATATAATTATTACATATATAATAAATATTTAGTTAATTAGAAATACAATTAATAATTATAACTAATTAATTAGTAATTATTAATTATTAATTAGCTAATTAGTAATATAAATATTTATTATAATTATTCATTATAATTAGAAATTAGTAATTATTAATTATTAATAAGTAATTAGTAATTATTAATTAGTAAATTAGTAATATAAATATTAATTATAGTTATTCATTAAATTATTAATTATTAATTATTACTCATTAATTATTACTTATATAAAAAATAATTAGTTAATTATTAATATAACTATTAATTATATAATAATTAATTAGTTAATTAGTAATATAATTATAATCTTTCAAAGTCACGTACTTGAAACATTTTTAAGTTTCAAGTAGGCGGTTTTGAAAGCTTATAAATTTTTTTTCATTAACATTTTTTTGTAAATTGCTTTTGTTTTAAACTATTTTTTATATGTTTAATCCATGTTTTAAGTTTCATTTATATTGGTCTTCTATTTTATGTTTTATGGTCTTTCAAAGTCACGTACTTGAAAAATTTTAAGTTTCAAGTATGCGGTTTTGAAAGCTTATAAATTACTTTTCATCAATTTTTTTTTGGAAATTTCTTTTGTTTTCAACTATTTATTATATGTTTAATCAATGTTTAAAGTTTCAATTATATTCGTTTTATAGTTTATATTTTACAGTCTTTCAAAGTCACGTACTTGAAACATTTTTAAGTTTCAAGTAGGCGGTTTTGAAAGCTTATAAATTATTTTTCATTAACATTTTTTTGTAAATTGCTTTTGTTTTAAACTATTTTTTATATGTTTAATCCATTTTTTAAGTTTCATTTATGTTGGTCTTATAGTTTATCTTTTATTGTATTTCAAAGTGACGTACTTGAAAAATTTTAAGTTTCAAGTATGCGGTTTTGAAAGCTTATAAATTACTTTTCATCAACTTTTTTTTGGAAATTTCTTTTGTTTTCAACTATTTATTATATGTTTAATCAATGTTTAAAGTTTCAATTATATTCGTTTTATAGTTTATATTTTACAGTCTTTCAAAATCACATACTTGAAACATTTTTAAGTTTCAAGTAAGCGGTTTTGAAAGCTTATAAATTATTTTTCATTAACATTTTTTTGTAAATTGCTTTTGTTTTAAACTATTTTTTATATGTTTAATCCATTTTTTAAGTTTAATTTATGTTGGTCTTATAGTTTATCTTTTATTGTATTTCAAAGTGACGTACTTGAAACAGAATCCCACATCGGAAATGCAGAATCTACTGCACAGTAAAGGTAGAACCTGAATTCCACATCGAAAATGCAGAATGATTTTCAGGGCAAACCCTCTTATAATGAATAATTATAATAAATATTTATATTACTGGTTAACTAATTAATAATTACTAATTACTAATTAATTATTTATAATTATTAATTATATTTCTAATTAACTAAGTATTTATTATATATGTAATAATTAAGTATTATATAATTGATAATTTTATTACTAATTAACTAATTAGTTATTATATAATTAACGATTAATAAACACTAATTACCAAATTACAAATTATATACTAATTAATTAGTTATTTCGTAATATAAATATTAATTATATACTAATTAAATAGTTAATTAGTAATAGAATTATTAATTATATAATCTGTAATTAGGTAATTAGTAATTATTAATGTTTTATTATTATGTTTGTATGGTTATATAAATATATATAAATAAAACCTAATTTACCCCCTCCTGAGATTCCACTCTGACCAACAAGTAAAAATAGTATTTTGATTTCAGTACACATAAAACATGTAAACAATAATGTACAATCAATGCATATGTCTGTGGCGAGGAGATTCCGTCCCACATGGTGGTCTGCGAATAGGACATCCGCGTCGAGTGCGCAGTGGAGTCTGATGACCTGGAGAAGGCTGATCCTCGGGCACTGAAACGTCGACTGTCGCATCCTCCATCTGTGTGTCAGTTGGAGGAGCTGTCAACTGCATCTCGTACTTCCATTCAGATCCTTCTCCCACTAGGGTGGTAGAAGGACCTGCCACCATCGCAGAGGGGAACGAAGCCTGTGATGGAGCTATACCCCAAGACGACGACGGCTCTAGAATCCAAGGCTGGGAAGGATCTGGAACCCAAGATGGAGAGAACTGCGGATATCCTGTCAGGAAAGACGGATCCCATGCCACCTGAGGCACATCCTGAATAGGCTAATCCTGGACTACTAGAGGCCCGACCTCTGCCTGTGGAACAGGCGATGCCTCACGTGCAGCACGACGCTGTCTACGTCGCCGTGGTCGTGGCTCCTCAGCACCAGCAGCAGCTGCAGGATGTTCCTCTGGGGCAGGAACCTCATGTCTCCGAGCCAGACGCGTGAAGATGCTCTCGGAAAGCGCATGAAAAGATGCCCTCGCCTCCAGCGCTGTAGCATGGACGGCTGCCCGGCTAAAGACCCCCTCCTCCTCTTCATCGCTCATGTGAACAAGCTGCTCTGTGTGACTTCCCTGTAACTAGATTCAAATGGAATTAGAAAATAATTCAATAAACAAACTAATAGGAATTTATTAACTTACCATCCTCTGCATCTCTATGCCAGCTTGGGTAAGATACAGTATAGATTTTAGTCTATACCAGGGCGCATAGTCAACCTGCTCTGAAAGAGAGAATCGATTTGTAGGAACACCTTGAATACATAACTCTGCACGTCTGTGCCAGCAGTCGATAAAACTCGCATGTACTTGGGACCAGTCATCATCCTGCCTCCCTGTCAGCTTCATCCCATGAAACTTGTCTGTCTGTCTAGATGGTAATGGAATCGGCTGAGTACGAAAAAATTGGCGCATGACTCTGTCAGGCTGCTGCCACTCAATAATATGAAAGTGAATGAGGGGAACTACAGCCATAGCATCCTCAAGACCAACAGTGCAGTATGCTGGCAACTGGTCCATAATACTCCAGTATGGAAGCCATGAAATCTAAAATGACAAGTGATTTTGTCAAAAAAACACCCAACTAAAAACCAAAATTGATGTTATTATTAAAAATGTTAGACAGTGATAGATTGTATATACATACCTGATCAGGTAAGAGACAGTCCAACTGTAGCCGATATACGCCCAAATGCTGTCTCGGAACCACGTCAAAATTGTGTCGCTGACACCACCTGTAAAATACAACGATAATGACAAATAATGAGAAATTATAGTCAATAACTCATAGTAGAATAAAAAACCAATAGAAATGACTTATCATACCAGCGTCCACGCGGAGCGTCATGCAGCACCTCCATCTCGACCGGTGGACCAGCAAGGTCAGGGCGGAATGATGGGATGCGCTCCCATGCCCACATCTGAATAAGGATGACGCATCCTCCAAGACCTGTACGGTCCCTATGGGATAGTCTGCATAATGATCTGTACGTGTATGCCAAGCAGGCTGATCCCCAACTGTACGTCCCAGCCCGATCAAAGTCCTCTAGTAGGGGTAGATACATCATATGCACGTGCATCCCCGAGTGATCAGTACACATGGTCCCACCAATGAGTCGTAAGATATATGCACAGGCGTAACGCATGACGGTATGCTCATCATCATCATCCTGTAAATGTGGAATCTGCGACTCCAACCAACGCATAGATATGGACGATCCATCTGTAGCCCTACGGTCGGACAAAATATCAACGCCTAACAAGCGTTGAGCAAGGTCTGGCCAAGCTGCACGAGTGGGTCCAATAACGGGTCTCCCCTGGATAGGAAGACCGAGAAGAACTGCGACATCCTCGAGGGTGATGGTCATCTCCCCCTCAGGCAAGTGGAATGTGTGTGTCTCTGGTCTCCATCTCTCAACGAGGGCAGCAAGTAGGTAATAATCTACAAATGTGAAATCTGATACGGCAAGGCCATAGAAGCCAGCACGGAGCAAGTAAGGTCTAATGGCATGTGGAGGCTCCATGTGATGAAAATGGTGCGCTCGACGCACCTTCACAAATCGATCTGGATGACCCTCTAACACGGCCTGCGAAATATGGGTAGGCTGCTGAGTGAGTAGTATGGTATCATCCATCTGCATATAAACAAAGAAAATGAGTCGTAAGTGTAAAATGTAAATATAACATTAATGGGTTAACTGACATACACATTTCAATATGGGTTAAGTGTTCCGCTTTCGGAGTTTTGAAATAAATTCTATTATTTCATATTCAAAGTTATTTCTTGAAAGCATGAATATTAATATGAAATAAGTTATGTTATCTAAAATATTGAGTCTTGAATTTGGTTACACATATTTTGGGGGAGCTTTGTGATTAACTACTTATGGATTGGATTAAGATAAACCATGTCAATTAGTAATGATGTTTTTAGAATTTATCTAATTGTATGTATTCAATATCTTATGCTAATTATTATGACACTATAAATTTGTTATAGAACAGTTTTCTAAAATATCCTGCATGTTTAGATTGGGGTTTAGGTTGGAGGGTTTAGGGTTAAAATTTTTAATATTAACGTCCGGGAAACATGTTAATGGGTTAACTGACATACACATTTCAATATGGGTTAAGTGTTCCGCTTTCGGAGTTTTGAAATAAATTCTATTATTTCATATTCAAAGTTATTTCTTGAAAGCATGAATATTAATATGAAATAAGTTATGTTATCAAAAATATTGAGTCATGAATTTGGTTACACATATTTTGGGGGAGCTTTGTGATTAACTACTTATGGATTGGATTAAGATAAACCATGTCAATTAGTAATGATGTTTTTAGAATTTATCTAATTGTATGTATTCAATATCTTATGCTAATTATTATGATACTATAAATTTGTTATAGAACAGTTTTCTAAAATATCCTGCATGTTTCAATTGGGGTTTAGGTTGGAGGGTTTAGGGTTAAAATTTTTAATATTAACGTCCGGGAAACATGTTAATGGGTTAACTGACATACACATTTCAATATGGGTTAAGTGTTCCGCTTTCGGAGTTTTGAAATAAATTCTATTATTTCATATTCAAAGTTATTTCTTGAAAGCATGAATATTAATATGAAATAAGTTATGTTATCTAAAATATTGAGTCTTGAATTTGGTTACACATATTTTGGGGGAGCTTTGTGATTAACTACTTATGGATTGGATTAAGATAAACCATGTCAATTAGTACTGATGTTTTTAGAATTTATCTAATTGTATGTATTCAATATCTTATGCTAATTGTTATGATACTATAAATTTGTTATAGAACAGTTTTCTAAAATATCCTGCATGTTTAGATTGGGGTTTAGGTTGGAGGGCTTAGGGTTAAAATTTTTAATATTAACGTCCGGGAAACAAGTTAATGGGTTAACTGACATACACATTTCAATATGGGTTAAGTGTTCCGCTTTTGGAGTTTTGAAATAAATTCTATTATTTCATATTCAAAGTTATTTCTTGAAAGCATGAATATTAATATGAAAACTTATCTCAGATGTTTGGGGTTTAGAAAACCAAGGAATAAAAAAGAGATAACAACATTTAGTTTACAATATGGGAATGTCACAATGAAGACAATACATCATTATGAATGAGACTGTGAAGTCGACCCAACAACGTTAGGGCATCGCTTCCGGTTATGACCTTCTTTATGACATATTGTGCATCGCAAACTCTGCCCTTGTTCTTGAGGCCAGTCCATCTCATTATGCATCCTACTCGCCTTTGGTCTCCCACGAGGACGTAACCGATTCATGTCAGGTATCACTATCGGCTGGCCTTCAGGCATTGGGAAATAACGATACTCCCCAATAGGTGTCCATGGTGCAGCATAACAGTTGGCAATGATATCCATATGGTACACTGGATCAACATATGCTTCCCATGAGATGTTCACAGAGGCACATGCTGCGACGACGTGTGTACATGGAAACCGTAAGGCCTGAAATTTTCCACATTGACATTGCCTTGTTTCCAGTAATACCACCATTTTTTCACCGACGTGATTTGTGATGGGGTCTGAACGCTCTTGAACTTCAAATCGGGAGTCTTCTCTTCGAAATAGACATACGTGATAACCAGAAGCTTCTTCAATATTTTTTTCAATCTCTCGTTGAAAGTGTATTCCATATCTTATCCCTTGATGTATTCTGTCTGATGCTAGTTTTTGTCTATCCACAAAGTACTTCACGCATCGATATAATGTCTCCTGAACTAATGCGGTTATAGGTAGCTTGCGAAGTCCTTTGAAGATACCATTGATGCACTCCACAATGTTTGTCGTCATGTGTCCGTACCTCTTTCCCCCGTCGTATGCCAATGTCCATTTCTCTTTTGGAATCCGCATCATATAATCATAAACTTCTTGATTAGCCTGACGAATTTGTTCAAAACGTTCTTCAAATCGTCGTTGGTCCGACTCATATGATACAAAACGTAGATGATATTTCACATAAATTGATTTTATATTTATATTGAAACAGTAAAACAGAATGAATAAAATACGTACCAAGCCTCGTGATTGCCTTCTTCATCGGTTCGTTGTGGAATTTTTTATGTACATTTCTAGCAATGTGTCTAATGCAGAACTGATGATGTGCATTTGGGTATCTCCATGTATCAGGATCTGCATTGATTGCCTCATTAATTGCTCGATGAAGATCAGATATCAAACAAACTCCCTGAATGTTGGTGAAATGGTTGCTGATACATGCCAGAAACCAACTCCATGATTCATAGTTTTCTTTCTCTACAATGGCAAAGGCAAGCGGAAGAGGTGAACGGTTTCCATCTTGGGTTGCCGCAATCAACAATACGCCCTTGTATTTTCCATACAGAAATGTTCCATCAATCTGAATAAATTGTTTGCAAAAACGAAATGCAGAGATACAAGGAAGGAATGCCCAGAACAACCGATGAAATTGAACACGAGATGGATCAAGTCGATTATCAGGAGACACATGTTCGTTTGTATCCAGATGGAAGACAACTTGGTTATGATGCCTCAGTATGGCTAGCAATTGCGGCAATACTCGATATGAGTCATCCCAATCACCATATACCTTCACAATTGCCTTCTGTTTCGCCATCCATGCCTTATTATAGGAAATCTTATAACCGAATGTCTGTAGAATCCTCTCTTGCACAAGGGATATTGGAACATCTTGGCATGTCCTAATCATCTCAACAACAATAGATGACACAAATTCTGCATCCAATGAAGTATGATCTTGTGTGAGACTTGGCTGAACGCAACTATGAGCCGCCTCAATCCTTGAGATTCTCCAACCTCCAAATGTAATGTCTGGAATAGCCCTTAAGCGAAATCTACAATCATCCCCATACTTCACGCACCGTATAATATATTTACTACGGCATGATTCGTGAACTACATAGTTGAAGTTTCTCTCAATATGAAATCTCTTTAACGTGCTTTTTAAGGCATCTTTACTGGGAAAATTCCTTCCAATATATAAGTTTTTGTCCACCTCACTAAACCTATCTGGTACAACTCCAGGGAACTCAGTTGCCGGTGTGAGAACAGTATTATCGAATTCAGGCACGCGTGTCATTGCTTCTGACCAAGATGAAAATAATGGTGGATGATTTATTGACTGAGGTTGATGTACAACAACTGCATTTCTCAAAACCTGCTCTCTATCTTTTGTTGGTCCCTCCTCATCAGCACTGTTGTCGCCATCCGATCCATCATTACGAAACTCCTCATCAGAAGTCGGATTGACATGTATATCCGGAAGATCATCTAGGTTGTCCTCTTCTGCTGCATCATTTGGAATAGGCTCAATGTCATGGGGTAGACTGTCTTCAACCACTCTTGTATTTCTACGTCTTTGTACAAGTGGACGTTGTTGTTGTACAGTAGCAACAACAACGTATAACTCCATCATGGTACCATCTAACCGTTGAGAAAATAAATTAATTGCTTGGACCCACTGCGCATCAGCAACCAATGGACAAGCTATATGCCACATTGTTGTTGGAAATTGCAAATGTCTATAGCTCATAGACATTATCTCTTGATCGGGTCCCAAATTTAAGGAAACATGAATTCTCTCTTGAAGGTCACTTATGGTAACACAATCCACTGTACTAACCACCGTAATTGGTTGTGTACTATAAGAAGCTCCTTGCTCAGTTTGAATAATCTCCCCATAACAGTACACACAGGCATACATGGCTCTCTACGTCAAAAATGTGTTCTTTCATCAAAATTATGATAGTGTAACAAAATATTAACAATTATGTTTGACGATATGATGTTTATTATAATGTAATTTTATTGCGCCTTTCTATACCATAAACTATGCTACTGATGTTTGACCATATCATATTTATTAGAATGTAATTTTAGAGCGCCTTTTTATTTAGTTTGTTTGTTCTTCTTCATTTCACTTTATATGTTCATTAGTATCATTAGCTAATCATTATATGAATTCATGTTTTAATCCTATGTTATTTTTTAATTATTCTAAAATTAACTAATAATAACTAATCGTTAATTATTCTATTATTCTATATTTAAATAATAATAACTTTAATTTTTTAATTCTTATGTCCTTATTTGATTCTATAACATTATACTTATCATTTATCATTGATAAATATACTGATCATTAGTATCGTTAGCTAATCATTATATGAATTCATGTTTTAATCCTATGTTATTTATTAATTATTCTAAAATTAACTAATAACAACTAATCATTAATTATTCTATTATTTTATAATTAACTAATAATAGCTTTAATTCGTTAATTCTTATGTCCTTATTTCATTCTATAAAATTATATTTATCATTTATCATTGATAAATATACTGATTTGCTTTTTCTTCTCTTAGAAATTTTAGTAGTTTATAAAGAAAATATGAATCATCTTAAGCATATTCCCCGGGAGTGTCAAACCAGGATGCAGCAAGGCCCGTTATCGTGCACCAGTTCCCGTTCGAGTCTAGCTCGAAGCGGTGTTTTCGGGTTTTACCCCTATGTACATCTGTGCCAGAGCCACATCCACTTGTTTGTATCCAGACAGGAATTTAATTGCGTAGATAACCACATAATCTTTAAGCTACCAAAATTTCTAAATACTTAATCTTAAGTTAATCTATACTTAATCTATACTACCTAACAGTAATTATTTAAAACTATATATAACTAATTACAAAAACTAAATAACCAAATATTAAGAACTACCTAAACTGCTTAACAAATGAAAGATTTAAAACTAAACAAAATTAAATTAATTAAATAAAAACATTAAATTAAATAAAGAAACATACCTCTAAATGAAGCTTCGTAAAAGCTCGCACAGCAAAAAAAAATTAGAGAGAGAGAGCAAATTGGAGAGATAAGTTGCAATGAACAAGTGAGGAGAGGGGGGGGTGGCCGCCCTTTTATAAGGACTTCAGGCAAAGGCGGCATCGCGGAAGCCGCCTTTCGCCTCTGCGTATGGCCAAAGGCGGCTTCCGCGATGCCGCCTTTCGCCTTACCCTGAGCCGAAAGGCGGCCTCCTCCCGGCCGCCTTTGCCATGTCATCGATCCGAGCCAAAGGCGGCGCGGGGGAGCAAAGGCGGCATCGCAGATGCCGCCTTTGTGCGCTAAAACAAAGGCGGCATCTTAAAAGAACTAATTGAACACAGTTAAATTAATAAACTTGATAACTGTTAAACTAAATAAATAAGAGACTTAAATTAAAAAGAAAACTAAATAGATTAAATAAAGAATAGCTGTAAATAAAAAATAAAAACATCAGTGACCCAATAAGTCACCACAAGAGCTCTTCTACCTTACCGGTAGACTAAGACAAAATAAAAATGAATTAAAACCCAATCTGTATACATAAAATAATATAATTAATGCTTAAAAACTATTAATTAATTAAGTAATTAACTATCTGCACTTATATAATTAAGGGTGAACCATTTTATTAAATTTAACAACACAAAATATTTACTTTAATGGTTAGCAGAGCATCTAAACAAATTAATTATTATAATTAACCTATTCTAATGTAACTAAGTTAAAATATTAACTATGAAAATAAAGTCTAAGTTAATTAAATAGAATTACAATGATTAAAAAAAATATTTAAATAAAAATTAACATATTAAAAAGAAATCAAGTAGAACTAATTTAAACTAATTACTCACCGTTATTAAATTAAAATAATAGACTCACCGGTAAAATTTATAGGCTATCGTTAAGACATAAAAATAAGGCTACTGTTAGACTTAGAAGAGCGCTACCGATAGGATAAAGTATCGGTGACAAAGGTCACCGATACAGGCAAGGTCACCGATAGACTCAATGTCACCAATAGACAGTACCGGTAACCTGCTATCGGTAGCTAAGCTACCGGTAGTCTGGCAAGCCGAACTAAGTTGTATAAACATTAAAAATTAAAAGTAAATTAATTAGCAAACTCAATAATTAATAATAATGAAAAATTAAATAAAATAAACAAATATGGGTTAAATAAATAAATTGAAAATTAATTATATTAAAAACAAAGAAGGTATAAATCAACTATTTAAGGGCCCATAATTACATAAAATGATATAAAAATGAATATTTGACAAATTTAATTATAAAAATACAAAAGTACAAATATTTAACATAAAGTGATTAAATAATCAATTAAATCATTAAAAATTAAGTAAAAATATGTGGCAAAACATGTGTTTTAAAGGCAACATCAGATATCAAGTGGGAGCCTGAAATTCAAAAGAATGGTTGTATTCAACATTCAGAGTGGTATCCATTTCTTCATACATTAAAATTTAATTAGAACAGATATTTTTTTTAAATAAATCAGATTCAAAAAATTGGACTCATAAATTGAAACTAGACTTCTAATTGAAAATAATAGTATAAGATGAAGTTTTAAGAAGAATCATGAATCTTTGAGAAGTGTTGAAGAATTCCAAATGCACTGAGATTTTAGGAGAAATTGAGATTAGGGTGAATTTGATTTAGTGGAATTTTTTTTGGATTCTCACCCTAACCACTCGTGGGTCACCTATGAAAGGTGAAAAATACATCATACTTTTATGATGATCGAGGTACTGTTCACCATAAAAGAGAGATAATCTATGAGTTTTTAGAGAGAAGAAGAGTGTTTCTGTATTGATTCTTTTTTTAATTTTTTTTATGGATTGAAGTTAAAGAGAAGTAACAAGATCAAGACATTGTATTCAGTTAATAATCATATTCAGTGATTATCGTATTTATCTGATTACAATACTCAACTTCTCAATCATATTTGGATGATCATTGTATCAGGATGGATTAATCAGATTGGGGATTTCCGTATTGGGATTTCCAGACTAAGGAATAAGGTGTTTTTGAATTTTCTCAATCATACTCATCCAGTGTTATATCTTTTCATATTGATAAATCACATTGTAAAAAATTGTCATCTGAAGAATCGGTCTGAGAGAATCGTATCGTGGAAAATTATATCGGTGAGAATCAGAATCAGATGAATTAGAATGGAGAAAACGGCCTGGGAAAATTAGACTATGTTTTCATAACAAAGTACAGGAAGTTATTACCTTCTTCTGGGTAATAAATTAAAGAATTTTTTCAATTGAATACTTTTGTGGAATTGAAAAGAAGCATGGGTAACATGTGTTGTTACAAAAACATTTTATTACCCTATTTTTTCTAAGAGGGTGCATAAGCACTATTGGATTGTCTTAAAAGTGATACATGAATGAAAGGATATATCCTACACATTTTATTCCAAGGATTTATTTCTAGTGGATTGTGTGGTATTGGATAATTTCCAAGTCATACCAAGGATGTAGCTATTCTTATTGAATGATGAACCTTGTAAATACTTGTGTTTGTTTGGATGTGTAGTTGAATTGTTTTCAATAGGGAATCGAATCTTTAACCGGAGTTGAATTTTATTTCAAAGAATCATAAAATAAAATAGTATCACTGATTCACCCCTCCCCCTCTTAGTGATACAATTACATTGACTGGGCACTTTCATTCATCAATAAAATCAACAAATATTTCAACATGTAGAACCAGTGGTTCTTGGTTCAACTGTGGAATAATTGGTTATTTAATGTGTTATGATCAACATATAGGAAAAAAATAGTTTATATTGATTTAGTAACTTTAGTTAATCTAATTATTTTATCCCTATAGAAAATTTCAGCACATAGATATTTATAATACACAAGGCACCCATAATAATCACATGCAATACTAGAAATGCACACAGTTTTATAAATATGGCACATAATAATCCATGAAATGTGAATCCCTAAGTGCCCAGTATGATGCATGAGTTTATACCTCATTTATTTACCGGTAAAAGGAAAATAAAATCCTTAATAATAATAATAACATTGCAAACCATGTGCGCCACCCGATGGTGAAATAAATGAAACTATAATAGGAAAAAACCAGAACAATAGTAACCTATCCTAGGTAATTTGAGTTTCCCTTGTATGTGGGTTAGATAATTCTAAAAACAGGCTCATTACCAAATTTTGATACATCTTAGTCTCTATTCTAATACCCAAATAGTAAGACAAAAGGAAAAAAGAGGTCTTTAATACCACTTTATAGCATCCTTCCCTAGAACCCACTGAGCAGTGCCCCGAGACGGTTGTCTAGATGACCTCAAGCACACCTCCATGTACAGAAGAGGCTGTCGACTATTACCGAGGGCCTAGGGTGTGTCCATGGGGAGATTATACCTTCATTGATCAGAGTATAACATAACAGTATACAATAATGGTAAGCTGTCAAAAAATAAAGAAATAACATCCAAGATAAAAAACTGGTGGAAGGTGAATAATAAATAGATACAAAAATAAAAAATTCCAAAAGATATAGCTACTAACATCACAAGAATAGTATCATTCCCCTGCTCTTGTACTCCATCCTATAACTGGTAATCAAGCATTGGAAGTTGTCAATTTCCCTTTAACTATACATAAAATCATGAATTTTTCTTGGGTACTAATGGAGGACCAAGAAGTGTGTGATATGTACTCAATAAGACACCAGTAATGGTGCCTAGATCATTCCAGTTAGTGAAAATAAAAAGATCTATGAGCCAACAATAATAAATGGTAGAAAATAAATAAATAACTACATTGGGATGGGTTCCTTATGGGATACTCAACCAATTCTACTTGCTTCGGTCAAGGATAGATTTCTTTGAACCATGGTTAACTTGTACAAGAGAGATATATAATATAATGGGTTTTTATAATTAAAGTATCCAAAGGTGTATTGTGTCAAAGCATGTGATTTTTATTGGTGTACACATCCTTTAATTGAATGCATTAGCTTTCTTAGAATTAATAAGAAACATCCTTTGAATTTAAATAAGTGGCATGCTGGGCCCATCTGTGGTGAACCATATCTATGAACCCAAGTATCTTACCAAGAGCATAATAAATACTCAAACCCATTGAAGTCCATCCATGACGATCTATAGACGGAATCCTATGTATAACACTCATCATGAGTAAAATCATCCCTCTGATCCTGTCTCTGGTATTTCACGTATGGGACCAAGTATCACTCATGACCTTGTATAACCATCTAGCCACTGATACCATCGATGGTGTCTCTCCTAGGGAACCTATATCGCTCATATGGAGGTAAGGTAAACGTACAATGATCCCATCCTAGGCGTACATAATATCACTCTTGGTGTATATACAACCATTTACAAATTCAATTACAATGATTGACGAGCTCATCTAAGGCATACCATAAGGATCCAAGTATAAATCTTCGATACGATATGAGTTATGGATTCACTATAAAAATACATATATTTATAAAGGCATTGTACTTATAACATTTTAATCAAGTTGGAAAACACATTTAATTAAGAAAATTCTACTAGGCATAGGGCATAAGGTCTCAATCACGACCAACATCATTCTTAATTAAATTCAAATTTCAAGGAATCATCTATTACAAGGAAAAACAAACCTAAAAATGTGATTTAGCAATAAAATGTTGAGGTAAATTAGGATTTTAAGGAAGGAACATAAATTGGGGTAGCTCACGTCAAGGCAATCAACCAAGGGTTGACTCGCCACTAGTTAGGAAAGTAGTGGGTAAGGAAATACATTCATGTTAATTAATTAAATATATTAGAGGTGAATAAGAAAAGGTATGGCATGATATATAATTTTTCAAAATATAAATGCAACCAAACTTGAGGGAAAGAAGCTAGACCACCTACCTTAGGTTTGTAGTGCTCTACTTGTCTAGTGTTAGCCCTTGAATTAAGATAGAACATGGTATATTAGAAGAATTATCCAATTACATGAGGATGGGGAAAATTATATCACACAAAAATATCACAAGAGATGGAAATAGAAACTCAGAATAAAAGGAGTGTATAGCTCACAAAGAGTGATCTAACTCACCTAATGATGAATGAAACAGAGACCGAATGAGGGAGTTACCAAAATGCCTACTTAGAGGAGAAGAGGACACCTTTGGGTGGCCAAATGATAGAGAAAATGAAGTAAGAAGAAATAATTAGGTGTTTAAAACATAATAAGGGTAAACAAATAAATTCCCATTTAAACTAGGGGTATCACAATTTGGTTGCACGGTTGGCCAAATAGTGCGCCAACTGTGTGACAACCAGCACCCATGGAGACCCCTCGCATGGGCAAGGCACACAGTTTGACTAACCATGCATAAGACACATGAAATGGATCTACCAAGGATATCTACAATCCTGTATGTGCGTGTGGCCTAGCTCACATGGTTGTAGAAAAACCGTGTAGCCTCTCCTCTACACTAGGTACCTTGCATGGTTGAGTTGAACAGTTAGCACTAACTCTGAACTAACCATGCAAATCAGTTTTCCTCCTTAAATTGTAGATCTATGGGCTCTAAACTTGCCCCAAACTCTCCCAAAATACTCTTTAGCCTTTATAGTTCACTATTAACATAAAACGAGAGGTTTTTTAATAATAACACATGAGTCCGTACCACTTTGAAATTCCAGTACCTTACAAATATAATAACGATTTAAATGTAATTTAGTAGATTAAATATAACTAAAGAATAATTATGTTACTTAAAATCATATTTAAAAAAATAATTTGACTTTTAAATTAATTAATTTATTGAAAATAAATGATTTTTTACAAAAAATTAGTATTTTTTCACTATTCTCTAAATATCAATATTTTCTGAAAAATACCAAAATTTCACCAAAAACAAAATTTTATATTCTAAATTAAAAAATGAAGTTAATTTTATGAAATAAATTTTCTAAATTTTCCAAAAAAAATTATAACATTTTTTCATGAAAAGAAATAAAAATCATTTTTGAATAAAACATATTTTTGATGAATAAAATTTATTTAATAAAAATTTATTGATTATTTACTAAACATTTATCAAATATTTATATTGAGTATGGTATATATATATATATATTTCATAATGTAGTTAATACTATTCATACCCACCAATTTAATAGATAGTTTATAATGATTACATATATCGTGGGTCATTTAAGCTCGGTGTTGCATGTTGAATACACTATCAAACATAAAAATATCTGGGTTTCATGTACTAAAAGCCATCAAAGAGATTAAATTTATTTAAAAATAAATATATCATAAATTCTTGGTGAGTTACATTATTGACTAAGCTTGGTGTCTCTTATCATACACACTATCAAACATGATGTTCTTATTTCAAACTCTCAGGGTGTTACTTCCTCTCCCCTTTTCTAAATTGCGACCATTAAATTCTAACTTTTATCAGTAATAAAAGGTTGGATATTTGAAAATACCTTTTTTAGAAACCCACTTTGTAAAAAGGGTTAACAATAAATCCTCTTGATAAGAGATAAAGTTAAGTATGATGGTTATTTATAATACCACATAAATAGGTTTCTAAGTAGGATAACACAGGTGGGAAGTGAATATGTGAAAATAGAAGAAAAATGTAAATAATCATAGATAGTGATTGAGGACATTGATCACAAGAATGTTAATGATCAATAGAAAGTTAAGGGCCTCAAAACCCTAAATATGTGATAATTTAAAAGACTATATAATTATTTGGGTATGAATGTAACAGGATAAAATTTTGTTTTAATATTCTTTTCCTTGAGTTGAGGAATTAATTTTCCATATAGAATAGGAGCATAAGGAAATATAATTACTTGATAATTTGAATTTATTACTTTAATCAATTTCCACCACAATATTTTATTTTTCTCCAAATGATGAGTATTCAAGATTATTTTTTATGCCCAAAGCACTAAAAATTAACCTTTTAAGGATCATATAACAATAAAAATTATAACAAAATATTCCACATATCTTTAGAAATTAAACAAAACCAAAATTGTTATCACATGGTAAGATAATTCCCAAAATGAGTAAAACATCATATGATACATTAATCTTTAAAATTTAGTAATAATACCAAATATTTAAACTAAATCATTCCCAAAAAACCTAAAAATTAAAGAGCGTTTTAACCTCAAATGTTATCTCATATTTTTTTATTTTTAAATCCCAAAATATTGTGATATTTTTTTTCAAAATAACAGTAATCACTAAGTCCCCAAATCACTTTTCAATCGTGATAAAACTTATAGTCCCATAATTACCTCAATATCCAAGATCATATAAACCCTATATATTATCAATACCTTAAAATTTATGCCTTCAAAATGTAAAGGAATGCTTCAAATTAAACTGAAGATTTATATATAATTAACCTGCTAAAACATCTCCTAAAAAGTCATTAATCACTTTAAGATTTCATTGCTTAAAAACTCAAATGGGTGTCTATGACTTTGAAACTAAGATCATAATTAATATTATAAACCTATGATGTTATTCATAACTATTAATATAAAATCACATAAATACATCATAATCTTGAAAGTTATCTAAACCTTTCCTATGATACCAACTATAATAGCCCAGAACCCACACTCTTAGATCAAGAGCAGATAACATAAACTTTACATTTCCATCTTTGATACTGATAGAGATGACCCAATTTTCACCATACCAAACTTACAATAAAAAATAGAAAAAATGGATCACTTAAATTCTCAAGGACCTTTTAAGTTTATAGTTTTATCGAATTAGAAAAAACTGTAACATAATTAATTCCCTTGAATTTAAGATAATATTTTTACCACTAAACATAGATTTTTATATTTCATATTAGGTCATAAACATAATCCATTTAAAACCCTCATAGACACAAACAATTCAACATAATACTTGGTAACCTAGGGAAAATGAAACATAATAATGGGGATATCAAATGATCATTTGGGGTAAACATAGTCATTAACAATTGAATGTTATCAGTGAGTATAAGAAGATCATGAGAGTATGAACACATAATCAGATTTCATGAGTGAATAATAAAATAACTCATACCCATAAATACCCGAATCATCAAATTTGAAATATGTAATAAGGATTTAATAAATGAAATAGTCATAAAAATCAATAATCATGAGCCATATGATATTAATATTGATCGAAGGAAACATTTTAAACTCATGGAAAGCATAGATAAAACATGTTAGTATCTTGGAACATCATCTTCATATAATACTTATATAACCCTTACAGAATGATTAAAAATGGAATAACTATATAGTCTATTTCCAATATAATTATATAGAGTACATAATCATTACCCAATACATTGGAACACTATCAGGGAATACCCATCATGTAAGATATATTGGGATTATCCGACGTTATCTTGGAACACATATTGTATAAGCTATAATAGTCTCACTTGGCACCATCTGGGTGAACCCATCATATATAATGTCCAAGAACCACAATATGAATAAATTACATAGATATTTTATCATAAAAATCATAGAAACAATCATTATTCCTTTTATAACTTGATTAACCCCTGTAAAAGAAATGAGTTCATGTTAATATATTTAAAACATGATTAATCTGTGGAAAATAAACAAGTTCCATAAAAATATATTGGAAACATGGTTAACATGTGTAAAAGAAATGAGTTTAATAATAATCTCTTTCAAACAATATTAATCCATCCTGAGAAATAATAGGGATGGTATCATTACAAAATATCCCCAATGGAGCATAAGTAACAATTAGGATTATTGATGTTGATGAATGGGGATACCATTAAAACATCATTAAATAAATTTGGATGAAAATAACCTTTTAATTTTGAAAAAAAATAACTTTTAAAAACTAAAATTCACATAATATTGTGAAAATAATTTTCTTTGAAAAAAACCTTGGAAACATATAAAGGTAGCTTTAAAAATCATTTAAAACATTTCTTGAGGAAAATAACTTTTCCATTTTTAATTTTTTTTTAAAGATTTTGAAAATAATTTTCTTGGAAAATAAACTTGGAAACTTATAAATTAAACTTCAAATAAAATAATGGTCATGATGGAGGAAAATTATGTTCATGTCGTATATGTTAAAACAAATATTCCTTTTACACTTGTGGTAAAATTCAAACGAGCATTATTTGGAAAATGAAATGAAGATTACTTTAATTTTTTTTATAAATAAAAAAATGGGTATAAATTTATTAGACAAATTATTTGAGGAATTTTAAAAACATTTTTGAATATATTTTTAGAAGACATGATTTTAATAGAAAAAGGGTTTTCGATCGAAGAGAGAAATAAAACAATTTATCTTAAAAATATTTTCTCTATTATTTTAAGTAAAAAAGAGCAAAAAATGGTAATATTACTTTAAAATATAATTAATAACTAGAGTATAAGAAACATAATGATAGTAATTGATAGTTAGATCCTAATATTTCAACATTAGAGACTTATTTAAAAATAATCTTGATAATCGATGAGATTGTAACATAAAAGTATTACCACTTCAGTAACATTGAATTGTATGCCCCATGAAATGATAAAAATAAATTAAACATAAAAATATCATGATAATAAATAAAATATTGATATTAAATGTCAAAGTGTCTGTACATACACCTCATAAAAGAAGATAGGTGCATAATATGGCATAAGTCTCAAATATGGAAAATTGATATAAATATCCCTTACAAAGATCATATCATTGATGTGGGGATTAATAAATTTTTTGATTATGCATATAAAATGTAAATACACATAATTTTTTTTAAAATAAAACATAGAATAATAAAATTTAATGAAATAAAAAATCTTATGATGATATAATCAGTGAAGTTTAAGTTTAACCCAAAGAATGAAAATTAAGTTATGAAATACCTTACCTCACACTTCCTTTTGGTTGAATGTGATTTAATTTCATTTATAGTGGATTTAAAAATGTTATTAAATTTTTATAGAACTATATTGATATTTATAATATTATATATGATCATTTTATAACATTTTATCACCCATTTGTTAATAATATTTCATTATTTTCATTGTTTCGGGTGTTAATTGCCTTGTTTTCTCATTCGTGCTTTGTTATGAAAGTTTCAGTTCTTGTGCATATAATATAGATTTATCATATAAAGAATAATAATAATGACATAATTATTATATTTATACATTAATTATAATTTTAATACCAATTATAAAGTGTGGTTTTTAAAAATGAAGTATGTTACAATCATGGAGATGGTAGGACGTAAGTACGTATGAACAACATTTCCATTTTTAAATGACCCTGATGGAAAGAAGGAAAGTAATATTTTATCTTTAAAGAATGATAATAATATAATATAATATATATTATTTCTTTAAATATACTTATATATATCATCCATATAGTATGGTGATGAAAATAGGGCCACATCGCTTCGTGAAGGCGGTAGTCCGCACATACAAGAACGATGTTATCATCTTTCAGTGAGTAAAAAGGAAAGAATGAAAATGATATATATTATATTTTCAGAATATTAAATATTTCATTAATATAATAAATGTTTCTTGTATATAATATATATTTATTAAACATATCTTTATTATTTTCCATGTAAATCATTAGTGAAAACGAATCATATTGCTTCGCAAGGTAGTAGTCTGCCATACACACGAATGGCGTTATCATATCGCCTATAGAATAGAAAGTAAAAATTTATATTCGATATAATTTCTCCATAGGTATTATTATTTTTTAAATATAATACATATACTTTATATCCATCATCATACCTAACTGTGAGAGGTGGTAATGGAAATATGAATTCCATCTTTTCGTGAGGCGGTAGTGTTCCATACTCACGAATGATGATTTAGTGACAAATTAGATGAAAGTGGAGATGGTTGTAGGTAATGAATTTAACATAAAAAATATAATTATATGGAAGATAAATATTTTATTATATAATAATTTTTTAATAATAATTGAAGGATGTGTAGGAAGAAATAAAATAAAAACGCTCGTTGAAGAACATTACCTCTTCTTTAGGTATCCTCCTTAGGTTTGAAAAAAAGCCTTCCTAGGTTATATTTATGGGCACAATAATGATTATAGGATGATATTATGGAATTTTTTAAGTTATTTGGGAGGGTATATCCCAAACTAAAAGGGTTTTAATGTGTGAAGAGGAGAGGATATGGGGTGGCATTTTATAAGTGTGGTGAGTGACACACCTGTAATTTTTGAAAATAATGAATTCTACCCACATTGTTTTCATTTTAAAAGTCTCCAATAATGAAAAAATATATACCCTATAAGGTTTAAGGTATAAATATTCCCATAAAATATATTTTATACAAATGTTTAGGTTATTTTAACACTTTTCATTTTAGTTTAACCCATGATAAACCCATTTTTTATCTTAACAACGGTAATTAATTTTTATTATTTTCACTATTCATTTTTGTAAAAATTTAAGTAGAACTTATTATACAATATGAATAACGATGATTAAAAATATTTAATACATTTTTAAAAATTAAATTCATAAAATATGGGAAAATTTAATTTAAAATTAACCCCGTAAATGTGACGAAAAAGAAAGTATTCAAAAGGAAAATGTTCAAATGTTTACAATTTTTTTATATCCAATTTCAATATTAAATTGATTGAAATAAACTAAATTGGATTAATATATTCATAATGGAAATAATTATACTTTAAAACTATTTTAAAATAAAATTTAACTTCATAAATAATTTTAAAAAAAGCAGTTTTCAATTATAATTTAGTATCTTCACTAATCATCAAAAAAATTAATATTTTTCAAAGATTATCAAAAAATTAACCTCATATAATTTTTATATGATTGTTTTAAAAATTATTATTTTTCAAATAAATTTTCTAAAAGTGGAAAAAATTAAATTTTAAAAAAAACCCACATATGCAACTAAAAATAAAATTTTCGATAAGTGTATTTTTTTTCAAGCATAAGATGATTTTATATTATCTCTTTATTTAATAATAATTATATGACTTTAAATTAAAATTTAATAATACATAATATGTAAATTTCATTTAAAAAGTTACTCATTAGGGATTATTTTAATTAATTAAAATGGAGGAACATTATCCACTTTAAAATACTTTTCAGAAAAAACCCTTTTTAAACCCAAAACAAACTTCATTTAAAATAAAATATAAAGATGATTTAAATGTAATTAAGTGGATTAAATATAAATAAATAATATTTATATTACTTTAATTCATATTCAAAAGCTAATATCAATTTTAAATCAATTAATTTATTTAGAATAAATGGCATTTTTACAAAAATCAGTATTTTTTCACTATTCACTGAAAATCAATATTTTCCAAAAAATCCCTAAATTTCACCCATAATAATTTTTGATATTATGATATCAAAAAATAATTTAATTTTATAAAATAAATTTTCTAAACTTTTGAAAAATTAATTATAATATTTTTTTCATGAAAAGCAATAAAAATAATTTTTGAAGAAAACATATTTTTGAAGAATAAAATTACTTTACTAAAAATTAATTGACTACTTACTAAATATTTATCAGTAATTTATATTGAGTATGATATATATATATATATATACATATCATAAATTATTTAATACTATTTATACCCTCTAATTTAATGACCCGGTTATAATGATCATATATATCGTGAGTCATTTAATCTTGGTGTTGCATGTTGAATATGATCTAGAATATAAAAATATTAGGGTTGCATGTACTGTAAGCTATTGAAGAGATTAAATTTATTTAAAAAGAAATATATCATTAAGTCTTGTGGAGTTACATTCTCATCTAAGCTTGGTGTACCATTTCATACACACTATCAAACATGATGTTCCTATTTTAAAATCTCAAGGTGTTACATTTATGATCATGTTGACCAAGGAAATTATTTAAATTCACCTCCTTGATTCATTTTTGTATTAATTAACTTTCTTTTGAAATATTCACCTTCATTTGATCATTGTAAATTAATTTTCCCCTAAACATCCATATCATTTATCGTTGATATGTTTATTTCTTAAACCATATATCATTCTACATATGGTGTTTTACTTTGAAAGTTATTTGTTTATCTGGGGAAATTTATATAAATCCATGTTCTTTACTCAATACGAATATTTGATGATGAGAAACATTGTTCATGAATTAAATCGATTATTTTATATATAAGGAATGATTTGGACATGTAGTGATGGGTGGGACCCAGAATTATATAGTTCCTCGATGCATTGGTAGTGTCATGAGACGAATCAGTAAGCTAACATTAAAGAGTTTTTAACAATAATTTAAACTATATTGTGAAAGGTATTGACAGTTGAGGTATCATGTTTCTGAGAACATGATATCCAATGATTAAACATTTCCTTCATTAAGAATTAAGTTATTATTATCCCATATATTTTCATAATGATATTGTCTTTGTATTCATTTCATTATTTTTTGTTGATTAAATGGAATGTGTTTTCAGTTATTTACCTTGCCAAATTGATTATTCCTTATCTTGTTATCCATGATATTTTCATAATGATATTATCTCTGGATGTATTTAATTCATAGTTTATTGATAAAATGGAATGTGACCTATTTTTTTCCATCCAAACATTGCAAAATGAATATGAAAAATTGGACCAATTACATCCTCAAGGACCCTTTAGTTTTAGAGTTTTAGAGAATTAGGATAAACTAATATATAAACAATACCCATGAATTTTAATTATCACATCTCCCACCGAACTGATATTTTATTATTTTACATTATGTTATCATAATCATCCAATAATTTCCCTTCTAGACATAATTAATTCAACATCAATTTTTTAACCTAGGTAAAAAGAAACATAAGAAGGAGAGATTAAATGACCAGTAAGGGTAAAAATAATAAGTAATAATTGAATGTATTTAGTGATAATAAGAAGATCATAAGTGTTTGATGACATAATCAAAGTCCATAAGTATAACATAATAATATTCAGGCCCATAAATAATTGGATCATTAAACATTAAAATATGGAATAAGTCTTTAAAAAAGTAAAAAGTCATCAAAATCAATAATCACGATCCATGTGATATCGATCTTGATCATAGAAAACATTATAAACCCATATCAAGCATAGATAAAACATATTGGCATCTTGAAATATTATCTTCACATCACTTATTACAAATAGAAAAAACAATATGGTTGACTTCCATCTCTAGAGTTCCCAATGATTTGGTGGTATATAAGTGACCCACCAGTCCTTGGTTTATAACATAACCACCCATCATTAGTTTATCACCGAACCACCCATCCTTGGTTTATAATAAAACCAACCATATTTAGTTTATTATGGAAGAACCCGTCCTTGGTTTATAATGGAACCACCCATCATTATAAACAATTTAAAAGAACTGTGTCACGAATAAAGTATATATATCATTCATTTTATCATGAAATCATTTAACCAACCTTTATTATTCTTAGAACTTGATTAACCCAGATAAAAGAAACAGGTTCCATACCAATCTCCTTGAAACAGGATTAACCCATGGGAAATAAATGGATTCCATAAAAATATCTTTGAAACATGATTAAAATGTAGAAAATAAATAGGTTACATAACAATATATTTAAAACAAGGTCAACCCATATAAAGTAAATAGATTATATAAAAATATCTTTGAAACATGATTAACCTATAGAAAAGAAATGGGTTCACTAATAATCACTTTAAAACATGATTAACCTATGGGAAAGAAATGAGATCTATGTTAATATCATAATACATCTAATTAAATAATAAGTATGGTATCCAAACAACATATACTCATTGGAGTGTAATTAATATCAAGGGTTATTGTCATTGATGAATGGAAACACCATTAAAATACCATTAAGAACATTTTTTTTTGGAAAATAACCTTTTCATTTTAAAAATTACTTTTAAAAAAAAATCAAAATATATTGTGAAAATTATTTTATTTGAAAAAGAACTTGGAAACATATATAGGAAACTGCAAGTAAAATAATGGACATGATGTTGAGAAAATCTATTCATGTCATAAATGTTAAAAATAAACATTCTTTTGAAAAAAAATTTAAGAAGGGGGACAAAGTGATACATTTGGAAAATGTTAAGGAATTTAATTTTAAAACCTTTTAAAAAAAGAAAAAAAATGTAAAATGGATTTTGGAAATCGTTTTTTTATAAAATAAATATTTTGGAAACATTTTAGAAAACATGGTTATGGAAGATAAATATAACTTATCTAAAATAAAATATAAGATCAATATCACTTACAAATGAATTTTTTTATGTTTCTTAAATAAATAATATGGTAAATTTTAATTATACATGTGAAAAATGTTCTTTAAAATATTATAATAAAACATATTTGGTTAAATAAAATAATAACATATTATTTCCTATAAAATAAACATGAACATAAACAATCCTGAAATAAAGGATATTGTAACATAAATCCTTTTAAGCTTTGGAAATTCTTTAATTGTAAGGACCATGGTAAAATACATTCAAATGAATATTTACATATAATGAAAATAAGGTTATCCATGATATAAAATTCTTAAAAGTTTGTATATACAACTCATAAAGAATATAGATGCATATTAAAAACATATATCCCAATGAAATGAATTTGGTACGATTAACCTTTACAAAGATCATATCACTAAAGAGATAGTTAATCAATAGAAGTATTATCTCTAAAAATGTAAATCCATACCAAAAAATTATATATACATAATAAAATAATAGATAGAACAATTCAAACATAATAATACCATAAAAGAGTTAATGAATAAGTTTTATAACCCAACAAAAGGAAATTGAGTTAAGAAACTCTTTACCACTTGGTAACATTCAAGTCAAATCCCTTTAGATGAAATAATTTAAATTGAAACTTAAAATAACATGATGTGTTAAGTATTCATGATATTATATGTAAAATGGATAGTATATACACACAAAATAAAAACAAGGGGTGAATATGTCCTATGTCTCATAGAAGTAAAATCTAGATTAGAAAAATGCCTTACCTCAAGTCCAGAATTTTCTTGTATATACTTTAAATCATGTATAATAATCTTAAATAATCTATTTTATTTATTCAAAAAATTTATAGGTTTAAAACATTATACTTAAATCACTTATTTTATTTCTTTATAATTAAATACTTGAGCACTTAATCAGTTTAGTCTATGTCAGGTGTTTTGAGGACGTTCAGTTCATTATTTCAAAACGGATTCTATGTGATGAATATGGTCAAAGAGTTCATTATTTTAACATATCCATAATAATAATAATAAAAACAACATAATTATAATATTTATTCATTTATTATAATTTAAAACCAATCATGAAAAATGGTAATGAAAAATGAACTATGTTATGATCATGGAGACGGTTGGTCGTATGTATGCATGAGTAACATTTTCATTTTTTAGTGATCATTATTAAAAGTATGTATGTATTATTTTTTATTACTATAATTATAATAATATTATAAATATCATATTATTTCTTTAAATATATTTATATATAACATTGTTTTGATGTT
Organism: Viscum album; assembly: GCA_963277665.1. NCBI lineage: Eukaryota > Viridiplantae > Streptophyta > Magnoliopsida > Santalales > Viscaceae > Viscum > Viscum album. Next base: position 1,074,002,205 of record OY728137.1, on the reverse strand, counting down.
CTCATGAAAAAAGAATCACATTGCTTCATGGAGGTGGTAGTCCACACGTACACGAACAATGTTATCAATTTTCAGCGTAAGAAAGAAAATGATATATTATAATTTTATAATGATAAATATTTCATTAATATAAATATTATTTAATTTATATCATATATATTAATTAAAATTATCCTTATTACCTTCCATGTAAAGTGTTACTGAAAAACATTACATTGCTTTGTGAGGCAGTAGTCCGTCGTATACACGAGTGACGTTATCATATCCCCAAAGAAATGAAAATGAAAAAGATATATGTGATATAATAACTAAAAAATTATAAATATATTAAAAATATAATATATATATAGTAAATATATTATTACTTAATCATTCAGAGGCGATAATGAAAATCAAATGACATCGGTTCGCGAGGTGGTAGTTCTCTATACACATGAATGATATTTTCATATCCCATTTGATGGAAGAGGAGATGGATTTAGGTTATTAAATTAATATAATAAAATAAAATTATATAGGATATACTGGTGTTATTATATTATCATATTTTAATAATATTTTAAGGAGTATAAGAAGAAATAAAATAAAAATGCATAATATGGAATTTAACCTATTATTGGACCACCTCTTTAGGATTATACCTAAAGTATTCCGATAATGTATTTATGACCAAAACAAGGATTCTAGTATTAGGTTATGTAAGTTGGAAAGTAATTTGTGTAGGTATTGGATGAAACAAAATGGTATTACGGTGTTAATAAGAGAGGAGAGTGAGTGACCTTTTATAAGTGAGGTGAGTGACACGTTTGTAATTTTTGAAAATAAAAAGGTGAACCAAAGTTTTTCTCATAAAAAATGATCCAAAATAGAGTATTATAGAAAATTATACATTATAAGGTCTAAATATGACTATAAAATAGTTTTTAGACAATTTTTTTGGTTATTTAATGATTATCTTTTTAGTTTTATCCCCGGTAAACCTATTTTCACCTTAACTGTGATAATTTATTATTATGATTTTCAATATTCATTATGGTAAACAATTAATTTGACCATATTATATAATAAAATATTTATGATTCAAAATATTTAATAAATTTTACAAAATTCAATTCACATGATTTTCAAAATTTAATTTAAAATTACACCCGTAGATGTGATGAAAAGTGGGTTTTCAAGATGTGTATTTTTCAAGGAAAAGATGATTTTATATTAACTTTATGACAAATAATAATTGTTGTATTAATATAAATTAATATTTATTTATGTATAATATATATTTTTTATTTAAATAATTCCTAATTATGTGTTTGTTGTTAATTAAAATGGAGAAACATTATCCAATATAGAATAGTTTTCAGGAAAATCCTATTTTTAAACCCAAAGACAAACTTATACTAAAATCTAATATGAAGTTGATTAAAAAGAAATTAAGTATATTAAATATAAATAAATAATAATTATTTTAATTTAAATCATATTAAAAAAATAATTGGTGTTTTAAATTTCTTAATTTATTGAAAGGAAATGACATTTTTTCAAAAATCAACTTTTTTCACTATTCAGTAAAAAATCAATATTTTCCAAAAAAATCCAAAAAATTCACCCAATTTGAATTTTGATATATTATTTAAAAAATTAAGTTCATTTTATAAAATATGTTTTCTATAATTTCCAAAAATTAATTAGAAGATTTTTTCATGAAAATAAATAAATATCATTTTTGAAGAAAACATATTTTTCGATGAACAAAAGTACTAACTAAAAATTGATTCATTGTTTAATAAAAAATAAAAAAAAATTATATTGAGTAGAAAATATATATATATATTTCATAAAGTAGTTAATAATATTCATAACATCCAATTTAACAGTTAGGTTATAACGATTATATATTTAATATGTTGTTCAATCTTGGTGTTGCGTAATGAAAACGCTATCGAACATAGTTTTATTTTCGAAAATATTTCAGTGTTACATACACCCATTTAATAAATTTCATCCTTTAAATTTTAAAATTTATCTTGATAATAAAATCTTGGATATTTAAAAATACTTTTGTTTTAAACCCACATCATATATAGGGTTAATAAAACATCCTCTTGATAAAAGAGAAAGGGAAGTACAAAGGTCATCTGTAATAAAAAATATTAAGTTTTAAAATAATAGAATATAGGTGGAAAGTGAAGATTTGGACATAGGCAAAAAGAATAAATAATTATGGGTTGTGATATATATAATTTATTATATGAAAGTGAATGATCAATATAAATCTATGGAACTCTAAACCATGGATATGCAATTGGTGAAAAGACCATAGATTCATAATAAATAAAGGAAATTAGATGTTTTTTTCAAGATCCTTTTCTTAGAGGTGAGGAATTATTTTACCATCTATTTTGAAAACATAGTGAAATATACTTACTTGAAAATCCAACTTCCACCAAAATATCATATTTTTCTCCATATGATGAGTATTCAAGATGGTCTTTTCATGCCTGTAGCAATAAAATCAACTTTAAAAGACAACAAAACCATAAAAGGGATAATCAAGCTACTAAAAATATCTTTGGACTTTAACCAAAACAAAAATAGTTAGAACATGGTAAGATATTTACCAAAATGAACATACCTTCATATCATTAATATCCAAAATTAAACAATAATATCCAAAGATCAAACTAAATAATTCCATAAATAAATAACTCCATATCCCAAATAACCTCAAAAGGGGTGTATATGACTTAGAACTTATGATTACCCTTAATTTTATAAAATAATGATGGTTTCTATAACTTTTAAGATAACCTCACATGAAAAAAAATCATAATATCCAAATTTTTCTAAAACATTACTTTGATACCAACTATAACGGACCCAAACCCGTACTCCCAGATCTGATGACAAAAATATAAACTTTACATTTCCAGATTTGATACACATGAAGGTGACCCAATTTTTTCCATCCAAACCTTACAACATTAAAAGGAAAATTTGGATCACTTACATTCTCAAGGACCTTTTAGGTTTAGAGTTTCAAAGAATTTGGGCAAAGTCATACATAAATAATACCCATGTATTTGAATGAGTATATCTCCCACCTAACCTATATTTTATTATTTTATATGAAGTCATCATTATCATCCATATAAAATTATATATAGATATAATTTTTTCAACCTAAATCATTATAACCTAGGGAGAAGGAAACTTAAGAAGGGAGATATCAAATACTCTATAAGGTAAAATATAAACATTAACAATTGAATGTCCTCAGTGAGAATAAGAAGATCATAAGGGTGTGATGACATAATAAAAGTGCATGATTATACCATAAGAATATTCATAACCATAAATACCAAGATCATTGAACATAAAAATATGAAATAAAGATTTAAAAAATGAAAGAGTAATCAGAATCAATAATCACGAGCCATGTGATATCAATATTGATCATAAGAAACATTGTAAACCCATAGAAAAAATATATAAAGTGTATTGGTATCATGGAATATTATCTTCACATAACTTATTACAAATAGAATGACCAATATGGACAACTTACATCTCTTGAGTACACAATGCATTGGAGGGATATAGAAGAGCCACTCATCCTTGGTTTATAACATAACCACATGTATTTGGTTTATCATAGAACTACACATCCTTGGTTTATAACAGAACCAACTATCCTTTTTTATCACAAAACCACATATGATTTGTTTATAATAGAACCAAAAATCATTATAAACAATTTATAAGAGCTGTATCATGGATAAATCACATAGAGAATTCATATCATTATAAACTCATTGAAGCAACATTTATTATTTTCAAAACTAGATTAACCCATGGAAAAGAAATGAGTTCCATAAAAATATCTTTGAAACATGATTAACATGTGGGAAAGAAATGGTTTCCTTAAAAATCTATTTGAAACATTATTAACCTATAGAAAATAAATGAGTTATATAACAATCTCTTTGAAACATGATTAACCTGTAGAAAAGAAAGAGGTTACATAACAATCTCTTCAAAGCATTATTATCCCATAGAAAAGAAATAGGATCTATTTAAATCTCATAATACATCCATAGAAATAATTAGGATGGTATCAATACCACATATCCTCATTAGAGTGTAAGTAACATCAAGGGTTATTATCATTGATGAATGAAAATACCATTAAAAGATCATTAATTTTTTTTGAGGAAAATAATATTTTCATTTTGGGAAAAAACATTTTAAAATTAAAAATTCACAAAATATTTGAAAATAATTTTCTTTGAAAACAAACTTTGAATCATATAAACTAAATTTTAAATAAAATAATAGAAATAAGGGTGGGAAAATCTATTCATGTCATAAATGTTAAAAATAAAAATTCTTTTCAAAATGTTTTGAAAAAGGGAGTCAAAGTGACCCATTTGTAAAATGTTAAGAAATTTCATTTTAAAAACTTTTAAAAGAAGGTAAAATATCATGTAAAATTGATTTAAGAAATAAATTACATTTATTAAATAATTTTTCAGATTTTTTTGAGAAAACATGGTTGTGGAAGAGAAAGATAGGTGATATAAAAGAAAATACAAGATCAATATCACTTAAAAATGGATTTCTCGATATTTTTTAATCAATAAGTGAGGAAATGATAATTAAACAAGTGAAAAAAATTCATAACCTGAAGAGAATAAAATAGATTTGGTTCAGTAAAATAATATTTTATCATTTACTCTAAAATAAACTTGAACATAAACAATCCCAAAAGAAAGGATATTGTAACATAAATCCTTTTCCACTTTGGTAACTCATTAATTGTAATCCCCATGAAAGAATAAATTAAAATGAAAGATTAAATATAATGAAAATATGGATATACATGATATTACATGCCAATATGTCAGTATAAACACCTCATAAATAATATAGGTACATATCATAATCATATGTCCCAAATAAAGGAATTTGAGATGATTAACCTTTACAAAGATCATATCACTAAATTGAGAGCTAATAAATAGAGAGATTATGTGTAAAAAATTTAAATCCACACTAAATAAGTTTAATAACAGAATAAAAAAATTTAGAGATAAATTCACACATAATCATATAATAACAGAGTCAATGAATAAGTCTTATAACCCAATGAAATGAAATTGAGTTAATAAACTCTTTACCATTATGTAACATTCAAGTAAAATCCCATTAAATTAAATATTTCAAATTGAATATTTAAATACAATGATGTATGAATGATTAATTATATTAAATATAAAATGGATAGTACTTACAACTTGTAATAAAAACAAGTGTTGAATATGTCATATGTCTCACATAATCATACTGAAGAAGTTTAAAAAATTTATTTTATTTCTTTATAATGACATATTTGAATACTTGATCAGTTAAGTCCATGTCGGGTGTTTTGAGGAAGTTCGATTCATTGTTTCAAAATAGATTCGATGTGTTGAACATAGTTATATAGGTCATTATTTAAACATTTAAGAACCCAGTTTTTACTGCGGAAGACTTTGGAATATTCTTGATGATATTCTAGAGCAGCGCCTTCAGACGGTGTGCGATTCCGAGCCCCAGAGTGGCCAGAATTAAATTTTCAGTGCGTTCACACTAGAAACGCCAAATAAATGCAATAACTTCTAAATGGTGCTTCAGATCATAGATCAGAGTGTATGGATGGGTCTGGAATGGGGTGTTTACCCTAGGAACGACATAAAACTTGTCGGCGCAGGACGTTTGGACCCCTTGCCCGCTTTTGGAACGTTAAACGGATAATTAAATTAATTAATTTATTTGTTTAATGGTTTAACTCAAGTATCTCATAAACGATGGCTCGGATTGGAAAACTGAGGGGCCCATTGAGTTCATAACGTTCCATTTACCCTAGGAGGGGTGTAAGTTTTGCGGGCGCGGCCCGTCTGTGAAAACATGGTCCCAGGGGCGTCTCCTTAATTTAGCGGCTTCAGAAGTTAAATTTTATAAATTTTGAACAGGGTCTCGGATTAAAATTTCGAGACCTCCGTTGTGCTCGGGAGGTCGTTTTTACCCCAGGGCACCCTCATTTTTTTGTCTGCATCGGCAGCGTAGTCGGGGGCGTGCCTGGCGGGGGGTTTAGGTGTTTTCGACTTAAACGCACCCCCAACCTCTTCTTCTCCTTCTTCTTCGTCTGGACAGCGGAAGACAACAGTTCCCTCCCTCTCCTCCTCCACTCCGAAGAGGCAGCTCTGACAAGGAACGACAATGCCGACGAACCACCCGCGAAGATTCGGGCTACGCCCCTGCAGGTAGGATGTTGCATTTTGTATTTTCATTCCCGCACTTAACTTCAAATGCGAATTTGCACGTTGATTTGCTCCCCGGTTTTCGATCCAAGCCCATAATTGCGTAGATCTTGTCCCAAGATTTCCAGAATGCTATCCGGATCAAATTTTCGACCACCGGATCGTTTCCGGTGGTCCTCTGAAGTTTCCGGCCATGAGGCCGGTTTCCGGCAAGGTGGTCCAGCGGACGGCGGCCCCTCGGCGCGGCGTCGGCGCGACAGCGGACCACGGAGGAAGGCGGCGGCGGCTCTTCAGCTCGGAGGTCCGGGATGGCGGTGGATTCCAGGACGGCAGCGGCTTCCGGGACGGTGGCGCAGGCGGCGCAGCGGGCCGAGCTCGCCGGTCCCAGGTGGCGTCCGTGGTCGCGGCGCGACCTCGGCGGACAGAGACCCGCGAACCGCGGGTCTCCCCGTGGGGGCAGCGGGACCAGCCATCCTGCCCGGTCGGGTGACAGCGGGCCGCAGCCAGCTGGCCGTGGCGGAGTGAACCGGACCCGCGGCCGGGCCGCGGGCCGGCTGTGGGCGGACCGGCCGGACCGGGCCTGTCCGGCCCAAGGGGTGTCCCCCTTTTTAATTTCCGACGCCCGTAGCTTTCTCTACGGGCGTCCGTTTTGAGTTCCGTCAGCGGAAGCGAAGACCTTGCGTTGAGGGGAACGTTTTGAGATGGTCTCAGGAATTTTTAATTCCCGAAACGAGGGGCCTCAGAGGTGCGGCACGTCTTTAAGTGTTTTGTCATTTTTCCGGGGAAACTTGTTTTGGACGGCGTGGACGCGTCTGACGTCCGATTTAAGCGCCGTCAGTGGAGTTGGGACCCTGGCGCCAGGGCAAAACTTTCCAGGGTGGTTTTGGGCATTGAGGCCGAAGTTGAGGCGCGGGCCCCACGACCCGTCTTTTGAGCTGCGTGCAGTTTTTAGCGACTTTTTCCTCAGATGTCCGTTCGGGGCATGCGAGCAGTCGATGTTCAGTGTTTTTCCAAGGGCATCGCATTGGCGCAGTCCGCCTGCTCTAATTCTACACGATGGTGCGGGCCCCACGAGGGTCGTTTGGGCGTTGACGGTGATTTTCCATCTTTATCACCGGGTGTCCGTTTTGGACAAGTGAATAGTCCATCTTGTGTGCTTTTACGAGAGGATCACAACGGTGGGATCTGTTGGCAGCGCTTCAGGACTGGGGTGCGGGTCCCGCGTGGTACCGCATGTGTGCGGGGAGTCGGAACATATCTTTTTCTCTGGATATCCGTTGCACTCAAGCGAGTAGTACTTTTGACATATTTTCCCGAGGGGATCGCAACGGTGCGATGCGCCCGACTGTTTTCGGGGCCGAGGCTCGGGATCACGGGACGTCGTTCGGGCGTGAGGTAGTGTTGGCAACTTTTCCGTCGGATATCCGTTTGAGGCGAGTAAGTAGTCTAACTCGTGTGTTTTTTCATGTGGATTACAACGGTGTAATCCATTCTCGCAGGTAGATCCTTTGCACGATCTTATTAAATGTGGAAATATGAAAGGTGCCCCGGTGGCGGTCCTTCTACCATGTTCGTAGCGGACCCTTGGCGTGTGATCGCGTGCACTCCTGGGAGAGTGAGGTTGGTGTTTAAAGAGATGTGGTTGGTTGTACCTCAGTTTTTGAGGTGGAAAGTTGGAGATGTTATGTCACACCTTCGTGTTGACGTAGGGTGTCGTGTTCATGATAGCCCTTGGTCTGAAAGTGAGGTATACTCTGGGAGTATACGGGAGCGCTTGGAGGTACGTGTGGTTTGTACCTGAGACGTTTGTGCGCTTGTTTGGGGTTGACTTGGGGCCACATGTCGTGTGGGCCCCATGTTCGTGCCATGTTCTACTTTGCGTACCTTTGACCTCTCGCGATGTAGAGGGTACCTCTATGCTCGTTTGTTTGACCAGAAGGGTGGATTTTTCCCCTGGCTCTATGCTCGTTTGTTTGACCAACATGGTGGAGTTTTCCCCTGGCTCTGTGCTCGTTTGTTTGACCAGAAGGGTTGAGTGGTATCCCCCTGGTTTCGTTCTCGATGGATCGGCCGGTAGCGGTGTTAGTGACACCCAGTGATGGAACAGGCGCAAAACCTTTTTTGGGTGAGTTGTTCTGGAGTTGGGTGGTTGCGCGATACTCACTTTGTGTTCGGTTGGCCAGTGTTGTACCCTCTAGTAGAGATGGCCAGAGCAGTTCTGAGTTTTACCCTCCAGCGGGGTTGGCCAGTGGGTTACTCATCGACTTCTAGGGTTTACCCTCCAGCAAAGACTGGGTAGTGGGTCACCCGACGCTATTAGGGTCTACCCTCCAGCAGAGACTGGGCAGTGGGTCACCCGATGACCTCTTAGGGTCTACCCTCCAGCAGAGACTGGGCAGTGGGTCACCCGAAGACCTCTTAGGGTCTACCCTCCAGCAGGGCTGGGCAGTGGGTTGCCTGTCGTCTAGTTCCAGGTCTACCCTTGAGCAAGGCTGGGCAGTGGGTCGCCTGTCGACTTATTCCAGGCCTACCCTCCAGCGGGGCTAGGTAGTGGGTTGCCTGATGATGTATTAAGGTCTACCATCCAGCGGGGATGGTTATTGGGTCCCCTGATCATGTATTAAGGTCTACCCTCTAGCGGGGATGGGCAGTGGGTCACCGGATGATGTATTATGGTTTACCCTCCAGCAGGGTTGGGCAGTGGGTCACCTGATATCTGGTTATGAATTACCCTCCAGCCGGGCTGGGAAGTGGGACACCTGTTGGCATTCCAGGCTCATTCCTTTCTACTAGGATAGCCTGTGGTTTTCCTCCGTGATTACCGGAGCGGGACCCTTGGTTATACGGGTCAGTGATGGAACGATCTTGACTTTGAGGAGACCTCTCGACTACGGGATAGTGACGAGTTGTTGTTTGAATTTCCCTAGAACTCCCATGTACGAGGGGCACTTTCCCCACCGAGACGCGTTCTTGTGACGCGATCTAAAACTGTGCGGGCGAGTTAGTGTCGCCCAAAGTGGATAGTGTCGAGGTGCGGTGATTGAGCCCCTTGGATTGCAGTTCGGGGCAGACGTGCGGGATGCTGAACATCAATGGAGTTTACTTCTGGGACCGTTGGTTACTCTTTTCTTGGGCTGAGCTACGGGACAGAGATCCCCTTACGAGCTTGTTCGGGCTTCTTGACAGAGCATATATATGTATATACCTCGTACCAGTACCCACTCCTTGGGTTTTGGCTACTCTCCTTCCAGGAGAGGTGAAGACGTGCAGGGTATGCCAGGTGCTTTCCATGTCTAGCTTCTCATAGTTGGATGAGTCTACTCTCCTTCTATAGGTAGCGAATACTCGACGAGAATTTCATCTTCTCACCATTTCCAGCTCCTTGTGTCTGGACGAGTCTACCTTCTTTTCTCTTGTTGGGTTGATCTAGACTCTTTTCTGCACTCTCTGTTGTACTTCTGTTCTACTCCCTGTTCGATCTATTGCTCACCCTTCGGTACCTCCTTTTTTGCTCCCTCGAGCCTTCAGGGTATCCTACTAAGTATTTTTATACTCACCCCTACTTGGGCTTTGCTCGCACTTGGTGTGCCCTTACAGACGACGGACAGGTAGAGCGTGACTTCCGAGGAGCTTAGGAGCTTGGGAGCTTGGACCGCGTGTAGTGGTCGGAGTTGGGTTCCAGGTGGGGGACCCTTACAGCTGTTTCTATTTGTTCACCTGTTGCCAGTTTGTGGCACTTTTTTGATTGGGCGTGTGTTTTTCCCCTTTTCTTTCAGCACTTGCTTTGTACTATTTAGAGGTCGATGCACATTTGTGGTTTATATATAGCAGTTTCTCTTTTACTCTGCTTGTCTTTCCTTTTACTCTGCACTTTTTCATTGTGTGTGTTGTGTGTGTGTGTATAGGTGCTTAGGCAAAGGCCTCCCCGAGTTGTTGTGCCTAGTGCTGGTCGCCAGCCCCTGGCCTATTGAGGCGGGTTTGGGGTAGTTGCGGCTCGAGCCCGGGTAGGGTCGGGACGTGACAAAGTGGTATCAGAGGTGGTTCATTCCTTGGGACGTTGTGCGGACATGCCTAAAAGAGGAATTCGTTGGGATCTAGGGCGAAAATGTTAACATGTCTCGAGAGCGGCTCTCAGGCCAGGGAGTCCAGTGATGGTGCAGCGGCCGACGTATCCATTCACCAGGACCCTGATAACCTGCTTGTCGACTCGGATGTTGAGACACTTGTTGGAGGGAAAATTGGTTTGTGCATCACATAGGATTGAGTCTTTGACTGTCCTTCTTGAGTCAGCTCCCCATCGTTGCTATCGATATATACATATATGCTCATCTGATCGCGGCACTCCTTGATAACATTCAGGATGTCTCCACGAAGACAGCCAGCCAAGGTACCATCTTTGGTTCGTGACGAAGACCCTGTGAGCTACGAGGCCACAGTACAGGACCCATCATGCGAGCCCCTTTCTCCGGGTGGTCCGGTGGCAACACCCCCACCTGTTGAGCAGAAGGAAGCTTCAAAAGAGCAGACTGAGTTTGAGCGTAGGTTGAGCGCGCTCCGTGAGTTCCAGCGGCAGAGACCGCTGAGGTTCAGTGGTGAGCCAGACCCTCAAGCAATAGAGGATTGTCTTGAGGCAGTGGTTTGCCTTTTCAGGCTTGTGTAGATGTTGAAGGATCAGAGAATGGCTTTGGCAGCCATCCTTTTTCGTGGAGCAGCTTGGCGTTGGTGGAGTCTGGTGACTCAGTTTCTCGACGAGTCGTCCCTTTCGTGGGGAGACTTTCAGTTGTTTTTCCATGAGGAGTTTTTCCCCTCCTGCTTGTGATCCGTTCGTATTTAGGAGCTCCTGCAATTTCAGCAGGGAGGGATGACGGTGGCCGAGTATGCAACTAGTTTCGCAGACCGTGCACGCTTTTACCCGAACTTGGTCCATGACGACAACCTCCGAGCGCGGAAGTTTGAGCAGGGTCTCCGCTGAGAGATTCGTGCTGTCATAGTACCCTTGGGCATTTCCACATATGTCGGGGTGCTAGAGCAGGCGCTGGTGAGAGAGGGCTTCCTGTCATGTTCTAGAGTTGGTGGTGGCAGCATGCACGTTAGAGCCGAGACGTCTGCCACAGCTAGCGGGCGTCGACAAGCAGAACCTCGACATAGGTAGACTTATGACAACCGGATTCAGGGGCATGGTCATACACCACAGTGGAACCGGAGGGCACCAGTACATCCTAGAGAGAGTCAATGCTATGCTTGTGACGGGTGAGGTCACTTGGCATGAGACTGCCCGACCAGGCATGCAGAGATCTTCAAGCAGGCAACAGGTGCACCACCATGACGGAGGTAGCGCTATGATCGGAGTAGTACCCAGAGAGGTGGTGCTAACAGAGGAGCAGGAGGATCTGGTAGTGGGGGACGACTTTACGAGGTCTTCTCATCACCACTAGGCGGTCCACGTCAGGCTCTGGGAGCTGACAGTTGGGACCGCAGACATCTGTGAGCTTAGATGTCTACGATCATGCAGGGCATGGGATGATGAGAGGTACCCCTTGCGACTCTTCTACTTCTTGCAGTATAATTGTTAGACTCTGTGTGTGAAATTATTTTTCTCCTCGCTCCTTGCTTGAGTTGATACCAGGGTGACGAAGGGCGTCGAGTGTAACCCTGTGCTGGTAAAGTAAAAGTTGTGAGACCTTTTCCTTTAGTCGATGTTGTCGACTCCTTCATCTTTCGAGCGTGTAATAGAGCCTTGGTTGTGGGACATCGACTGTGGAACCTTGCGTGACCAGATATCCTTGGGTGTTTCAGAATATGCATATTCTGAAGGAGGGAATCACCAGGCCTTGTTCCAGGTGCGGGTGGTGATTCTAGTCATGACGTGCGACGTAGAGGTTTGATCGGGGAGGTGAGATACCCCCGAGAGCCTTCGGGCCATTCGAGACTGTGAAAAGGGATGGCGAGGTTCCCTACCACCTTTCCCTAACCCCAAATTCTGTAGTGGGTGCATGACATCGGCAAGGGCTGAACTCCCGTGAACATATCAATCCTTTGGTCTGTGTGCGGTGGCGCAGAGCTGTCTGAGAGTCCTTCTAGGTACGGAAGAGCAGGGTGTGGGCTTAGTACCCCATGTTGCTCCCTAGTTTTGCTTTTCGTGGACGAAAATCTTGAAGGATGGAATGATGTAAGAACACAATTTTTGCTGCAGAAGACTTTGGAATATTCTTGATGATATTCCAGAGCAGCGCCTTCAGACGGCGTGCGATTCCGAGCCCTGGAGTGGCCAGAATTAAATTTTCAGTGCGTTCACACTGGAAATGCCAAATAAATGCGATAAATTATAAACAGTGCTTTAGATCAGATATCTGAGTGTACGGATGGGTCCAGAATGGGGTGTTTACCCTAGGAACGACATAAAACTTGTCGGCGTAGGACGTTTGGACCCCTCGCCCGCTGTCGGAACGTTAAACGGATAATTAAATTAATTAATTTATTCATTTAACGGTTTAACACAAGTATCTCATAAACGATGGCTTGGATTGGAAAACCGGGGGCACCTTTGAGTTCAGAACATGCCGTTTACCCTAGGAGGGGTTTAAGTTTTGCGGGCACGACCCGTCTATGAAATAATGGTCCCAAGGGCGTTTCTATAATTTAGCGGCTTCAGACATTAAATTTTATAACTTTTGAACGGGGTCTCAGATTAAAATTTTGAGACCACCATTGTGCTCGGGAGGTTGTTTTTACCCCAGGGGAACCCTTATTTTTTTGTATGCATCGGCAACGTAGTTGGGGGCGTGCCGGGTGGGGGGTTTAAGTGTTTTCTACTTAAACGCACCCCCACCCTCTTCTTCTCCTTCTTCTTCGTCTGGATAGAGGCAGGCGTCATCTCCCTCCCTCTCCTCCTCCACTCCGGCAAGGCAGCTCCGTCAAGGCATGAAAACGCCGCCGAACCACCTGCGAAGCTTCGGGCTACGCCCCTGCAGGTAGGATGTTGCGTTTTGTATTTTCATTCCCGCACTTAACTTCAAATGCAAATTTGCACGTTGATTTGCTGCCCGATCTTCGATCTAAAACCATAATCACGTAGATATTGTTCTGAGCTTTCCGGATCAAATTTTTGACCACCGGATCGTTTCTGATGGTCCTCTGAAGTTTCCGGCCACGAGGCCGGTTTTCGGAAAGGTCGCCCGCGGACGGCCGGCCCCTCGGCGCGGCGGCGGCGCGACAGCGGACCACGGCGGAAGGCGGAGGCGGCTCTTCAGCTCAGCGGTCCAGGATGGTGGCGGCTTCCGGGATGGCGGCGCGGGCGGCTCAGGCGGCGCGGCGGGCCGAGCCCGCTGGTCCCAGGCGGCGTTCGGGGTCGCGACACGACCTCGGCGGACAGAGACCCGCGAACTGCGGGTCTCCGCGTGGGGGCAGCGGGACCGGACATCCTGGTCGGTCGGGTGATAGCGGGCCGCGGCGGTGTGAACCGGACCCGCGGCCGGGCCGTGGGCCGGCTGTGGGCGGACCAGCCGAACCCGGCCGGTCCCGCCCAAGGGGGGGGTCCCCCCTTTTAATTTCCGACGCCCATAGCTTTCGCTACGAGCGTCCGTTTTGCGTGCCGTCAGCGGAATCACGAACCTTGCGTCGAGGGGAACGTTTTGAAATGGTCTCAGAAATTTTTAACTTTCGAAATGAGGGGCCTCGGAGGTGCGGCGCGTCTTTAAGTGTTTTGTCATTTTTCCGGGGAAACTTTTTTTGGATGGTGCGGATGCGTCCGACGTCAGATTTAAGCACCGTCAGTGGCGTTGGGACCCTGGTGCCGGGGCGAAGCTTTCCAGGGTGGTTTCGGGCGTTGAGGCCGAAGTTGAGGCATGGACCCCATGGCCCGTCTTTTGAGCTGCGTGTAGCTTTTAGCGACTTTTTCCTCAGACGTCCGTTCGGGGCGTGTGAGCAGTCGATGTTGGGTGTTTTTCTGAGGGAATCGCATTGGCGTAGTCCGACCGCTCGAATTCTGCATGATGGTGCGGGCCCCACGAGGACCGTTTGGGCGTTGATGATGATTTTCCATCTTTATCACCGAGTGTCCGTTTTGGAAAAGTGAATAGTCCATCTTGTGTGATTTTACAAGAGGATCACAATGGGGCGATCCATTGGCAGCGCTTTGGGACCGGGGTGCGGGTCCTGCGTGGTACCGCTTGTGCGCGGGGAGTCGGAACGTATATTTTTTTCCGGATATCCGTTGCACTCAAGTGAGTAGTGATTTGGACATGTTTTCCCGAGGGGATCGCAATGGTGCGATGCGCCCGACTGTTTTCGGGGCCGAGGCTCGGGATCACGGGATGTCGTTCGGGCATGAGGCGGTGTTGGAGACTTTTTTGTCGGATATCCGTTTGAGGCGAGTAAGTAGTCTAACTCACGTGTTTTTTCATGAGGATTACAACGGTGTAATCCATTCTGGCAGGCAGATCCTCTTGCGCGATCTTATTAAATGTGAAAATATGAAAGGTGCCCTGGTGGCGGTCCTTCTACCATGTTCATAGCGGACCCTTGGCGTGTGATCGCGTGCACTCCTGGGAGAGTGAGGTTGGTGTTTAAAGAGATGTGGTTGGCTGTACCTCAGTTGTTGAGGTGGAAAGTTGGAGATGTTATGTCACGCCTTCGCGTTGACGTAGGGTGTCGTGTGCACGATAGCCCTTGGTCTGAAAGTGAGGTATACTCTAGGAGTATACGGGAGCTCTTGGAGGTATGTTTGGTTTTTACCTGAGATATTCGTGCGCTTGGTTGGGGTTGACTTGGGGACACACGTCGTGTGGGCCCCATGTGCGTGTCATGTTCTTCTTTGCGTACCTTTGACCTCTCGCGATGTAGAGGGTCACTCTGTGCTTGTTTGTTTGACCAGCAGGGTGGAGTTTGCCCCTGGCTCTGTGCTCGTTTGTTTGACCAGCAGGGTGGAGTTTTCCCATGGCTTTGTGCTCATTTGTTTGACCAGCAGGTTTGAGTGGTCTCCCCCTAGTTTCGTTCTCGATCGATCAGCCGGTAGCGGTGCTAGTGACACCCAGCGATGGAACATGTGCATAACCACTTTTGGGTGAGTTTTTCTGGAGTTGGGTGGTTGCGCGATACCCACTCTGTGTTCAGTTGGCCAATGTTGTACCCTCCAGTAGAGATGGCCAGAGCAGTTCTGAGTTTTACCCTCCAGCGGTGCTTGGCAGTGGGTTACTCATCAACTTATAGGGTTTACCCTCCAACAGAGACTGGGCATTGGGTCACCCGACACTATTAGGGTCTACCCTCCAGCAGAGACTGGGCAGTGGGTCACCCGACGACCTCTTAGGGTATACCCTCCAGCAGAGACTGGGCAGTGGGTCACCTGACGACCTCTTAGGGTATACCCTCCAGCAGGGCTGGGCAGTGGGTCGCCCGCCATCTAGTTCCATGTCTACCCTCCAGCAAGGCTAGGCAGTGGGTCTCCTGTCGACTTATTCCAGGTCTACCCTCCAGCGGGGCTGGGCAGTGGGTCACCTGATGATCTATTAAGGTATACCCTCCAGCGGGGATGGGTAGTGGGTTTTCTGATAATGTATTAAGGTCTACCCTCCACCGGGGCTGGGCAGTGGGTCTCCAGATGATGTATTATGGTTTACCCTCCAGCAGGGTTGGGCAGTGGGTCACCCGATATCTGGTTATGAATTACCCTCTAGTCGGGCTGGGCAGTAGGACACCTGTTGGCATTCCAGGCTCAGTCCTTTCTACTAGGCAGGCCTGTGGTTTTCCTCCGTGATTACCGGAGCGAGACCCTTGGTTATACGTGTCAGTTATGGAACGATATTGACTTTGAGGAGACCTCTCGACTGCGTGGTAGTGACGAGTTATGGTTTAACTTTCCCTAGAACTCCCAAGTACAAGGGGTACTTTCCCCACCGAGACACGTTCTTGTGATGTGATCTAAAACTGTGTGGGCGAGTCAGTGTCGCACAAAGTAGATAGTGTCGAGGTGCGGTGATTGAGCCCCTTGTCTTGCAGTTCGGGGAAGACGTGCGGGATGCTGGACATCGATGGAGTTTACTTCTAGGACCATTGGTTACTCTTTTCTTGGGCTGAGCTACAGGACGAAGATCCCCTTACGAGCTTGTTCGGGCTTCTTGACAGAGCATATATATGTATATACCTCGTACCAGTACCCACTCCTTGGGTTTTGGCTACTCTCCTTCAAGGAGAGGCGAAGATGCGCAGGGTATGCCACGTGCTTTCCGTGTCTAGCTTCTCGTGGTTGGACGAGCCTACTCTCCTGCTATAGGTAGCGAAGACTCGACGAGAAGTTCATCTTCTCACTGTTTCTAGCTTCTTATGTCTGGATGAGTATACCTTCTTTCCTCTTGTTGGGTTGAGCTGGAATCTTTACTGCACTCTCTGTTGTACTTCTGTTCTACTCCCTATTCGATCTACTGCTCACCCTTCGTTACCTCCTTTGTTGCTCCCTCGAGCCTTCGGGGTATCCTACTGAGTATTTTTATACTCACCCCTGCTTGGGCTTTGCCCGCACTTGGTGTGCCCTTGCAGACGACAGACAGGTGGAGCGTGACTTTCGAGGAGCTTAAGATCTTGGGAGCTTGGACCGCGTGTGGTGGTCGGAGTCGGGTTCCAGGTGGGGGACCCTTCCAGCTGTTTCTTTTTGTTCACCTGTTGCCGGGTTGTGGAACTTTTATGATTGGGCGTGTGTTTTTTCCCTTTTCATTCAGCACTTGCTTTGTACTGTTTAGAGGTCGATGCACATTTGTGGTTTATATATAGAATCTGCTCTTTTACTCTACTTGCCTTTCCTTTTACTATGCACTTTTGCATTGGGTGTGCTGCGTGTGTGTGTATAGGTGCTTAGGCAAAGGCCTCCCCTTGTTGTTGTGCCTTCAGCGCTGGTCTCCAGCCCCTGGCCTATAGAGGCGGGCTTGGGGTAGTTGTTGCTCGAGCCCGGGTAGGGTCGGGTCATGACAAAACATATCCTGAATAATAATAATAAAATTATTATAATATGTATTAATCAATCATACTTTTAAAACCAATCATGAAAAATTATTATGAAAAATGAACTACATTACGATCGTGGAGACAGTAGGCCATAGATATGCATGAGTAACGTTTTCTTTTTTCAATGATTATTATGGAAAGAAGGTATTTATTATTTTATATTTAAATAATGATAATAATTTCATAAATACTATATTATTTCTTTAAATATACTTATATATATCATTTTTGTGATGTGCTGATGAAAAAAATCACATCGTTTCGTGGAGGTGGTAGTCCACACGTACACAAACGATGTTACCATTTTCTAGTGTAAGAAAGAAAATGATATATTATATTTTTAGAACTAGAAATATATCATTAATATC
Organism: Viscum album; assembly: GCA_963277665.1. Taxonomy (NCBI): domain Eukaryota; kingdom Viridiplantae; phylum Streptophyta; class Magnoliopsida; order Santalales; family Viscaceae; genus Viscum; species Viscum album. The sequence goes on along the minus strand of OY728137.1, from coordinate 1,073,984,543 downwards.
ATTATTTATTCATTTATATCACCTATATTCATTAATATTATTCTTATTACCTTTCTTTTAAAGCGTTAGTGAAAAATGAATCACATCTATTTGCGAGGTGGTAGTCCGCCGTACACACGAGCGACGTTATCGTATCCACCATAGAATGAAAAGTAAAAACATTATATATTATATCATAACTAAATAAGTATAAATTTATTAAAAATATCACATATATATATACACTTTAAATACATCATTACAATAATCCATGAGAGGCGATGATGGAAAACGAATGAAATTGGTTCACGAGGCAGTAGTCCGCTGTACACATGAATAATAATTTCATATCCCATTTCATGGAATAGGAGATGTATTTAGGTTATTAAATTAATATAATAAAATCTCATTATATAGTAGATACTTTTTTATCATATGAGAATATCTGAATAAGATTTAAAGGATTTTTAAGAAGAAATAAAATAAAAATTCAAAGTAAGTGTCATGAACCCCTCCCCACAAAGTGTACCCCTCCTGGGCCAACAATGTGAGAAGGGAGATAATGACCCCGATTCCCACCTCCAGTAGGCCCCGAGTTGGCGACTAGCACCGAGGGTATAGTAACACACAAATGGGAGGCATTACCCTCTAAGAGAACACATGCGGAAGAGAGAGATAAGATAGACACCAACCAACTCCAACTCATAACGGAAATATAAAAGAAACCCAAATGCACATATGTAATGCCATGAAAAAGTACTACAACTGAAAGGGGAAAAATTGTAAGTACCCAAAAGAAAGTAAAAACAACAACAACCACAAGCCCAAACAGCTCCTGTAACCACAAGCTAGTAGTAACCAGCCTGATCTCCAACCTACTCCATGTGACCTGAAAAACAGTTTATATATATGTAGGGTGAGTATAATAGTATACATAGTAGGATCCTCCCAGAAACCTCTCCTGCAAAAGTAAAGAAAGCATGCTAAAGCACAGTGAGCAACAAGTGAAACTAACTTGTCACCTAAACTGGTATACTATGTTCCCAACCTCACCATGGATCTCACCAAGTAATGCATACAAGAATATATCATAGAGTAAATAATATCAAGGGTATCCCGCTACTACTTCCCCACTAGTTTTCCACTTTTCCCCAACAACATACATCCTGTTCATCTCTCTCCAAAGGCTTGCCCGTATACACCTGGGCTAAGCTCCACAATCTGCACCACGTGCACCACAAAGGCTTTCCCCTAGACACCTGGGTGAATCATGACACCATCCTCACAACCAAAAGTAACCAGGTAGTTTCCGAGATCCACCATAACTCACATAACGTGTATTATATGTCGAGTATTATACCTCAAGCCATTACAGCCAATACACTGAGTAAGGGTCCTCAATTCATCACAGCCTATACACGTTACACCTATAGTAGTCCATAGGATACTATATCCAGAATATATGTGTGTGAATAACCACAAGCCATTACATCCCTATACACACATATATGGGGAAACTAACTGTTGTGCCTAATGGCACTAGTATCTACCAAGAGAAGAGAGCGGGGTCAAAGGGGGTAGTCATCCATTCCCCCTCCCATCAGAATGTTGGGGAAAACACCCCCCCCCCCAGGGCTTAGAATCCTCGGGGTGCCAGTTGCCCTTACTGACAGGGTGGAGTAGCGCATCGAAACACAAAAAGTACAGAATATATTATAACTCACAACCACACTATGGGCATAACCTAGTCTTAGACACAACTGCAAATATTGTCTCTCGGACTCCGGACTTCCAATTCTAAGACTAGGTATCCTATAAACACACAACCATTTAGGGGCTTTATTAGATTACTTCATTCCCTTTTTCAATTCCACTGTACGTTAATTAATTCTTCAAACATTAATTAACAATGAACAATTCCACATTAAATTCCATTAACATTACATCCAAAATCCACTATCCCTTCAAAAGTTCTCAACCTAATAATTAAGTTTCAACAAACTCCAACCCCATAGGTTATCATCATTTATTCAAACATTTATTTCATAATTACTTTCCCATATTCCCAGGAATTCTAGAAAAGCATCCTATGCTACTAAACACAAGGGGATCAACACGGCGAGTAGATGTACTACCCGTCGAGTCTTTGTCGCCTATAGAAAGATCATAGACTCATTCTCCCTTGAGAGGCTAAACACAGAAAGCACGTGGCATACCCCGCATGTCTTTGCCTCCCTCAGAAGAAGGGTAAGCAAGACCAGCTTCCTTGAGCAGTGGGGAAAAAGTAAAGTAGATAAACAACCAAACAAAAGCACCAAGCATCCAACAATCACATCGATCCAATTCCATCATCGCTGGTGTCCTCCCTGACACCCACATGCATAAACTGATGCATCTCTCCACTCTAGGTGTCATCCGCTGCCACAACCACAAGGCCTCCTTGCCCCCACATATCACAACATCCATCCAAGATCACATCATAGCACAAGTAGCAGGAAAGTAAACATCAGATAAAATTTGGCTCTTGGCCCTTCAACAAGGCATCTAGCCTCCAAACAACAAGCACCAACAGATTTCAGGTTTACCAACCAACTGAATTAAACACATACATCGACATCAATTTGATTAACATCAATTTCGATCAACAACCACAATAACAACAACTGAATTCATTTACATGCCTCTTTATCTTTAGCAAATTAATTATTAATTAATTCTAGATTTACGTTCTTTATCAATTTCATCAATAGAAACATGATAACAAGCAAGGCATAGATATCACACTATCTATCAAATCAAGAGGTGAACCGTTAACACGATACAAATAAACAACATGCGATCAAACCAATTATTTTAATCCAGTTCAAGTATTTAATTAGGTCAATTTACTTGTGATCCAAAAAGCTAAATCATGTTAACTCTACGATTTCACATAAACAATTAGAGAAGCCATGAATCTCCTACCTAAATGGTTTTCTAGGAAAACCACAATGGTCGAAGAACGCCCAAGGAACCTGGTTGATTCTCCAAAAATCCTCCTTAGATCTTCTCTCCTATCACAACCAAGACCAAAGCTCATCAATTTCGACATCCACATGCTTATATTTACCCATAATGGGCATAGATCTAAGAAACCAAGAGAAGAGGAAGAGTAGATCTAATCGGATCTAAGAAATCAAGAAAGAAGGATCACATACCTCAAGAAACTGGTTTCGATTCGCAAATAGAAGCCTCCAAGTCGCCTCCAAAATGCTTGGGAGATGTTCTTCTACCTCTAAGGAAGGGAAATTCCGAGTTATGGCTGCTTAGAGGCTTAAACAAATCATTTAGAGGCAAAAGTGTTCAGATTCACAATTTTAGGATCTAAATTTAAGTGCTTGCATGGTTAGTCCGCATGGTTTAATAAACCGTGCACTAACCGTACACGATCTTCTGCCTCGCCAAACACTCCTCACACGGTTAGGCTGCACGGTTAGAAAAACCGTGCGCTAACTGTGCGTTATCCACTACCTCCAAAACTAACCTGGCACGGTTTGGCCGCACAGTTTAGGAAAACCGTGTGCCTCCCATGCGAAGGCTACTGCCTCCAACACCAACCTCGCATGGTTTTCACACAGGGTTGGACAAACCATGCGCCTCCCGTGAAAAGGCCATAACCCTTTAGATTTCCTTAAAAGTTCACCAAAATGCACCCCAAGTCACCTTGACCTCCCAAAACACCTCCAACACCACATTTTCACAAAGTAATTGACCAGAGAGGTCCGGGCCATTACATCAGATACCTCTAAAAATATTCTCATCCTTGACAATCCAAAACCCACCTAAAGAGGAAACAAAACAGGGTCTGAACAACCACCCACCGAGATACCTCTCAAAGGAGAGCAATCCACCAAAGCAACAAATGGTTCCATCTCATAAACATGAAAGTTCCACAACCACATAAGTTACAACGATACATGAAAAGAGTTAAACGTCGAACAACTCTAGGTACTGCTCACGTAGTTGTGACTCACATTCTCAAGTACTCTCCTACAAGACACTGTGTCGCCACAAGACATGAAATAAAGGAATGGAACACCCACGCAACACCTTTTCCTTGCGGTCTTGGATCTCCATAGGACACTCCTCAAAGGTGGAATCATAATCAACATAGATCTCTCCCCAATCGGTGATGTGAGAGTCGTCATGAAGATAACGACGGAGTTGTGATACATGGAAAAAATAATGTATCCGACTCATCTGAGGGGGAAGTGCTACTCGGTATGCCACATCTCCAACACGAGATAACACCTCTAAAGGCCCAAAAAACCAGGGAGAAAGCTTACTTCTATGACCAAACCTTCGCTGCCCACGACGGGGAGTCACCTCAAAAAACACATGATCCCCAACATTAAACTTTAAGGGTCTCCTTCTTTGATCAGCATATGATTTCTGATGATATTACGCTGCCTTCATCCTCTCACAAATCACCTAAACCATCTCTGTTGTATTATGCACTAGTTCTGGTCTGAGAATTGCTGACTATCCGACCCCAGTCCAGCACAATGGAGAACGGCAAGGCTGGCCATACAAGGCTTAAAACAGCGCCATACCAACGGTGGAGTGAAAACTATTATTATAAGCGAACTCCACCAAGGGTAAGTGCCTCATACATGACCCTCCAAAATCGAGAACACAAGAGCGTAACATTTCTTAAAGAGTATGGATAGTTCGCACCGTCTGACCATCCGTTTGAGGATGAAAATCAGTGATAAGGCATAGTTGAGAACCAAAATCATGTTGGAGACCTGTCCACACCCTGGAGGTAAAACGAGAATATCGATCAAAAATGATTTTCCTTGGGACTCCATGAAGTCTCACCACCTCCTCCAGATACTTCCTCGAGAAAACCTCCGCGGAGCTTGACTCCTTGATCGCTATGAAGTGGGATGATTTTGTTAAACAAACCACTACCACCCAAATAGCATCATGTCCTCTCGGAGCTCGAGGTAAACCTGTAACAAAGTACATCGATATGTCCTACCACTTATACTGAGGAATATCTAATGGCTTGAGAAGACCACCAGGAACATGGTGTTCGACCTTCACCTTCTGGAAAACTAAACATCAAGACACAAACTCTGCAACCGCACGCTTCAGCCCAAGCCATCAAAACTGAATCCTCAAGGATCGATACATCTTTTTCACTCCAGGATGTACTGCTAAGGGTGAACTATGGAACTCTCTGAGAACCATATCACGCATCACCAAGGGAACCAAAATCCTTCCATGATACAACACCCGGTGTTGTTCATCCTCTGACCAACCATCATTGGCCCCACCACAAAAAACTCGGTCTCTCCAGACCTCCAACTCAAGATCCCCCAACTGGGAATCTTCCACCTTTTGTATCAGGGATGATTGTACCGTCATCTAAAAAAGTCAACCCCTACCTCCGACTTCTCCCATATCAATATGTAATGATGACAGTTCTTCCATTACTCTCCAGGAATTACCGGATTCATGCACAGCATCACTACGTGACTTTCGGCTCAGTGCATCAGCTAAAACATTCCTTTTTTTCAGGTGTATATGATATTTCAAAGTCATATTCCTGTAATAACTCTATCCACCAATGATGTTGTAAGTTTAAGTCATGCTGGGAGAAAACATACCTCAAACTCTTATGATCGGCCAAAACCACAAAGCGCTCACCAATGAGGTAATGTCTCCACAACTTCAGAGCAAACACCATGGCTGCCAACTCGAGATCATTGGTGGCAAAGTTGTGTTCATGGGGACGCAACTGCTGAGACCCATAAGAAAAAACTAACCTCTACTGCCTGAGGACACAACCTAACCCCAGATGTGAAGCATCACAGAAAACATCAAACTGAACTCCCTCAGCTGGAAGACAAAGGAATGGAGAACTTACTAAATTATCTTTTAGATAATTGAAATCTTCCTGACACTGATCAGTACATATGAAAGCCTGATATTTCCTGGTAAAAGCTATCAGAGGATTTGCAACTCAGGAGAAATTGGCTATGAACCTCTTATAGTAGCCTGTGGGACCAAGGAAAATTCTCACCTCTGACACTATCTTGGGGGTTTCCCAAGACAAAACTACTTCTATCTTCGATGTATTGACAACTACTCCCTATTGGAGCACAACATTCCTGAAGAAACGGACTTCTCGAGCCCAAAACTCACACTTCGACAACTTCCCGAATAGTTGATGTCAACGAAGAACTCCCAAAACGGCTCGTAGATGCTCTGCATTCTCCTCTTCAGATGTGGAGTACACAAGGATGTTGTCGATGAAAACTACCATGAACTTGTCCAGGAACTCACAGAACACAACATTCGTCAATCCCATGAATACAAATGGAGAATTCGTCACACCAAACGGCATTACAACAAACTCATAATATCCATGACGGTAGTGGAAAGCAGTCTTTGGGATATCCTCATCCTTCACAGGCATTTGATGATATACCGACTGCATGTTGATCTTTGAGAACCAACTTGTACCCTTCAATTGATCGAATAAGTCATCGATCCATGGAAGAGGATAGCGATTCTTTATTGTCACTTTGTTTAAGCGATGATAATCGACACACAACCGCAAACTGCCATCGACCTTCTTCATGAAAAGAACTGGTGCACCCCATGGTGACACACTTGGTCGAACAAAACTGCACTAAAATAGACCATCAAGCTTTATATGTAGCTCTCATAACTCATAAGGGGCCATCCTATACGGAGACATAGAGATAGGAGACACTCCTAGCTGTAGATCGATCCCAAACTCGATCTCTCGTCAAGGGGGTAATGCTAAAACCTCTTCTGGAAATACATCAGGGTACTCCTCTACGACCCTAGGAAACACCAACTCAAGAACCTCTGAAGAACTTAGCATCATATCATCCACCATGGTTGATAAGGATGGAACGCGCCGATGACCCATCCGAGGATCTCTCTCACCAAAAAACACCACTTATTCTCCATCCACACTAAGGAAAATGACCTTATTCCTGAAGCAATCCATGATATCCTGCACTGAATACAACTAATCCATGCTGAGGATGACATCATATGGCTGTATTCGTAAAAATAGGAAATCTCCCCACAAGCGGTGTTTCCCCAACACTAGATCACAGTTTCTACATAATTCAAACAAGTCAGTTCGACCTCCAACTGGCGTAGTCAACACCAAGGGAACTGGAAGCCTCTCCACCACAAGTCCCAAAGAATAGAAAAGGGTAGGTGATATGAAAGAGTGTGTCACTACTGAATAAAACAAGGCATACACCAAGGTAGAAAACAAGCAAAGGGTACCTTGAACGACGTCTGGATCGCCTAGAGATGGCAACGCTAGAGCATAAAGCTGACCATGACCTCCTCCATGGACTCTCTGACCTTGATGACGACCACCACCACGGTCGTGCTCTACTCTCTGAGGACGGGGAGCGTCATGGAGTTGTCCTCTACCTGCCTCATCTACCCTCTGCTGATCTAAAACTGGTGCAACTAGCTGCTGATGCCTCGGCAGAAACTGCATCAACAGAGGAACCTGGAGCATAACACCTAGTGCATGATGACCACTCTGAAAGGTCAGGCACTCCCACTACTGATGACCACGACCGCCATAAGAAAAACGAGTGCCTGATCCCTTGGCATAGGTCTGAGAGTTTCTGCCTCTGGAGAAACGAGACGGGAAGGGCTGGGACCTATCCCCGGCTGAACGGAAACTCTTCTTCCCTGAAAACCGGGAACCCCGGACCACAGCCTTACTTCGTGAGTAATCATGCCGATCCCCCTCTCATGATGATCCATTCCTGGCCAAAGTCCTCTAAACAACCTTTGCCCTCTCCAGTACCACAAGATATGTGTTTAACATAAATGGGGTGACCTGGCGCTGGATCTCTGGATGAAAATCCTCCTTGAAATGCCTATCCTTGGCCTCCTCATCTAGGAACAGGTCTGAAGCATATCGTAAAAGGTTCCTAAAATGGATTCCAAACTCTCGAACAGTAGATCTCCCATGTCGAAGGGTAAGAAGATCCTGGTGACTGGATGCCTTCACATTCGAATAAAGGAAATCAGGTCTAAACTTGTCTTAGAGCTCCTCCCATGAGATCGCTGACTCCTCACAATCCCCAAGGAATAACAACCACCACTGCCTTGCTGCTCCATGCAGCATTGTCACAAACAAGGACACCCAATGCTCCTTCCAAGCATTGATCGAACTGAAACCTATCTCGACCTCCAACAACCAGTCTTCCATGACTGCATCTGAAATGGAGCCCTCATACTTCTACAGACTCTGGCACTGAAACTCTCGGAGTGTCTTCCTCCAAGTGTCATCGTCGTCAACTTCTACCCTACGCTGATCTACTGGAACATCCTGGTGAACATTTCTGCGCAAACCTGATGAGGATGTCGACCTGGATCCATACCTGTAAAATAACAAACTCTTAGAGATCCTAAGCCTGGAATATGGAAGAATCAAAATTAATTAATTAATTGTTTTCTTTTATTTATTTTTGGTTAACATATCCCAAGGTCTACCCATTCAAAAACAGGCACAAAGAATAATGATGCATGATCCTTTCCTAGGTCTCTACCCTGCAACCAGTATCACCCTATTTAGTAGCCATTGTAAACTTAAAGGTCTGTACATCAGATCATAGGGGGACCTAAATTCCTATGTCTCAGCCGGTCTCTAGTGTTTACCGCACTTTCTAAACATGAATGACACTGTTTCCCTACTAACCCATGCAACCTCACCTGTGGATAACTCTAATATCCATCCTATCCCTCAACCAGACCTCTAATACAACTCTGTGGCAATGTGAGAAGGGAGATAATGACCCTCGAGTCCCGCCTCCAGTAGGCCCTGGGTTGGCAACTAGCACCGAGGGTATAATAACACACAAATGGGAGACATTACCCTCTAAGAGAACACATTCAGAAGAGAGAGATAAGATAGACACCAACCAACTCCAACTCCAAACTAAAATATTAAAGAAAACCAAATGCACATATGTAATGCCATGAAAAAGTACTACAACTAAAAGGGGAAAAACTGCAAGTACCCAAAAGAAAGTAAAAACAATAGCGACCACAAGCCCGAACAGCTCCTGCAACCACAAGTTAGTAGTAACCAGCCTGATATCCAACCTGCTCCAAGTGACCTGAAAAACAGTTTATATATACGTAGGGTGAGTATAACAGTATACTCAGTAGGATCCTCCCCGAAGCCTCTTGTGCAAAAGTAAAGAAAGCATGCTAAAACACAGTGAACAACAAGTGAAACTAACTCATCACCTAAATAGGTATACTATGTTCCCAACCTTACCATGACTACTATCACCAAGTAACACATACAAGAATATATCATATAGTAAAGAATATCAAGGGTACTCCACTACTACTTACCCACTAGTTTTCCTCTTTGCCCCAATGACATACGTCCTATGCATCTCTCTCCAAAGGCTTGCCCGTATACACCTGGGCTAAGCTCCACAATATACACCACATGCACCACAAAGGCTTTCCTACAGACACCTAGGAGAATAACCACACCATCCTCACAACCAAAAGTAAATAGGTAGTTTTCGGGAGCCACCACAGCTCGCATAACATGTATCATATGTCGGGTATTATACCTCAATCCATTACAGCCCATACACCAAGTAAGGATCCTCAAGCCATCACAACCTATACATGTTACACCTATAGTAGTCCATATGATGCTATATCTAGAATATATGTGTGTGAATAACCACAAGCCATTATAGCCCTCTACACACATATATGGGGAAACTATCCACTATTCCTAATGGCACTAGTATCTACCAAGAGAAGAGAGCAGGGTCAAAGGGGGTAGTCATCCATTCACCCTCCCATCAGAATGTTGGGGAAAACAGCCCCCAGGGCTCAAAATCCCTAGGGTTCTAGTTTCCCTTACTGACAGGGTGGAGTAGCATATCAAAACACAAAAAATACAGAATATATTATAACTCACATCCACACTATGGGCATAACCTAGTCTTAGACACAACTAAAACTAATGTCTCTCAGAATCCAGGCTACTAATTCTAAGACTAGGTATCCTATAAACACACAACCATTTAAAGGGATTTATTAGATTACTTCATTCCATTTTTCAATTCCACTATACGTTAATTAATTCTTCAAACATTAATTATCCATGAACAATTCCACATTAAACTCCATTAACATCACATCCAAAATCCACTATCCCTTCAAAAGTTCTCAGCCTCATCATTAAGTTTCAACAAACTCCAACCCCATGGGTTAAAATCATTTATTCAAACATTTATTTCATAATTACTTTCCCATATTCCCAGGAATTCTAGAAAAGCATCCTATGCTACTAAACACAAGGGGATCAATACAGTGAGTAGATGTACTACCCGTCGAGTATTTGTCTCCTATAGCAAGAGCATAGACCCATTCTACCTTGAGAGGCTAAACACAGAAAGCAAGTGGCATACCCCACATGTATTCGCCTCCCTCATAAGAAGGGTAAGCAAGACCAGCTGCCTTGAGAAGTGGGGAAAAAGTAAAGTAGATAAACAACCAAACAAAGTACCAAGAATCAAAAAGTCACATCGATCCCATTCCATCATCCCTATTGTCCTCCCTGACACCCACATGCATAAACCGATTCATCTCACCACTCCATCATCCCTGGTGTCCTCCCTGACACCCACATGCATAAACCGATGCATCTCGCCACTATAGGCGTCATCCGCTTCCATAACCACAAGGCCTCCATGCCCCCACATATCACAACATCCATCCAGGATCACATCACAGAACAAGCAGCTAGAAAGTAAACATCACATAAAATTGGGCTCCTGGCCCTTTAACAATGCATCTAGCCTTCAAACAACAAGCACCAACATATTTCAGGTTTACCAACCAAATGAATTAAACACATACATTGGCATCAATTTGATTAACATCAATTTGGATCAACAACCACAACAACAAAAACCGAATTATTTTACATGCCTCTTTATCTTTAGCCAATTAATTATCAATTAATTCTGGCTTTACATTCTTTATCAATTTCATCAACAAGAACATGCTAACAAGCAAGGCATAAATATCACACTATCTAGCAAATAAAGAGGCGAACCATTATCACGGTACAAAGAAACAACATGTGATCAAACCAATTCTTTTAATCTGGTTTAAGTATTTAATTAGGTAAATTTCATTGTCATACAAAGGGCTAAATCATGATAACTCTAAGATTGCACATAAATAATTAGAGAATCCACGAATCTCCTACCTCAATGGTTTTCGAGGAAAACCACAACGGTCGAAGAACGCCCAAGGAACCGGGTCGATTCTCCACGAATCCTCCTTAGATATCATCTCCTATCACAACCAAGACCAAATATCATCAATTTCGAAATACACATGCTTAGATCTACCCATAACGGGCATAGATCTATGAAATCGAGAGAAGAGGAGGAGTAGATCTAAGCGGATCTAAGAAATCAAGAAAAAATGATCACATCCCTTAAGAAACCGGCTTCGATTCGCTAAGAGAAGCCTCTAGATCACCTCAAAAATTCTTGGGAGAGGTTATTCTACCTCAAAGGAAGGGTAATACCGATTTATGGCCGCTCAGAGGCTTAAACAAACCATTTAGAGGAAAAAGAGTTCAAATCCACAATTTTAGGATCTAACTTTAAGTGCCCGAACAGTTAGTCCGCACAGTTTAATAAATCATGCACTAACCGTGCGTTAACTTCTGCCTCGCCAAACACTCCTTGCATGGTTAGGCCGCATATTTATACAAACTGTGCGTTAGCCACTACCTCCAAAACTAACCTGGCACGGTTTGGACGCACGGTTTAGGCAAACCGTGTTCCTCCCGTGCGAAGGCTACTGCCTCCAACACCAACCTCGCATGGTTTTCATGCATGGTTTGACAAACAGTGTGCCTCTCGTACGAAGGCCATAACCCTTTAGATTTTCTTAAAAGTCCACCCAAATGCACCCCCAAGTCACCTTGAACTCCCGGAACACCTCCAGCACCACATTTTCACAAATGAATGGACCGGAGAGGTCCATGCCATTATAGAAAAGAATTTTACCTCTTCCCATACCACCTCTTAAGGATCATATATAAAGTATTACTATAATATATTTATGGGAAAAAATGATTTTTTGATTAGGGTATGGAAATTGGAATGTGATTTGGGAAGTTATTGTCTAATAAAAAATGGCATTAAGGTTCGATCAATAGTAGAGAGGGGGTGGCCTTTTTTAGGTGAGGTGAGTGGAACACTTTTAATTTTTGAAAATAAAAAGGTGTACGCACGTTTTTCACCTCAAAAAGGATAAAAAATAGATTATTATAGATCATTAGATATGGTAATGTTAGAATATGTCCATAAAATAGTTTTAGACAAGTTTTTTGGTCATTTTAACCCTTATCATTTTAGTTTAACCCCCGGTAAACCTGTTTTCACCTTAACTGCGGTAATTTATTTGTACTGTTTTCACTATTAATTATGGTAAAAAATTAAGTTAAACTTATTATATAATATAAATTATTATGATTCCAAATATTTAATTCATTTTATCAAATTCATTCAATATAAGTGAAAATTTTAATTTAAAATTAAACCCACAAACGCGATGAAAAAATAGGTTTTTAAGAAGTGTATTTTTGTAGGAAAATATGATTTTATATTAAATATATAACTAATAATAACTATTTTATGAATATTAATTAATATTTATTGATATATAAATCTATAAATTTGATTTAAATCCTTCCTTATTATGGGGTGTTTAATTAATTAAAAAGGAGAAACATTATGCACTTTAAAACAGTTTTCATAAAAATACAATTTTTAAACCCAAAGACAAACTTAAACTATTATACAATATGAAGTTGATTAAAAAGAAATTAAGTGAATTAAATATAAATAAATAATTCTTATGTTACTTTAAATAATATTCATAATATAATGATACTTATAAATTTCTTAATTTGTTGAAAAGAAATGACCTTATCACAAAAATTGGTATTTTTCACAACTCACTGAAAAATCAATATTTCACAAAAATACCAAAATTTCACCCAATGTAAATTTTTATTTTGATATTTTAAAAATAAATTCCTTTTTATAAAATAAATTTTTTAATATTTTCAAAAAATAATTATAATATTTTTTATGAAAAACAATAAAAACATATTTGATGAAAGCGTATCTTTGAAGAATAAAATTACTTTACTAAAAATTGATTCATTATTTTGATAAACATTTATCAATAATTTATACGGAGTAGGATGTATATATATATATCATAAATTAGTTAATATAATTTATACCTTCCAATTTATTGGCTAGGTTATAATGATTATATATTTTGAGGGTCCTTTATGCTTGGTGTTGCGCGGCGAATATGCTATAGAACATAGGTTTATTTTATAAAATATAAGGGTATTACATAATTTCAAAGTCTTAAACTCATTTTTCATTTTATTTGAGATATAGGGTTATTTATTTATGGAATTATTTAGTTCGATCTTTGTGTATTACTATTTAATATTGAAGATTAATGATATCAAGGTTTATTAATTTTGAGAATTATCTTACCATGTGATAACCATTTTATTTTATTAATGTAGGGCCGGCGGGCGGTCGGGCAGGGCGCGGCCAAGCGGCCTGGCGGGTGGTCGGGCAAGGCGCGGCCTAGCCGGCCGGTGGCCGGGAAGGGTGCCAGGCGGGCCGACAGGCGGCCGTGCAGGGCGCGGCCAAGCCGGCCGGTGGATGAGAGTTTGGGAGGCCGGGCCGGCACGGTTCGGGCCGGCACGGTTCGGTGCGGCTCGGACCGGCGGGGTTCGGCCGGGGCGCGAGGGACGCCGACAGCGGTGTGGTCGGGCACGCGGGAGGCCGGCAGTGGTTCGGCCCGCAAAGCCGGATCGGTCGGGGCACCGGAACACTGCGGGGGCGGTGTGGTTCATGGAGGCCACGGGAAGTGCGACCTTTGCCTCTGCCTTCGTCGCCTTCAACGCCGCTTCGTCACCATGTCGAGAAACAACACAAACAAGAACGACGGAGGGGTCGATCCATGTTGGTTTGGCCCACACCCTCCCTGTTTATGGTGGTAACACTTGGATCATCAAAGAGTAAGAAAGATGAACAACAATTGTTTTACAACCACGCAATGATTCCTTTCCAATCTGAAGAAGAGAAAAAGAAAAGGAAAGTTACACAAAATAAACCCCCTACCTTTGATTACTGGTCGTCGACGTTGAAGTCGCGGGAAGAAGATGAAGGAGTTCGTCGTTCGTCGCGTCCACCACGCACTCCCAATCCCGAGCTACGTTGGGTCGTTAACGACAATGCAGAGGGTAGGTTGGTTGAAGACACCCCACATTGGTAGGATCCGAGGGAGGAAGTCAAAGAAGGCCAGCGTTCTTCGTCGGTGGAGCATTCTTCATTGGTGGAGTGTTCTTCGTTGGAAGAACTTTTCTCCCAAGCTCTTCTCTTCCCAATCTCCACCAAATGAGAAATTCCAAGAAAAATAATAATACATTGATTTTGTCTATTATTTAGTTGCTGACACAAAATTCAAAATTCAAATTAGTGAATTAATAACTTGGATCCCCTAATTAATTCATGAGTGTTGGCATAAATTAATTAGGGGAGTTGGCACCAATTAATTAAAGGAGAGTTCAAGAGGCTCTCCATCATTAATAAGGGAGAGTTGAGAGGTTTTACTCTCCTCCATCAATAGGGGGTTTAGCCCCATGTGGTCCCCACGTCGTAACCTCTCGCGGGAGGTTAGGTTCGCGTGGGCTGATTAGTCACTGAAAGTGGCTAATATTAATTGTTAATATCTTTAAATTAATTGTTCCAAAGTCCATATACATTGTTTTTAGTGCATTACATAAATAGAACTTCATTTCTCATCTAAAATGCAATTCTTGTTTAAAATGCAAATTTGGGTCGAATCATTCATTTATTTGTGTACAACATTATATTCATTTTCTGAATGTGAAATTTTGGGATATTATTTATCACTTTGTTTGGAACATTTTATCTTTTAGGCCCGATGGATGAATCCCAAGGTAATATGAAGAATTTTGCGCCCGAATGCAGAAATTTGCTGGAGAAAGCAAAATGGGCCTAAGGCCCATCAAACAAATGTGGGGCTCCCAAAACAAGCCCAATGAAGCTCAAATTTATACGGTAGAAAGATAAAAATATGAGTATCATTTTATTCAACTGTGGTCAGAGCTAATTCTGAAGTTTTCATGATGATAAAGGGATCTGAAGCTGATATTTAAATGGTGGACCCGACATTAATGCACATAAAGTCGTCCCACCATTTCGACCATAACATCCAAACGGCTGAGCCAAATGTCCTGAAATTTTTAAATTGGATAGAGGAGACATGGAAGAAGATATTTTTATTCTATGACCCCTCAAGATTAGGCCTCCATAAATTAAATATTTGAACTTTAAAATGGTGGACGAATCTGGACAGTTTTCCGGGTCAACTTTGAAACGTCAGTTTCCTTTTGATTATTCACCCTTGTTTTGACTCTATTAATTGTTGGGGGGTGAATTGATTATGGGGGGTAGACCTAAGGCTCCTAATATTCCTATATAAGGAGATGGTGGTGAAGGTAATTATCATCTAACATTTTTCTTTGAATCCATGTTCTTTTCTTTCAATTGTAATTTCCCACTTTCGTTTTGTAATGGTATCGTCAATTTCTCTAATGTAAGTTTTTCATTCACGTTCAGTATTTTAATAAAATTTATTCTTCTTAATTTTTTACTTTTATTTTTTTCACATGTTGATACCGTTGAATCAAGGTGTGAAATTATTCACACCAGCACTTGTGATTTCAATCACACAACGGTGGAGTGTTTGTTCTTTTAATGATTTTCTTCTTCTTCAATTCCACCCCCATAAGTCTACATCCCACTTCTATTGGTAGAATAGCATCAATGGAGGGCTAACCTCTTAAGGGTTGATCCAAGGGAGTATCAAGGTCAGGTATTGAATGTTATTTCATGTACTTAATATTTAAATCTATTCGTTATTTTAGGATTTCCATTTGATGAGTTACATTCTTTCTCATCTTTGCCAACTTTAACGATGACAAATTTTGAGTGCTAGTAAGAATCTATTTTCTTTGAGTGCTCATTAAAGTGATCCTCAAAGTGAATTGGTTATTGGACTTGGAATTGTGTAGGGATTAAATTGGTGAATGATTTGGAAGAATTATCTCATTTTTTGGATATGTCTTGAATTAATGACATGAAATTTTCTAAGAAAATAAATTCATCCAATCCACCCCAAGCAAAACCCTAAGATCAACCCACCATCAATAATTGTTTAGTTCACATAATTTTTTATTATATCTTATTTAAATTATATCTTTAGTTCTCCAATTAAAATCTACCTTAAAGTTGGCCACTTCATATCCAATCCATCAATAAATCATAGCATCTCAAGGTTACTTCTTCGGTCCCTATGGATTCGACCCCTACATGTACTACATCGACCGCTTTTACCAGTAGGGTAAATTTGGGCACAGCCAAATTTTGGCGCCGTTGCCGGGGACCAAGTAAGTCACCTTAGAACATCTTTCTATTCTCCCTCATTTCTATTTTCTTATCCCCATTTCTCTTCTCTTTTCCCCTTTCTATTTTTTTTGACCCCCGAAAATCATGATTCCAAATTTTAAAATAAATACAATGGAGTATAATCAACAATATCCCTTCACAAACTCAAGATGGAATCAGTTTGAAAATCCACACTGGGAATCACTAACCTTTTTTAATCAACCTTTGAATGAATACCCAACACCTGATAACATGAACGAAATTTGTAATGATGAAGGTTTAAAAGATCAATTTACATACCTATCAAGAATGATTCAAAAGATGAATAATGAGGAAGTCCATGATGTCGAAACATCTATCAATCCTAATCCTGAAACAATTCTTCAAAAATTGTGTGAACAAATAGAAAAAATGAATTTAGAGGTATCAAGTTTTAGACAATAACTACAAAGCATTAAAACTTGTGTGGACCCCATTCCCACTCAAACCATCCCTTACTCAATATTGAAAGAAGAATCTTGTAACACTCAAACCCCTCATGACTTTATTGAAGAACCAACCTTAGGATTTGGGATAATTGGAGAGGATCGAGGAGTTTTTGAAGGGTCTTTAAATCAGGAGGAAATTGATTATTTGGATTCAAAAGAGGAAAATTTGACATCATGGATTGAGTTTCCTGAATATAACTCCATTAATGTTTTTTCAAAAACACTAATCACTGAAAAATTGGGAGAAATACCAAACATTGATCCCATACACACTTCTGATATTCAACTGGACAATTTTCAGGATGAATCTTATTTTCAAAATGAACCAATTCTTTCTAAATGTTTTGGAGAAGAAACCAATTTTGATTTAATTTGTCAATCTCCTTTAGGAAATTTCAATGAAACCGAGCTCAATATTATTTTACTTTCTTCAGAACTCAAGAATCCCACTATAGGAGATAAGAAAAACCTTGTATTTGTAGTTCATTCTTCTCAAGAAACCAATAATTTTGGAATGGTCATTGATGTATTAGGAAAGACTAGAAATTCAACTGAATCAACCATTACCAAATTTCCTTGGACTTCCACACTCATTATTGACCATGGGATTTCACATGAATCAAATTCTAAAAAAATCAATCTTAATCAAGTTGAAGTGGACAAAAATGGGGTCCTAAAAATTTTGAAAGTTGGAATTGGATAAGTTGGGGGGTACAAGTCGAGCCAACGACGTTAAACAAAAGCACTGCATGGGAGGAAACCCATGGTTTTCATGTTTCCAATCATTTTGAATCATTTTATTTTTCATATAATAAATTACCATAAGCTGTTGACCTGTTCTTCTTTTATGAGTAAGGATGGGTATGAAAGGGGAGCGCCATATTCATCTGTGTCACGTGGCGTGATCTCTGAGTAATACCTTACCCAAAAATCTAAAAATAAGACAATGTATCATCAGTTTATTTTGTTTTTTTTAATGTTTTTATAGGTTAAAAAAATAAAAGGACATGTTGTAAGTCATAAGGAAAATCCATTCACCACCATGAAAGCCGCTGAGACTCGAACCCAGAATTGAAGGGAGACATTGGCATGTGATTTCTTCATCAACCACCAGGTGACTTCATTCCGTCATTGTCATCTTCTAATTTCCTCTTTGAACTCCTCTCCTACCCCCTTCTAACTTTTCTTTTCTTTAAACACTAGGGACAATGTTATTCTATGTTGGGAGTAGATGAAATAAAAAATGATTTTTTTTAATAAGAACATACATGGAAAGAAAAATTCCATTAACCTTGAACATGATAACACACGTTTCAAACTCTGAAATTGGATATCAAATAATTTTGCATGCCTTGATTCTGATTTTAATGCAAGTTTAAGTTCATGAGCATAGTTTTTGGAAAGTGTGGTTGTCCGATGTGATTTTTCAAAGTTTACATTTTCATCCTCTTAGTAAAAATTTCACAATGCACGTCTACTAGATCGTGGGTGTAAATTTGAGTTCTTGGGTCCCTTTAATTATAGCATAGGGTTCTGGGGTCACTTTTAGTTTAATTTGAGTATCCAAAAAAATAATTATAAAAAAAATAATGACCACATAGAGCAATGTTTTGTCCAAATGTGTGGCGTCCGACACTTGGGGATCGTGACTCTATAGCTGTCTTGCCCAGATTTAGGCTTTATATCTCTATTGTAGATAATGGAATTGATAATATGTGTGGCTTCCGGCACTTGGGGATCGCGACTCCATAGTTGTCTTTCCCAGAGTTAGTCTTTTCATATCTATTGTGGTTAAAACAAAAAAAACAAAAAAAAAAGGATACTCATATTAAGGTTTAATGTCATTCCCACCTAGCGCTTCCATTTTTTCCCATTAAACAATAAAATGGGCCCCATATCTTTTGTGATGCACAACACTTTATCATTCTTAATTGAAATTGGATGAAATGTGGCGATGAATTTGAACAAAGGAATGGGCTTGGGCTTGGGATATGCTTATGGACCTAGCTTGTTTTAAATGATTTTTATGGGTTTCATATTTTTTTTTGGTATGAGGTCTTTGGGTGAACAATGTGTATTAAAATGTTTTTGGAAAAGGGGATTTGAATTTCATATTTGTAATTTATTTTGCTCGGGACTAGAAAAACTCAAGTTGGGGGGTGTAATTAGTCACTGAAAGTGGCTAATATTCATTGTTAATATCTTTAAATTAATTGTTCCAAAGTCCATAAACATTGTTTTAGTGCATTACATAAATAGAACTTCATTTCTCATCTAAAATGCAATTCTTGTTTAAAATGAAAATTTGGGCACAATCATTCATTTATTTGTGTACAAAATTATATTTATTTTCTGAATTTTAAATTTTGGGATATGATTTATCACTTTGTTTGGAACATTTTATCTTTTAGGTCCAATGGATTAATCCCAAGGGAAGATGAAAAATTTTGCGCCTGAATGCAGAAATTTGCTGGAGAAAGCATAATGGGCCTAAGGCCCATCAAATAAATGTGGGGCTCCCAAAACAAGCCCAATGAAGCTCAAATTTATACATTAGAAATATAAAAAATATTAGGATCATTTTATTAAACTGTGGTCGGAGATAATTCTGAAGTTTTCATGATGATAAATAGATCTGAAGTTGAGATTTAAATGGTGGACCCGACATTAATGCACATAAAGTCGTCCCACCATTTCGACCATAACTTCCAAATGGATGATCCAAAGGTCCTAAAATTTTTACATCAGATATAGGAGACATGGGAGAAGATATTTTTATTCTATGACCCCTCAATATTAGGCCTCCATCAATTCAATATTTGAACGTCAAAATGGTGGACGAATCTGGACAGTTTTCCGGGTCAACTTCGAAACGTCAATTTCCTTTTGATTATTCACCCTTGTTTTGACTCTATTAATTTTTGGGGGTGAATTGATTGTTGGGGGGTGGACCTAAGGCTCCTAATATGCCTATATAATGAGATGGTGGTGAAGAGAATTATCATCTAACATTTTTCTTTGAATCCATGTTCTTTTCTTTCAATTGTAATTTCCCGCTTTCGTTTTGTAATGGTATCGTCAATTTCTATAATGTAAGTTTTTCATTCACGTTCAGTATTTTAAGAAAATTTATTCTTCTTCATTTTTTACTTTTTTTTCTTCACAGTTTGATACCGTTGAATCAAGGTGTGAAATTATTCACACCAGCACTTGTGATTTCAATCACACAACGGTGGAGTGTTCGTTCTTTTAATAATTTTCTTCTTCTTCAGTTCCACCTCCATAAGTCTACATCCCGCTTCCATTGGTATAATAACATCAATGGAGGGCTAAACTCTTAAGGGTTGATCTAAGGGAGTAGCAAGGTCAGGTATTTGGTTGCGCCCAAATTTACCTTACTGGTAAAAGCGGTCGATGTAGTACGTGTAGGGGTCGAATCCACAGGGACCGAAGAAGAAACCTTAAGACACTTTGACTATATGCGGGATTGGCTAAGAAGTGGCCAACTATGGTGTTGATTGATTTGAAGAAATATTTATTTAATTTAAAGAAAAAAACCAATAAAATTAATTTAATTAAAACAAATAATTAAGGTGAGTTGATCCTAGGTTGTCTCTTGGGCTTGATTGGATGTATTTGTTTTTCATTTGATTGTATGTTCATCGGTTCAAGAGGTATCCATTAAATGAAATAATTCCTCAATATCATTCTCCGATTTAATCCATACACAAGTTCAAGGCTAATCACCAACTCACTTAGAGTATCAATTAAATGAGAACTCCGAGGAATTGGATCGTACTAGCACTCAAAATGTGTCATCGTTAAAGTCGGTGAAGACAAAGAAGAAGATAAATCAAAGAAAGGAACTCTTAAAATAAAGAACGAATTTAAGAATTTAAGAACATAAAATAACATTCAATCAAACTCATGCAACTCCCTAGGATCAACCCATAAAAGGTTAGCCCTCCATTGATACTATTATATCAATGGAAGCGGGTAGTTGACTTAAAGAAGCAGGATTGAAGAAGAAAAACATTAATCAAAATGAACACTCCACCGTTGTGTGATGAATTCACAAGTGCGGGTGTGAATAAATTCACACTTCGATTCAATGGTATCAACGTGTAAAAAAAAAGAAAAATAAAAGTGAATAAGAAGAAATTTTATTAAAATACTAAACGTGAATGAAAAACTTACATTAGAGAAATTGACGATGCCATTACAAAACGAAAGCGGGAAATTACAATTGAAAGAAAAACTTGGATTCAAAGAAAAATGTTAGATTATTATTCCCTTAACCACCAGATCCTTATATAGGCATATTATGAGCCTTATGTCCACCCCCAGCAATAAATTCACCCCCCAACAATTAAGAGAGTCAAAAGGAGGGTGAAGAATCAAAAGGAAATTAACGTTACAAAGTTGACCACAAAAACAGCCAGATTCATCCTCCATTTTGACCTGTGCGTTTGACACTTCATACGTCCGAATATGAAGGTTTCATAAATAGAACATATCTTCGTCCATGTGTCTTATAGAATATATAAAAATTTCAAGAAATTTTTCTTAGCAGTTTGTAAATTATGGTCGAAATGGTGGGACAGATTTCTGTGCATTAATGTCGGGTCCACCATTTAAATCTCAACTTCAGATCCCATTATCATCATGAAAACATCAGAATTAGCTTCGGCCACAGTTGAATAAAATGATCCTCATATTTTTATCTTTCTACTGTATAAATTTTAGATTCATTGGGCTTGGTTTCTGGGCCCCACATTTGTTTGATGGGCCTTAGGCCCATTATTCTTTTTCCAGTAAGTTTCTGCCTTCAGGCGCAAAATTCTCCATCTTCCTTTAGGATTCATCCATCGGACCTAAAAGATAAAATGTTCCAAACAAAGTGATAAATCATATCCCAAAATTTCAAATTCATAAAATTAATATAATATTTTCAACAAATAAATGAATTATTGGGACCAGATTTTCATTTTAAACATGAATTGCATTTTTGATGAAAAATGAAGTTCTATTTATGTAATGCACTAAAAAAAATATTTATGGAATTTGGAAAAATGAATATAAAGATATTAAAAATTAATATTAGCCACTTTCAGTGACTAATCACACCCCCCAACTTGAGTTTTGCTAGTCCCGAGCAAAATAAATTACAAATATGAAATTCAAATCCCATTTTCCAAAAACATTTTAATACACATTGCTCACCCAAATATCTAATACCAAAAAAAATTATGAAAACCCCTCAAAATCATTAAAAAAAAGCTAATTCCATAAGCATATCCCAAGCCCAAGCCCATTCCTTTGTTCAAATTCATTTCCACATTTCATCCAATTCCAATTAAGCATGATAAAGTGTTGTGCATCATAAAAGATATGGGGCCCATTTTATTGTTCAAGGGAAAAAATGGAAGAGCTAGGTGGGAATCACATTAAACCTTAAGATGAGTATCCTTTTTTTTTATTTTAGTTTTTTAACCACAATAGATATGAAAAGACTAACTCTGGGCAAGACAACTATGGAGTCACGATCCCCAAGTATCGGACGCCACACATATTGTTAATTTCATGCTCTAAAATAGAGATATAAAGCCTAACTCTGGGAAAGACAACTATGGAGTCATGATCCCCAAGTGCAGGACGCCACACATTTGGTCAAAACATTGCTCTATGTGGTCATTATTTTTTCAATTTTTTTTTGTTTTTTGTTTTTTTGTTTTTGGATACTCAAATTAAACTAAAAGTGACCCCAGAACCCTATGCTATAATGAAAGAGACCCAAGAACTCAAATTTACACCCACAATCCAAAAGACGTGCATTGTGGCATTTTTATTAAGAGGATGAAAATGTAAACTTTGAAAAATCACATCGGACAACCGCACTTTCCAAAAACTATGCTCATGAACTTAAACTTGCATTAAAATCAGAATCAAGGCATACAAAATTATTTGATATCCAATTTTAGAGTTTGAAATGTGTGTTATCATGTTCAAGGTTAATCGAATTTTTCTTTTCATGCATGTTCTTATTCAAAAAAAATCATTTTTTATTTCATCTCCCCCCAACATAGAATAACACTATCCCCAGTGTTTAAAGAATAAAAAGTTAGAAGGGGGTGGAGGATTTCAAAGAGTAAATGATAATCATGGAATGAAGTCACCTGGTGGTTGATGATGATAGTGCGTGCCACAGTCTCCCTTCACTCCTGGATTTGAGTCTCAGCGGCTTGGATGGCGGTGAATGGATTCTCCATATGACTTACAACATGTCCTTTTATTTTTTTAACCTATAAAAACATAATAATAAACAAAACAAAATAAACTGATGATACATTGTCTTCTTTTTAGATTTCTGGGTAAGGTATTACTCAGAGATCACGCCACGTGACACGGATGAATATGGCGCTCCCCTTTCATACCCATCCTTACTCATAAAAGAAGAACAGGTCAACAGTCTATGGTAATTTATTATATGAAAAAGAAAATGATTCAAAATGATTAGAAAACATAAAAATCATGGGTTTCCTCCCATGCAGCGCTTTTGTTTAACATCGTTAGCTCGACTTGAACCCCCCAACTTATCCAATTCCAACTTTCAAAATTTTAATTAACCCATATTTATCCACTTCAACAAGATTGAGATTGATTATTTGTTTGAAATATGTTTCATGTGAAATCCTTTGTTCTATAATGAGCGGTAAAATCCATGTAATATCAGAAATGGTTGATTGAATTGAATATCTAGTATTTCCTAAGACATCAATAAACATTCCCAATTTTTTAGTTTCAAGAGGATAATAAATTGAAATTTCATGGTATTGGTTATCCACATTTAAGAGTGGGGAAGAAAGGATAAAAATTTTGAGTTCAGGTTGATAAAAATTTACAAAAGAAGAATGGAAATTTGAATCAAAAATAGTTTCTTCTCCATGAAATTTAGAAATAATTGGTTCCTTTTGAAATTTTGATTCCTCCCAAAAAATTTCCTTTTGAATGTCGGGAGTGGGTATAGACTCAATATTTGTTAACTCTCCCAATGGTTCAATGATTGGTGATTCTAAAAAATCATTTTTGGTGCAATATTCTGGACATTCAATCCTTAAAGAATAATTTCCCTCTTGTGAATTCATGAAATCAATTTCATCCTGATTTAAGTACTCATTAACAATTCCTTCATGTTCTTTATCTTGAATTTCAACATTACCTGACCAAATATCTTCATTATCCAACTCTGTATTCCAAGATTTTAAAGTGGGTTCTTTACTAAATTCACATGAGTTATGTGGGAAACAATATTCTTCTATAAGTGATGTGGAAAGGACATCCTGAGTGGGAATGGGTTCTTCATAAGTCTCAATATTTTGTATTTCTAATCTCAGTGATGAAACTTCTGAATTCATTTTAACCATTTTTTCACACAAATGTTCAAGATTTTTTTTAGAATTAGGATTGATTGTTGTTTCTACATCATCATCATCATTAAGTTTGATCTCTTCAATCATCCTTGAGAGGTACGGAAATTGATCCTTTAAAAAATCAGCATCCCATTGATCGTTCATGTTATCGGGTGTGGGGTATTCATTTAAAGGTTGATCAAAGTAATTTCCTATGTGAGGGGATTCCCAATGTTGATTTTCTATTAGATTCCAGCCCGATTTTATGAAATGAAATTGTTGATGATACTCCATTGGAGTTTAATGAAATTTGGATTTGGATTTGTTTTTTTTTGGAAAAACAGAAAGGGGAAAAGAAAAGAGAAGTTAGGTGAGAATAGAAGGTGGGTGTCTAAGAAAACTTACTAGGGTCCCCGGCAACGGTGCCAAAATTTTGGTTGCACCCAAATTTACCCTACTGGTAAAAGCGGTCGATGTAGTACGTGTAGGGGTCGAATCTACAGGGACCGAAGAAGAAACCTTAAGACACTTTGATTAGATGCGGGATTGGCTAAGAAGTGGCCAACTATGGTGTTGATTGATTTGAAGAAATATTTATTTAATTTAAAGAACAAAACCAATAAAATTAATTTAATTAAAACAACTAATTAAGGTGAGTTGATCCTAGGTTGTCTCTTAGGCTTGATTGGATGTATTTGTTTTTCATTTGATTTTATGTTCATCGGTTCAAGAGGTATCCATTAAATGAAATAATTCCTCAATATCATTCTTCGATTTAATCCATACACAATTTCAAGGTTAATCACCAATTCACTTAGAGGATAAATTAAATTATCACTCCGAGTAATTGGATCGTACTAGCACTCAAAATGTGTCATCGTTAAAGTCGGTGAAGACAAAGAAGAAGATAAATCAAAGAAAGGAACTCTTAAAATAAAGAACGAATTTAATAATTTAAGAACATCAAATAACATTCAATCAAACTCATGCAACTCCCTAGGATCAACCCATAAAAGGTTAGCCCTCCACTGATACTATTCTATCAATGGAAGTGGGTAGTTGACTTAAAGAAGCAGGATTGAAGAAGAAAAACATTAATCAAAATGAACACTCCACCGTTGTGTGATGAATTCACAAGTGCGGGTGTGAATAAATTCACACTTCGATTCAACGGTATCAATG
This sequence comes from Viscum album, assembly GCA_963277665.1. Classification (NCBI taxonomy): domain Eukaryota; kingdom Viridiplantae; phylum Streptophyta; class Magnoliopsida; order Santalales; family Viscaceae; genus Viscum; species Viscum album. Next base: position 1,073,958,857 of record OY728137.1, on the reverse strand, counting down.
TGTAAAAAAAAGAAAAATAAAAGTGAATAAGAAGAAATTTTATTAAAATACTAAACGTGAATGAAAAACTTACATTAGAGAAATTGACGATGCCATTACAAAACGAAAGCGGGAAATTACAATTGAAAGAAAAACTTGGATTCAAAGAAAAATGTTAGATGATTATTCCCTTCACCACCAGATCCTTATATAGGCATATTAGGAGACTTATGTACACCCCCAACAATAAATTCACCCCCCAATAATTAAGAGAGTCAAAATGAGGGTGAAGAATCAAAAGGAAATTAACGTTACAAAGTTGACAACCAAACCAGCCAGATTCATCCTCCATTTTGACCTCTACGTTTGACACTTCATACAGACGAATCCGAAGGCTTAATAAATAGAACATATCTTCTTCCATGTGTCTTATAGAAGCTATAAAAATTTCAAGAAATGTGGCTCAGAAGTTTGGAAATTATGGTCGAAATGGTGGGACAGATTTCTGTGCATTAGTGTCGGGTCCACCATTTAAATCTCAACTTCAGATCCCTTTATCATCATGAAAACATCAGAATTAGCTCTGGCCACAGTTGAATAAAACTATCCTCATATTTTTATCTTTCTACTGTATAAATTTGAGCTTCATTGGGCTTGGTTTCTGGGCCCCACATTTGTTTGATGGGCCTTAGGCCCATTATGCTTTTTCCAGCAAGTTTCTGCCTTCAGGCGCAAAATTCTCCATCTTCCTTTGGGATTCATCCATCGGACCTAAAAGATAAAATGTTCCAAACAAAGTTATAAATAATATCCCAAAATTTCAAATTCATAAAATTAATATAATATTTTCAACAAAAAAATGAATGATTGGGACCAAATTTGCATTTTAAACATGAATTGCATTTTTGATGAAAAATGAAGTTCTATTTATGCAATGCACTAAAAAAAATGCTTATGGACTTTGGAAAAATGAATATAAAGATATTAACAATTAATATTAGACACTTTCAGTGACTAATCACACCCCCCCAACTTGAGTTTTGCTAGTCCCGAGCAAAATAAATTACAAATATGAAATTCAAATCCCATTTTCCAAAAAAAATTTAATACACATTGCTCACCCAAATATCTAATACCAAAAAAATTATGAAAACCCATCAAAATCAATAAAAACAAGCTAGTTCCATAAGCATATCCCAAGCCCAAGCCCATTCCTTTGTTCAAATTCATTTCCACATTTCATCCAATTTCAATTAAGCATGATAAAGTGTTGTGCATCATAAAAGATATGGGGCCCATTTTATTGTTCAAGGGGAAAAATGGAAGCGATAGGTGGGAATCACATTAAACCTTAAGATGAGTATCCTTTTTTTTTATTTTTATTTTTATTTTATTTTTTTAACCACAATAGATATGAAAAGACTAACTCTGGGCAAGACAACTATGGAGTCACGATTCCCAAGTGTCGGACTATAACATCCCGCCATTTTATAACATAAACTTTCATTACATTACACATAACTGAGGATCTTTAAGGTCTAGTGTCTTGGAAACCAGGAACAAAATACATAAAAAAAACACAAAACATTCTTCTTAAACACTTGAAAGGCTTCTCCTTTAGTTCATCCTATGTTCATTATGCATCTCATAACCTGGGGACATACATCAAAAGAAAGGGTGAGCAGAAGGCCCAGTAAGGGAAACAAGAGGAACATTTTACATGTGAACTGGATATACTTCAATAAGGACATGAAAAGGACTTTAAGGAATGAGAAATAAATCATGAGGCATTTCATAATAGAAACAACATTTTTTATAACTTGAAGATGTGGCTGCAACATTTAATATTGACAATTGTTTCGTTTCACCAAGGTCCATCCCCAAGGTGTCGTTAAAAATTACCAAGGTTATTCACCAAGGCGTCGTTAAAATGGTCATCTCTAGAGATTAAGTCTTTACCCAATGCATTGGAGTGCTATCAGGGCGCACCCTTAAATTTTCCTTTATTATCATGTGAGCCACATATATCATCATCAAACATTTCATAAATAACCCATATAGCATAAAATAAATGGGTTTCATTTCATAATCATAACATTTTAAAAACTGCTTTAATGACATGATCTTTACGGCACTTTAAACCCACGGAAAGGGAAGCGGGTCTCATGTATGTAAATCCCAGAATTTAAAATGGAACATTTTGATATATATGTGAATACCCTTGTAGAAATAAGAGCTTTGAGTATTCACTTTATAACATAAAATAATTTTTGAGAAAAGAGAGAGGCATTTTGAGACGAAAATTCTGCAGCATAACGGCTATGTTTCGGGGTTTTAGAAAACATTCAAAAGAGAGGGGACATGGGTCACCCACTCATAATGATCCATAAAACAGTAAGGGGACAGAATAAGAAGGATATATGGACATGGTAATGAAATTTTAAGGACATACCATTTGAAATGAAAAACATGGAAGGAAGACAAAATTTAGATTTCTCTTATGAAAATTCGGCAGCCTAACGGCGTCACTTAAACTTCAATAAAAAGAATTGACAAGATCAAATAGGGTCCCTCATCATATGATCATAAGAGATCAGTATGATAGATATAGAGATCATACCCCAACATAATAAAAAGGAACTTGAAAGACTTGACATGAAAATCGAACTTGAAAAATGAGAAGGGTGAAAGAATCACTTAAACATTCGGCAGCCTAACGGCGTCACTTAAACATTCATAAAACGAAATGATGAGAGTAAGAGGGGATCTCTCATCATATAAACATGAAAGGGCAGTAAGAGGAATATAAAAGAACATCCTCTCACATAAAAACAAGGAGCATAATAGGAATGACATAAAAGAGATTACATGAAAAGAAAGAGAGGGGTCGGATCCCTTACCTTAAAATGTGACTCTTGAAACTCAAAGGATTGGACCTTGAGGGATTGGGGGCACCTTGGGAGGACTCCTTGGAAGGTAAGAAGACCAGAACTTCGTTGGGGGAGAGTTGGGAGTGAAAACTAAGGGAGGAAAGGGTGGGTATTTATAGGGAAAGTGAGGGGACAAAGCATTAATGGCCAAAGGACACCTCACATGTGCTTTTCTCAAACCCATGTGATCTCCCTTGGAATTTATCATGGAGTTAGGCCACATGGGGCCCCCAAAACAATTATTCATCACCCTTGGCCGGCCAACCCTCAAAAGATCTCATGACATCATCATGACATCATTATGATGTCATTAAACATACCGAAACCCTAAAACGGTATTTTTACTATTCACTGAAAATTCAACTTTCTCAGAATAATCCCAAAATTTCACCTTAACCAAATATCAATGCTCTGATTTCAAAAATGAAATCCATTTTATAAAAATATTTTTCTAAATATTTTTAATTTAATTTTTAAATAAAAACACTATTCATCGAAAATTCATTTTTTTCAGAAAAATCCCCAAAAATTACCTTAACATAATATCGATGCTCTGAGTTCAAAAATAAAGTCATTTTTATAAAAATAATTTTCTAATTATTTTTAATTAAATTTTTAATTAAAAAACACTATTCATCCGAAAAACTAATACTTGATTAATAATTTATGAAACCGTTATTTACCCATTTTATTGAATCACATTACTTAACCAAGGTGTCTAAATTATATTAAAACTTTCTTTAAGTGAAAATTACTAATCCATTTGGTCACATTACTAATCCTAAGTGTAAAATCACTATTCATAATTTACTATTCATCAAAAATTAAGTTGATCTTATTAGACTCCAAATTCCTTAATGAACACTTTTGTAGAAGACCATTTTTTGAAAATCATTACACATCATTAGTTATTTAGGGTTTACATAAATATTTTAAAATATCCCTTTTTCAAAATTCATCAATAAAATACCTTCTAAAATTATCTAGGCATTTGAAATTTCACAAACATCACTAAAGGAAGAAATCTCAATTTATTCACCCGAGAGGATTACACAAGGAAACTAGGGTCTCATCACATAGCCCCTTATAACACTGGCATAAGACCTAAGTGTAAGGTGTGATATGGTGAGAGAATCTGAGGGAGTCTCAGATAACATTGCCCTAGTAGCAATCTCCACTAACTTGAACTTCTCCTGCAAGCGTTTTCGTTCAAGCTTGACACGCTGGAGCTCGGCTTGGGCTTGGTCCAAAGCAAAGCCCACAGATGCTACCTCCTTCCCAAGCTCTGATAAGTGGGCTTCATAAGGGTTGAGTCTACTGGATGAAGCCATCGACTCCTCTTTCTGCATTAACCATTAACATCTTATTAAATCAATAAGAGTAAGTTAATATACTACTCAAAAAGATTGGGTCGTTACATTCTTCCCCCCTTAAGAAATTTCGTCCCCGAAATTTATACTTGAGGCCTAGTCGAAAAGGTGAGGGTACTTTTGCTTCATTGTTTCCTCAGGCTCCCAAGTCGCTTCTTCATATTTATGATTCCTCCACAACACTTTCACAAGGTGGGTAGTCTTGTTTCGTAGGACCTTGTCTCTACGGTCCAAGATCTCCACTGGATGCTCTTCATAAGAGAGGTCATGTTCAAGTTGTACCACCTCTGGGTTCAGTACATGCGAAGGGTCGGGTATGTACTTCCTCAAGAGAGATACATGGAAGACATCATGAACTTGAGCTAGGTTCGGTGGAAGTGCTAGACGATAGGCCACTGCTCCTATGCGATCAAGGATTTCATAGGGGCCAATGTACCTAGGGCTGAGCTTCCCTTTCTTCCCAAACCGCATGACTCTCTTCCATGGAGAAATTCGAAGGAAGACTTTGTCACCAACACCAAACTCCAAGTCCCTTCGACGATTGTCAGCATAGCTCTTCTGCCGACTCTGAGCAGCCTTTATGTGTTGTTGGATGGCATGAACCTGTTCCGTCATCTCTTGCACGAGATCAGGCCCAAGAAGCTTCCTCTCACCAGTTTCATCCCAACAAGTAGGAGTTCTACACCGCTTTCCATATAGAGCTTCATAGGGTGCCATCTGAATACTCGAATGGAAGTTGTTGTTATAGGAGAACTCCACTAATGGGAGGTGTTGATCCCATCCACCTTTAAATTCCATTGAGCATAATCTCAACATGTCTTCGAGTGTCTGAATAGTTCTTTCAGATTGGCCATCAGTTTGAGGATGATAGGCCGTACTAAAATTCAATTCAGTATTCAGAGCATGCTGAAGACTTCTCCAGAATTTTGATGTGAATCTTGGGTCACGATCAGATACGATGGATAGTGGTACCCCATGCAGCCTTACCACTTCCTTCACGTATATCTTGGCAAGCTGATCCAGAGAGAAATCTTCCCAAATAGAGATAAAATGGGTTGTCTTGGTGAGACGGTCCACAATAACCCATATCGCATTGTTTCCTTTGGATGTTTTTGGGAGACCAGTTACAAAGTCCATGGTGATATTATCCCACTTCCATACTGGTATGGGTAGCGGTTGTAATACCCCCTTAGGAAGTTGTCTTTCTGCCTTTACTTGCTGACACACCAGGCACCTTGTAGTGTAATCGGCAATCTCCCTCTTCATGTTATCCCACCAATAATGATCACGAAGGTCTCTATACATCTTAGTGCTTCCCGGATGTATAGAGAAAGTAGAGCTATGAGCTTCATCCATCAGTTCTTTCTTTATCTCCGGAATAGATGGAACACATAGTCTTGTACGAAATTTCAATACACCTTCTTGATCAATATTGAAATCAGGGAACTTCCCATCCTTTACAGCCTCGAACTTCTCCTGCAGCAAAGGATCTTCTTTTTGAGCCTTCTTGATCTTCTCTAGTAATGAAGGTTGAGAAATCATTTGGGATAGGGTTGATGATGTCCCTTTCCTTATAATTCCCATGTCCAGTTTTACTAGATCTTTAATCAAGGGATCTCCCAGGATCCTCATTGTTGCCAGAACAACAGGATCTTTCCTGCTTAACGCATCCGCGACTTTGTTTTCTCTTCCAGGGTGATAATGAATTGAACAATCATAGTCTTTAATAAGCTCCAACCATCTCCTTTGTCTCATGTTCAATTCTTTCTGTGTGAAAATATACTTTAGACTTTGGTGGTCGGTGTATATATCACATTTCTCCCCATAAAGATAGTGCCTCCATATCTTTAGAGCAAAAACAACTGCCGCCAGCTCTAGATCATGCGTAGGATAATTCTGCTCATGAATCTTCAACTGTCGAGATGCATAATCAATTACTTTGTCATTTTGCATGAGGACGCACCCAAGCCCTTTCAGAGATGCATCGCTAAAAATAACGAATCCTTCTCCGATAGAGGGTAGTGTTAACACCGGTGCAGTAACCAATCTCTTTTTCAGCTCTTGGAAACTTTCCTCGCATTCCTTTGTCCAGATGAACTTAACCCCTTTTCGAGTCAACTTGGTTAGTGGATTAGAAAGCCGTGAAAAGTTTTTCACAAACCTCCTATAATATCCCGCTAAACCAAGGAAACTACGAATCTCAGTTACTGTTGTGGGTTGAGGCCACTCCTCCACAACCATTGTCTTTGCAGGGTCAACCGAGATTCCTTCATTGGTTACGATGTGCCCCAAGAAAGCCACTTGTTGTAACCAAAACTCACACTTGCTGAACTTCCCAAAGAGCCTCTCCTTCCGTAGAGTTTTCAAAACAACCCTCAGATGATCTTCATGCTCCTCACGACTTTTTGAATATATCAAAATATCATCAATAAAAACTACCACAAAGTTATCAAGGTAGTCCTTAAAGACTCTATTCATCAAATCCATGAAAATAGCAGGAGCATTAGTCAAGCTGAAAGGCATAACAGTAAACTCATAATGCCCATATCTTGATCGGAAGGCAGTCTTTGGAATATCTTCCTTCTTCACCCTCAGTTGATGATAACCAGATCGAAGGTCAATCTTAGAGAAGAATTGAGCCCCACGAAGTTGGTCAAATAAATCATCAATTCTTGGAAGAGGGTATCTGTTCTTCACTGTGATCCCGTTCAGTTCTCTATAATCAATGCATAGCCGCATTGATCCATCCTTCTTCTTCACAAAGAGAACTGGTGCTCCCCAAGGAGACACACTCGGTCGGATAAACCCCTTCTCCAACAAGTCTTGGAGTTGTTTCTTTAGCTCCTCTAGCTCCACATTTGCCATTCTATACGGAGTCTTTGATATCGGTTGAGACCCAGGTACGAGTTCAATGGAGAACTCTACCTCTCTTTCTGGGGGAGGTCCAGGTAACTCCTCAGGAAATACGTCCATGTATTCCTGAACAATCAGAACATCTTCAATTTGTATGCTCCCTTTCCCTTCTTCCTCATCACCGATTAACTCCATAAAGAAAGCTATAGGAGGTGCTTCTAGATAGGGATCAGTTCGGGATATCTCTCCACGGAAGATAATTGTAGGTCGTTCATTCAAGACTACTGAGATTTCCTTACTTCTGCATTTGATCTTAGCATTATACTTTGAGAGCCAGTCCATCCCTAGTATAACGTCGAATTCCATCATGGGAATGACTACTAGATTTGCGATAAGATTGTGCTCACCAAAGTAAACACTAGAGTCTCTAAACACTGTTGATGCATGGATAATCCCACTTGGAGTCTTGACTGACAACTCTACCTCAAGCAATTCAGGGATTGATTCTATATTCTTTGCAAACTTGGAAGAAATAAAGGAATGCGTAGAACCAGAATCAAATAAAGCACTTGCTAGTTTTGAGAGGACAACAAGAGTACCTGCTACCACATCGTTCGGGACGTCAACTTCAGCTGTTGTGATAGCGAAAGCACGACCTTGCTCTCTTGGCCTCTGCTGAGGTTGGTGGTGATTCCCCTCCACCGCCCTCGGATTGGGACATTGGTTAGCAAAGTGCCCAAGCTGTCCACACTTGAAGCATGTGACTTCGGGTAGGGCCAGAACCATCTTTCCTCTGTCGTTAGTGTTGGGAAGCTGAGGCTTCACCTCACTATGACAATTCCGAGCAATATGGCCTCCTCTTCCACACTTGTAGCACTTTCCACTTCCACTCAAGCAGTTCCCCAGATGATTCTTCCCGCATTTATTGCATGTGGTAAGTTGCGTTTGCTTTCCACCTCTTCCCTGATCAAAAGACTTCCCTAAACTGGGATCCAATGACCTCTTCTTTTCATTTGGCTTATGAGACCACTGTGTCTCACCAAACTCCAGCTCGACTTTCATAGCACTTCGAACTATTTCTTCATAGCTATCATAGTCCCTGTTGGCTAGATTCTTCCGCAGATGAGGTCGTAGTCCGCCAAAGAATCTATCAACCTTCCCATTAGGGTCCATGACAAAGCTTGAGGTATAACGGGAAAGCCTTGTGAAGTTCATCTCGTAGCTTCAGACAGATTCGTTCTCCTTCTGCTTCAGCTCGAGAAACTCTTTCTCCATTTTCGTTCTCATGGAACGAGGGAAATACTTGTTAAAGAAAATCCCCCGAAATTATTCCCACTCCATAGCTTCCATCTCTCCTCGTGGCTTCGTGTTTTTGATCAGTGACCACCACTGATCAGCTTCTCCCTCCAGGCGGTAAACAGCAAGGGTGACCTTTTCTTGTTCCGAACAATGAAGTACAGAAAAGATCTTTTCAATGGAGCTTATCCATTGTTCCGCAACCAACGGGTCAGTAGATCCACTGAATGTTGGCGGTCGTTGACGCATGAAGGACTCAACAGAGTGTTGTTCCCTTCGTGGTGAGGTCGGCCTCTCAGCTTGATTCAAGTTATTACTCATAACTTGAGTCATTTGGTTCATCATTCGCATGAATGTTTCCATTCCGGCTTCCATCGGAGGGCCGTCAGCACATGGTGCATTGCGGTCACCTTCGGCACGGTTCCTCCTATTGCCCGCCATTTTCTAAAAGAATAAAACCTTAGTAAGAAACTTATTTCATTTATGAATCTTTTAACTAAGACTCCGTGCTTAGACAATAATAGTTCTCTATAATTCCTTCATAATGATTCATAAAAAGCATGTGATTAACCAAACATATCCCCCGGGAGTGTCGTAACCAAGAGTGCAGCAAGGCCCGTTATTGTGCACCAGTTCCTGTTCGAGTCTAGCTCAAAGCGGTGTTTTCGGGTTTTACCCCTATGTACATCTGTGCCAGAGCCGCCTCTACCTGCTCGTATCCAGACAGGGATGTATTTGTTTGATAAACCATTTACTCAATACTTACCAAAATACCAGGAAGTTTTCCTATATTTAAACTTTTCTATAGGGTTCTTCCTAAAGTTTTTATATCCTAATTTCCACAAATAACTAAACCATCCTTTGATACCAACTATAACATCCCGCCATTTTATAACATAAACTTTCATTACATTACACATAACTGAGGATCTTTAAGGTCTAGTGTCTTGGAAACCAGGAACAAAATACATAAAAAAAACACAAAACATTCTTCTTAAACACTTGAAAGGCTTCTCCTTTAGTTCATCCTATGTTCATTATGCATCTCATAACCTGGGTACATACATCAAAAGAAAGGGTGAGCAGAAGGCCCAGTAAGGGAAACAAGAGGAACATTTTACATGTGAACTGGATATACTTTAATAAGGACATGAAAAGGACTTTAAGGCATGAGAAATAAATCATGAGGCATTTCATAATAGAAACAACATTTTTCATAACTTGAAGATGTGGCTGCAACATTTAATATTGACAATCGTTTCGTTTCACCAAGGTCCATCCCCAAGGTGTCGTTAAAAATTACCAAGGTTATTCACCAAGGCGTCGTTAAAATGGTCATCTCTAGAGATTAAGTCTTTACCCAATGCATTGGAGCGCTATCAGGCCGCACCCTTAAATTTTCCTTTATTATCATGTGAGCCACATATATCATCATCAAACATTTCATAAATAACCCATATAGCATAAAATAAATGGGTTTCATTTCATAATCATAACATTTTAAAAACTGCTTTAATGACATGATCTTTACGGCACTTTAAACCCACGGAAAGGGAAGCGGGTCTCATGTATGTAAATCCCAGAATTTAAAATGGAACATTTTGATATATATGTGAATACCCTTTTAGAAATAAGAGCTTTGAGTATTCACTTTATAACATAAAATAATTTTTGAGAAAAGAGAGAGGCATTTTGAGACGAAAATTCTGCAGCATAACGGCTATGTTTCGGGGTTTTAGAAAACATTGAAAAGAGAGGGGACATGGGTCACCCACTCATAATGATCCATAAAACAGTAAGGGGACAGAATAAGAAGGATATATGGACATGGTAATGAAATTTGAAGGACATACCATTTGAAATGAAAAACATGGAAGGAAGACAAAATTTAGATTTCTCTTATGAAAATTCGGCAGCCTAACGGCGTCACTTAAACTTCAATAAAAAGAATTGACAAGATCAAATAGGGTCCCTCATCATATGATCATAAGAGATCAGTATGATAGATATAGAGATCATACCCCAACATAATAAAAAGGAACTTGAAAGACTTGACATGAAAATCGAACTTGAAAAATGAGAAGGGTGAAAGAATCACTTAAACATTCGGCAGCCTAACGGCGTCACTTAAACATTCATAAAACGAAATGATGAGAGTAAGAGGGGATCTCTCATCATATAAACATGAAAGGGAAGTAAGAGGAATATAAAAGAACATCCTCTCACATAAAAACAAGGAGCATAATAGGAATGACATAAAAGAGATTACATGAAAAGAAAGAGAGGGGTCGGATCCCTTACCTTAAAATGTGACTCTTGAAACTCAAAGGATTGGACCTTGAGGGATTGGGGGCACCTTGGGAGGACTCCTTGGAAGGTAAGAAGACCATAACTTCGTTGGGGGAGAGTTGGGAGTGAAAACTAAGGGAGGAAAGTGTGGGTATTTATAGGGAAAGTGAGGGGACAAAGCATTAATGGCCAAAGGACACCTCACATGTGCTTTTCTCAAACCCATGTGATCTCCCTTGGAATTTATCATGGAGTTAGGCCACATGGGGCCCCCAAAACAATTATTCATCACCCTTGGCCGGCCAACCCTCAAAAGATCTCATGACATCATCATGACATCATTATGATGTCATTAAACATACCGAAACCCTAAAACGGTATTTTTACTATTCACTGAAAATTCAACTTTCTCAGAATAATCCCAAACTTTCACCTTAACCAAATATCAATGCTCTGATTTCAAAAATGAAATCCATTTTATAAAAATATTTTTCTAAATATTTTTAATTTAATTTTTAAATAAAAACACTATTCATCGAAAATTCATTTTTTTCAGAAAAATCCCCAAAAATTACCTTAACATAATATCGATGCTCTGAGTTCAAAAATAAAGTCATTTTTATAAAAATAATTTTCTAATTATTTTTAATTAAATTTTTAATTAAAAAACACTATTCATCCGAAAAACTAATACTTGATTAATAATTTATGAAACCGTTATTTACCCATTTTATTGAATCACATTACTTAACCAAGGTGTCTAAATTATATTAAAACTTTCTTTAAGTGAAAATTACTAATCCATTTGGTCACATTACTAATCCTAAGCGTAAAATCACTATTCATAATTTACTATTCATCAAAAATTAAGTTGATCTTATTAGACTCCAAATTCCTTAATGAACACTTTTGTAGAATACCATTTTTTGAAAATCATTACACATCATTAGTTATTTAGGGTTTACATAAATATTTTAAAATATCCCTTTTTCAAAATTCATCAATAAAATACCTTCTAAAATTATCTAGGCATTTGAAATTTCACAAACATCACTAAAGGAAGAAATCTCAATTTATTCACCCGAGAGGATTACACAAGGAAACTAGGGTCTCATCACATAGCCCCTTATAACACTGGCATAAGACCTAAGTGTAAGGTGTGATATGGTGAGAGAATCTGAGGGAGTCTCAGATAACATTGCCCTAGTAGCAATCTCCACTAACTTGAACTTCTCCTGCAAGCGTTTTCGTTCAAGCTTGACACGCTGGAGCTCGGCTTGGGCTTGGTCCAAAGCAAAGCCCACAGATGCTACCTCCTTCCCAAGCTCTGATAAGTGGGCTTCATAAGGGTTGAGTCTACTGGATGAAGCCATCGACTCCTCTTTCTGCATTAACCATTAACATCTTATTAAATCAATAAGAGTAAGTTAATATACTACTCAAAAAGATTGGGTCGTTACACGGACGCCACACATGTTGTTAATTTCATGCTCTAAAATAGAGATATAAAGCCTAACTCTGGGCAAGACAACTATGGAGTCACGATCCCCAAGTTCCAGACGCCACACATTTGGACAAAACATTGCTCTATGTGGTCATTATTTTTTCAATTTTTTTTGTTTTTTGTTTTTTTGTTTTTGGATACTCAAATTAAACTAAAAGTGACCCCAGAACCCTATGCTATAATGAAAGAGACCCAAGAACTCAAATTTACACCCACAATCCAAAAGACGTGCATTGTGGCATTTTTATTAAGAGGATGAAAATGTAAACTTTGAAAAATCACATCGGACAACCGCACTTTTCAAAAACTATGCTCATGAACTTAAACTTGCATTAAAATCAGAATCAAGGCATACAAAATTATTTGATATCCAGTTTTAGAGTTTGCAATGTGTGTTATCATGTTCAAGGTTAATGGAATTTTTCTTTTCATGCATGTTCTTATTCAAAAAAAATCATTTTTTATTTCATCTCCCCCCAACATAGAATAACACTGTCCCCAGTGTTTAAAGAATAGAAATGTTAGAAGGGGGGTGGAGGATTTCAAAGAGTAAATGATAATCATGGAATGAAGTCACCTGGTGGTTGATGATGATAGTGCGTGCCACAGTCTCCCTTCACTCCTGGATTTGAGTCTCAGCGGCTTGGATGGTGCTGAATGGATTCTCCATATGACTTACAACATGTCCTTTTATTTTTTTAACCTATAAAAACATAATAATAACACAAAACAAATTAAATTGATGATACATTGTCTTCTTTTTAGATTTCTGGGTAAGGTATTACTCAGAGATCACGCCACGTGACACGGATGAATATGGCGCTCCCCTTTCATACCCATCCTTACTCATAAAAGAAGAACAGGTCAACAGTCTATGGTAATTTATTATATGAAAAAGAAAATGATTCAAAATGATTAGAAAACATGAAAACCATGGGTTGCCTCCCATACAGCGCTTTTGTTTAACGTCGTTAGCTCGACTTGAACCCCCCAACTTATCCAATTCCAACTTTCAAAATTTTAATTAACCCATCTTTATCCACTTCAACAAGATTGAGATTGATTATTTGTTTGAAATATGTTTCATGTGAAATCCTTTGTTCTATAATGAGCGGTAAAATCCATGTAATATCAGAAATGGTTGATTGAATTGAATATCTAGTATTTCCTAAGACATCAATAAACATTCCCAATTTTTTAGTTTCAAGAGGATAATAAATTGAAATTTCATGGTATTGGTTATCCACATTTAAGAGTGGGGAATAAAGGAGAAAAATTTTGAGTTCAGGTTGATAAAAATTTACAAAAGAAGAATGGAAATTTGAATCAAAAATAGTTTCTTCTCCATGAAATTTAGAAATAATTGGTTCCTTTTGAAATTTTTATTCCTCCCAAAAATTTTCCTTTTGAATGTCGGGAGTGGGTATAGACTCAATATTTGTTAACTCTCCCAATGGTTCAATGATTGGTGATTCTAAAAAATCATTTTTGGTGCAATATTCTGGACATTCAATTTTTGAAGAATAATTTCCCTCTTGTGAATTCATGAAATCAATTTCATCCTGATTTAGATACTCATTAACAATTCCTTCATGTTCTTTATCTTGAATTTCAAAATTACCTGACCAAATCTCTTAATTATCCAAATCTGTATTCCAAGATTTTAAAGTGGTTTCTTTACTAAATTCACATGAGTTATGTGGGAAACAATATTCTTCTATAAGTGATGTGGAAAGGACATCCTGAGTGGGAATGGGTTCTTCATAAGTCTCAATATTTTGTATTTCTAATCTCAGTGATGAAACTTCAGAATTCATTTTAACCATTTTTTCACACAAATGTTCAATATTTTTTTTAGAATTAGGATTGATTGTTGTTTCTACATCATCATCATCATTAAGTTTGATCTCTTCAATCATCCTTGAGAGGTATGGAAATTGATCCTTTAAAAAATCATCATCCCATTGATCGTTCATGTTATCGGGTGTGGGGTATTCATTTAAAGGTTTATCAAAGTAATTTCCTATGTGAGGGGATTCCCAATGTTGATTTTCTATTCGATTCCAGCCCGATTTTATGAAATGAAATTGTTGATGATACTTCATTAGAGTTTAATGAAATTTGGATTTGGATTTGTTTTTTTTTGGAAAAACAGAAAGGGGAAAAGAAAAGAGAAATAGAGGTGAGAAAAGAGAAGTTAGGTGAGAATAGAAGGTGGGTGTCTAAGAAAACTTACTAGGGTCCCCGGCAATGGTGCCAAATTTTGGTTGCACCCAAATTTACCCTACTGGTAAAAGCAATCGATGTAGTACGTGTAGGGGTCGAATCCACAGGGACCGAAGAAGAAACCTTAAGACACTTTGATTAGATGCGGGATTGGCTAAGAAGTGGCGAACTATGGTGTTGATTGATTTGAAGAAATATTTATTTAATTTAAAGAACAAAACCAATAAAATTAATTTAATTAAAACAACTAATTAAGGTGAGTTGATCCTAGGTTGTCTCTTGGGCTTGATTGGATGTATTTGTTTTTCATTTGATTTTCTGTTCATTGGTTCAAGAGGTATCCATTAAATGAAATAATTCCTCAATATCATTCTCCGATTTAATCCATACACAATTTCAAGGCTAATCACCAATTCACTTAGAGGATCAATTAAATGAGCACTCTGAGGAATTGGATCGTACTAGCACTCAAAATGTGTCATCGTTAAAGTCGGTGAAGACAAAGAAGAAGATAAATCAAATAAAGGAACTCTTAAAATAAAGAACGAATTTAAGAATTGAAGAACATCAAATAACATTCAATCAAACTCATGCAACTCCCTAGGGTCAACCCATAAAATGTTAGCCCTCCATTGATACTATTCTATCAATGGAAGCGGGTAGTTGACTTAAAGAAGCAGGATTAAAGAAGAAAAACATTAATCAAAATGAACACGCCACCGTTGTGTGATGAATTCACAAGTGCGGGTGTGAATAAATTCACACTTCGATTCAACGGTATCAACATGTAAAAAAAATAAAAATAAAATTGAAGAAGAATAAATTTTATTAAAATACTAAACGTGAATGAAAAACTTACATTAGAGAAATTGACGATGCCATTACAAAACGAAAGCGGAAAATTACAATTGAAAGAAAAACTTGGATTCAAAGAAAAATGTTAGATGATTATTCCCTTCACCACCAGATCCTTATATAGGCATATTAGGAGCCTTATGTCCACCCCAAACAATAAATTCACCCCCCAAAAATTAAGAGAGTCAAAAGGAGGGTGAAGAATCAAAAGGAAATTAACGTTACAAAGTTGACCACAAAAACAGCCAGATTCATCCTCCATTTTGACCTGTGCGTTTGACACTTCATACGGCCGAATCTGAAGGTTTCATAAATAGAACATATCTTCATCCATGTGTCTTATAGAAGCTATCAAAAGTTCAGGAACTTTGGCTCAGACGTTTGGAAATTATGGTCGAAATGGTGGGACGGATTTCTGTGAATTAATGTCGGGTCCACCATTTAAATCTCAACTTCAGATCCCTTTATCATCTTGAAAACATCAGAATTAGCTCCATCCACAGTTGAATAAAATTATCCTCATATTTTTATCTTTCTACTGTATAAATTTGAGCTTCATTGGGCTTGGTTTCTGGGCCCCACATTTGTTCGATGGGCCTTAGGCCCATTATGCTTTTTCCAGAAACTTTCTGCCTTCAGGCGCAAAATTATCCATCTTCCTTTGGGATTCATCCATCGTACCTAAAAGATAAAATGTTCCAAACAAAGTGATAAATCATATCCCAAAATTTCAAATTCAGAAAATTAATATAATATTTTCATTAAACAAATGAATGATTGGGACCAAATTTGCATTTTAAATATGAATTGCATTTTTGATGGAAAATGAAGTTCTATTTATGTAATGCACTAAAAACAATGTTTATGGACTTTGGAACAATGAATATAAAGATATTTACAATTAATATTAGCCACTTTCAGTGACTAATCAGTATTCAATGTTATTTCATGTACTTAATATTTAAATCTATTCGTTATTTTAGGATTTCCATTTGATGAGTTACATTCTTTCTCATCTTTTCCAACTTTAACGATGACAAATTTTGAGTGCTAGTATGATCTATTTCATTTGATTGCTCATTAAAGTGATCCTCAAAGTGAATTGGTGATTGGCCTTGTAATTGTGTAGGGATTAAATTGGTGAATGATTTGGAAGAATTATCTCATTTTTTGGATATGTCTTGAATTAATGACATGAAATTTTCTAAGAAAATAAATTCATCCAATCCACCCCAAGGAAAACCCTAAGATCAACCCACCATCAATAATTGTTTAGTTCACATAATTTTTTATTATATCTTATTTAAATTATATCTTTAGTTCTCCAATTAAAATCTACCTTAAAGTTGGCCACTTCATAGCCAATCCATCAATAAATCATAGCGTCTCAAGGTTACTTCTTCGGTCTCTGTGGATTCGACCCCTACATGTACTACATCGACCGCTTTTACTAGTAGGGTAAATTTGGGCGCAACCAAATTTTGGCGCCATTTTTGGGGACCAAGTAAGTCACCTTAGAACATCTTTCTATTCTCCCTCATTTCTATTTTCACATCCCCATTTCTCTTCTCTTTTCCCCTTTCTATTTTTTTTACCCCCGAAAATCATGATTCCAAATTTTCAAATAAATCCAATGGAGTATAATCAACAATATCCCTTCACAAACTCAGGATGGAATCAGTTTGAAAATCCACATTGGGAATCACCAGCCTTTTTTAATCAACCTTTGAATGAATACCCCACACCTGATAACATGAACGAAATTTGTAATGATGAAGGTTTAAAAGATCAATTTCCATACATATCAAGAATGATATAAAAGATGAATAATGAGGAAGTCCATGATGTAGAAACATCTATCAATCCTAATCCTGAAACAATTCTTCAAAAATTGTGTGAACAAATAGAAAAAATGAATTCAGAGGTATCAAGTTTTAGACAAGAACTACAAAGCATTAAAACTTGTGTGGACCCCATTCCCACTCAAACCATACCTTACTCAATATTGATAGAAGAATCTTGTAACACACAAACCCCTCATGACTTTATTGAAGAACCAACCTTAGGATTTGGGATAATTGGAGAGGATCGAGGAGTTTTTGAAGGGTCTTTAAATCAGGAGGAAATTGATTTTTTGGATTCAAAAGAAGAAAATTTGACATCATGGATTGAGTTTCCTGAATATAACTCCATTAATGATTTTTCAAAAACACTAATCACTAAAAAATTGGGAGAAATATCAAACATTGATCCCATACACACTTCTGATATTCAACTGGACAATTTTCAGGATGAATCTTATTTTCAAAATGAACCAATTCTTTCTAAATGTTTTGGAGAAGAACCCGATTTTGATTTAATTTGTCAATATCCTTTAGGAAATTTCAATGAAACCGAGCTCAAAATTATTTTACTTTCTTATGAACTCAAGAATCCCACTATAGGAGATAAGAAAAACCTTGTATTTGTAGTTCATTCTTCTCAAGAAACCAATAATTTTGGAATGGTCATTGATGTCTTAGGAAAGACTAGAAATTCAACCGAATCAACCATTACCAAATTTCCTTGTACTTCCACACTCATTATTGACCATGGGATTTCACATGAATCAAATTCTAAAAAATCAATCTTAATCAAGTTGAAGTGGACAAAAATGGGGTCCTAAAAATGTTGAAAGTTGGAATTAGATAAGTTGGGGGGTACAAGTCGAGCCAACGACGTTAAACAAAATTGATGCATGGGAGGGAACCCATAGTTTTCATGTTTCCAATAATTTTGAATCATTTTATTTTTCATATAATAAATTACCATAAGTTGTTGACATGTTCTTATTTTATGAGTAAGGATGGGTATGAAAGGGGAGCGTCATATTTATCTGTGTCATGTGGCGTGATCTCTGAGTAATACCTTACCCAGAAATCTAAAAAGAAGACAATGTATCATCAGTTTATTTTGTTTTTTTTAATGTTTTTATAGGTTAAAAAAATAAAAGGACATGTCGTAATTCATAAGGAAAATCCATTCACCGCCATCAAAGCCGCTGAGGCTCGAACCCAGAATTGAAGGGAGACATTGGCATGCGATTTCTTCATCAACCACCAGGTGACTTCATTCCATGATTATCATCTTCAAAATTATTCTTTGAACTCATCTCCTACCCCCTTCTAACTTTTCTTTTCTTTAAACACTGGGGACAGTGTTATTCTATGTTGGGGGGAGATGAAATAAAAAATGATTTTTTTTAATAAGAACATACATGGAAAGAAAAATTCCATTAACCTTGAACATGATAACACACATTGCAAACTCTAAAATTGGATATCAAATAATTTTGCATGCCTTGATTCTGATTTTAATGCAAGTTTAAGTTCATGAGCATAGTTTTTGGAAAGTGCGGTTGTCTGATGTGATTTTTCAAAGTTTATATTTTCATCCTCTTAGTAAAAATTCCACAATGCACGTCTACTGGATCGTGGATGTAAATTTGAGTTCTTGGGTCCCTTTAATTATAGCATAGGGTTCTGGGGTCACTTTTAGTTTAATTTGAGTATCCAAAAATAATAATTATAAAAAAAATAATGACCACATAGAGCAATGTTTTGTCCAAATGTGTGGCGTCCATCACTTGGGGATCGTGACTCTATAGTTGGCTTTCCCAGAGTTAGGCTTTATATCTCTATTATAGAGAATGGAATTGATAATATGTGTGGCGTCCAGCACTTGGGGATCGCGACTCCATAGTTGTCTTGCCCAGAGTTAGTCTTTTCATATCTATTGTGGTTAAAACAAAAAAAAACAAAAAAAAAACAAAAAAATGGATACTCATCTTAAGGTTTAATGTGATTCCCACCCAGCGCTTCCATTTTTTCCCATTGAACAATAAAATGGGCCCCATATCTTTTGTGATGCACAACACTTTATCATGCTTAATTGAAATTGGATGAAATGTGACGATGAATTTGAACAAAGGAATGGACTTGGGCTTGGGATATGTTTATGGACCAAGCTTGTTTTAAATGATTTTTATGGATTTCATAATTTTTTTTGGTATGAGGTCTTTGGGTGAGAAATGTGTATTAAAATGTTTTTGGAAAAGGGAATTTGAATTTCATATTTGTAATTTATTTTACTCGGGACTAGCAAAACTCAAGTTGGGGGGTGTGATTAGTCACTGAAAGTGGATAATGTTCATTTTTAATATCTTTAAATTAATTGTTCCAAAGTCCATAAACATTGTTTTTAGTGCATTACATAAATAGAACTTCATTTCTCATCTAAAATGCAATTCTTGTTTAAAATGCAAATTTGGGCCCAATCATTCATTTATTTGTGTACAACATTATATTCATTTTCTGAATTTGAAATTTTGGGATATGATTTATCACTTTGTTTGGAACATTTTATCTTTTAGTTCCGATGGATTAATTCCAAGGGAAGATGAAGAATTTTTTTCCCGAATGCAGAAATTTTCTGGAGAAAGCATAATGGGCCTAAGGCCCATCAAACAAATGTGGGGCACCCAAAACAAGTCCAATGAAGCTCAAATTTATACAGTATAAATATAAAAATATGAGGATCATTTTATTAAACTGTGTTCGGAGATAATTCTGAAGTTTTCATGATGATAAAGGGATCTGAAGCTGAGATTTAAATGGTGGACCCGACATTAATGCACATAAAGTCATCCCACCATTTCGACCATAACTTCCAAAAAGCTGATCCAAATGTCCTAAAAGTTTTAAATGGGATATAGGAGACATGTATGAAGATATTTTTCTTCTATGACCTCTCAATATTAGGCCTCCATCAATTAAATATTCGAATGTCAAAATGGTGGACGAATCTGGACAGTTTTCCGGGTCAACTTCGAAACGTCAATTTCCTTTTGATTATTCACCCGTGTTTTGACTCTATTAATTGTTGGGGGTGAATTGATTGTGGGGGTGGACCTAAGGATCCTAATATTCCTATATAATTAGATGGTGGTGAAGGGAATTATCATCTAACATTTTTCTTTGAATCCATGTTCTTTTCTTTCAATTGTAATTTCCTGCTTTCGTTTTGTAATGGTATCATCAATTTCTCTAATGTAAGTTTTTCATTCACATTCAGTATTTTAATAAAATTTATTCTTCTTCATTTTTTACTTTTCTTTTCTTCACACATTGATACCGTTTAATCAAGGTGTGAAATTATTCACACCAGCACTTGTGATTTCAATCACACAACGGTGGAGTGTTCGTTCTTTTAATAATTTTCTTCTTCTTCAATTCCACCCCCATAAGTTTACATCCCACTTCCATTGGTAGAATAGCAGAAATGGAGGGATAAACTCTTAAGGGTTGATCCAAGGGAGTATCAAGGTCAGGTATTGAATGTTATTTCATGTACTTAATATTTAAATCTATTCGTTATTTTAGGATTTCCATTTGATGAGTTACATTCTTTCTCATCTTTTCCAACTCTAACGATGACACATTTTGAGTGCTAGTACGATCTATTTCCTTTGAGTGCTCATTAAAGTGATCCTCAAAGTGAATTGGTGATTGACCTTGGAATTGTGTAGGGATTAAATTGGTGAATGATTTGGAATAATTATCTCATTGTTTGGATATGTCTTGAATTAATGACATGAAATTTTCTAAGAAAAGAAATTCATCCAATCCACCCCAAGCAAAACCCTAAGATCAACCCACCATCAATAATTGTTTAGTTCACATAAATTTTTATTATATCTTATTTAAATTATATCTTTAGTTCTCCAATTAAAATCTATCTTAAAGTTGGCCACTTCATAGCCAATCCATCAATAAATCATAGCGTCTCAAGGTTACTTCTTCGGTCCCTGTGGATTCGACCCCTACATGTACTACATCGACCACTTTTACCAGTATGGTAAATTTGGGCGCAACCATGGGCCCCACCACCATAACCTCTCATGGGAGGTTAAGGTGTGGTGGTCCCACCTCCAACTTTTATGAGAAGGTTTTTATCACCAAACACTCACAAGGAAGCTCAAATAAAAATAAAGTGAGGCTCACTTTATTTTATTATTCTCCACGAAAACCCAAAAACTAACTTAACTTCTCGACTCACTATCGTCGAGGTGAAAGTCTTCTTAAGCGAAAATCGGCGCTACGAGTTCAATGGTGCTCTCGGATTTCAATTCTGAGCATCGGTTCAAAAGTTATAAAAACCCGCTCATACGTTTACTGAACGTACCCGGACAAAAATTCATAAATTGATTCCAGACACACCGGGCCTCGGGATCATGCACCGTCAATTTTTTCGAACTCGCAAAATTTCCATGTATTTAAGAAAAAAATTCCATGGAAATTCCGGGTCTTTACAATGATGATGTGAAGAGGTTGATCAGTGGTCTGGCCAAGTCCTTCAAGGAGACAGTAGCATTCACTGTGGCACTTCTGAGTGCTTCTGCTTCATCCTCAGCCTCGCCACCAGTGGATCTATCAGCCTTTCGGTCAGTGGCCAGTGAAGAGGTGGCCAAGGTGTCTGGTGCCAGTGCACCTGACCCTCAATCCTTGACTCAGATTGTCAGCACTACTAGAGACATTCAGAAGTTCATGAGTGACTTCATCAAGGAAGCTTCCAAAAACCAGAAGAGCATTAAGGAACATATTGATTACTACTACAAGAGGGTTTACACCAAGCATCAAATGGATGGTCACTTTAAGATATTGTTGGAGAACCTCAGAATACCTCTGGTTACTAGATCCTTTAAGGACCAGGTTATCAGGTTAGGTCAATTGACCCCTGCTTTGGAAAAATTCATGGAGAATAAAGATGACTTTGTCTCAGCCATGGAGATAGGTGGAAGTACTATCATGGATTTCATAAACCTTCTCCTACCCTTCCTTCATGTGGATTGCACTCCAATTATTGTTCCTCCTACCTTACCTTCTTCCTATGCTGCTTCGGGCTCCACCAGTGCACCTTCTATGATGCCTCCTGTTCAAGCCATTAGAAGCCTAACCCCCATGATCCCTCAGAGACCCACTCATTACAAGAACACATAAGCCTCTATTTTTGTTCCTCCTACTATCCTTGCAGCTATCCCTTGGTCTCTTCCACCACCAGCAGACCCTCCCTCTCCCTTTTCCTCTTCCAAAGGGAATGAGTCATTACCTATTTCTGACGTGGATTGAGTGTGGTTGTATCTTTTTATAGGGATTTTATAATTCTCTTTGAATCATGTAATGATATTTCATTAATACAAATCTTCTATTTTGTCTCTTATTTTATTTATTTTTTCTAATCACAAAGGGGGAGAAAATACAACGAAAGTAATTCAATATCCATATCACATTAATCTCTTCTACTACATGTGTGATAGGATTATCTGTAACACCTATTTATTTTATTAACTTACCTCTTATTTTCATAATCTCTAAAAATCTTATAATTATTCTAAAGTTTAATGGTATAATTTGTGATTATCAAAACGGGGGAGATTGTTGGAATCACCTATTTTGATAATCCCAAATCATGTTTAATTTTATAATGGGTTAGTTATTTGACAATCTATTTCAATCTATTTTAGTCTCATGACTTTGCTAAAATCAGTTTACAATATAAAAAGTCTCTAAGTCAAAGGTCACTGTTGAAGGTTACTGGTAAGAGGTCACTGTTTTAGGCCACTGTCATGGTCACCATTGACAAACCTATAGTTGAACCTTACCGCTTGAATTCATTGGTTAAAATATCACCATTGAAGACCTTACTGATGAAGGTTACTGTTATAAGAGCTACAGTTATAAAGTTACTGTTGGAATTCACCAGTACAAGGTCATTGTTCTAAAGCCTACCGTTGGAATACTTACCGAAGCATACAGATGCTGAGTCAATGTGATAGGTCACTGTTGTGACAAGGTTGTTGTTACAAAGAGTTTCTGTTAGAAATCCACTGTCAGACTTATTACTGGAATTATACTGTTAAGTAGTCTACTGCGGAAGAGCTCACTAGTAAAGTCTATCGCTGGACAAGTCTATCGTTGGTAAATTCTACCGCTGGACAAGTCTACAGTTGGTAAAGTCTATCACTAGACAAGTCTACCGTTGGTGAAGTCTACCGCTGGATAAGCCTACTGTTGGAAGTCTACTGCTGATTAAGCTCGCTGTTGAAGATGTTACTGATTGATAGGCTATTGTTACCAGTCAACTGATAACCTATTCTATACTTTATCAATTTTTCTTAATATTATCATAATGGTCATATTTGATTGATTTAATGCATCTGACATTAATTAATATTGTTTGGAGACATGTCGGGAAATCGTACAAGGTACGAGGAAGACTGCACATGGTTCGATCATTCCCTTTGTCAGCTCTGTGGAATTAAAAAGGGAGACTGAGCTAAAATAAAGAGTGTGAAGTAAGTGCGAGCTGGAAAACCCAGACCATATATCCGACAGCACTGAAGAACAAGAAGAAGAACACTCCAGTGCTTATACTAAAAATCCAAGAGCTTCACAAAGATCTTTTTGAAGAACATATTCAAGGTTGTACTGTTGTGGTTCAAGGAACCCTTGTACCAAGAAGTTTAACATCTCAGTACCTGGAAGCCAGTACCTGAAAGTTGTGAAACTCTGTTTTTTGAGGCAACTTGCAAAGAAGAACAAAACCTTCATTTCCTCAACTCCAAGAAGTCCAGAGCTGATCTTCAAACACATAGAGAATTCTAAACTCAACCCTAATTTCATTATCTCTACTGTGTTCCTTATTTTTCATTTCTGAGCAGTGTGTGTTTGTTACACACACACTATCTCTTGTGCTTTAACTAGGGGATACTGAAAATCCCCACTCAAAACTCTCTCAACTCTTGTTTCCCATGAATAATTGTGGAAGAATCCTTGTGTGGATTGGTTGCTTGTTTTTTCCACGTAGAACTGTGGTAGAGGTTGTAGAACCTGGACAGTTTGTAAAAAATTGTTGTAAATCCCGATACAGGTTGTGTGTCAAGTTTATTTATATAAAATGCTTGGTGGTAGACGATCACCAAGTGGAGAGGATTAGGTATCGTCTTGAGACTAAACCTCTTGTTTACATTGTTGTGCTAATATTCAAGTACTCTGTTTTATTTTATTCACTGCTTATATTTTTCAAATATAGAAAACTGTTTTTATATTCACTCTGATAGTTAGTTTTGGTTAGTGTGTGTATGTGCTTAATTCAGTAAACCTATTTCAAAAGTTTAATTAGTGATTACATTGATTCAATTGAGGACTAATCAACATTACAGAAACTTGTTGAGCAATTAAACATTTATATCTCTACTGCCTTAATTGTAAGGGTTGGTGTCCTCAGAACCAACTGTTTTGTACTTTGATTACATGAATATTCACTTATTATATATTTTTCATTGTTCTGCATGACTATAATATAATAATGTCCTGGAGTATTTGTTGCATTAATAAGGTCATAGCAGATCCCCGCTATGATGAGAACCTTGAAATGCTATAACAATATTCTTAAATAAAGTTATGCGGTTGGATGACATACTACTATAGGACACATAGTATACAGACCATCACGTGCGAGTACTCGTAAGAAGACGAGACTCTCTCTCATAGAGTTCGCACTTGGTAATCTCTAAGATGGGAGATTATGAGAACAGACCCACCAGTAGTAATTCTGCATGTCTTGGTGTCATCGGATATTGCTATCTGCGAGCGTGTGTAATGGTCCTTAGACTGGAAGATTATCATTAACTCATGTTATGACTCGCGCACTTAGATTTACTGACAAAAACCGTCATGCAGACAGTTGGTGAAAAGTAGGGTACGTTGGGTGCGTCACGAGTGACATGTTGTTAATGGATAAGTCGATGAAGGATTTTTCCCTTCTATTTATGGAAGTTGATATCTCGGCCCTTTGATTGAAATAGAACTGTCGCATTAAATTCCATGGTCATGGTGTAAACGACGAGTTTATTTCAGGTAGTCAAAGAACGACGGATCAAGCATATAGGTTTATGACAGTGCCATGAAACCTGCTTGATGAGATATCGAGACAAAGGGATTAAATTACACAGTAAGTGTTCGTATGAGGTGATACGTCAATGCGGCGTCAACTTCTTTATCTTGGGTGCCTTGACCCGTTGCTAGACAGTAATCTTGGACTTTAGGCAAGCCCGCCTAATGCCAATGAGAAAGAGGCCTAGAGGGTCACACACTAAGTGTATCCAAGTATCTCAAGTTGAATAAATATTATTCTCGTACGTGATTTAATAATTATTCAAGGAAGCCTAAGTTGTTTTAAATGATGGAGGAAAAATAAAATAAAACAAGTACACGCTGTGTATTATTAAATGTACATGCCGTGTAGTTTTATTTTGGAAAGGAAATACACGCCGTGTACATTTAATGTACACGCCATGTAGTTTTCAATGAAAAACAAGTACATGCCGTGTATTTATTATAACACGCCATGTAGTTTTTTCAGTCGGGATTTTGAGGATATAATATCATTTTATTAAATGATATTTATTATAATCAGCATGAGTGCATGTCAAGAAATTAATTATTCGACATGGGGGTTTTCAATAAGAGTTAATGAAATAAATGAAATGCGTATCATGTTTATTTATTGTCATAACTCTACAACCTCAAACTCGATTATAAATATCCTCACAACCCCAACTCTTTTCCTACACAAGAGAATCGTTGTGCACAACATCTCTGGATAATCCTTTCAAGGCTGAAAGAACCTCTTCCTCCAAGAACGCTCTCAAGACCGAGAGAGATCCTCTTCCATCGGATCAAGATGATCTAAGGCGGACAACGCAAGTAAAGGCTTCTCCACGCTAGCACCTGGAGAATCCTTTGGCGACATCCAGAGATACGAGGTACACGTGTGGATCACCGCTAGAGGGAGTCTACACTTGGCTTCTGCGATGCAACGACGGATCACATCGACAACGTGATCAAGAACATCAACGAAGAAAGAACACCCAAAAGGTATTTCTTTATAATTAATTAAATTAATTATAATCAATCTGTAACGATCCTTGTTTGTGGTTCCAGGACAAACAATCTTCTTTGTCTCTTTATGTGATTTGATCCGTGGAGACTGGCATTTATCGTCGTATTGATCCCGGATTGATCATTGCTAATGACAAACGCCAAGTGGGCACATCCACCCACGCACTTTCGCTGCGCCCGGAACCTTGAAATGGTATCAGATGGAGGTTACAATGTTGATTATAGTTATTTAATTTTCGTTGATAATTTACGCATTTATATTTGATTCAATTCGAAATATATCGTTCTATTAATTTGAATAAATGAGATCTATTATTCCTCCTTCATTTCTTGATTCATATCACAGAAACGACCTTTTAATTTCAATTTTGATTAAAATAAAAACAAGGAATTCATCCGGAGGAGTCGCTCTTTCTGTCTGTACAACACGGGATTACATGGCGTGTAATTAAAACTACACATTGTGTACTTAGGTTCAATGAACCGACACTGGTCTGCCAAACCATGCCATGTGAATTGATTATGCCTAAGTATTAATCATGCTGTGTTGACCAGAATTGAACGACGCGTGGGAACCGGAATACACGGCATGTATGTTGGAACAACACACCGTGTAGTCCGATCAGGTCCAAGTGAAACCGTGTACAAGGAGAAGCCGTGTTCCGCGTACACGGGATTGCCAAGCCGGTTACCGCGTAACAAGGAAGTACATGCAGTGTATGATTCATCTACACGTCGTGTACTCCAAAATTTCCCAAGTAGAGAAAACACGCCAAAGCCCCGGTGTGTACTTTGGAAACAAGGTGAAAAGAAATACACGCCGTGTAAATATAAACTACACGCCGTGTACTTTCTAGAAATGGAATTTCACCAGGTTTCCTCCAATGTACAAAGACCCGTACAAGGAATATGGATGAGAATAATCTCAAGGAAATTCAGAAAGGAATTTAAGATAAATAATTGATTAATTATAAGATCATAATTAATTGAATTAGAGCGCGACTTATCTTAAATGAAAGAGAGATTAAAAGAATTAGAATTCTAAATATGCGTAAATGTCGTTGCATGCTGTGGATGTTCATGAGCTAGACCAAAGACCCTTTGTATGTGTATGGTTTCATTTAAATTTATTTAATTTAAATTTTTTGGCCTACGAGCCTTCTTCCAATAAAATGTAGGTCCTGCATGCCCATGGTTTCTTTAATGTAAACTCATGTAATGGAGGATCTCCCAAGCCAGAGGAGACGGTTCAAATCCTAAAGCCGAGGTGAAACCGATGCAAGAAGATACAAAGGTGGACAAGTGGGAGCTGCAAAACACGAACCAACAGGTTCAAGGTGTTTTCCCTAGGTCAGGGTTAGCTTATCAAAACCACTAGATAAGCTAACCAATAGAATCTCATGATCATGCCATATTATTTTATTTCTGTCAGATTGCATGGTTTATTTATTATGTATGTGTTGTCGCGATCACATAATTAATAAAATGAACAAACATGCAAAGATGGAATAAAATAAAAACCGGACTATGCGTAAACATTATCAGAACATGGTTAATCACTTAGGAAAGCATCACTTAATATTAACAAGCATGTGATAATGCAAAACTACGCATAAAGACTAAAATCCCTCAATACCGTATTAAGTCAGAGCATGCCTTTCGTTGCTTGATTAAGGGCAAGACTCAATAAAACTATGTGTTTGACCAAACCTTGTTGGGACACTTACTTTTATAAAGGAAGCCCTTATGAAAGGTTTCGGGTTGACTTAACCATATTACATCAAGATAAGTAGCCCTTGCTAGACTTGATGTAATATTGGAGGCAAGAGTTGAGGAAATCCAAGTCAGGATTTCAGGATTGGGGAGTCCACTCAACAGATCAAGGAACTGTAAGCTCACAGTTGGCAAAGATCTGCCTACCTAAATACCTTCAAATAGCTTGACCAACCCTTGTTGGGGTTATGCGAAGGGAAATATGGATCCTTTCCACTAGAACGTCAAAGCAACTGAACATTCTGAGTTCAATGGTGAGGGCCATTGGGACTTGATAAAATAGTGGGAGAATTAATTAATTCATTCATTATTTCTCATAAATTTTAATCAAGAAAGTACTAATAAATATGCTCTTTTAAATTGTAGAATCAAGATGACAAACTAATCAACCACATTTTTTATGCGATCAATACTGGATAAAGACAATATCCTCACCAGAAGTAACTTTTAGGAATGGTTTAGGCGCCTTCGGATTATCCTACGCCATGAACGAAAGTTTTACGTGTTGGAGTCCTCACTTCCTGATTCCCCTACCCCCGGGGGGCGAGTAATGAATATTTTCTAGTCTATGATCAACATTTCAACGATGCACTCGACGTTCAATGTTTGATGCTATCATCAATGTCTAGTGATCTCATGAAGTCTCATGAAGACATGGATGCCTATAGAATGCTCGAGCATCTTCGTGGTCTATACCAGGAGAGAGCAAGACAGGAAAGGTTTGAGATCTCCAAGGATCTATTTCAGAGCAAGCTTGGAGAGGGTGCCCTAGCCGGGCCTCATGTAGTCAAGCTCATTGGCTACATTGAGCGCTTGGAGGTTCTAGGGTTTAAACTCCCCGAAGAACTGGGTACCGATCTCATTCTTGCATCACTCCCCCAGAGCTTCTCAAACTTTGTTGTGAACTTCAATATGAACAACATTGAGAAGTCTCTGTCTGATATTCTCATCCTCATTCTCCAAGTGGACATTGACATGAAGCGTGAAAAGCCTTATGTCCTCATGGTGATTAAAAGTAAAGGGAAGGCGAAGAGCTTTAATCCCAAATCTTCTTTAAGGCCTTCCAATAAAAGGAAGATCAAAGGGGAGGCAAAGGAATAGGATGTTGTTTGTTTTGCATGTGGCAAGAAGGGCCACTGGAAGAAAAACTGCACCCAGCCAAGGAAGCAAGGGGAAGCATCAGGTGCGTTTGTTATCAAATGAAATCTATTTGTTTATACTAATTGGGTATTATATACTTCTTGTGGTGCTCACATCTATATCCAAATATAGGAACCAAGTAGATTCAGGAAGATTGATCGAGGGGAGGTAGATCTACGAGCAGCCAACGGAGCAAGACTTGCTGTTGTAGCTGTCAGGGAATACCACCTCACATTGCCTACGAGGATGGTCTTGGTTTTGAAAGGATTTTATTATGTACCATCTGTAACCAAAAACATTATTTCAATATCCAGATTAGATACTGATGGATTCATCTTCAAGTTTAGAAGTGGATGTTGCTATTTTTAAAAATATAGCATTTGTTTTGGTAGGGCATATTTATATAACGGCCTTTATGTGTTATACTACACAAACCAAGTAATGGAAATCGATAACAAAGTTAATTCACATGACTCATACCACACCCAACTTTGGCATCACCGGCTAGGTCATGTCAATGAGAAATGTTTGACAAAATTACATCAAGATGGGTATTTAGATTCTTTCGAACTAAAACCACTTGGTGTATGTCATGCGTGTCTACAAGGCAAAATGACCAAAGCCCCATTTAGTGGGAAAGGTGAAAGAGCTAAAGAGCTTCTAGAATTAGTTCACACAGATGTGTGTGGACCATTTCCAGTTGAAGCAAGGGGTGGGTTCTCGTACTTCATAACCTTTACTGATGATTTTAGTAGATGTGGATATATCTATTTAATGAGGTATAAGTCAGATTATTTTGGTCGGTTCAAAGAATACAAGAATGAAGTTGAGAACCAGCTTGGTAAGAAGATTAAGAAACTCTACTCAGACAGAGGAGGAGAATATCTTAATCAGGACTTCATTGATTTCTTACGGGAGTTTGGGATTCTATCTCAACTCACTCCTCCTTACACACCGCAGTGGAATGGTGTAAGTGAAAGGAAGAACCGCACCCTGTTGGACATGGTGAGATCAATGATGAGTCATGCGAGTCTTCCATTATCCTTTTGGGGATATGCATTACAAACAGCAGCGCACATACTAAACCAAGTACCAACTAAATCGATAAATGGTATTCCATACGAGTTATGGAGTGGACGCAAAGACATGTTATCGAATTTATATGTGTGGGGTAGCGAAGCATTTGTTAAGGCCTCTTCAGGTAACAAACTCGCGCCCCGAGGCACAAAGTGTATCTTTATAGGATATCCCAAGGAAATAAGGGGATATTACCTATACAACCCCTCAGACAAAAAGGTTACAGTGGCAAGACACGCCATATTCCTTGAAAGGGAGAACATCTCCAAAAGAGATAGTGGGAGCGAGATAGATTTTGATGAAGTCGAGGCTCAAGATACACATGAGTTGGTACAAGAACAGATTCCACAAATCCCCGTGGAAGAACAATCTGTTCCAGAGACACAAGAACTGCGTAGGAGCACGAGAGAGGTGAGAGAACCAGAATGATATGGTTTTCTTGTCACTAAGGATGGTGACTCATTATTGGTTGACAATGATGATCCTCTTACCTACAAGGAAGCAGTTGAAGGCACAGATGTTGCCAAGTGGCAAGAAGGCATGAATTCTAAAATGGATTCCATGTACCAAAACCAAGTCTGGATTTTGGTAGATCCTCCAGTTGATGTAAAGCCTATTGGTAATAAATGGGTATTCAAGAAGAAACTGGACATGGAGGGGCAAGTCAGCACCTACAAGGCATGACTGGTTGCAAAAGGTTTTAGACAGTGTCAAGGAATTGACTATGATGAAACCTTTTCACCGGTTGCGATGCTGAAATCCATCAGAATCCTATTGGCCATTGCTGCTTACCATGACTATGAAATTTGGCAAATGGATGTCAAAACAGCTTTCCTTAATGGGAACCTCCAGGAAGATTTCTACATGACACAACCTGAAGGGTTTTTGACTCCAAAGGATGCCAACAAGGTATGCAAGTTGCATAAATCCATTTATGGATTAAATCAAGCATCAAGATCATGGAACATTCGTTTTGATGAAGCTATAACGGAATTTGGCTTTGTTAAGAACGAATGTGAGCCTTGTGTCTACAAGAGGTTTAGTGGGAGTGCAGTCGTTTTCCTAATAGTATATGTTGATGGCATATTACTAATTGGAAACGAAGTACCTGTCTTACAGTCAGTTAAGGCATGGTTTCATAAATGCTTCTCCATGAAAGACTTGGGCGAGGCGACATATATTCTTGGGATCAAGATCCATCGTGATAGATCCAAGAGAATGCTGGGCCTGAGTCAAAGTACATACATTGACAAGATACTGAAGAGATTCAGTATGGAACAGTCCAAGAGGGGATTGTTGCCAGTGTCACATGGCATTCATCTTTCCAAGAAAATGTGTCCTCAGACACATGAGGAAAGAAAGAGAATGGCAAGGATCCCTTACGCATCCGCGATTGGGTCAGTCATGTATGTTATGCTATGTACGAGGCTAGATGTTGCTTACGCATTAAGTGCGGTAGGCAGATATCAAGCTGATCCAGGAGACCGCCATTGGATGGCAGTCAAGACTATCATTAAGTATCTGAGGCATACTAAGGATATGTTCCTGGTTTATGGAGGAGATGAGGAACTAGTCATCAGAGGATATGTAGATGCTAGTTTACAGACTGATCAAGATGACATGAAGTCGCAGACTGGATATATCTTTAGTTTGAATGGAGGTGCAGTGAGCTGGAAGAGCTCAAAACAAAGTGTGGTGGCAGATTCTACAGCGGAGTCCGAGTATATCGCAGCTTCTAAGGCAGCTAAAGAAGCAGTATAGATGCGAAGCTTCGTCTAAGAGTTGGATGTTGTACCGAGCAGTAAAGATCCTATCACACTCTATTGTGATAATACTGCAGCGGTGGCACTTGCAAAAGAACCAAGGTCACATCAGCGGACAAAGCACATACTTCGGAAGTATCATCTCTTGAGGGATTTTTCTCAGAGAGGTGAAGTTGCAGTGAGCAGTATTTCCATGGAAGACAACGTGGCGGACCCATTGACTAAAGCCTTGACTGAGCAGAAACATGATCATCATGTGAGGTCTAGTGGACTAAAAGTCGTAGGCAGTTGGCTTTAGTCCAAGTGGGAGTTTGTAATAGTTGGTGTCATCAGAACCAATTGTTTTGTACTTTGATTACATGAATATTCACTTATTATATATTGTTCATTGTTCTGCATGACTATAATATAATAATGTCCTGGAATATTTGTTGCATTAATAAGGTCATAGCAGATCCCCGCTATGATGAGAACCTTGAAATGCTATAACAATATTCTTAAATAAAGTTCTGTGGTTGGATGACATACTACGATAGGACACATAGTATACAGACCGTCATGTGCGAGTACTCGTAAGAAGACGAGACTCTCTCTCATGGAGTTCGCACTTGGTAATCTCTAAGATGAGAGATTATGAGAACAGACCCGCCAGTAGTAATTCTGCATGTCTTGGTGTCATCAGATATTGCTATCTGCGAGCGTGTGTAATGGTCCTTAGACTGGAATATTATCATTAACTCATGTCATGACTCGCGCACTTAGATTTACTGACGAAAACCATCACCCAGACAGTTGGCGGAAAGTAGGGTACGTTGGGTGCGTCACGAGTGACATGTTGTTAATGGATAAGTCGATGAAGGATTTGTCCCTTCTATTTATGGAAGTTGATATCTCGGCCCTTTGATTGAAATAGAACTGTCGCATTAAATTCCATGGCCATAGTGTAAACGACGAGTTTATTTCAGGTAGTCAAAGAACGACGGATCAAGCATATAGGTTTATGACACTGCCATGAAACCTGCTTGATGAGATATCGAGACAAAGGGATTAAATTACACAGTAAGCGTTCGTATGAGGTGATACGTCAATGCGGCGTCAACTTCTTTCTCTTGTCCATTTAAAACAACTCCTTTGTCCATTTAAAACCTCTTTGAAGGAAAACATCTCCCTAGATTTGCAATAACACATAAGCACTTTAACATTTAAATTTCAATCAACAGGCACTTTAAAATGGATTCAAAATCCACGACAAGGTTTTAATGAGAGGAATAGATTCCCCCAAAACATTCGCACATCTAACTCTCCACTGAAGACTAAGCAACATGTTGAATCTTGGGGTAGTCATAGTCAGACCTGACCCAAGGGCGAGCCCAGTGAGCCCTCGGGCTAGGGAAACAAATAATAAGAGGGCAACACCTCCCCAATCGTTATGTCTGGGTCGGCCCTGGTCATAGTGATGGTGACCCACATCATCACATCGGAAGCATATCAACTTGCAGGACAGCGGATACACCCAAACTTGAATCAGGGCACACCCTCTCTCAAGGATTGCTCCATCCTCCAAACTGGCCCTTTATTACGGTTTCAAAGACCAATGTTCATCCGCATGCCAGCATGATCAGGCATGACCAATGCCAGCATGATCAGGCATGGCCGCCGCCCCACATGTCCATCATGGATACCATCCGCATGCATGGTGCATGTATTCTTAATTCACGCTACACTCAAAGTCAACCTTCACCAACCGCATCCCCGCTAACCGACATCGCCCACCACCTTGTCGCCTGCACATGCAAGCCGCCACGTGACTCGTCCGGGGGATACGACCTGACCGAATAATAATTATTAATAATATATATATATACTAATTAAACCGGTGTGTGGAGATTTATTAATGTTCACGTATTTGAATTCCACAGTAAAAAGAGAAGAAAAACTGGATTTGAACGCTCTTTATAATAAATTAGAATAAACAAATAAAAAAATAAGCCTGATAATTATATTAAAATAATGTGTATACCAAAAACACCGTACGTTTCCAAAGACCCCCAAAAAAGAGCAACATGAATCCAGTAATTAATGTTCAGGTGTTTGAATTCAGGGATGTCCAAAACCGACCCAATCTGATCAACCCGACCCAATCCGTGGATGAGTTGGGTTAATTTGGGTCGGTTCGATATTGGGTTAAGTCGGGTCATGGGTTGTCAAAATAATGACCCAATCAATACCTAATTTATTTCAGCTGTTTGGGAGCACCATGTGATAATGTATTTCTTTGTTTTATTTAACCAAAATATTTTTACATTTTTGAATTGAAATTATCGGGGATTGTTCGTCAATTTGGAAGATTTTAAATGTTATAAATTTGTTTAGTTTTAATTTAATAAATAGTTTTGCATATTTTTTATGTTATTCTTTCAAATAATTTTTCGTTGCATGACCCAACATACCCGACCCACCTCAAGTCGGGTTGGGTCATGTCATTACAAAAAAAAAGTTTACGACTCGACTCAATCCAACCCAACCTGGCCACTTTTGATTGAATCGGGTACAAAATTTTCCCAAACTGGATCTAACCAGACTCATGGACACTCCTATATGAATTCAACAATATAAAATAAGACATCTGAAAAAGAGGTGGGGAATGTCCTTTATAATAAATTGGAATAAACAAACAGAAAAAATAAGTCTCCAAATTATATTAAAATAATGTGTATACCATAAACATCATACCTACAAAGTGGGATGAAATGGGGGAATAAAGATAGATTTGGGTTTTTTATTAAAAAAAGTTATTTAAATGGCTTGGGGTTAAATAATGTTGGTTAATTTCAGTTTGGAACCAAAGACATGATAAAATGTCAAATGAGGACCAAAAAGATTATAAATTTTCAAATAAAACCATATTCTACTTTGATTTAAAAAGGAGACGGTCCTTAACTAAAATTAAAACCCTGTTTTGGTACTTAAATGGCATTGCCCCAATAATGTTTCAAAAAATGGGTCTTTTAATGGGGTTTGATTTAAAAAAAAAACAGATAGATTTGGGTGGGCGGGACACCCAGCCCTACCCCACTTGATATATAATTTATTATCTTTATATTTTAATAATAATATTATTAACAACTATATATTTCATTAAATATATAATTTTCATGGATCATCCCTCAACTACATGTCAACCGCATTGCGATCCTGGCATCGAGTTGAACAATTTAAGACCAATATGTAATAGGTAATTCCAAACTATTGGGCAGACCCTAGAATGGCATGCGACACCTTTCTGTTGAAGTTACCATCAAAATGCAATTTTTTCACTTGGATGTCCGATTTCAATAAATAAACAGTTGAAATCACTCTATTTTCTATGTAGATCACATTGACCCTGATTTCAAGAAAAATGGAGTTTTATTTAAGAGGTGTTTTTAGTTTTTTAAATATTGGATATAACACAACTAACAATGCTACAACTTGCAAAAATTTCAACTGTGCCCATATGGAGTGATTTGAAGCCTTAAAATGAAAAAATCAATGAAGAAATATTTTGATGCAATCATGTGTGTGGACGGTCACGCGACTCCGATGATGATCACGAAGCACATGAACATTTTAGCGAGACTCGTCATCATGGGTATAATTACAAATAAAAATCACCAGTATAAATCAGTGATTCAGCCTAATATGAGGGCTTAGGGATCTTATTCATCACCGAAAGTGGAGCTAAAATATTGATGAATAATATTGGATGGGTAATTGATTGATAAAAAAAATTACATGTTTTATGGGGATCAACAAGGTAATATTTGATGATGTGATACTTATATTTCCCATGTATTGACTGTGTAAACTTCTGTCGGTACAAATTGAGATTGATACAATGATGTAAGATCCTATATTTTCTAGTTATGTCCCTCTTTATGTTTTGGTAAACCACTTTTAGTTGGGTTGTCTTTCATTTAAACCTTGGTTTACAAGCCTTGGTCCTGTTGGGTTAAGTGTTGCAGAGGTGCAACAAGAGAGGGAGATGAGTTTGGGTGCAGAGTGATTTCACACCATGAATTGTTGATTCACGATGTGAATTCCTCAGAGCAGACCCCATAAACTTAATTCACGACCTAAATTGTTCTGGGCACACCCAATGAACTTAATTCATGGCCTGAATTGTTCTGGGTAGACCCCATGAAATTAATTCACGCCGTGAATGGTTATGGGCAGAACTCATTAATTTGATTCACGTCCTGAACAGATCCTATGAATATAATTCACCCAGCCTCATGAATCGATAAACTCACAATGTGAAATGATTTTTTTATACATTTTCAAGCTAAGGAGACATATTTTTCAGCATATATGGGAATCGAGGCATTCACAATGCGGATGCCCTATTCAAGTCAAGAATATGCCGCACCCAACCTTTTTTTAAAACCTCTAGTGTTGTGTGCTCTAATAACGTGTCTTCTCTTCCTTTCGTCCGTAGCCTTTTCACGGACGATGTCTGAGGGATTCCTTTCCGATCTAGAAGCTTGTTTTGGCATTCCAAACTTAGCGACCGAAGGTAAGACTTGCGGTTCATAATCTCTTTCTTGCCTCATTTGTTTCCCCATGCAAAGAACCCTGGATCAGACTTCCTAAACCGGATCAAGTTTGAATGTTCTTTGTTGGTAGTATATCTGTTCTGTTAAAAGGAAGGAGGAACCTGGCTGTACTGTGGACGTTGAGGAATTGCCTACATCTTCTCGGCTTTTGAGGTGTGTGGTATAGAACAACTCCCTAAAAGCTTGTTTTCAATTCTTCTAGTATATGCAATAATCGCGATCGCGCTAGCGCTCCATGCGCGCGACCTACCTAAATGGATAAATCACTATTTAATGATTTTTTCTCTTGCTTAGACCTTCCATTGGATTCCGTCAGGTCTAATGGCGTTGAGATTGTGAACCAACATCCTCGATTAACTGTAAATTTAGCGTAACAAGTGAATTGAGAAAATTGTGATTTGACATAACATGTGAATTGTGATAAAGGGTAACCTAGCATGACTGGTGAGATTTGATAGTTGTGAACTTGGCATGATGTGACATCAGTGATTCATACTAATGTAAGAAATACACCTGTTGAGAATAAATGGCTTATAAATTATTAATTAGAAGAATTTATCAACTTGGCTTATGTTGACTTGATGGCATGTTGGTGTTTGATTACTTGATACTTGTTTTTCCCTTGGTTTGGAAGTGCACCATGGGAACTTGCAAGTGGATCTAACATAGTCTAAGAGTGCATGTCACAACCCCCTCCCTCCAAAGATACCCCTCCTAGGCTGACAATGAAGAAAGGGATATAATGACCCCCCTGAGTCCTGCCTCCAATAGCGCCCCCCGTATTGGCGACTAGCACCAAATGTGTACAAATCTCACAATATGGGAGGCATTACCATTTATAATATAAATAGGACCGAGAGATAGAATGTATCATCCACAAACAACTCCAAGACATTATATGAAAGAGAAACCTAAACCATTCCACATGCATGTATAAATAAAACTAATACAAGAAAAGTATCCAAAGTAAATACCCAAAAGTAAAGCTAAAGTAGCAGCACAACAACTGTCCCAAGACTCGATCTAGTAACACCCAACATGATCCACGTAATCCTCATGGAAACTTGAAAACAGTTGTATATACGTAGGGTGAACATACATGTATACTCAGTAGAAAAAACAAAGTCTCTCATGTACATGTGAAAGAAGCATACTAATGCCCCTGTGAGAAAACAACATAACCAAACAACACCTATCAAGGTATACTAACCACCCCAACCTCACCAAAGCATGCTCACCATGTATCGTAAGTTAAGTAATTTAATATAAAGTGAAGCACATCGATGATAGGGTACCCCATACCACTTTCCCATTGATATGTCGCTTTCGCCCGATGTTGTACGTCCTAACACTCCCATCCCTTCCGCATACCACATCACATCCCGCCCGCACAGACCTGGGCCTTACAACACATCCCACCCGCACACACCTAGGCCTCACAACATATCTTTTCCTCACACACCTAGGCCTCACAACACAACACATAACATCACATCTCATCTCATCCTGAAGACACTTAGGAAAGCACATCACAACTCATCTCGAAGACACCTGGGATAAAACCGCCTTGCCCGCAAACACGTGGGCTATCACATCTCGCCCGAAGACACATGAGCCATCACAACCACCATATAAAGCACTAACAAACCTCTGACCATCACAACCTATTCCATACCTATGTTTCCAGGAAGAGAGAGCGGAAAAGAGCGGGTACCCAGCCATCCGTACTCATTACCAGATGTTGGAAAAACACCCCCTGTGTGACTATGATGGTGTTCGGCATATAATACTCAACGTGGGTGGGGTGCGTATAGAAATCACTAGAATGTATAGTGTATACATACATATAAGAAAACACACACAATCCCAACCTATGGGTTTACAAAAAAACTAACCAACTTACATCACCGTCACTTTTACTACTACCTCTAAATGCATTTATTAGTATCCACAATAGTCATTTCAGAAGGTAAAGATCCCTGACAAGTGGATTCACATTTCTTCTCTATTTAACAACCATTCGTTTCATTATTTAGCATCAACTACCTTTAATCACACAACCCATCATTAAATTATTTATTAACAATTATCATCCCATTAACCAAACTAAACCATGCCACTTCAAAAATTATTTAATATTCATTTATTCATTCTATCACTACTCGAGCATCTATCATAAATCAAACACATTCCACAAACAACTCAACATTCTGAACAATCTCACCTCACCACCCTATAATCACAACCAAACAAACAATCACCTCACCTAACCAAAAGCACGACCCACAAACTATCATCCCCACATTCCCCAACCACACATCTCCATCACACAAGAATGACCTCACAACAAATCAAAATCCATTTACATATTTACAAAGGGGGTTTTATCACATTCCACTTTATTTTAGGGGTATTATCACACAACCAAAATACTAGGGAAACCATTTCATTATCCAAGTATAAGTAATTAACCAATTTATATTTAGGGTGATATCACAAAAATCACAACCAAAGCAGTAAATCACAACAGATATATCCAGCGCAAACAAAGCCCCCAACGACCACAATTTTCAGCGAGGCATCAAGCCCAAATGATCCACAATATCAGAAACATATCAAGGCTATAAAAACATGCAAATCAACCCCATTTCCCCTTTAAATTTTATTAACCAAATATTTATCTTTAATTAATCAAGCACTGCCAAAATCCATAGGTAAACAAACACAACCACTCCGGCATGATGCACAAATAAAGAGAAACTAAGGAAATCCTACCTTAAGGAATATTTTCACACCGCAAGGTGAGGAAGAATGCCTGAAAACCACAACCGCACTACGAGGAACCAAAAACCAACCTACAATACATACCAAGACCATCAAACACAACCAAACACACACCCTAAACCAAAGAAACACCACTGTAGCGGATCCCCAGGAGAAGAACATAAGAAATCCAACCAAGGAAGGGAGAAGAACTTACCACAGATCAACCACAGATCACCGACGAACAACCACCAAGATCGACAGATCAAAGAGGGAGGAAGAAGGGCTCGAATAACACCTTGGGGAACCTAGGGTTCACTGAAAACAAGAGGAATAAGATAGAACGATTGAATGAATAAAATTTCAGTTGAAAAAGAATTTTAAAACTGCACTAGATTGGGGGATTACATGACGTGTAATCCCATTTCACATCGTGAAATCCCCAGTGTTCGATTTCCACCAAAAAATGTGTCTTCACTTCATTTTATTATTTATTTTTAAAACCCAATGTATTACACATCATGAAACCCTCTTTCATGGTGTGTAAAATGTGTACATGTCGCAAAACCCTCTAGATAAGTCGTGAAAGAGGCTTTCACGTCGTGTAATCCACTTACACAACATGTAATGTAATGATTATGAACTCTATCAATGAGAATTTCCTTCTTATAATTATGGCATATAGTATAATCACATAAAATTACATTAAGAACACAATAAAAACTTTATAAATTAACAATTAATGAACTAAAATGCTTTTCTAGAAGTTAAGGAGCATATAACAAAGGAATAATAACTTGACCTTTGGAATAGTAACACGACCCTTATGAATGATAAAATGGGAAATTGAATAGTAACCCCACTAATGAAATTATAAATAAAATTTATCCATATTATAAATTAAAGTATGATATAATTATATCATATTATAAGCAAATAAGTGTTTTAAAAATTATTAATTAAGTGTTGGTATTTTTATAGGTCATAAATATTTAATTACAATTTTGTCATTAATTTAATAATTTAAAAGAAAATTTATTTTCATAAAATGTATTCATAAATTAATACTTTATTGTCTTATTATTTTAAGATAATTTTATGAGAACTTTATTAATTTTTCAAAGTGTTATAAAATCAGTTATAATTTTAAAATTTGTATTTTTCGAGTAAATGATGATTTTATTTAAAAATGTAAATTCTCATATTTTGAAAATTATTTTAATAAAATGTATTTCACTTTTCAATTATGCACTTTGAAAAATGGTTAGGGTGAATTTGTGGGATTTTTCTAAAATACTTGAATTTTTAGTAAATAGTGAAATACGATAATTTACGCTATTTATACATTATATGTTAAATACACTATTCTTTGAGTCATCGTTGATGTAATAACCATAATCTAGAAATTTCCTCTATTATTTTGGTATTTTTTATGATAATTCTCTAACTATTGAAAGTTTTGAGCCAAAATAATTAACTAATGATTAAAATATTGAGAAAACACCTCTCTCCTCTACTATAAATACCACCACTCACCACCTCTTCTCATCACACCTCTCAAGCCTTGAGCCTTGTCCAAACTCTACTAAAATCTCATAACAAAACCCTCCCCCATGTCTAAGATATTTTTTTATAAATAAAAGACCAAAATTGATCCCCTATGGAGGTTCTCAAGAAGATGGGATCAAGAGGTAAAACCCTCTTCCTTTTCTTTTAATTTCTTTTCAAGTTCCTTTATTTTCCTTTTCTCTCCTCACCTCCCCACATCCAAATGGTATGATATCTCTAGTAACTTAAATATATTTTAATTTTTATTCTAATTGAATAATTCATCATCATCTATCTTTCCCCCTCCCTTTATACTAAAAATGAAAACATCATCCGTGATGTGTTAATTTATCACATTTAAGGACGACAAAGTTTTTAATTTCCATTACCATATTCAAGGACAGTCATGAAACAATTTTTATGATCGAACAATATTACAATATAATTATTATATCTTATTTAATGTTCTAGAATCATTTTTCACACATGATATTAATTTATAAAAAAATGAGTTTGTTGTGATTGAAAACCGCCAAAATAA
This sequence comes from Viscum album, assembly GCA_963277665.1. Taxonomy (NCBI): domain Eukaryota; kingdom Viridiplantae; phylum Streptophyta; class Magnoliopsida; order Santalales; family Viscaceae; genus Viscum; species Viscum album. The sequence goes on along the minus strand of OY728137.1, from coordinate 1,073,917,355 downwards.
ATCCAAACGATTATCATTAACTATTTATCTAATGATTCATCATCATGACATAAAAAAATTATATATAAGACAAATTTAACCTCTATAAGATAATTAATAACATATAAGTTCAATTATGTATAATTACTCCCACTTTACCCGACCTTTCATACATGTATACAAGTAAACCGATCATGAAAACCAAGAGAACCAATGCTCTCAAACAATGAAATTGAACCTCTCAACCCATCAAAAAGGCCATAAATGAACCTAATGAAGTTATAATAAATCAAATAAATGTATAAAGTGTTTTATAATTATTAATTAATGAATCTAAATTGATTATTCAAGACATTAAGATCAAGTGCATAACCACTTCAGACATAAGGTAAGAGATTCTACCTGAACCTCCATTATTCCTTCAGGTTATTCTTTCTCTATTTTTACCCAAATGAATTTATCTTTTATTTTCAAGTACATATTATAAATTTTGTTTATATATTTAAAACTCATTTATTAAAATCAATTCATCCTTCTTTTTTGGGGATAACCATGTTTTTAAAAGGTTCCCAACTCGATTCTTCCCAATAAGTAAGCTCGATTTCTGGGAACTTCCCAAATTATTACCCATTTTCAAGTGAACTATATAATCTATTTTGAGCCACCATTATTTTTCTAAAACCACTCAATTTATCATGAAAAAATTATTGGTTCACTTCTGGTTTTATATAAAATATTATTCCATTTTCTGCTTAAAATTCTCTTTAATATTTACCTTAAACCACACTAAAATGTTTTAATTATAATGTTTTCTTAAATACTCTTTTTACATGTTATCACTTCAGTTAGACATCACTTATCATGATCTATGCCTATTTCCCCTTATGAATGTCCATGTATGATTTAAATTCTTTCTTTCATGGACACCATTGTGATATTCCCTTATGTTATGCCTTTTTGACAAGATTATGATACCCAATTCTTACCATGGGTAACCCTTATGTTTGATTCCTTATGTATGATTCTTCACGTTGCACACATATTTATAAACATGTTATTATGGGTGCTCCCATATAGTTCTCCAATGCATTGGGTAATGTTTAGTCTCATGAGACTCATGTGCAATGGTCTTGGTGGTTAGCCTTAACTCATGCTCCATGTGCAACGGTCTTGGTGATTAACCTCGACTCGTGCCCCTTCATGTGTAATGAGCCTTGAATCATGCTTATGTCATGTTGTATGTTGTTTCCACATCTCTTATGATAACATTATTACATATGTTATGATTCCTTATGTATATCCATAACTTTTAGGTCATCTAATTATGCCTTATAACCCATTTATTATACTTTATTCTTATCTTTATCCCCTTACTAATATTTTTAGCTCATCACTTTATTCATGTTATCCCTAGGTTATCCTATGAAGATGTAAGGGTTCAAATAAATTTATGACATCATAATGGATGATAAATAATGAAATGTTTTATTTAGTCCCATGTTTTCAGTTTTATATGCCTAGTCTTCCAAAGACACTAAACTTTACAATCCTTGTATTGTAATTTGATAGTTAATTATGTTTAAATCAGGTAATTTAATGTGAAAATGCTAGGGTAGCTATAGTTGATATCAAAGTAAGGTCTAGTTATTTTTAGAGATTAGTAATAGAGAACTTTAGTTATAAACTTAGGTATAAGACTAAGTCTAAGAAAACATCCCTAAATTTTGGTAAGTATAGAGTAAGTGGTTTATCAAGAAAATACATCCTTGTCTGGATAATACAAGTGGGTGTGGTTCTGGAACAGATGTACCTAGGAGTAACCACCCTGACAAGGTGTTCCGAGCCTAACTCGGGGTAACCTGGTGTACAAAAATGGGCCTTAACGTGCACCTGTTTGGACACTCCTGGGGGATATGCTTCGGTAAATTCACATGATCATTATGAACCATTATTAAGGGGAAAAAATACCATAAGAGTATATGTTAGTAAATAATCCTTGGATAACCTAGATTGAAACCTAAGAATCACAAGTTAGGATATACTTTTCCATTAAAATTTTATCCTTTATATGTTCAAAGTTTATTTTTACATTCTTATTAGCTAAGTATTCAATCCCCCTAATTGTACTTTCTTTTTCTTAGTTAATGGAATGAAATAGAAGAACAATTGCCAAAAATAAATGTGATAGGCAATGTGATGATTTCTCTAATGCTATTACAAATATGACGGGAAAGGGTGATCAAAACTTTATGATAGTACTTGCTCAGTTGGCTCAAGTTATGAATAAAAACTTGAATCGTGTGGAACACCCTACTTCTCCAAATAAAGAGAAAGTTTTTGTAGAATACTTAAGGAGGAAAAGGACTCCCATGTTTAGTGGATCTTCTGATCCCCTCCTCATAGAATAGTGGATTAAATCCACTGAAAATATATTCTTTATCCTCCAGTTCTTAGAATAAGATAAATTTGTGATGTTGGCCTATTGTTTTGATGGGGAAATTGATCAGTGGTGGTCACTAATAAAAAATAGGAAGTCCATGGAGGAAATTTATTCCAAGGATTGGGAGAAATTAAAGAATTTTTTTTAATAAATATTTTATTTGAACCCTCCGTATCAAGATAGAAAGAGAATTCCTCAAACATATGCATAAGGAAGACGAGTCTATTGGGGCGTATAAAGCAAACGTTACAAGGATTTAAAGATATACCTCTATTTTTTTCATGAATACCAAAATCAAGGTGGATCGCTTCTTTAGCAGACTAAATCCGTGTTTATGAAAAGCATTGGAAATTTAAGACTTTGATAGTTATGAGGAGATTGACCATTGTGCCCTAAAGGTTGAAATGGAGATCAGATACTCTCAATGGTGTCATGGGCCAGGTGAAAAAAAGTAGAAAATGGAGTCTAATATGGGTGGATTAGCAAATAAATCTCATGATGGAAGGAAGACTGAATATACCATGTTTCAAAATTGTTGGAAGAAGCATCCTGAGAACTATCTAAAGGGAACTAGTAAATTCTTCAAATGTGGAAGAATGGGGCATCTGGATAATAACTACTGAAGGGACATAAATAATTCCATTAATCTAGAAGAATAAATAAAGGTTTATATCAAAACTCATCCTATAGTGTAGTGTTTCAACTGCAAGGAACATGGTCATTTTTCAAATTAATACCGCAATCCCAGTGTTGTTGGAGGAAATCAACAACAACCTCCAAGGAAAAAAGGAAGAGAATATATTATCACTACTACTGAGGTAGAACCGAATAATGATGTGGTGAAAAGTATGCTGGTTATTCATTATAGAATAACAAACTTACTATTTGATTCTAGTTCTACACATTTTTTCATATGTTGAAAGTTTATTAGAACTATTCAAACACCACCTCAAAATATAGAGGTTGAGTTATCTGTAAGAACATAAAATGGAAAAATTATTGCATACAAAGTATATTAATCCTCCCCAGTTAATTTTTGTGGACTAAACCTATTTGAAAATCTCATCATACTTTCTTTGGTGGAGTTATATTCTATATTGGGCATAGATTGACTATCTTTATACAAATCCAACATCAACTTTTGGGAAAGGGATATCACTCTTCACATCCTGAAGCATCCTCCAATTCTTTTCAAGTGCAAGGAGGAGGATGAATCTCCTTTAGAATCATTGTATAAAGTGTGTATATTACTACCTTATGAGAAATCATATCTAGCTCAATTGATTAATAAAAAGGAGAGAATCATGCTCGAAGACATGCCCATTGTAAGGGACTACAATAATTGTTAGGACCAAGCTGATGATGAAGGTTATTTGTATTCAAGTGTTGTATTTTGTTGTCAAGGTTGGTTTTGAAGAAAATAAATCACTTCACTTTGTTTTGGAAACAATTGTTTTGAGATTTTGTTTTACGAAAGAATTGACCAGTTTCAGTAAGAATCTGTTTCATAGGAGAATGTATCATGTTGGAAGTGAATTGTCATCAGTTTCAAACTGGAACCGATGTAAAACTTGAGTTTCAATTGTGATGATGCCTTGCTGATTTGTATTTCATATAAATCATGAGTTGTATTGAGAAATTGTGATGCAAGATTGATAGAAGAAAGGGAGAGTGAAAGAGATGCTTCCAATTAGAAAATAGTCGTATTCATATTTTTTTTCAAAATAATCATAAAACAATCGTATTCATATTGAAGAGGTGGCGCTGATTGTTTTTCAAAAAAATTGGATTCTAGGTGAATAGAAAAGGTGGTATTGATGAAAGGTGGTACCTATGAAAGGTGGTACTGATGAAATGTGGTACCAATGAAAAGAGGTGCTAATTAAAGGTGGTGACGATAAAAAGATGTGCTGATGAAAGATAATGCCGATGGAAAGTGGTGCTGATAGAAGTGGTGCCGATGGAAGAGGTGATGCTGATAGAAGATGAGACACTATTTTTTTTTCAAAACATTCGTATTCAGTTAGAATAAAAGGAAAGAGATGGTACTGATTGTTTCTCAAAATGACCGTATCTAGGTAAAAGTGAAAGAATTGACATTGTACCGATCAAAGATCATTGTTTTTAGATTGTATCGTATCCAGGAAGATCATTGTTTTCAGATTGTATTAGATCATAACTAGAATGGTCGTAACTAGAATGATTGGAACCAGAATGATCATAACCAGAAATGATCATACCCAACAATCATAACCAGAATGATCATACCCAACAATCGTAACCAGAATGATCGTAACCATAAATGACCATATTCAGGATGATTGTATCTAGAACATTTGTATTCAGAAAAGATCATGCTTGGGTTGAGATGAATAATAAATAAGCAATAATGGATGGAAAGTTACAATACTTTTCAATTGAATTCAGATGATGCTAAAGATGACCCTCAATGATTTCAAAGTCATGAAGGTAGTCCTAAAAAAAGCACATGTTTGTTAATGAAGTGTGTTTTCTCATGTGGGTAAAGAGAAAAGAAAAGAGAAGGAGACTGATGAATAAATTGTCAAAGGGGGATCCTTTCATTTAAAAGAATGATTGTATCTCAAGTGGAGAAGTTCATTTCTTCAAACACATTCAATTGGTATGGTATAAAGTATTGTTTTGAAGAAATCATTATGAGGGAATCGGTTTTAGACCCATGTATTTCTCATCAATTGTAATTGTATTGACATTTGAAATGGGAGATTGGAAATGAAGAGATGAATATTGTATAATATTAAAAAAGAATCGAGAAGTGTTGATGAAGTCATATTTGCTATGAGATTTCAGGATAAATTCATATTTGGGTGAATTTAAGTAAGCAGTAAAGTGTTTTGGGATTCCCATTTAAACATGTTTTGGACACCTATAAAAGGGCAACGAGTACATTGTACTAGTGTAGAGTTTTTTGCTATTCACTATAGAAGAGAGAGAAGCTTCAGGTTTTTAGAGTGAAGAAGAGATCAATTCCGTTCGGATTGAAAATTGTTGTGGGTAGTGCCGATTCATTTGTATTCTATTCGGTTTGACAATTGTATCAGGGAATTGAAGTGGTGATGATTCTAATCTATTGTTTTCTATTTGAAAATCAGATTGGGAGCTTTGTTTTGAAAGAATCAAACTAGGAGCTTTGTTTTGAAAGAATCGGACTGAGTCCTCTGCTTTGAAAGAACCAGACTCAAAGGAATCAGACTCAATGTTTCATAACAAAGTCTAGGTGGTTATTACCTTTCTTATGGGTAAATAATTTATGAATTGTATTAAAATTTTAATACATTTGTTGAATTGAAAAGAAGAACAGGTAACATGAGTTTTTACAAAACAATTGTATTACTCTATTGTGCTAAGAGGGTGTACACGCACTAGTGGGATTGTTTCATAGTGCTACATGAGTGAAAGGATACATCCTACTATTTGTAATCCAAGGATTGTTTTTATAGTGGATTTTATGGTTTTGGATCATTTCCAAACCATACCAAGGACGTAGCTATTCTTATTGAATAGTGAACCATGTAAATATTTGTGTTCCTGTGGTCGTGTGTTGAGTTTTTTTAGTAGGGAATTAAAATCTATAATAGGAGGCGAATGTTGTTTCAATTTTAAAGAAACATAAAAGAAAAAGAGTATCATTAATTAACCCCCTCCCCCTCTCAGTGATACATTACTCTTACTGGTCACTTTCAAATGGTATTAGAGCCAGGTTCCCTTCGTTATTCTTTGCTGATGGATAATGTGAACTATGTGAATAGTAAAGGTATTCCGGTATTTGATGGAAAGAACTATCATATATGGAAAGATATAATGATTCCATGTCTTATGTCTATCAGTTATTATGTTCTTAAAGCTGCAACAATCGGGTTTCCTCCCATTGATGATAGTTATCCACTTACACTTATTGACAAGAAGTTTCTTGAGAATGATGGAAGGACCAAGAATGTTATATTATCACCACTTTCTAAAAGTGAATTCTTTAGAGTGAAAGGTGTTTCCATAACTAAAGGTATATGGGATAAGTTGAAAAACATATACGAAGGAAATAAAAAAAGTAAAGAAGGAAAAGTTACAAATATGGAGATTGAAGTATGAAGATTTGAAGATGGGTGAGCATGAATATGTTGGGGAATTATTTACCAGGGTGAATGAAATTGTGAGTACTATCAGATGTCTTGTTGAAAAGATGAAAGACTCTACAGTTGTTGAAAAGATATTGAGAATCCTAATTGAAAAATTTGATGCAAAAGTTTCTTCATTGGAAGACAGAGATCCTGAAACATTATCTCTTAATGATTTACATAACACTCTTATCACCTATGAAATGAGAATAGAGAATGCCATGAATATAAAAAAAAGGTTGATAGACAAATTTCTTTCAAGGTTATGAAGAAAGAAAAGTCAAAGAAGATTGTTATTAAAGATGAAGCTGGTGAATCTGACTCTGAAAATGAGGTATGTAAAAATATCAATGAAATCCTATCCTTGTTTTCTAACAATGTGAAAAGAGGTATAGGGAAATATAAATGGAAACTTCCCTTGAAATGTTTTGAATGTGGAGGTGTTGGTCACTTTGCGGCTAATCGTCCTTGAAGAAAGAAATAAAAGGATAATGATATTAAAGATATAAAGACAAGAAGACTATGGAAGAAAAAGGGAGACAAAGGATAAGAAAAGAAATTATTCAAATAAAAAAGCAGAAGTTTCTTGTCTAAAGATGAAGAATAAGAAGAGAGTGATGCTGAATCTGAAAAATCCATTGAGTATGGTAATGAAAATACTTTTATTGAAACAGTGAATGATAAAGAATTCAAAAGTAGTAGTTCTGAAGAAGAAGAAACTCAACTTGAAATGCATTTGAAAGAAGAGTTGAAAGAATGTCCGAGAAAGATCATAAGGCTTGAAAAACAAAACAAAAAGTTGGAAGATGAATGCTTGAGAAACCAAGAATGTTTTTCTGGTGAGAAAGAAAAGTTGGTTAAAGAAATTGATGATTTGAAGAACTTGTTTGAAGATGAAAAGAATTTTAATGTGCATTTGGAAGTAAAGCTGAAGGAAAAATAAGAAGAGTTGGAAATTTTCCAACAAAAACTCTATGAAGTTGAAAAGAAAAGTCTAGGTTTTTAAAACTCTATCACTAAAATTGTTGAATATTCTCGTAATGATAAACTTGATAAGGTTCAAAAAAATATACCTTCAAAGGATGAGAAGAAGAATGAAACTGTGTCTGAAAAAAAGAATGCTGAGAAAGTTATGTATGTGGTCAAAGTGAAGAATTCAGAAGTTACGAAACATCCTAGATCTGGAAAATTTTCAAATACTTTTGATTCTATTAGGGATGAAAAGAAGAAGAAGAATCTGATTGAAAGTAAAAATATGGTTGATAAATGTTTTCACAATTCTGATCAGTATGGAGGCTTCAAAGGAAACTACTCTTTCTATGGGTATTGCTAGTATTGTGGGGGATTTGGGCACACAACAAGAATGTGTTGGTTCAATCAACAAAATTATTATTACACCATAGGTTATGAAAGGAAGATATTGAGGGGTAGTCAATCTCCTTAAATAAATAAAAATGAGAATTTTTTCTTGAATAAATCTGAAAAAATAAAGTGAAGATTGAAAATAGGTTACAACCCTTGGAAACTATTTGTGAAAGATGTGAACAACCGAGACACCTTGCAAAAGGATGTCTTGTTTTGTTATCGGCTCAACAAAAGATTCTCAATTCTAAAAAGCTGAAGGTGAAGAATGAAAATAATGGAGAAAATGTGGTTGTTATTTTTTTTTCATGGCCCGAAGGCCTTCATTTTTTATTGATTGATAATCCACCTTTCAAGGGATTAGGTGGAACCCTATTACATGCCCGTAGGCCATTTTTTTAGGAACCAATGCCCGTAGGCACAAAAATACCATACAACCCAGACAAACAACTTGGAACTTGCTCCTCCCCAGCATCTTCATCTTTGAAATCAGCTCTTCACCTCCGCATGGCTGTTCGGCTAGGCATTCCTGTGCATGCACAGGCTTATCCCGATGGCAGGTGCCATACCCTCTCATTCTTGCAATCCGTTATCTCCTGCTGTGGTGAAAGCTCCTTTGCCCATCCTCCTTGTAGAGCTTGTTCCTTGTAGTTTTTGGTCTGGTGTTTGTATCTGCAGGTGACCCGAAGGCCATATGGATAGCCCGAAGGCCCAACTGACCCGAAGGCCTGGGTTCCCGAAGGCCAATGAAGGACTCGGGGACCAAATCTGATGCCCGAAGGCCCAAACGGGGGCATATTCCCGGCTGCTACAATGCCAAATAGTGTCAAACAGTGCCTGCTACAGTAACCGCTACAGTAACCGCTACAGTACCGCTACAGTACCGCTACAGTACCGCTACAGTACCGCTACAGTGCCACTACAGTGCCACTACAGTACCCCCTGGAAATCCTACCTCCACCTGGTTTTGATCCCTGATCGCTTGGATGCACCATCATAGACCTTGCCAACCGGGCTAAGGCTCATGTGCAATGTGGTTGTTATTGGAACTACATTAAAATCCATGAAAGGAGAATGAACTTGGATAATTGATAGTGGGTGTTCTTATCACATGACATGAGACATAAAATTATTAAAGTATGTGAAATATTATAAAGGCACAATTACATTTGGAAATGATGAATCATTGAAAATCAAAGGTGTTGGGTCAGTCATTATTGGAAAAGAAAAGATGAAATTTAAGAAAACATTGTATGTTGATAGGCTGAAACACAACCTGCTAAGTGTCTCACAATTGTGTGATGAGGGTAAAAGGTTATCTTTAAGAAATATGGATTTATTGTAAAGAGTGAAGAAGATGGAAATATTGTTACTAGAGGCTAACGTACAAAATGAAATTTGTTTCAGGTTGGTGAATAACAAAACTCTTGTTACATGAGTATGGTGTAAGAGATTTAGTTATGGAATAAAAGGCTTGGAAATATGTGTCAGAGAAACATGATAACGTTATCTAAAAGAGATAGTGTTCAAGAAATTCCTGATTTTCCAAGAAGAGATTGGTGTTGCACTATCTGCCAGAAAGGAAAAATTAAAAATCTTGTGTATATGAAAGGTGATATTTGTTCAAAAGAACCCCTTGAGTTGATCCATTCCAATATATGTGGGAAAATGATCAAACAATCAACACATGGAGATAAATACTTCATTACTTTCATTGATGATTTCACTCACATTACTTGTGTTATGTACATGAAACAAAAATTAGATGATTTGAAAATGTTTAAAATTTTTAAAAGAAAAGCTGAGAAAAAATGTGAGTATTCTGTGAAGAAGTTGAGAACTGATAATGGTAGTGAATAAAAAATTGAATAGTTTGAAGACTATCTTGAGAATCATGGAATTCAGCATGAGTATATCTCTCCACACACTCCCCAAAAAAATGGGGTTTCTGAAAGAAAGAATAGAAGCCTAGTGGAAGTGGGAAGAACCATGTTACTTAAGCATGTCCTTTCTCATTACTATTGGAGGCAAGCCATGAGTACTAATGTTTATATTCAGAACCATTATTTCTACAGGCCTCAATCAGGCATGACTCCCTATGAAATTTTTAATGAAAAAACTCCAAGTTTGAAGCACTTTAAAGTTTTTAGGAGTCCTTGTATTATAAAGAAGAAAGGTGGAAACCATGGTAAGTTTGAGTAGAAAGGTGAGGATGAAATATTTCTTATCTACACTCTAGAAGGAAAAGAATATATATGATTTAAAAAATAAATAGGAATAATTGTTGATACTCAATTTTTTAAAAGGGAATTCCCCTGTGTGGCCTTTTTGATCCCTCCACACATAAAAACCCCCTCCCCCACGAAGTAGTCACTCCCCTGAGGTAGCACCCCAGCCAAGGAAGGAGCCGTTGCCAGCTGAGATGGAAGAGCGTCCTGGAGGGTGATGACCTGACAATGTAATAATTGTTGATACAATTGATGTAAAAGTTATTAAAAGCTCTGAGAAAGATAAACATGTCCAAGCAGACAAAGAAGTTGAGCAAGTTTAAGAAGATAATTTTGATAAGGATACAAACTATTGTAATCCTAATAAAGGTGAAGAATCAGACTCATCTATTTTCAGTTATGAGGAAGACAATCAAAAATCTTTTCCAAGGATGAGGAAACATGTGGAAATATAGAATATAATTGGTGATCAACATCATAACGTTCAAACAATAAGAACAACCAATTCCATTACACATACTTCTTTGTATTCAAAAGTAGAGCCGAATGATGTGAAAGAAGATTTTGAGAATCCAGAATGGGTTCAAGTGATGGATGAAGAATTGGATCAGATTGAAAAGAAAAATACATAGGAACTTGTACCCAATCCTGAAAACAAAAACATCATTGGCACGAAATGGGTTTTTTCAGAACAAGCTGAATTAAGAAGGTGAGGTTATAAGAAATAAAGTAATATTGGTTTTCAAAATGTACTCACAGATGAAGGGTATTGATTTTTATGAAACCTTTTCTCCAGTGGCAAGACTAGAAACAATTAGAATCTTTCTTTCTATTTCCACACAATGAGGCTACAAGATCTTTCAAATGGATGTTAAATATGAATTACTAAATGGTGATATTGAAGAAGATGTTTATATTAAGAAACCTTATGGATTTTTTATTTTAGAAGATGAAGGTTACATGTGAATATTTAAAAAGGAATTGTATGGCCTAAAACAAGCTCTGAGGGCATGGTATTCCAAACTAAATACATGCTTAAGAAAGATGAATTTTAACAAAGGAAGAGTGGATATCAATCTTTACATCATAGAAATTCAAGCGTGTTCCCTCATTGTAATTGTTTATGTTGATGAAATTATCTTTGATAGGAATGATGAAGGAAGCTGTGAAATATTTTCTGAATAAATGAAGAATGTATTTGAAATTTTCATGTTGGGAGAAATGAAATACTTTCTTGGATTAAAAATCCAGCAAAAGAAAGAATGCATTTTCCTCTCCCAAGAAAAGTATGAAAAATAAATTCTCAAGAGGTTTGGAATGGAAAATTCAAAACCCATTTCCACACCCATTTTAGTGGAAAAAGGCCAGAGTAAAGATGGATATGGAAAAGAAGTGGATAAGAAAGAGTATCGAAAGATGAATGGAAGTTTATTGTATTTTACTGCCTCAAGACCCAACATTGTTTATGCTATTACCTTATGTGCAAGATTTCAGAGTGCTCTAATAGAATCACATCTTATTGCTGGAAAAAGAATTCCCAGATACATTAGAGGCATAATAGAATTCAGAATCAGGTATTACATATCATATAGTATTGATTTATTTGGGTATTATGATGCAGATTGGGCAGGAAATGTTGATGATAGAAGATCAACATCTGGTGGTGTATTCTTTTTGGGAAAGAATTGTGTTAGTTATCATTCAAAGAAACAAAAATCATTAACTCCCAGGATGGATGAAGCTGAGTATGTTGCTGCTACTAAATCCACTACTCAACTAAAGTGAATGAAAACCCAATTGGAAGATTTACTTGTTGAAGTAAAGTTACCCTTACACTTGGGTTGTGACAATCAAAGTAAAATCAATCTCATCAGGAATCTAGTGAAACATTCTCATTAAAAACATACTGATATCAAATATCATTTCATCAAAGAGCATGTGAAGAAGAATAAATTGAAGCTGGAGTATGTTCTAACATCAGAAAAGGTTGTTGATATCATCACAAAACCTTTATCAAAGGAATCATTCTAAAAAACGAGGTTGAACATGGGTGTCTAACCTCTTTCTCTTCAAGTTTGAGGTATGTGTATCTGTCCCCTCTCTCATCTTACCTTTGGATTATTTTTTCAAGGGGGAGAATTGTTTTGTTTCATAAAACTATTTCAGAAAAGAGAGAGTTGTGGGTAAGCTGTGAATTCAACATTGTTTAGTGTGTGAACTATTCTAACTATTTGTTGGAGTGGTTATAGGAAAAGAAATTGAGTTGTTTTTGAAACTCACGGACGATTGTCGCCTATCGACCAGTCAAAGTTCCGGTGCTCTGCTAATGTGTATAGCAGCACTCGGGTCGAATCCTCGGCGATGGTACTTCGTAATAGTCGATTGTTTTTAGTTGATTGTATTTTTATTGGGGGGGTTTGTTTGCAGAGATTAATTGAAATGTTTAATGAATGATGTTTAATTTAACAAGTTGATAAAGATTGGGGTGAGTTCATTATTAGGGAGTTAAGCTTGTGATATCCTTGATCTTTGCTTTATATTGCATTTAAATTAACACCCACTTCACAAGTTGACATCGATTAGAATTCCTAAGTGTTAAAGCTTTAATCCAAGACTTAACTTAATTAGGATTTTAATCTCAATCAAAACATGTTTATGGTAGTGTATTTTTAGTTCCAATAATCCATGTAAACCACACGTTAAACAAAACAAGTCATTAATCCATGCCATGCTAAGTCCAATATACACAATGTTAATTCAACGAATACTCATCAAGCAAAAGCTCTCAATCGCTTAACATACCAAAATTAAAACTCACCCCAATGAGAGATTTACTCAGACATTATGATTTTTATTAATCTGGTAATATATGTTTATGGTGATGAATTATAAATAGAAGAAAAAGAAAGGGACAAGATAATAGTAGTGTGCCGAACACACACATGAAATATTTAGAGAATCAAAAATGGATTTTCGATTGAATGAGGAAGCAAAATAAGGTACTGTAATTTAAAATGATTCAAACTATTTTAAGACCATGAATATTATACTACAGAAGGTGGAGAAGAATAAGAGGTATTGAAGAAGAAACAAGCACTAAAATTTTATTGAAATGAAAACAAAGTTACACAATTACAATTGAACGCAAACATAAACAAACGTGAAAGAGAAGTGGAGGAGAGGTCTCTCTTGTTGAAACAAGATCAAAGAATATCCTCCCAGAACCTTTTCAAGTCTCTAGTAATGAAAAACCTCCTCCTTAAGTGCTGAAGTTCCAACCCTTTTGAAAGGAGAGGAGGGGATGTATTTATAGCCCAAGGTGGTGGACTGTTTACATTCCTGAAATACCCCTCAACTTGGCTCGCCGATATGTATATCCAGACAACCTAATCTTGAGAAATATCCTTCTTCAAAGTTGTAGATAAAAATGTCTTCTGTCTACTATGAAAATTTTGTGGCCATTGGACTTAGTGAGCCAAAGTTATGGTGTTTTTAGTAAACAATTATGATATGTCCATTTCAATACAGACTTTTTCAAAGTCCATAATGTGAATGGGTTTTGGAATAGGAATATGCCCTCAAATAAAAATAATTTCTTCAAAAAAGTTGGACAAAAGAATTCCCTCTTTCAAACTGCAAAATATCAGCTCCAATTGATGTCTACATCAGGAGAAATTGCAAAATTAGTGTGCTGTTTTTAATTCCAGGCCAGAATGGTGGGCTGGACATCAATGCATCAGTTGGGCCCCTTGTATTTGTGATTGGGTTCTAATTTTTTTTATCATGGACTCCTTTAAACGTCATCCGAATGTGGGAGGAGAATTAAGGTATTTGGACTTCTAGATTGAGCCAAGTAATTCAACCTTCATATATGGTCCAGTTTCTTCACAGTTTCCTTGGGCCTTCTTGTGGGGTCCATATGACCCTCCAAATGGCAGAATTGGCTCATGTAACCTTCTAAGGAAATGTTTTATATTGAAAGGAGAGTCCTAAAAAACAAGAAGCACACAATTTGGATCATTATAGTGATAGTTATTATTAAAAAAGTAAACTGACTCAATTGGACTACTTCTAAAAATGCTCAAAAATTATACTTAATATTAAAACATTAATATTTCACACAAATTATGCACATTTCATATAAAATTAGTAAAGAGGGAATATAATAAGTCATTAAAATATTAATAACATCAACTCCCCACACTTATCTTTGTGCATGTCCTCATGTGCAACAAATATAAAAACATGACAAAATCATTTTCACTCACCAACAAATATTAAAATTTTGTTTTCTACAATCAGGGGAGGTTTAGACTATTTCACTCATCCATTTTGAAACCCACCACAAGTTGTTACAGAAACAATGTTCCAAAACTAATTCATTTTTCCATGCTCAAATTTAGAAATGGAAAATGCGGACACTCAAAACTCACACCTCTCAAGATGATAAAATTCATTTGTGGAGGTTCACTCTTTCACCAACCAAAAGTGAAAATCTTAGAGTTTGAAAAGAACTCTCAGCTTCCAATCCCTATCCAAAGTGCACAAGAATCAATAGGTATTTTTAAGGGGTTTTTCTGTGGCTATGGGACGGTAGGAATATAATGTCTAAGAGAGAGAATAAGAGGGTTAAAATACCAACATAGAAAAACGATGCACATTTTTTTGAAATAAAACATGGAAGGAAATGAAAACACATATTTACAAGGGAATGATTGTGTGAAGAAAGACACAATAGAGGAAAAAAATATGAAGGGGATGAGAAGATGAAATATTTACAAACCACCTAACTTCTCCCAATGATATAAGAATATAATGCAAGTGTTCTTTTTTTTTCCTTTTTTTCTTTGTTTTTTCGAAAGTTGACCTTGAGACAGATCTCACACTCATATCCCAACCCATGTTTGATCTCCTCACGACACTAATTGTAATAGTTATAACAAGATCAAAGGTTGAGGAAGAGTGATTTTTGACCTACCCAAGACACAACCCATTTGTTTTATTTTTTTTTTATTTTTTTTTGATTTTGATTTTTTTTTGATTTTTTTTGAACACTTTTCAATATCATTTGTACAATACATTCACTGAATGACAAACTCCCCCCCACACTAAAATTGATGATTGACCTCAAGCATATGATAACACACCAGAAAGTAAGGAAATGATACCCAAAAATGAAATCCATTCCCCCCCACACTTAAATTTCAAAAACTTATGCAATGAAAATCCATGTTGATATTAGGTGGGATAAGGTATTGGTCTTGTAATGTGGCTATCAAAGAAAAGGTTTTAATAGGCTTGAAGGGGCTTTCAAAAGGAGGATTAATGTAAGGGTAATGAGAGGCTATTTGGCTATTGTGATTCTCACGTGGTTCAGAAAATGCCTCTATCATATTAATGCACACTAAGGCAAGAAATTCAGCTCGAAGGTCCACAAACTCAAGACTCACAAATGGGGGTAAAAACACACATTTTGAAAATATGCCCATAGGTGGCCTTGACATGAAATCAATTGTTTGTTCTCATGGTTTGGGAAAAGCATTTTCCAAATCAAAAATTGAGCATTCAAAATTTGTTAATTTTGACACAAAATTCTTTATCCAAAGTCATGATGAAAATACAAAATTTTTGAGATGAAAAAATGTCTATTAACTCCCCAAAATGGTTGGAAAAAATTTCAAAACTCGATGGTGAGTAAGCATGACTCTTTTTTTGTAATTTTTTTAAGTAATTGTGTTTTTTTGGTTTTTTTTAGTTTTTAAGGTTTTTTTTAAAATACACACCCACACAAGAAATAGAAAAAGAAAGGGTTTGATGAATAAAGTGGTAAAAAATGAAAGAGAGAGGAAGAAGAAGAAAGAGGTAGAGAGAGGAAGAGATAGAGAGAGAGTTAAAGGGAAAGAGGTTCCCCCTGGTTTGGATTTTGTGGGTTTCCATCTCCATCCAGTGGTGGGTCTACTGTGGATCCAATGGAAGTAGATGATGATCCAGGATTGTGTGTCCTCTCATAGTGATGCTTCAACTGATGGCCATTTACTGTAAATTTCCTTTTGGAGGAGGGGTCTTGGACTTGCACTGCACCAAATGGGTAAACGTTAGTAATAACAAAAGGACCTTCCCAACGAGAATTAAGCTTACCTGGGTGAAGCCGAAATCGATAATTGAAGAGAATTACCTTTTCACCTTCATGAAATACCTTTCTCAGGATGTGTTTGTCATGGAGTACCTTAGCCTTCTCTTTGTACATATTTGAATTCTCATAGGATTCAAGTCGAAGCTCCTCCAGTTCATCCAATTGCAACAATATTTCTTCACCAGATTTTTCGAGATCAAAATTACATGTTTTCACTGCCCAAAATGACTTATGTTGTATTTCAACTGGTAAGTGACATGCTTTACCAAAAACAAGCCAAAAAGGAGACATCCCAATGGGTGTTTTATAGGCAGTTCGATAAGCCCAAAGTGCTTCACCAAGTCTTTCAGGCCAGTCTTTTCTGGTGGGTTTTACAATTCTCTCAAACACTCTTTTCACTTCTCTATTAGAAAGTTCATCCATTCCATTTGTTTGGGGGTGATATGAAGTTGAAGTTTTATGTACAACCCCATTCTTTTTCAAAAGATATTCCATGGTTCTATTACAAAAATGGGTTCCTAAGTCACTGATCAAGGAACGTGGTGTGCCAAATCTTTGGAAGATGTGGGTCTTTAGGAACTCACTAATAGTATGATCATCATCCTTCCTAGTGGGTTTGGCCTCAACCCACCTTGAAACATAATCGACCGCAAGAAGAATGTATGAGAATCCATTGGAAGGTGGAAATGGTCCCATGAAATCAATACCCCAAATATCGAAGATTTCACAAAAGATTAAGGGATTTTGGGGTATTTCATTTCTTTTGGAGATTATGCCAAACTTTTGACATGTGGGACATGATTGAAAGAACTCATGTGAGTTCTTGAAGAGGGAAGGCCAGAAGAATCCAGAGTCTAGGACCTTTCGGGAGGTCCTTTGTGGTCCAAAGTGGCCACCACCAGGCATTGAGTGACAGAATTCTAAGATGGAAGAATATTCATCTTCATCAACACATCTCCTAATTACCATGTCTGCCCCAGTTTTCCAAAGTTTATTTTCTTCCCAAAAATAGTATTTTGAATCACTTTTCAACTTCATTTTTTGTTCTTTTGAAAAATTTTCAGGAAAAACACCAGAAACCAAGTAATTTACAATTAGGGCATACCATGGTAGTTTTGGAGTGAGAGATGAAAGGTGCTCAATTGGAAATTTAGGATCAATGATTTCAGAATGAAGAGAATTAGGAATTCTACTCAAGTGATCAGCCACGGGGTTTTCTTTTCCAGGTCTATCTTTGATTTTAAGGTCAAACTCTTGGAGCATTTGAATCCATCTTGTTAGCCTTGGTTTGGAATCACTTTTCTTGAGTAAGAACTTAATAGCAGAATGGTCTGTGAAGATGATGATTTTGGCACCTAAGAGATAGGGCCAAAATTTATCTAAGGCATAAACCACAGCTAAAAGTTCCTTTTCAGTCACAGTATAGTGAGATTGAGTTTCATCCAATGTTTTTGAGGAATAATAGATGACATGAGGAATTTTTTCTCTTCTTTGACCAAGAACAACCCCAACAGCTCTATCAAAAGCATCACACATCAATTCAAAGGGTAATGACCAATCTGGGGGTTGGATTATCGGGGAAGATGTGAGAGCAGTTTTGAGTTCAATGAAGGCTCTCTTGCAAACCCCATCAAAATGGAAAGTGACATCATTTTGGAGAAAACGAGTGAGTGGGAGGGAAATTTTACTGAAGTTATGGATGAATCACCGATAGAAACCAGCATGATCGAGGAATGATCGGATGTCTCGAACAGAAGTGGGTTGAGGAAGTGATTGGATCACTTCAATTTTGGCAGGATCAACTTCAATACCATCTTTTGAAACTATGTGCCCTAGAACAATCCCATTAGCTACCATGAAGTGACATTTTTCAAAATTTAAAACAAGGTTTCACTTGACACACTTTTGAAGGACTAGAGAGAGTGAATGCAAGCATGACTCAAATGACTCGCCATAAATGGTAAAGTCATCCATGAAGACTTCCATGCAGTGTTCTATGAATTCTGAAAAGATACTCATCATATACCTCTGGAATGTTGCAGGATCATTACAAAGGCCAAAAGGCATTCTTCTATATGCATATGTTATAAAGGGGCATGTGAAAGTAGTCTTTTCTTGGTCCTGAGGTGCGATTGGGATTTGGAAGTAGCCGGTGTATCCATCAAGAAAGCAATAGTGTGACTTTCTGGCCAATCTTTCTAGTATTTGATCAAGGAATGGAAGAGGGTAGTGATCTTTTCGGGTTTCAACATTAAATTTCCTATAGTCGATGCACACACGCCATTTGTTCTTCACTCGAGTTGTGACTAACTCTCCATGTTCATTTGTGACAACAGTTATCCCACCCTTCTTAGGTACAACTTGAATTGGACTAACCCATTCACTATCAGAAATTGGGTAGATAATACCAGCTTGAAGAAGCTTGGTGATCTCTTCCCTAACTACCTCAAGGATGAGTGGATTGAGTCTTCTTTGTGGTTGTCTAATTGGTTTGGATGATTCCTCAAGATGGATGTGATGCATGCAAAGGGTAGGGTTGATTCCTGGTATGTCATCTAGGGTCCAACCTAAGGCCTTTTTGTTTTCCTATAACACTTGAACAAGTTTGGACTCCTCTTTTTTAGTAAGTTTGGCAGAGATAATGACAGGATATGAGTGATCATAGAATAGGAATTCATATTTCAGGTGTGAAGGAAGAGGTTTCAGATCAATCTCATCTTTCACTTTTGGGCTAGACAACTCAGAAATGGAGGAAGGGACTTCAGTTTCTTCAGATTCATTTTTCTCAATGCTGTCCAAGGTGGAGCAGTAGAGATCAGAGTTGATGTGGGATTCAAGAGAGTTTTCAAGTTCCTCTAGATTGATGGAGTCTATGAATGAGAGGTCCACATCAACTTCACCATTTATGACTTTGTTAATCATGGTGCAGATTTCACAAGATCCTTTATCATTAGAACATGAAGAACATGGTGGATTGGGGTTCAATTGACTCTTGGAAGTGTCCTCAGAAGCATGGATTGAGAATGCAGAGTGATCCTCAGATGGGTATCGCATGGCTTGGAAAATGTTGAACTTGAACAGTTGGTCACTGAATTCCATGGATAAGATGCCGGAATGGACATCAATCTTGGTTCTCATAGTCATGAGGAATGGTCTTCCTAGAATTAGGGGAGATCGAGAAGAGTTCGTCTCACCTTCCATGTCAAGGATATAGAAATCAACAGGGAAGATAAGATCATTGACTCGGACAAGGACATCCTCAATTATTCCCTCAGGACTGGTTGTGCTTTGATTGGCTAACTGAATGACAACACCCGTTGGGTGCAAGGGACCTAGACCAAGGTTGGAGAATATGGATTTGGGAATGACATTAGTTGAGGATCCTAGGTCTATGAGTGCATCATCAAAGTTGGAACTTCCAATTTGGAATGGGACTGTAAAGGTCCCTGAATCTTTGCACTTTATGGGAATAGACTGCTGGGTGGAAACATTTTCAAAGGTCCTAAGTTGCCTCTTGTGGGTACACAACTCCTTGAGAAACTTGGCATACTTAGGAATTTGTTTTATGGCATCTAAGAGGGGAATGTTGACTTCAACACATCTAAACATGTCGAGCATTTCAGGATCAGGTTCAAAGGACTTCCTTGGTTTAGAGACAGCTTGAGGAAAATGAATTGGGTTCCTAAGTGGAATGGAAGGAGGTGATGGAATGGATTCAGATTCCTTTTCAATTTTCTTTTTCTTTTCATTTTCTAGTTCAACATTCAAAGGAGGGTTTGATGATTTATCTTAAGGCATAACAAGTTGCTTTCCTGATCTAAGTGCAATTTCACTTACATTACCCTTGGGGTTGGGTAATGGTTGAGCTGGGAGTTGGGAAGAATTTTATTGTTGTTGCTAGCTCAGGTGGGATGCAAGTTGACCTATTTGAGTTTCAATGTTTTTAAGTATAGAATGGGTGAAGGAGGCAAGATCTTCCACTGCACTTTCCCATGGTTACTTAGAAGAAGAGGCTTGTCCCGGATTGGGATTACCTTGATTTTGGTTCTTGGGAAAGCGATTGTATTGGGTTGGGAATTGGGAAGGCTCATTCGGATAGTGGAATCCAGGAGGAGGATTGTTCCTTTGAGGTTGAGGAACAAAAGGATAAGGTTGATGGAAGTTACCACCACCTTGACCATATTGGAATTGGTTTGGGTTTTGAGGAGGGAATTGAGGGGGGTGAGATATGGGATTACCATACCTAAGGCCTTGGTTATAGGAAGAAGAGAAAGGCTCAGAGTGAGGTTGGTTGAAGTTTCTAACAAACTGACCTGATTGTTGAGGGTTGGGGTTCTGCTGAGCTTATGCTGCATTGAGCTCCATTGGTCCGGATGAATCAGATTGATCCTCTTGAAGTTGTGGACATGTGTTTGTTGGATGAGTTGGGGAGCTACAGATTCCACAATTCTTGATAGGTCCATGGAATAGTGACTGTGGAGAAGATGAAGTTGGGGCTTTGGTAGCCACCGCTAGTTGACGCACAAGACCTGTAAGTTCACTCATCCACTCAGTCATCTTGTTAGGCTCTATGGATTGATTATCTTGGGCTTGTTTGACTTGAGCATGTGCTCAAGTATGGAATTGTTGTGTGTTTGCAGCCATGTTACTTATGAGATCTCTTGCAGCTGCAGGAGTTTTATCAACAAGAGCACCGCCACTTGCGGCATCTATGAGAGTTCTCTCTATAGCCAATAAACCCTCATAGAAGTATTGTATCAAGAGTTGGTCAGAGATTTGATGATGTGGGTAGGTTGCAACAAGCTTTTTGAACCTCTCCCAGTACTCATGGAGTGATTCATTTGGGAATTGACGGATACTACTTATTTCCTTTCGGATGGAAGCGATATGAGAAGTAGGAAAGAATTTTTCTAGAAAGAGACGCTTCATGTCATTCCATGTAGTTATGGAACCAGGAGGGAGGTAGTAGAGCCATGACTTGGCAGAGTCAGCTAGGGAGAAAGGGAATGCTCAGAGTTTGATTTTTTCATCAGAAACCCCTTGAGGCTTCATGGTAGAGCATACTACTTGGAACTCTTTAAGGTGAAGATGTGGATCCTCACCGGCTAGCCCGTGAAAATGAGGGAGAAGATGAATCAAACCCGATTTGAGTTCGAAGTCAGCTTCAATGTTTGGATATTGAATACCAAGAGGTTGTTAATTCATATCAGGGGCAGCGAGTTCTTTTAGGGTTTGTTCCCTAGGATTGGCCATTTCAATTTCAACTGGTTGGATGAGGACTGGTTCTTGAATTATTTGAGTATCTCTTATGTTACTCCTAAGTTGGTAAAGTGTTCGCTCAATTTAAGGGTCAAACAAATCCGAGGGATTGTTTGGAAGGCTACAGGGCATTCAGAGAGATTTTTGAAGAAAGAGGAAGACAAGTTTTTCTTTGTGTTTTTTTTTCAATTTTTTTTTCAATTTTGTTTTTTTGGTTTTTATGACAATAACCAGAAACTAATGAATACTTAAAGCACCATCCCTAGCAACGGCGCCATTTGAAACGTACGGTCGATTTTCTCCTATCGACCGGTCAAAGTTCCGGTGCTCTGCTAATGTGTATAGAAGCACTCGGGTCGAATCCTCGGCGATGGTACTTCGTAATAGTCGATTGTTTTTAGTTGATTGTATTTTGATTGGGAGGGTTTGTTTGCAGAGCTTAATTGAAATTTTTAATGAATGATGTTTAATTTAACAAGTTGATAAAGATTTGGTTGAGTTAATTATTAGGGAGTTAAGCTTGTGATATCCTTGAGCTTTGCTTTATATTGCATTTAAATTAACACACACTTCACAAGTTGACATCGATTAGAATTCCTAAGTGTTAAAGATTTAATCAAAGCCTTAACTTAATTAGGATTTTAATCTCAATCAGTACATGTTTATGGTAGTGTATTTTTAGTTCCAATAATCTATGGAAACCACATGTTAAACAAAACAAGTCATTAATCCATGACATGCTAAGTCCAATATACACAATGTTAATTCAACGAATACTCATCGAGCAAAAGCTCTCAATCGCTTAACATACCTAAATTAAAACTCACCCCAATGAGAGATTTAATCAGAAATTATTATTTTTATTAATCTGGTAATATATGTTTATGGTGATGAATTATAAAGAGAAGAAAAAGAAAGAGACAAGATAAGAGTAGTGTGCCGAACACACACACGAAATATTTTGAGAATCAAAAATGGAATTTCGATTGAATGAGGAAGCAAAATAAGGTACTGTAATTTAAAATGATTCAAACTATTTTAAGATCATGAATATTATACTACAGAATGTGGAGAAGAATAAGAGGTATTGAATAAGAAACAAGCACTAAAATTTGATTGAAATGAAAACAAAGTTACACAATTACAATTGAACGCAAACATAAACAAACGTGAAAGAGAAGTGGAGGAGAGGTCTCTATTGTTGAAACAAGATCAAAGAATATTCTCCCAGAACCTTTTCAAGGCTCTAGTAATGACAAACCTCCTCCTTAAGTGCTGAAGTGCCAACCCTTTTGAAAGGAGAGGAGGGGATGTATTTATAGCCCAAGGTGGTGGACTGTTTACATTCCTGAAATACCCCTCAACTTGGATCGCCAATATGTATATCCAGACAGACGAATCTTGAGAAATATCCTTCTTCAAAGTTGTAGATAAAAATGTCTTCTATATACTGTGAAAATTTAGCGGCCATTGGACTTAGTGAGCCAAAGTTATGGATGTTTTAGTAAACAATTATGATCTGTCCATTTCAATACATACGTTTTCAAAGTCCATAATGTGAATGGGTTTTTTAATAGGAATATGCCCTCAAATAAAATTAATTTCTTCAACAAAGTTGGCCACCCGAATATCCTCTTTCACACTGAAAAATATCATCTCGAATTGATGTCGACATCATGAGACATTGCAAAATTAGTGTTCTGTTTTTAATTCCCGGACAGAATGGTCGGCTGGACTTAAATGCATCAGTTGGGCCCCTTGTATTTGTGATTGGGTTCTGAAATTTTTATCATGGACTAATTTAAACGTCCTCCGAACGTGGGAGGAGAATTAAGGTATTTGGAGTTCTGGATTGAGCCCAGTAATTCAACCTTCATATATGGTCCAGTTTCTTCACAGTTTCCTTGGGCCTTCTTGTGGGGTCCATATGACCCTCCAAATGGAAGAATTGGCTCATGTAACCTTCTAATGAAATGTTGTATATTGAAAGTAGAGTCCTAAAAAACAAAAAACACACAATTTGGATCATTATACTGATAGTTATTATTAAAACATTAAACTGACTCAATTGGACTACTTCTAAAAATGCTCAAAAATTATACTTAATATTAAAACATTAATATTGCACACAAATTATGCACATTTCATATAAAATCAGTAAAGAGGGAATATAATAAGTCATGAAAATATTAATAACATCAGTTTTATAGGGATAATGAAGAAAATAAAGAGGTTTTCATGATTTTTTATAGCATGGTTTTGATATTAATGATTCTTGTTTCCTATAATGAGTTAGCTCACGTAGGCATAGAATTATTGATATGTAATCCATTGCTTGAGGTTTAAATGTTCAGTGATTTATGAAACTTGGTTGACAAAAAAATCCAAAGGGGGAGATTGTTAGGACCAAGATCATGATTAAAGTGTTTGGTATTCAAGTGTTGTCTTTTGTTTTCAAGGTTGGTTTTCAAGAAAAGAAATCACTTCACTTTGTTTTGGTAACAATTGTTTTGAGATTTTGTTTTATGAAATAATTGATTGGTTTCAGGAAGAATTAGTTTCATAGGAGAATGTATCATATTGGAAGTGAATTGTCCTTGGTTTCGAACTAAAACCGATGTGAAACTTGCATTTTAATTGTGATGATGCCTTGCTGATTTTTATTTCATATAAATCATGAGTTGTATTGAGAACTTGTGATGTCAGATTTATGTAAGAAAGGGATAGTGAAAGAGATTATTTGAATCATAAAAGAATCATATTCATATTTAAAAGGCAGTGCTGATTATTTGTCAAAACAATTGGATTCTGGGTGAAAGTAAAAGGTGGTACCGATGAAAGGCGGTACCGATGAAAAGAGGTGCCGATGAAAGGTGTTGCTGATAAAAAAGTTGATAGAAGGTGATGTCGATGGAAAGTGGTTCTGATAGAAGTAGTTCTGATGGAAGAGGTGATCCCGATAGAAGATGAGACATCAATTGTTTTTCAAAACAATTATATTCGGGTAGAAGAAAAGGAAAGAGATGGTGCTGATTGTTTCTCAAAATGACCATATCTGGGTAAAAGTTAAAGAATGGAAATGGTACCAATAAAGATCATTGTTTTCATATTGTATCATATCTGGGAAGATCATTATTTTTAGATTGTATTGGATCATAACTAGAATGATCGTAACCAGAATGATCCGAACCAGAATGATCATAACCAGAAATGATTGTACCCAGCAATCGTAACCAGAATGATCATAACCAAAATGATCGTACCCAGAAATTATAACCAGAATGATCATAACCCGAAATAATTTTATTCAGGATGATCATATCTAGATCATTTGTATTTAGAAAAGATCATGCTTGGGTTGAGATGAAAAATAAAGAAGTAGGAATGAATGTAAAGTTACAATACTTTCCAATTGAATTCAGATGATACTAAAGCTGATACTCAATGATTTCAAAGTCATGAAGGTAGTCATGATACAAGAACATGTTGGTGAATGAAGTGTGTTTTATCATGTGGGTAAAGAGAAAATAAAAGAGAAGGAGACTGATGAATGAATTGTTAAAGGGGGAGCCTTTCATTTAAAAGAATGATTGTATCTCAAGTGGAGAAGTGAATTTCTTCAAACACATTCAATTGGTATGGTATCAAGAATTGTTTTGAAGAAATCAGTATGAGAGAATAGGTTTCATAACCATGTATATATCATCAATTATAATCGTATTGACATTTGAAATGGGAGTCTGGAAAAGAAGAGATGAAGATTGTAGAAGATTCGAGAAGAATCGAGAAGCATTGACAAATTCATAATTGCTCTGAGATTTTAGGAGAAATTCATATTTGGGTGAATTTAAGTGAGTGGGAAAGTGTTTTGAGATTCCATCCTAAACATGTTTTTGCCACCTATAAAAGGGCAACAAGTACATTGTACTAGTGTATAGTTTTTCACTGTTCACTACAAAAGAGAGAGAAGCTCCGGGTTTCTAGAGAGAAGAAGAGATCAATTCCATTTGGATTGATAATTGTTTTGGGTGGTGCCAATTCATTCGTATTCTATTAGTCTTGACAATTTTATTCAAGAATTGAAGTGGTGCCAATTTTACTATAATGTTTTCTATTTGAAAATCGGATTAGGAGCTTTGTTTTGAAAGAATCGGACTAAGAGCTTTGTTTTGAAAGAATCGTACCAGGAGCTCTGTTTTGAATGAATCAGACTCAGAGGAATCAGACTCATTGTTTCATAACAAAGTCCAGGTGGTTCCTACCTTTCTTCTAGGTAAGTAATTGATGAATTGTATTACAATTTGAATACATTTTTTGAATTGAAAAGAAGTGCAGGTAACATGAGTTGTTACAAAACAATTGTATTACTCTATTGTTCTAAGAGGGTGCACACACACTAGTGGGATTGTTTCATAGTTCTACATGAGTGAAAGGGTACATCCTACTTTTTTTAATCCAAGGATTTTTTTCATAGTGGATTTTATGGTCTTGGATCATTTCCAAACCACACCAAGGACATAACTATTCTTATTGAATAATGAACCTTGTAAATATTTGTGTTCTTGTGGATGTGTGTTGAGTTAGTTTTCAGTAGGTAATTTAAATATATAACAAGAGACAAAAGTTATTTCAATTGTAAAGAAACATAAAATAAAAATAGTATCATTGATTCACCCCCTCCCCCTCTCAGTGATACATTACTCTGACTGGGAACTTTCACTAATGTATTCCCCGAATAGTTTCCTGGTCTTCCACTTGACCAATAGGTTGATTTCTCAATTGAAATTATTCCTAGATCTCTACCTATATCAAAGAGACCGTATAGAATAACCACCGTAGAGCTAAAATAGATGAATAAGTAATTATTGGAGAATTTGGACAAGGGTTTTAAATGCTCGAGTGCTTCACCATGGGGTGAACCAGTCCTCTTTGTTAAGAAGAAGGGTGGATAAATGTGCCTCTACATTGATTATTGTGAGCTAAATTAAACCATAATAAAGAATAAGTCTCCCCTTACATTGATATATGACTTTTTTGATCAGCTATGTGGGGCTAGTTATTTCTCTAAGATGGACCTTTGGTCGGGATATCACCAATTAAAGGTGAGGAAGGAAGATATTTCCAAGACTGCCTTTCGAAAAAGGTACACTATGAGTTCATAATGATTCCATTAATACTCCCAAATGGTCCATAAATTTTCATGTATTAAGTGAATAGAGTCTTTAGAGATTACCTCAAAAAATTTATGGTAGTCTTTATTGATGATATTATGATATACTCTAAGAGAAAGGAGGAACATGAGGAGGATTTGAATACTATTATAAAGACTCTATGAAGGGATAAAATTTATAAAAAGTACATTAATTATGAGTTCTTAATGTAGGAAGTATCATTCTTAGGGAATGTTATCACCAATAAAGTAATATCTATAGATCCTTCTAAGGAAAAGGCAATCGAAGAGTGGCCCATGCCAATATATGTAATGGAGGTCCATAGTTTCCTTGGCCTAGATGGGTATTTATAATGATTTTTGAAGAACATATCACAATTTTAAAACCCAATAACCAAGATGACATGAATGGAGTGAAGTTTTTATGGACTCAAGAATGTTAGGAAAGATTTAAGGAGCTCAAAAAGAGGCTTATCACTGCACTAGTACTCACATTCCCAAAAAGTAGAGAAATATATGTGGTATATAACAATGATTAAAAGAAAGTATTAGGCTATGTACTGACACAAAATGATAAAGTGATATCCTACACCTCAAGGCAGTTGCAAATTCATGATAAAAACTATCCTACACATGATCTTGAGTTGGCGACTGTGATCTTCGTGTTGAAAATCTGGCAGCATTATCTCTATGAGGAGAAGTGTGAGATAAATAATGATCATAAGAGTATCAAATATATATTCACACAGAAGAAGATTAATATGTTCCATTGAATATGGTTAAATATTGTCAAGGATTATGACTGCTCAATCCACTACCATCCTGGTAAGAAAAATAAGGTGGCAGATGCACTAAGTAGAAAAGATCCTGCATCTTTATCAATGATGAGAATTGATAAGGATCTAATCTTTTTAGATTTTCAAAATATGGACATTGGAATAATTAAGGAAGGAACATCATCAATAATTTCTCAAATGATTTCTTTACCATCCCTAATAGATAAAATAAATGATTCTCAAAGAAATGATATGGAAATTCAAAAAAGGGTAGACGACATCATAAATAGTAAATCCTTTGAGTTCAAGATCGATAAGGATGGATTCGTAAGATTTGGGTCATGATTATGTATACCATCTGATCCAGTGATAAATAATGAGCTTATGAATGAAGCATATAACTCGAAATTCTCTATTCACCGAGGGAGCACAAAGATGCATCGAGATCTTCGAGAGAACTATTGGTGGGATAATATGAAGAAGGAGATTGTTAAATATACATCAAAGTTATTGGTATGTCAGCAAGTGAATTTTAAAAGACAAAAGTATAAAGGATTGTTTCAACCATTACCCATACCAACATGGAAATGAGAAAAAATCACCATGGACTTTGTCACTGGACTTCCAAAAACATCTAGAGGGAACAATGCTATATGGGTTATTGTGGATTGTCTTATAAAGATAGGTCACTTTATCACAATTTAATAGGACTTATCATTAGATAAAATTACATGGATATATATTAAAGAGGTGTTATGGATTCATGGAGTACCCTATTGATTGTATCCGATCGAGATCTTAGATTTACCTTGAAGTCATGGAAAAATTTTCAACATGCTCTAAGCATGAGCTGAACTTCAGTACGACCTATCATCCTCAAACTGATGGACAATCTTAGAAAACTATTCAGACACTAGAAGTCATGCTGAGAGCATGTTCTATAGACTTAAAAGGAGAATGAGACCAACATCTTCTTGTGGTTAAGTTCTCTTACAACAATATCTTCCACTCGAGCATCCGAATGGATCCATATGAATCCCTTTATGAGAAAAGGTAAAGAACAACGACATGCTAGGATGAAGTCGGTGAACATAAGCTGCTAGGACATAAAATGGTCATAGAAATGGTGGAAAAGGTGAAAACATTTAGAAGCACATCAAGGCATCCAAGAGTTGCAAAAAGAGTTATGAATATAATCATTAATGTGACCTTGAGTTTAAAGTTGGAGACATGGTATTCCTCCAAATATCTCCATGTAAGAAGATCATGAGATTTGAGAATAAAGGAAAAATAAGTCCCAAGCACATCGGCCCCTTTGGGATTCTTGATCATGATGGATCTGTGGTCTATCAACTAGAAATTCCACCTACCATGTATAAAGTACATGATTTATTCCACGTATCCCTCTTAAGAAAGTACATACTGGATCCTTCACATGTACTTACTTCAGAAGTGGTACATTTGGAGAATGATATTTCTTACGAGGAGTAGATAGTGAAGATTTTAGATTGTAGAGATAATGTTCTACACAACAATACTACTCACTTGGTCAAAGTACTATGGTGGAACCATAAGTATGAAGAGGCAACAGGGGAACCAGATGAAGCGATAAAGGAAAATTACCCACACTTGTTTTCATCTTTGAATATAAAACAAAATTTCAAGGGAAACATTTCATAAGGGGGAATAATGTAACGACCCTGAATTCCATCAATGGAAATTCCCTTCTTATAATTATTTCATATAGTATAATCACATAAAATCACATTAAGAACACAATACAAACTTTATAAATTAATAATTAATGAAATAAAAGGCATTTCTAGAAGTTAAGGAACATATACCAAAGGAATAACAACTTGACATTTGGAATAGTAACATGACCCTTATGAATAGTAAACTGAACAATTAAATAGTAATCTCAACAATGAAATTATAAATAAATTTTATCCATCTTATAAATAAATGTATGATATAATTATATCATATTATAAGTAAATAAGTGTTAAAAAATTATTAATTAAGTGTTGGTATTTTTATAGGTCATAAATATTTAATTATAATTTTGTTATTAATTTAATAATTTAAAAGAAGATTTATTTTCATAAAATGTATTCATAAATTATTATTTTTTTGTATCATGATTTTAAGATAATTTTATTAGAACTTAATTAATATTTCAGAGTGTTATAAAATCAATTATAATTTTAAAAAATGTATTTTTGGAGTAAATGATGATTTTATTTTAAAGTTAATATTATAATATTTAGAAAATTATTTTCATAAAATGGATTTATTTTTTTAATTCTACATTTCAAAAAATGGTTAGGGTTAATTTTTTGTATTTTTCTAAAATACATGAATTTTTGGTGAATAGTGAAATATGGTAATTTACAGTATTTATACATTATAAATTAAATAAAATATTCCTTGAGTCATCACCTATGTAAGAACCATAATCTCAAAATTACCTTAATTATTTTAATATTTTTATGAAAATTCTAAAACTATTCATATTCTTGAGCCAAAATAATAAACTAATGATTAACATAACGAGAAAACACCCCTCTCCTCCCTTATAAATATCACCCCTCACCACCTATTCTCCTCACACGTCTCAAGTATTGAGCCTTTTACAAATTCTAATAAAATATCCTCCCAATAACATTCCCTAATTTCAGGAGCTTTTGGTCTTAATAAAAGACAAAAACCTATCCCTTAAATAGGTTCTCAAGAAGAAGGAATCAAGAGGTAAAACCCTCTTCTTTTTCTTTTAATTTCTTTTCAAGTTCCTTTATTTCTTTTTTCTCTCATATCCTCCCCTCATACAATGTTATGATAACTACAATACCTTAAATACACTATAATTTTGTTATGATAATGTAATAATTAATCATCATCTATATTTCCCCTCCCTTTATACTAAAAATGAAAACATCGTCCATCATGTGTTAATTTATCACATTCATGGATGATAAAATTTTCAATTTATATTACCATATTCAAGGTTAGTAATGAAACTATTTTTATGGTTAAACCATATTATAATATATATATTATATCTTATGTAATGTTCTAGAATCATTTTGTACAGATGATATTAATTTATAAAAAAATGAGTTCGTTGTGATTGAAAACCGGCAAAATAAACCCAAACGATTATCATTAACTATTTATCTAATGATTCATCCTCATACCATTAAAAATAATAATATATAAGACCAATATAACCACTGTAAGATCATTAATAACATACAAGTTCAATTCTAGATAATTACCCCCACATTACACGACCTTTGGTACATGTATACAAGTAAACCGATCATGAAAACCAAGGAAACCAATGCTCCCAAACAATAAAATTGAACCACTTAACCCATAAAAAGGCCATAAATGAATTTAATAAAGTTATAATAAATAAAAAAATTTATAATGAGTTATGTAATTATTAATTAATGAATCTAATTAAAATATTTAGGACTTTAAGATTAAGTGAAGAATCATTTCAGACATAAGATAAGGGATTTTACCCGAACCTCCATAATTCATTCGTGTTATTCTTTATCTCATTTTACCCAAATGAAATTCTTGTTTATTTTTATGAAAATATTCTAAATTCTATTTAAATGTTCCAAACTCATGTATCAAGATTCTTTCATCCTTCTTTTTTTGGTATATACATGTTTTTAAAAGGTTCCATACTTGATTCTTCCCGATAAGTAAGCTCTATTTAAGGGAACTTCCTAAATTATTACATATTTTAAAGTGAAAACTATAATCTATTTTGAGCCACCACTATTTTTCTAAAATAAATCATTTTATTATGAAAAAATTATTAGTTCACTTCTAGTTTTATGTAAAAGATTATTCTATTTTCTAAATTAAATTCTCTTTAATATTACCTTAAACCGCACTAAAATGTTTTAATTCTAAAGTTTTATTAAATACTATTTTTACATGTTATCACTTTAGTTTGAAATCACTTATCCTTATCTATTCCTATTTTCACTTATGAATGTTCATGTGTGATTTAAATCCTTTCTTTCATGGACACTATTGTGATATTCCCTTATGTTATGACTTTTTGATAAGACTAGGATACCCAATTATTACCATGGGTAACCCTTATGTTTATCTTTGATTACTTATGTGTAATTATTCATGTGAAACATATATTTATAAACATGTTATTATGGGTGTTCCTAGATAGTCCTCCAATTCATTGGGTAATGTTTAGTCTCATGATACGTCATGTGAAATGGTCTTGGTGGTCAACCTTGACTCATGATCCATGGGAAATGGTCTTGGTGGTTAAACTTTAATCATGATACTTCATGTTTAATGAGCCTTGACTATAATTCCACTAACATATTTAATTTTTAATAATAATATTTTGATAATTATTAGTATTATTATTATTTTGTTTTATTTAATAATGATGTCATCTAAAATAAAATACTTGCAGAATAGAAATAAAGACATGTTTTATTCAATAGAAATGCTGAAACCTTACATTTTTATAAGGAGAAAATACCCTTACTAACCTAGAATACCTACTAGGAGACCTATCATAATCACCAAAAGACCACCAAACCCAACAAACAGACCAAGAAAATAGTGAAAGTCCTTCGAGTCTGTCACAATGAAGAACATTATTGTAATGTCCTGACCCTAATTACTCAGAGTCAGTGCATTAATTTAATACATTGGCATAATTACAAGGAATAAAGTCCCAAAGGAACCATTAGTTTATCATTCTTGGAAAATATATTACATACATGAACGTTACAGTACACTTTCTAACATACAAAACATCATTAATAATCCTTTGAGAATGCCATTTTTCCCTTAGCATAACCCTTCATCTCAGTCATAAAACACATCTTGGGATCCTGGGAAAATAAAACATAGAAAGGGGTGAGCTCAAATTCTTGGTAAGATTAAGAAATACAATGGAAGATAACATAAACATTAGGCATGGTGAATAATTGAAAAAACATGCCTTTACAAATAATAAACATGAATACTTTATGGCTGGGATATGAGCTAAGTAAATAATGTCATAATAAAACATATTCATGAGTATTCTACTAGTCAAATAACCACATGAACCATAATTATTATTTTCATAATGAGGGAATGTATAATGACGGATATTCTGAAAATTTTTTTTAAGGCCTCGGCCAAGACGTCTAAAAATGATTTAGGCCTCGACCAAAACTATATATCAAATTGGGAAAGGCCTCAGCCAATTCCATGTCTAATTGTCTCATGAGACCTACCGATGCATCGAAGAGCTATAGCGGGCTCCACCTGTCACTTACTAAGTCCAATACATTCCACATATGAAAAGGTTGAAACATAACATAAACATTAATATTAAAACTAGCATAAGAAATATCAATACCTTATCCATAAACCATGAATGGTATAAAAATAACACATCCATAGTCAAACATATCACAAAACCATAAACACAATATGGAATATTTGTATCATAATAAATCAGCTTCAAACAAGTTTAAAATCTATCAAAGGATGTTGACATAGATGAAAATGATCGGTAAAAATGATTTGAGAGAAATACCCTTTTTTCATGAAATCATTTAAAAGTATCACAATTTATAAAGGAAGTAATTTAAAATAGATTTTTGAATAAAAGTGTCCCATACTACATTGAAACTTTTGAAAATAATTATTATTTCAAAACATTCATGTCCATATAAATAAATCCTTAAAATCATTTTGAAAACATAGACATTAATTAAAAGGGTTTAGAAAGATAAATATTTAAAACATTTAAAATGATGGTCTAGTTAAATAGACCCTCACATAAAACCTTAAAAGATTACTTTTGAAAACATTTTTATGAAATATGGGTATCGATGATAAGTATGTCCCATAAAATACTTACACATAAACAATCTCAGATAATAATGAGATTGAGGAAATGACCCTTACCTTGCACTTTCCTTTGGTTGAGGGTACATTTAACCTCCTGTATAATGACCATTGTGTGTTATTAAATTATAACAGAACCATATTAATATTTATTATATCATAAATGATTCATTTATGACTTTTTACTACCCATTTAATAATGATTTCCATGTTAAATTAACATTTTGGGTAATAATTGCTTTCTTTGTCGTACGTGTTTTAACTTGTTATTCTTGATCGTCTCATTTAGATCATGATTTAAATATTTCTAAAATATAAAACATGATTTATATATAATATATATTTAGAATATAAATATGTATAATATATAGATATATTAAATGGAAAACATCATTTATGGAGATGGTAGGCCGTACGTACGCATAAACACTGTTTCTGTTTTCATATTGTATTGAATAGAAGTAAGTGAATGAGATAAATGTAAATAAACACACACACACACACACACATAGACACACACACACATACACACACATTTCCAGTAGAATTATTATTTCATATATTACCTACTTATTATTAGTATGTATTTTTATAATCATCGTTGAATGGTGAACATGGAAATGAATCTCATTGTGTCGTGGAGATGATAATCCGTACGTATGCACGAGCGACAATATCATTTTATTGAAGGTGAAATTGTATGAAATTTGATGGTATATCATATATACAGAATAATTAACATGTTATATTTATTATTTATATTAGTTATACTCATTATTATACCCATCCAAATAATGAAGTGTTTTAATAACAAACTACACCACGACGTGGAGACGGTAATCTGTACGTACACACGTGTGGTGAATTTGCCATTTATAGGATGGATAGAATAAAGAATATGGTTGTACCATATTTATAATAACATCACAATATGTATAAGGTACTGGAGTTATTATTTTGTTATGGAAACAACAAGGAAATAGAAAGTTGAAGAAGAAAAGAACTTGAAAGAGGGTGGTGAAATCATTACATCTTCTTCGGGTGTTTCCTTTTAATTTGAACAAAAGGGCTCGTTAGGTTGGATTTCTTCTCAAAGTAATTCCTCTAGGTTGAAGTGAGAGAAGTTGGGAGGATATTTGGGTAGGGTTTGGCTGAGACAAATGGCTTTGGAGGTGTAAATTTGAGAGAAGGGGAAGTGCCCTTTTATAAGAGGGGTGAGGGTCACTTTAGGAAAAGTTTAAAATATTATTTTATTATAAAATAATTTTCAGTTTCTAATGGATAAAAATTGATTTATTTAAAATATAAGGTGGGGATGGGTCAAAATCCTCTCAACCAATAGGTTTTAGACAAGTTTAGGTCACCATATTAACCCTATATTTTAGATTTAACTCTAAGTTATAAAGTTTAACTTTTACAATGTCCTCTTGTATTATTATCATAATTGTTTAATAAACTTACTATAAAATGACAAGAGAACCCCAAGTGGTTCATTAATAAAATATTAATCATTATATAAGTCCTTTGATCTAACCTTAGATTTTTAGGAATATTATATCATTTAATAATATAATATTTGTTTTAAAAACTAATTTATGTCAATTTTGACAATATTTAGTATTTGTTTTTTTGTCAAAATCATAAAAACATGATTAATTTGAAAAAAAATTGATTAAATCAACCTTAAAATGTCATAGTAACCTATAAAATTAGTGGATTTCATCAAAAGTCTTAAATTACATTTATTTGGGTATTTATAATATCAATTATTTTAATAATTTATTAATAAGGTAATTACTGCATCATCATTGTGTCATAAATAAATTTAATTATTTAATGTATAAAAATTATAAATAAATTACCATTATGTAGGAAATATTTTTATCTTTCTAATGAATATTTATAGTTTAATTTATCTTATGTATAAACCTATATTAAAAATGTTTTTGTTATGAAAACTTAAATTTAACACTTTTAACTCTTCTTTAAATTAAATAATTATAAATTTTCTAATCTAATCCAAATGGACCTAAAGGATAATATTTTATTCCTAATGTTGTTTTTGGTCTAAATACACTTATACAATAAAATTAGGACACATTTTAGGGTAATAATAATATCATTTTTACCTTTAATTACCCAATTTACTTTTAACTGTGGTAAATATAAGTCAAAAGTTACTATTCACCAAAAATTATTTTCAACTTATTGAACCAAATTTTACTTACTGATATCAACTTTGTTTCTTGTATTTTTGAAATTCAACTCACAGAAGTGGTAAAATTAAATTTTATGCAAATTTGCAAATGCTCTTAGAAGGTGGGTAAAAGACGGTAAAAAGTTCAATAAAATTTTATATATCTAATATTATTATAAAATGAATTCAATGAATTAAATTGAACATATATAGGTATTATGTATCTATTTTGACATAAAATAAATTTAAATAAAAAAATTAATTATTCAAATAAAAAGTCGGTTTTAAACAATGACGACGTGTTTTTCATTATTCATCAAAAAATTGAAAGTTTTCAGAAAAATACCAAAAATTCATCCTAAGATAATTTTGGTATTACGAATTAAAAAATGAAGTCTAATTTACCAAATTTAAAAATTAATTTAAAATTAATTCCCATTTTCAAAACCAAAAAGCGGGTTTTTAAAAAAGTAAAAACTATCAAAAGATTGACATGTGTTTGTGTCAAATTTAAATGTGAAATTACTTATAATGACCAATATTGTATTAAATAATAAAAATATAATCTAATTATACTTCCAAACCATTCAAATGTATAATTGAATACTATAAATTATTTTGATTAAAAAAGTTGTTTTTGGTTAAAATTTAGTATTTTTCACGATTCACCCAAATATG
Source organism: Viscum album (assembly GCA_963277665.1). Taxonomy (NCBI): domain Eukaryota; kingdom Viridiplantae; phylum Streptophyta; class Magnoliopsida; order Santalales; family Viscaceae; genus Viscum; species Viscum album. The sequence goes on along the minus strand of OY728137.1, from coordinate 1,073,881,081 downwards.
AAAGTTTCCAGGAAAACACAAAAAATTTATCGAAACTAATTTTTTATGACCCGATTCTAAATAAGAAGTTTATTTTGTCAAATTGAATATATAAAAGTGACAAATATTGGATTTAAAAAGGGTTCTCTATTAAAAGGTAGTAAAATTTCTTTTTTTGAAAAATACTTCTTTTATCTAAAAAAAATGAATTTGTTCATATATTATGTCTAAGAAACACATAATATGGATTCTAAAATTTTATAGAGTATATAAAATTCAAAATTCAGTTAACACTATTTATAACTGCTTTTTGAACTGCTAGTTTGGTAAGTTGTGGTGCACTCAAACTCGGTGTTGCGTATTGCGTAAGTTATTGAATTACTTTGAAGAGATAACGTACTATGAAATCTTGGAGTGTTACAATTTTGGAAAGAAAAATGGGAACCATACTAAGCATCAAGGTGATGTAGAGAACCATCTTCACTGAGTTGGTTTTTGAAGTTTAGAACACCCTAAACAAGTATTTATAAGGCCTTAAAGTTAAATATGACTGTTGAGGCATTTAGTTGACTGTTGGTTTTTGTAATTGTCATAAAATTTTATAACCGTTAGGTATTATAAATATTTGGATTATTTTAAGTATTATACATATATAATAATTTCAAATATTCTAAGTATTTAAAGTATCTTAATAATTTTAAGTTCCTTAAGAACTTTAAAGGTTTTGAATGTTTTAAAGTAGGATTTTAGTTAATAAATGTATTTTTTTAGGTAAATTTAATGTTTTTAAAGAATACCTCTCTATGTATTAAAAGTGTATATTTATTTAGAATCCAATATAAATGAAATATAATCATTTTTTATAAATATATATATATATATTTCAAATATTTTTAAATGTTTTAAATTTATTAAAGTGTTATATTTAGTTAAAAGAAAACATGGTTTCAAATTGAGGATGTATTTCATATTTGTATTTAAAAAATATAACACTTTTTATTTTAGAATGAGTTAAAATGAATTTATGAAATGTCTTAATGGAAGTTAAATTTTGTATTTAGATTTTGAACTTATAATGATTTAAAACCTAAAAATGTATACAAATTATGGAAGCAATGGTGTTTAGAGTTTTTTTAAATCATAAGAATATATATATATATATATTGTTTTTTTAAGAACCTTATTATATATATATTATATTTTTTAAAACACTATCATATACATCCTATATGTTCTTATGTTTAATGAATCAAAAATAAAGTTTAGTTTTTACAAAAATTTGGGTGAGTACCCACCCAACTGAGGGTATACTTAAAGGCCAAGCCCTCAAGGTCTGGTGAGCATCTCACATAGAACCCAAAGGTCAGAGAACCCTCGGGCATCGCATGCATGGTGCATGCCAAGTCGTGCACCGGTGCTAGTGCATGCCCACGTGGGGAACACGGAGAAACCGAGGCGACACCCCCGTGCAGGGTGACATGGCGACATAGGGTGGGCACAAAGCACGCCTGCAAGAGAACTGGTACGGGGTGATATCGGGGAGGGGGAAGATAGTTAATTGTTTTGTGGCTGGTATGATGAGTATTATAAGGCAACCCTAGGTTTCTCCCCATTTCGATGTGGGACACAATTTTTTAATGTATATCTAATATGGGCCATTCAATCTCGTAGTGAGAGATCTGGACTATACAATCTGGTCTCATCTTCAAACTCCACCAACCACTCCCTTTCTCCCCGTTTTTCATCAATTGTCCGATCGGGACACAACTAATCTCAACTGCTCAACTCTTTTTAAAAACTCTCGGTTTCCCATGATCGCTCGATCACTCCGTGTCTGATCTCGACTGTCCATATATTTTTTAAACCCATGGGTCTCTCCTTAGTTGTCCGATCAATCCACACCTAATCATGGCTGTCCGTTTTTTTCCACACCTTCTCATTTTCTTCTTCTTCTTCCTCGTGACCTCACTAGTAACTGTCTCTCTCCCCACTGTTCTTCCCTCTCCCGTGAGTCTTCCTATCCTTCTCCGTGCCTAGTTTTCCATGTTCTGATTTCCAAAATTCTTCAAGGGTAGGTTATTTTAATACTGAAACGAACCATTTCCATGCAAGTTTTTCCACAATATATATATATTATCAACAACCAATCCATTTGAGATATGTGTTAATCACGATTTTTGTTTTCTGTCTGAATAGTTAGATTAGAATTTCTATAGGTTTCACTACTTATATGTTTATGATTGAACCATGGTATATAAAAATTATATATAAATATATATAGTTTATATAAATTGATTATATAAACCTCTATTTTCACCTTAACCCTACGGGTTTCTCTATTCTCAAAATCCTCTCCAACCACTGCTCAACTCGATCTCACTTGAAGATAGGTAAGGGTTTACTTGTGTTTAATTAAAACCTATGTATATAATTATATATGTATATATGTTTATTTATAATCAAACATATTCTATTTTTATGAATTTCTAATGATGAACATTTATTTTTAAAATTATGTTCTTAAATGCATGTAAATCAAGTAGGGGTTTTATTTTCAGTTTGGTGTTTTATTAACCTTTATATATATATGTGTGTGTATATATGTTTATATATTTATATATAATAAAACTATTCTATTTCAAATCATTTTTGAGTGATGAATGTTAGTATGATGTTCTTTACTCATGTCATACATGTAAGGTTTATTTTTCATTCCAAATTTGATATGTAAAACCCATATATACACTTTGTGTATATATGTTTATATGTATATATACATATAGATTTTAATTATAATCTGAATTAGGTTTTCACAAATTAATTTTAGTAATTAAATTGTGTTTTTGAGGTGTATGAAACTTATTTATCAAACCTTGTTTTTGATTATAAAAATACCATGTATACAATTTGTGTATATATAGTTTTATATAATTTTAAAACCCACATATATATATGTATAAGAACCACAATCAAATATATGCATTTATTAATTTATTTAATATTTTTTTATGGTATTAACCTGGTGATGATTTTATACAATACACATGATGTAATTTTATATTGGCAAACAATAACAAAACCTTGTTTTGTTATTGTGTGCCTAAAAATTCTAAAAGAAGGCATCACCTTGTTAATGAAATTGACTTTACATGCATTCATTACCAATTTATAAATACTAGGATAGAGGGTTGGAATAATATTTTGTTCAATACACATGATTATATATACATTCATAAACACATGTAGTGATATGTGTTTAATTATCTTCTTATGCATGAATACCTCACATGAAATAATTTTTTTACAATTATAATTATTATATTTCAATTCATGATGAATTTTCCATAATTAATTCTATTGGTTGTTAAAGGTTATGATTTAATCTAGTTATATCTACTATTTATTAGTGTATGGAAAATATGAATCTTAAATTCGAAAACATGTATTTTTGTATATAAATTGTTTAATTTCATGAAACAAGGGTTTTGAATTTAAGTGTTATTATTTTATGTTACAAATACAAACAAACTACTATTTTATGTGCACCAGTTGTCATCACTTATACAAATATATGTTTATGTGCCCATGTAGTCTTTAGTTTAATGTTTACAGTTAATGCATGATTCATTTATGAATATGGACATATTTTCAAAATGGAAATTACTTCTTATAATATCTTATGGATTAAGAATTTAATTATTTTAAGTGGTATGTGAAACTTCTAATAAAATACATTAATTAATTATTCAAATTGGTATGGGACACTTCAAATAAAAGACATAAATTAATTATTTGATGTGGTATGAGACACTTTAAATAAAAAACATAAAATAATAATTCAAAGTTGTATGAGACACTTTGATTTAAATACATTTATACATATGAGGAATGCATTGGACTGATTATGTGATGGGTGAGACCTGCTATAGCCTCTCGATGCATCAGAAGGTCTCATGAGACAAACTAGGTCATGGGATGAGGCCTTGACAAAATGATTATGTATTGTCTTGGCACAAGGCCTCGATAAAATTTTATGATTGTCTGACATTATTAATTTCCTCAATATGTGATTAATAAATAATCAACCATGTGAATATTCGACTAGTAGAATATCCATGGTTAATAATCTTTTACTTATGGAAATGGTATTAAATTCACATGGCATAATGTAGTAAGTACTTGGCAAGTCACTTATAAAGAAAGTGTAGCACCTATTTTCAGGACTTTGATACAAAAATTAATATTATCACTGTCAACCTATATTATTTCATGAATTGCATTTCAAGTGTTAAGTGAATCATGATTTTGTTACTTATTAAATTCTAAGCAGGTATTATTTCATGAGCCTATTTGTATCATCATCCTTCCATGTCACCCTAAAATCAGTTTGATCAATTTCTAGATTATGCAGCATTCCATGCATTTTTGTAAATGTATGCATACTCTGATATATGTTTTATATTTTAAATAAATATACAAGTCCTCATGAATGAGATTTTCTCTACAATTATTTCAAGTAACCTTTGAAAAATGTTGATGACGTTCTTCAAGAAATGTTGTTTTATTTTTGGAAAATGTTTTATAATTATGTTTTTAAAATAGGAAGTTCATTAAATTGTTTTAAAACCCCTTATTGGGCATTCTTATTCTTACCCTAAATTTTAATTTATCTTTACAGGGTTAGTAGATTTGTCAAGATTTGAGTACTCCTATGTGATGGAAACAATATGAAGCTTATCTTTGTCAAGATTTTGAATAAATGTATCAGCTGTATCTAGTTTTCCAGAACCTAAATCGGGAATATTCTCTATGATGGAATGTGATGTGTAATTTTTTCAGCATGTTTTTATAAAAAAAATTACACACCATGTTTTATGCACCAACTCCAGGCTTCTGGGGTTGGGTCCTCACATTGACTCATGATTATTTCATGTTGTATGTTGTTTCCACATCTCTTATGATACCATTATTACATATTTTATTCTTCCTTATGTATATCCATGTCTTTTATGTCATATTATTATGCCTTATAACCCATTTCTTATTCTTTATTATTATGTTTATTCTTTTACTGGGATTTTTAGCTCATCCCTTTGTTCATGTTATCCCCAGGTTATCCGATGCAGATGTAAGGGATCAAAAAAAGTTTGGATCTCATAATGGATGATAAATAATGAAATATTTTATTTAGTCCCATGTTTTTAGATTTATGTAACTAATATTCCAAAGACAATAGAATTTATTATCCTTGGTTTTTAATTTGATAGTCAATTTTTTTTAAAATCATATAATATTATGTGAAAAGGCTAGGGTAGCTATATTTGGTATCAGAGGAAGGTCTAGTTATTTTTTGGAGATTAGGAATAAAGAAAATACATCCCTATCTAGATACTACATGTAGACGTGGTTTTGGAACAAATGTACCTAGGAGTAACAACTCCGAAAAGGTGTTCCGAGCCTGATTTGGGGTAACCTAATACATGAATATGAGCCTTACTAAGCACCTGGTTTAACACTCCTGGGGGATATGCTTCGGTAAATTCATAAGATCATTATGAACCATTATTAAAGGAAAAAATCCCATAAGAGTATATGTTAGTAAATAAACCCTAGATAACCTATATTGAAACCTAGGAATCAAAAGTTAGGATACCCTTTTCCATTAAAAGTTTATGCCTTTTATGTTCAAAGTTTCTTTTTAGATTCTTGTTATCTAAGTATTCAATCCCCTCAATTGAAATTTCTTTTTCTTAGTTAATGGTGGGAAATAGAAGAACACATTCCAAAAATCAATGTGATAGGAAATGTGATGATGGACCTAAGGATATTCCAAATATGATAGGAACTGGTGCTCAAAACTTTATGATAGTACTTTCTTAGCTATCTCAAGTTATGAATAATAAATTGAATCATGTATAAAACCATCCTTCTCCAAGTAAAGAGCAAGTTTCTATCAAATCCTTCATACGAAAAATGCCTCCCATGTTTAGTGGATCTTCTAATACCCTCCTCACAGAACAGTTGATTAACTACATTGAAAAGATATTCTTTGTCCTCTAGTGGTCATAAGAAGAGAAAGCTGTCCTGACAGTCTATCATTTTGATGGGGAAGCTGATCAGTGATGGAAACTGATCAAAAATAAAAATTGCATGGAAGAAATTGATTCCATAGATTGGGAGGAATTAAAGAAAACATTTTTCAATAAATATTTTCCCCAAACCCTCCACCTCATGGTAGAAAGAGAGTTCCTCAAACTTAAGCATAAGGAAGATGAGTCTATCGGGGCATATGAAGAAAAATGTACAAGGATTTCAAGATATGCCTCTAACTTTATCATGAACACCAAAAACAAGGTGGATCGATTCTTTAGTAGACTAAAACCGAGTCTACAAAAAGAGTTGGTGATTCTAAAATTCAATAGTTATAAGATGATTGTCTGTTGTTCCATCAAGGTTGAAATAAAGATCAGAGACTCTCAATGGTCTCATTGACCTAGTGGTAAAAAGTGAAAAATGGAGTCTAATATGGGTGGATTAGAAAACAAATCCCATTATGGAAAGAAGACTGAATATCCAATGTGTCAGAATTGTGGGAAGAAGCATCTTGGGAACTGTCTAAAGGGAACCAAGACATGCTTCAAATATATAAGAATGGTGAATATGACTAAGAACTGCTAAATGGACATTAATAATTCCACCAATGTGGAATAATAAAGGAAGTTTCATATCAACACTCAGCCTGTAGTGCAGTGTATTAACTACAAGGATCATGGTTAGTTTTCAAATCAATTTCATAAGACTAGGGTTCTCAGATGAAATCAATAACAACCACCAAGGAAAAAAGTAAGAGAATATTCTATCACTACTACTGAGGTGGATCCAAAAAAAGACATGGTGATAGGTACACTGGTTATTCATTCTATAATAGTAAACGTACTATTTGATTATGGTTCTACACATTATTTCATATCTTGAAAGTTTAATAGAACTATTCAAACACCACCTCAAAATATGGAGGTTGAGTTATCTATGAGAATAGAAAATGGGGAAATTATTTCATCCAAATTATATAACTCCTCCTCAGTTAATTTTTGTGGACTGAACCACCCAAAAAATCTCATCATACTTCCTTTGGTGGAGTTTGATGCTATATTGGGAATGGATTGACTATCTTTATACAAAGGCAACATCAATTGTCGGGAAAGGGAGATTACTCTTCACATTTGGAAGCACCCTCTAATTTTTTACAAGTGTAAGGAGGAGGATGAATATCTTTTAGAATCATTGTCTCAAGTGTGGATATTACTATATTATGAGCAATCATATCTAGCTCAAATGATTGAGACAAAGGAGAGAATCATGCTTGAAGACATGCCCATTGTAAGGGACTACACTGATGTATTCCCCGAAGAGTTTCCTAGTCTTTCTACTGGTTGATAGGTTGAGTTCTCAATTTAACTTATTCTTGTATCTCTTCCTATTTCAAATACACCTTATAGAATGACCACCGTAGAGCTAGAAGAGCAGAAGAAGCAGTTACAAGAGAATCTGGACAAGGGTTTTATATGCCTGAGTGCTGCACCATGGAGTGCACCAATCCTCTTTTTCAAGAGGAAGGACTGATCAATGCGCCTCTGCATTGATTATCATGTTCTCAATTAAATAATGATAAAGAACAATTATCCCCTACCACAGATAGATGACTTGTTTGATTAGATATGTGGGGGAAATTATTTCTCTAAGGTGGACCTTCATCCAGGATATCACCAATTAAAGGTGAGGAAGGAAGATATTCCCAAGACTACCTTTTGAAAAAGGTATGGACACTATGAGTTCATAGTGATTCCATTTAGAATCACCAATTCTATAATAATTTTCATGGATTCAATGAATAAAGTCTTTAGATATTACCTCAAAAAATTTGTAGTAGTTTTTATTGATGATATTCTGATATACTCCAAGAGAAATGAGGAACACGAGGATCATTTGAATACTGTGCTAAAGAATTTTCAATGGGTGAAAAATTATGAAAATTATAGTAAATTTGAGTTCAAGATGGAGGAAGTAGCATTCTTGGGGAATGTTATCACTAGAAATGGAATATTTGTGGACCCTTCCAAGACAAAGGCCATCGAAGAGTGGCCCAGACCAACTTCTGTAATAGAGATACGTAGTTTCTATAGCCTAGATAGCTATTACCGATGATTTGTGAAGATCTTATCTCAATTTTAAAACCCAATAACCAAGTAAACAAGGAAGTGAGTGAAGTTTTTATAGACTCAATAATGTGAGCAAATCTTTAAGGAGCTCAAAAATAGGCATATCACTGCGCCACTACTCACACTATCAATAAGTGGAGAACTCTGTGTGATATGAAATGATTCTTTAAAGAAAGGATTATGTCGTGTACTAATCAGAATGATAAAGTGATAGCCTATGCCTCAAGAAAGTTAAAAATTAATGAGAAAAACTATCCTATGAATGATATGGAGTTGGCAGTTGCGATCTTCACATTGAAAATATGGTGGCATTATCTCTATGGGGAGAAGTGTGAGACATATACTGATCATAAGAGTATCAAATATATATTCACACAGAAGAATATTAATATTCAATAGATAAGATTGTTAGATCTCATCAAGGATTATGACTTCTCAATCCACCACCATCCTGGTAACACAAATAAGGTGGAAGATGCACTAAGTAGAAAGTTTCCTACATCTTTTTCAATGATGAGAATTGAGAAGGATCCAATATTCTTATATTTTCAAAGGATGTACATGGGAATCATTAAATAAGGAACATCATAAATCCTTTCTCAAATTATTTCTCAACCATACCTAATGGATAAAAAAAATGACGATCAAAGAAATGATGTAGAAATTTAGAAAAGGGTGAAAGCTATCATAAATGGTAAATCATCTAAGTTCAATATTGATAAGGATGTAGTTATAAAATTTGGGTAATGATTATGTGAATCCTCTGATCCAGAGATAAAGAATGATCTTCTGAATGATGCACATAGATTGACTTTCCCTATTCACCCAAGTATCATAAATATGTATTGAGATCTCAAAGAGAACTATTGGTTGGATAATATAAAGAAGAAGATCACTGAATATACATCAAAGTATCTGGTATGTCAGTAAGTGAAGTCTGAAAGACAAAATTCTAAAGGGTTGATGCAAAAATTACCCATACTAACATGGAAATGGTAAAACATCACCTTAGAATTTGTCATTGGACTTCCAAAGTCATCATGAGGGGAAAATTCTATATGGGTTATTGTGGATTGTCTTACAAAGAAAGATCACTTTATCTAAATTTTATATGACTTCTCATTAGATCAACTTGCATGAATATATATCAAAGAGGTGGTAATGATACATGGAGTACCACTATCGATTGTATCTAATCGAGATTTGATATTCATGTCGATGTTTTGGAAAAGTATCCAACATGCTCTAAGAACTGAGATGAACTTTAGTATGGCCTATCATCCTCAAACTGATGGCCAATATGAGCGAACTATTTAGACACTAGAAGAAATGTTTATAGTGTGTTCTATGTAATTTAAAAGAGGATGAGACCAACATATACCTATGGTTGAGTTATCTTACAATAATAGTTTCCATTTGAGCATATAAATGGATCCTTATAAAGACCTTTATGGGAAAAGGTGAAAAATACCGACATGTTGGGATTAATTTGATGAGAATAAGCTACTAGGACCTAAAATGGTCGAAGAAATGGTGGAAAAGGTGAAAACCATTCAGCAACACATCAAGGAAGCTCAAAATCGACAAAAGAGTTATGCATACAATAGTTGATGATACCTTGAGTATAAAGTTGGAGACATGACATTCCTCTAAATATCTACATGGAAGAAGATCATGAGATTTGGGAGGAAAGGAAAGCTAAGTCCTAAGTACATTGGACCCTTGGAGATTCTTGATAATACTGGAGTTGTGGCCTATCGACTAACACTTACACCTACCATGTATAAAGTACATGATGTATTCCTCATATCCCTCTCAAGGAAGAACATACTAGATCCTTCACATGTACTGACTTCATAGGTGGTACAGTTGGAGAATGATCTTTCTTATGAGGAGAAACTAATGAAGATTTTTGATCATAGAGATAAAGTTCTATAGAATAGGACAACTCACATGGTCAAATTACTATAGTGGAACCCTAAGTATAAAGAGGCAACATGGGAACTAGAGGAAGTTAAGAAAGAAAAGTACCCACACCTGTTTTTAGCTTATAATGTAAAAAAAAGTTTTGAGGGTGAAATTTTATAAGGGGGGGATGAATGTAATGACCCTAAATTCTATCAATGGAAATTCCATTCTTATAATTATTTCATATAGTATAATCATATAAAATCACATTAAGAACACAATACAAACTTTATAAACTAATAATTAATGAAATAAAATGCATTTTTAGAAGTTAAGGAACATATACCAAAGGAATAATAACTTGAAATTTGGAATAATAACATGACCCTTATGAATAGTTAACCATAAAATTGAATGGTAACCTTACCAATGAAAGTATAAATAAAATCTATATATATTATAAATTAAGGTATGATATAATTATATCATAGTATAAGTAAATAAGTTTTTTAAAAATTATTAATTAAGTATTGGTATTTTTATAGGTCATAAATATTTAATTAAAATTTTGTGATTAATTTAATAATTAAAAAGAAAATTAATTTTCATAAAATGTATTCATAAATTAATATTTTTTTTCTTATGATTTTAAGATAATTTTATTAGAACTTAATCATTTTTTTAAAGTGTTATAAAATCAATTATAATTTTAAAATCTGTATTTTTCTAGTAAATGATGATATTATTTAAAAATTAAAATTAAAATATTTAGAAAATTATTTTCTTAAAATGGAGTTTAATTTTTAATTCTACACACCTAAAAATGGTTAGGGTGATTTTTCGGTATTTTTTTATGTTTTTTGAATTTTAGGTGAGTAGTGAAATATAGTAATTTATGGTATTTATACATTATAATTTAAATAAACTATTCATTGAGTCATCGCTGATGTAAGAAACATAATCTCGAACTTCACTTCATTATTTTAATATTTTTGATAATAATTCTCAAAATATTCATAGTCTTGTGCCAAAATAATAACTAATGATTAAAATAATGTGAAAACATCCCTATCCTCCACTATAAATACCACCCCTCACCACCTATTCTCCTCACACCTATCAAGCCTCAATACTTGTCATAATTATGCTAGAATATCCTCTCAAGGTCCTCACCCATTTCCATGATATTTTTGTTTAAATAAAATACCAAAACTGACACCCTAAGGAGGTTCTCAAGAAGAAGGAATCAAGAGGTGAAATCATCTTCCTTTTCTTTTAATTTATTTTCAAGTCCCTTTATTTTATTTTTCTCTACTCACCTCCACTCATAAAAATGGTATGATAACTCCAGTACATTAAATATACTGGAATTTTTCTATTATAATGGAATAATTTATTATCATCTCTCTTTGTCCCTCCTTTTATACTAAAAATGAATAAATCATCTGTGATGTGTTAATTTATCACATTCAAGGACAACCAAGTTTTCAATTTACATTACCATATTCAAGGATGAATATGAAACCATTTTTATGGTTGAAACAGATTATAATATATGTATTATATCTTATGTAATGTTATGGAATCATTTTATACACATGATATTAATTTATAAAAAAATGAGTTCGTTTTGATCGAAAACCGCCAAAATCAACCCAAACTATTATTACTAACTATTTATCTAATGGTTCATCCTCATTACATAAAACCAAATGATATATAAGACCAATTTCACCTTTTTAAGATCATTAATAAAATTTAAGTTCAATTTTGGATAATTACCCCCACTTTACATGACCTTTCATACATGTATTGAGGTAAACCGATCATGAAAACCAAGGAAACCAATGTTCAAAAACGATGAAATTGAACCTATTAACCCATCAAAAAGGCCATAAATGAAATTAATAAAGTTATAATAAATCAAATACCTATATAAAAGGTTATTTAATTATTAATTAATGAATATAATTTTATTATTCAGGACATTAATGTCAAGTGTAGAATCATTTCAGACATAAGGTAAGGGATTCTACCCAAACCTCCATTATCCCTTCAGGTTATTCTTTCTCACTTTTTACCCAATTGAAATTATCTTTTATTTTTATGTAAATATTATAAATTTTGTGTATATGTTTCAAGATCATGTATCAAGATAATTTTATCCTTATTTTTTGGGATTATACATTTTTTTAAAAGGTCTCCTACTCGATTCTTCCTGATAAGTAAGCCCGATTTAAGGGAACGTCTTGAATTATTACCCATTTTCAAGTGAACTATATAATCTATTTTGAGCCACCATTATTTTTATAAAATCAATCATTTTATTATGAAATATTTCTTGGTTCACTTTATATTTTATATAAAAGATTATGCCATTTTCTGCTTAAAATGATCTTTAATATTTACCTTAAACCGTAGTAAATTGTTTTAATTATAAATTTTTCTTAAAAACTATTTTTATATGTTATAACTTAAGTTTGAAATAAATTATCATGATCTATGTTAATTTTCCCTTATGATTGTCCATTTATTATTTAAATCCTTTCTTTTATGGACACCATTGTGATATTCCCTTATGTTATACTTTTTTTGATAAGATTATGATACCAATTCTTACTATGGGTAACCCTTATGTTTATGTTTGATTAATTATGTATAATTATTAATGTGGAACATATATTAATGAGAATTTTATTATGGGTGCACCCAGATAGTGCTCCAATGCATTGGTTTATTTTTAGTCTCATTAGACATCATGTACAATGATCTTGGTGGTTTCCTTGACTCGTGCTCCATGTACAACAGTCTTGTTGGTTAACCTTGAATCATGATACTTCATGTGAAATGATCTTTTAATCATACTTATGTCATTATGTATGTTGTTTCCACATCTCCTATGATACCATGATTGCATATTTTATGCTTCATTATGTATATCCATGCCTTTTATGTCATCTTATTATGCCTTCTAACACATTAATTATGCCTTATTCTTATGTTTATTACCTTAATAGGATTTTTAGTACATACCTTTGTCCATATTATCCCTAGTTTATCTTATGTAGATATAAGGTCTAAAAGGAAGTTAGGAGGTCATTATGGATTATAAATAAATAAATGTTCAATTTAGTCCCATGTTTTTATTTTTACGTACCTAGTCTTCCAAAGACACTAGAATTTACGATCCTTGGATTGTAATTTGATAGTTAATTATGTTTAAAATCATGTAATATTATGTGAAATGGATAGGTTCAAACTAATCAGGGAATTCAAAAACCAAGACTAGAAGAAAAAGGGGTCCAAAAAACCACCTTGTGAGATACCACTCAAGGATCTCATCATAACTAAAATGCTACCACCATCCAAACATGCCAAACCAAATGACCACAACACACTACACAACCACATCACCAAAATCACCAACAATATCGTTTTACACAACCACACTACCACACAACCATTGTAAAACCATCTCAACCTCCACACAATCCAAACTAACAACCACTACAACCAATGAACCACACTATCCTGAACACACTAAACAGGGAATTAAAAAACCAATACTAGAAGGAAAAGGGGTCCAAAAAAACACCTTCTGAGATACCACTCAAGGATCTCATCATACCTCAAATGCTACCACCATCCAAACATGAAAAACCAAATGACCACAACACACTGCACAACCACATCACCACAATCACCAACCATCTTGTTTTACACAACCACACTTCCACACTACCACACAACCATTGTAAAACCATCTCAACCTCCACATAGTCCAAACCAACAACTAATACAACCAATGAACCGCACTGTCCTGAACACACTAATAAGGGAATTCCATGTTCCATGTCAAGATATTATCCACTTTGGGAGGCACTGACTCACCCACACAGGTTTAATCACATCGTAATTAATGTGTCTTAATTTGGAATCTGGTCCTCCCCTTTTCATATGTCATGAATTTATCACACATCACACAATACATATCACAAACCAAGGAAAACAACACATTTCCAAAAACATGGCTCAAACATTGCATCAAAAAGCAAAACAGAGCAAGGAAAAACCTAAAACAACTTCGGTTACTGGGCATGAATATGCATTTCTCTCTCCCAAGTAATCTTCTTCTGGCCACCATGCCCCCATAACACACAAACTAGAAGAATGGTCCATCCTCATAGAACCTTATCCTGATGATCCTAGATATCTTTTGGATTCTCCACAAACGTCGTGCCATCATTGATATCCAACTCTCCACAATCATTGATATGGGATTCATCGTTAAGATATCTATGAAGCTGAGAGACATAGAAGATGTTGTGGTTCCTCTATAACCATGGTGGCGATGCCAACTGGTATGCCGCCTTTCCAAATCACCCCAACACCTTAAAGGGCCCAAAAAACTGGGATAAATCTCACTCCCTCTGTCAAACCTCCACTATACACATTGAGGGGAAACCTTAAAGAACATGTGGTCCCTAACCTCTAACTCCAAGGGCCTCCTCCTATGATCGACATAATACATCTTCCGGTCCTGTGCTGATTTCATCCTCTCATGTATTAGACGAAATTTCTAAGTCATGTTTTTCACCACATCGAGACTAATAATAGATATCTCCCCAACCCCCATCTATCATAGTGGTGAATGACATGGTCTTCCATAAAAAGGAACAAATAGGTCCATGCCAATGGAAGAGTGATAACTGTTATTATAAGAAAACTCCACCAAAGTAAGATGTCGTACCCAAGATCCAAAAAAGTCCAAGAAACACTCCCACAACATATCCTCCAATGTCTGGATAGTCTATTTCCTCTGACCATCTATCTATGGGTGTAAATCAGTGCTAAGGCATAATTGAGTGCTAAAACCATGCTGCAATCCCCCTCAGACTCATGATGTAAAATGTGTGTTTTGATCCGAGACAATGGACCTTGTAACTCCATGGAACTATACCACCTCATCCACATACCTCTTATCCAAATCATCTACTACATCTGAATCCCTGATCACAAAGAAGTAGGCTAATTTTATCATTTGATCCACTATCACCCAGATAGAATCACAAAATCTCTGAGCTTTGGGTAACCCTATGATGAAATCCATCGATATGTCATCCTATTTCTAGTATGGAACATCCAAGGTCTGTAAAAAACCACTAGAAACATGATTCTCAACCTTTAATTTTTGGAAAACCAATCACTTTGCCACAAACTTCACCACTTCCCGTTTCATCCTGGGCCACTAAAACCGCATCCTCAAGCCACAGTACATCTTATAAATCCTAAGTTGTACCACCAAAGGTGAGTTATTAAACTCATGAAGAACTCGATTTCACATTTATACTGGAACAAAAATCTTTCCTCGAAGCATCATCTGGTTCTAACCATCCTCTAACCACCCCTCCAGAGCATCACTATATACAACACGATCGTGAAATACCTCTACCTCCCCCATTGAGACTCCTCCACCTGCTACATTAGAGAAAAATGAACTGTCATCTGAAATAAACAGCCTATACCATCATCCACTATTGCATCTAAGTGTAAGGATTCCAACTCTTCTATAATCCTCCAAGAATCCCTAGATTCCCAAACAATATCCTTTTGTGACTTTCTACTCAAATCATCGACCAAAAAATTCCCCTATCCTGAGGTTTAGGAGATTTCAAAATCGCAATCCTGGAGAAACTTCATACACCTCCACTATTAAAAGTTTAAATCACACTGAGAAAAGATATACCTTAAACTCTTATGATCCGTGAAGACCACAAAGCTCCCCCCAATGAGGTAATGCTTTCATAACTTTAACACAAACAAAACTACCGCTAGAACCAGATCATGGGCGGTACAATTATGCTCGTAGGGACATAACTGCCTAGACCCATAAGAGATCACTGCCCACTACTGCATTATCATCTATCCCAAGATTTTATGGGAAGAGTCACAAAACACCTCAAACAACACACCCTCCTCCAGAAGCTAAAGCATTGAAGCACTAACCAACTTATCATTTAGGTAACTAAACAATTCCAGAATTGATCACTCCACACAAAATATTAATCTTTCCTAGTCAAAGATTTCAACAAGGCTGCAAATTGAGAGAAATTGGGTAAAAATCTCCAATAATATCTCACGATACTAAGGAAACTACGAACCTCTACCACATTATTGGGAATTTCCCAACAAAAGACTACCTCAACCTTCAACGAGTCTACTGCCTCACCATGCTGAGACACCACATGCCCAAGAAAATGCACCATTTGTGTCTAGAACTTACACTTGGGAAACTTTCTATAGAGTTGGTGGCATAAAAGAACATGCAAGACAGTTTTGTGATGCTCAACATGATCCTCCTCTGAATTAAATTAGATTAAGATTTCATCAATGAATATGATGATGAAATGATCCAGTAACTCACATAATAAAGAGTTCATAAGCCCCATGAACATGGATGGTGAATTTGTAACACCTAATGGAATAAATACAAACTTTCAGTGTCCATAACTGCATCTGAAGGTAGTATTTGGGATATCGCCCTCCTTTACCCTCAACTGGTGATATCCAATTTGTATATTGATCTTAGAAACCAACTCACCCATCTTAGTTGGTTGAAATGACTGTATATCCTTGGAATGGGATAATAGTTTTTTCTGTCACTTGATTTAACCTCCGGTAGTCTATACACAACCTCATACCACCATCCATCTTCTTTGAGAACAATACTGGAGCACCCCACAATGACACACTGGGCCAGATAAAACCCTTCTGCATTAGATCATCTATTTGAATCTTTATCTCCCACAACTCAGAACATGCCATCTGATAAGGAACCATCAAAATTGGAGAAGCATCGAGCTACAAGTCTATCCAAAACTCAACATCATGTTGAGGGGGTAGCATCACAACATCCTCAGGAAAAACATCCAAGAACTCTCCAAAGACCCTAGGAATATCTACCATCCCTGCGTCTACTGATTCTATTAAAAAATCATCCAATAAGGAATGAAGAGACTCCATACACTGACTGTACACCCAATAACTACCATAACCAATGAAAACCACATGTTGGACATCCATGTCTGAAAAAGTGAATCTCCTTATGAATCATTAGATAACAAAACATACAGAATACAACTAGTCGATGTTGAGAATAACATCATATGGCTACATATACAACAAGAAAATACCCTCATAGGAATCATGCAGCCCCATCATCAGTCTACACCCTCAAAACACATCAAACAAGCTGTTCTAACCTCCAAATGGCACAGTCAACACCAGGGGTATAATAAGTCTCTCTACATCTAGTCCCAAAGAATGGGATAGAGTGGGTTCAATAGAGAAGTGTGGAGATCCTAAATCAAACAAGGCACAAACAAGAATACTACACAAACTGATCATACCTCTGATACTCTTTATCCCCTCAAAAACTACTACCTCCATTGCATGTAACTGACCACACCCAACTACCCTACCTATATTATGATGAACACATCCACGAACACATTCGGGTCACAATCCCAGAACATGAGAAATATCCTAAGGTTGGATCTACCTTCTCAATCTCCCCTCAACAAAGAATAAGCCTGCTACCCCTACTACTAAAATGGTCTCATTGGAAATTGCTGCTGAGGCTAGCACTGGACTTGTCCACCTCCACAAAACTAATCTTGTAGAACCATTGGGCACTAGATCTGGGGATGGCCAAAAACCCCACAACCAAAACACATTGGAATAAAGATCATAGGAAATGCATGAAAACCACTAGAACCAGAAGTTTGGAAAGGAATATGCTGAGGTTGAATCCCTTTAGGTCAAAAACCAAAGGTCCTGGAACCTAAGACCTTCTAATAACAACTCTTCCCCATAAATAACCCTACTATCTCCCCTCTTTTAGTAAACCTCCTCATGAGTGCATCTTCTCGATCACTTATTCCTTCTTATGAACCTCCAAATACATTAAAAAGGTAAAAGGAGTAACTGTATACTGGATAGAAGGAAGAAGTGCCTCATTAATATGTCTCTGATGAGAATCCTCATATGAAAAAAGATTTGGGAAAAAATGAAGAAGTTACTTGAACTTGATTCCTAGCTCCCGCATTGACATGATCCCCTTATGAAGAGAAAGAAGCTTCTGCCTCTTTACTACCTTCATGGTTGATGAAAGGAACTCTACCCAGAACTCCTTCTGGAAGTTGATCCATAAAACCCACACCTTTTTTCACTATCCCAGATACAACATCCACCACTGATGAGAAACTCCCTGCATCTGACTGACTACCAAAGGGACCCAATACTCCATCGAGGCCCAGACCAAACTGAAAGAAATCTCAATATCCTCTAGCTAGCTCTCTGTATCCACATCTAAAATACCACCCTCATACTTTCCCAAAGTCTTCCATTGGAAATAACACAATGTTCTCTATAACTGATCATCCTCCACAACCGAATCAACCCTACGATGATCAACCATATCAGCCTACTGAACCTCAAATTCTTGATTCACATATGGATGACAGCTGAGACCCATATCTAAAAGTAAAGAAAGTATTTCCTAAGGTTGAGTAGTATTAAATTTTTATTAAGATTCATTTTAAATCATTTAATTAATTTTTTATCCATTTCAAATTTCCTGAAAAACCCAATTCAAACAAGAACACAAGTCATTATGATGCATGTAAATTTCCTAGTTCTGTACCCTACAAGAAGGTCCATCTCACTTGGTCATTAAATAATCTTAGATTCCATGCACGGGATCATGGGCCCCCCTAAAATCTCATGTCCTAACTGGTTTCCCTGGCCCATGCGACACACCAATGTCAACTAGAACTGTATCCATACCAAAACATGAAATCCTTACTATGCTTAACCCAAAAATCCATCTTATCTCCCAACCATCAGCTTTGATATCACTCTATCATGACCCCTCCCTCCAATGATACCCCTCTTGGGATGGAAATGAAGAAAGGGTGATAATGACCCTTGAGTCCTGCCTCTAATAGGCCCCAGGTTGGTGACTAGCACCAAGGGTGTACAAATCTCACCACATGGGAGGAATTACCCATTATAATATGAATAAGATTGGGAGATATAATGTATCATCCACAAACAACTCCAAGACATAATATAAAAGAGAAACCCAAACCATTCCACATACATGTATAAATTGAACTGATACAAGAAAAGTCTCCAAATTAAATACCCAAAAGTAAAGCTAAAGCAGTGGAACAACAACTATCCCAAGGCCCGAGATAGTAACTCCTAGCATGGTCCATGTAATCCTCATAAAAATCTGAAAACAGTTGTATATACGTAGGGTGATCATACATCTATACTTAGTATAAAAAACAAAGTCTCTTGTTCACATGTGAAAGAAACATACTAATTCCCATGTGATAAAACAACAGAACCAAACAACACCTATCAATGTATAGTAACCATCACAACCTCACAAAGGCACACTCAAAGAGTATCAAAATTCAAGTAAAATAATATAAAGTGAAGCACATAGATGATAGGGTACCCCACACCACTTTACCACTGGTATGTCACTCTCTCCCAATTTTGTACATCCTGGAGCTCCCATCCCTTATGTATACCACATCACACCCCACCCACACATACCTGGGCCACATAATACATCCCGTACACACACACTTGGTCCTCACAACAAATCCCACCCCCACACACCTGGGCCTCACCACACATCTCACCCGCACACACCTAGGCCTCAAAACAAAGCACATCACATCACATCTGATCTCATCCCGAAGACACCTGAGAAAGCACATCACAACTCATCCCGAAGAAATCTGGGACACAAACCGCCTCTCCCTCAAACAACTGGGCTATCACATCTCACCTGAAGACACCTGGGCCATCAAAACCACCATCTAAAGCACTGACAGACTTTCGACCATCACAACCTATTCCATAACTATCTGACCTAGGAGAGAGAGAGAGATATAAGAAAAGAGTGGGTACCCATCCATCTTTACTTCTCACCAAATGTTGTAAAAAACACCCCAATGTTACTATACAGGTGTTCGACACATAGTGCTCAATATGGGTGGGGTACATGTAGAAATCACAAGAATTTATAGTGTATACATAAATACAGGGAAAAGAACACATGCCCAACCTATGGGTTTTCAAATAGACTAACCAACTCACATCACTATGAATTTTTCTGCTACTTATAAATGCATTTATTAGTAGCTACAACAGTCATTTCAAAAGGTAAGGATCCTTGACAAGTGGCTTCACATTTCCTCTCTATTTAACACCCATTTGTTTCATTATTTATCATCAACCACCTTTAATCACACAACACACCATTAAATTATTCATTAATAATTATTATCCCATTAACCAAACTAACCCATTCCATTTCAAACATTATTTAATATTAATTTATTCATTACATCACTACTCGGGCATGTAGCAAAAAATAGCCACATTCCACAAACATCTCAACATTCTGAACAATATAACCTCGCCTCTCTACAAGCACAACCAAGAAAACCATCACCTCACCACCCCAAAATCACGTTCCACAAACTATCAGCCCCACAAGACAAAACCACACATCACTATCCCACAAGAACAACCTCACATCACAACACATCAAGATCCATTTGTAGATTTACAAAGGGGATTTTATCACATTCCACATTATTTTAGGGGTGTTATCACATAAATAAACTCTCGGGGAAACCATTTAATTATCCAATTATAAGTAATTAACCAATTTACATTTAGGGTGATATCACAACAATCACAACCAAAGTAGAAAATCACATCAGATATATCTAGTGCAAACAAATACACCAATAACCACAATTTTTAGTGGGACATCAATCCTAAACATGCCAAAATACCAAAATCATATCAAGGGTATAAAAACATGAAAATAAAACCCATTTACCCTTTCAATTGAATTAAAAAAATCTATATCTTTAATTAATTAAAAAAATGACAAAATCCATAGGTAAACAGAAGTAACCCCTCCTGTATGATGCACAAATAAAGATAAATGAAGAAAATCCTACCTCAATGAAGTTTTTCGCACCACAAAGAGAGAAAGAATTCCTAAAAACCACAATTTCACTATGAGGAACCGTGGATTAACCTACACTGTATCCCAAGACCATAAAATTCAACCTAACGCACAACCAAAACCAAAGAAACACCACTACAACAGATCCATGAGAGAAGAATGAAAGAAAAACAATAAAGGGAGAAAAACGTACCACAGTTCAACCACAGATCCCCGATGAACAACCACAAGGATCGATAGATCAATGAGGGAGGAAGAAGGGTTTGAATAACACATCAGGGTGCCTAGGGTTCACCCAAAACAAGAGGAATAATAGAGCATAACTGAATGAATAGAAGTTTGTCTAGAAAAGAATTTTAAAACTGCACTAGATCAAGGGATTACATGATGTGTAATCCCATTTCACGTTGTGAAATCCTTGGCGTTCAGTTTCCACTAAAAAATGTGTCACCTCTTCATTTTATTATTTATTTTTAAACTATGATATATTACACATCGTGAAACCCTATTTCATTACATATAAAATATGTACACATCGCTAAACCCTTTGGATAAGCCATGTAATAGACTTTTAGGTCATGTAATCCACTTACATGATGTGTAATCTCCCTGCTTCCTGCCCCTAGAAACCGAACTTCTCCAGAATCCCTTTGATCCTCCTCTAAACACCTCCAACAAAAAAAAATGGGGAAGTAACAGACTGGGAAGGCATGAACCATTATAGTGTAACATGATATGTCATGACTTTTGAAATTTCCCTTGGTTTGGGAGTGTGTCTTGATAACACATAAATGGATCTAACATAGTACAAGGGACCAGTATGAGATAGTCACTTTCCCCTAGGATATGTATGATATAAGAAGATTTAAGTGGCTCTAGCATAGTCTAAGGGTCCACTTTGATGTGGTTACTTAATACATGATATCAATGATTCATCTTGACTCAGGATAATCCTACTGATGGTTCAGTTGATCTATCATGATATAAGAGGAGTCACTTCTTGATAGAGATATTTGGTATGATGTTTAAGTAGGTTTGGCTAACCTTAGGTGTCGACCTAGATATCGAGGTTTGGAAAGGTTATTTTATGCATTTTTTTAATTTATTAAATCAATACCCCTATTTATCACTTTATTGCATGAACTATACACTCAAACTAGATATTTTAGACACCATTGGTGGTGGCTTAATAGGTAGTACTAATACCCTATTCAAGTCTCCATTTGGTACCTGAGAAGATTTCATGGATGGAAGTTTGGATAAGGGAAAGTATCCATGCATTGGATGATTGCTTTCTAGATGGGTTGGAGTTTGGAGATGGGACCAACATGAGGATTAGGATTGGGGATTTTAGAGTCTTTTAAATTTTTATTATTATTTTATTTGTATGAAATTTAACATGTCATTTAGTTACATTTAATCCAGATATTACATGGTTTTTATTATTATTGGTTTTTTAGATTTTTTCCTTTATTCCAATGTGGTTTTATGCTTAGTTATTTATATTTTTTATTTATTATTATTATATCTCTATAATAGAGGGTATGATCTCCCAAATATATTCCTTATACCCTCATGAATAGTTAGTAGCCTCTAGAATATGGGGATCCATTCTTGAGGTCATATAACCCACCCGACTCGGTCATGTAAGGGAGCACAAGTTCAGGGATGTTACAAAGTGGTATCATAGGATCATGCTTATTTTATATTGGTTTACTTTTTGGGAAGGTAGAAAGGTGACTAGAATGTGTCAAGGCTTGGTAATGAGGTAGTCCATGGGATTAACTAACCCATGCATGGGGTAAAATCTGAGGCCTAAGAATGGGATTGCTATTTAGGTTGTTCGATGGTTATGGTTGATGTTATCTTTCCTTGGGAGATTCACTTATTGTGTGATGTTACTGATTGATAAGATTTGTACTCATGGGTTGGTATAGAACAATATGGCAATGAATGCATCAATATAGGCTTGTATGAATATATGTTGACATGTATTGTTCATGCTAGGGACATATTTATTACATGTGACATATTTTCCCATATAAGCTATAAAATTTAATCCCTTGATATATATGATAAATAGAAATGAATAAACTACTATTTTATTCCAATTTGTTTTTAAGACAAGTATAGAGGAACCTTGGGCTAGTGGTTCTTTATTTTTTTCACCAGTTGAGGCTGACCTTGTTGTGTTCCTATATTCTAAGGAACTTGTTGATCTTTGTAGAGAAAACACATCCTCATATTTTTTGAATCAATAATAAGGAGAGTTAAAATAAACAAACACCTAACATAGTTGAGATGGAACTCCATGAAACTCTATAAAATCAGATGGATGATCAATATTGTTAATTTTTTTGAGGGTCATGTGATAAATAGAGAGGGATAATATTCATACCATGCCTTTTATGTTTAAGTTAGTGATAGAGTTCCAACAATATAATTCCCCTATGTTAAATGGGGAGGGAGGCCCCTAGGAAGCCAAGTTCTGGATTGATTCAGTCTATAAAATATTTATATACCTCGAGACACCCACAAATAGGAGGGAAAATATTACTACTTACATATTGAGAGGAATATCCAAGCATTGGTGGGATATTATGGAGAAATATGAACAGTAAGAGAATCTATCCTGAAAGGAATTTAAGGTGAAGTATTTGAGCCATATTTATCCAAAAATGTTGTAAAATCATAGGGATTTTGAGTTTATCCACTTGATATAGGTGTTCATGTCACTGATGGACTATGTTTAATGCTTCACTAACTTGTAATGTTTTCCTCCATCCTTGGAAGTTGATGCGGTAGTTAGAGAGAAATTTTTCTAGGATAGGATTTTCTATGAGATAAGGTTGTTAATGCATGTATTTCACCTGATAAAGTTTGTAGACATGATGAATTAGGCTCTCATAATGGAAGGAAACCTAAGGGAGGACCTAGGTGGTGGCTAGATAGTTTTAGCAGGTCAATCTGGGAGCTCTTCTTCTGGTAGAATAAAGAACTGTTATGAAGATTATCTCCATGATAGTAGTGGTAAGAGAAACCAAGACAGTGGACATCCATCTCAGAACCACAACCCATTGCAGTGATTTTAGTGTGGCAGGTTTGTTCACACATGACTGCAATGTTCTTTCCCCGTTGTTTAGTTTTGTACTTGTGGAATGTTAGGACATATATAGAGTTTATATAGGATCCCACAATAGTATAGTAGTGGAGGGATATTAGGTAAGGTACTAGATTCTTGGAAGGAATCAACTGCCCTAAAGTAGAGTGTTATCTAGAATTCTATCGGACATGAAAATGAGGTAGGGGAAGTGGTGACCTAGCACATGAGTGAAATTACCATCTATAAAGAGAAGTATAAAACTATTAGACTAGTACCTAAGGTAGAGGGAT
Source organism: Viscum album (assembly GCA_963277665.1). Lineage (NCBI taxonomy): Eukaryota > Viridiplantae > Streptophyta > Magnoliopsida > Santalales > Viscaceae > Viscum > Viscum album. Next base: position 1,073,856,517 of record OY728137.1, on the reverse strand, counting down.
GAGTCAACTTCACACTATACACTCTACTCTGACTAGTTTGGATGTAGGACCTTTTACCATCACAGGTACAATTATTTTATCATCATCCCTTATTTGCGTTTTGTTTGATACATGAGCATAAAATTCCTTTTTATATTATCTTTTTTCAAATGGTTTGGGTTTTACCATGGAGATCTTTCATGGAATTATGACCATCGACACACCATTGGGAGTGTGATAAGAGAATATCAAATGTTGCATGGAATTTTCTCTTGAAATGGGTGGATATCATTTCCCTTGGGAGCTTTTTATTCTAGAAATAATAGGCATAAATTTTATTATGGGTATAGATTAACTAGTTATGTAATAGTCTCATATTGAATATTATAAGAGGATATTTACCTTTCTATCTCCATTAGGGGACAACTACATCCACTTGGGTGAGTGGGATCTTCAGGATGGTCATACATGACCAATTCAATGTAGATTCGGTTGTATTATGACTCAAATAACATGACTTATTCTAGATAACAGTGGATTGTAGTAGGATATTTTTCCTCTAGTGGTAGAAAATTTTCAAGATGTCATTCTTGAAGAGTTATCCAGCTAACCACCCAAGAGGGAGATTGAGTTCACAATAAAGTTGGAGCCGAGAGTTGATCCAATATCTATCCCATCTTACAGAACAACATCAATATAGATTTTTGAATTAATGGTTCAGTTAGAAGATCTTTAAGAAAATGGATTCATATGATTTAGTACTTATCCACAGGGTTATCCTGTGATTTTTTTAAGAAGGATAATGGTACTTTACACTTATGTGTGGATTATCTAAGACTGAACTAGATGACGGTCAACAACTAGTATCCCATTTTGTGTATTGATGATCTATTCAATCAACTGTGAGGTTACCATATTTTATCTATGATTGAATTGATTTTAGAGTACCATAAGTTATGGGTGAGACCATATAACATACCCCAAATGGATTTTAGGGGATGGTATGGATTGTATGAGTTCGTGGTGATATTTTTTGGTCTAATAAATGCACCAGATGTATTCATGGACTTGATGAATCAAATAATCCATCCATTCCTTGATCATTTTATAGTAGTTTTATTTGATTAAATCATAGTTTACTCATGGTCTATAGACTGTCATACCCAAAATCATGACATCATTCTAAGTACACTAAGAGAGCATCAACTTTACACTAATCCATCTAAATGAAATTTATGTATTGATATAGTGAACTTCTTAATCCATGTTATCTCAGAGGCTAGAGTATTAGTGTACCCAAAGAAGGTTTTAGATATATCATCTTGGGATCAACCCAATAATGTGTTTGATATTTAGAGCTTTATGGATCTATAAGGATCCTATCAGCGTTTCATTTAGGACTTATCTCATATTACTAGGCCAATGTATGAGCTGACTAAGAAATGGGTGAATTTTTTTAATCAAATTATTTCAATAGGGATTTCTAAGATCTGAATTGTAGGTTAACCTAAACACCAATTCTCACCTTACCCAATCTGGGTAAGGAGTATACCATGTACTGCAAGGTATCAAGAGTCAGACTCAAAACAATTATGATGTAGAAGGTTTAAGTGGTTGCCTATGGCTCCAAAAAGATGAGACCACATGAGAGGAATTCCAATAATCATGATCTAGAGTTGGATTTGATGGTACACACCATAAGATATTGTAGAAACTATCTATTGGGAGAGAGGTTTGTGTTATACACAGACCATAAAATTCTTAGGTATATATTTTTCTAGCGATACCTGAACCTTCACCATAAGAGGTGGGTTGAGTATCTATAGTCTTTTGAATTCGAGCTAGCTTACACACCATGAAAAGACAATTTTTTTGCTTATTACTTGAGATGAAATATGAACATAGAGGTAATATGAGAGTCTTGGGATGAGTGGTGGTGGAAATAAAACTTTGCAGACATGTATCTATATTTTCATGAGTCTCAGGGATGAGTAGATCCAACTTCGACATCTATTATACCCATGATACTAGATTTGATTAAGAAAGATATGTTATCTAATCCAAAGGGTTTAAATCTAAGGGGAAACTTATATGGTGTGGATCCACTATTTGGATGGTCTCTTGGAGGCAACGATGTTCTTCTTTTCTATGGATGTGTATGGGTTTCTATGTGTTTATGTGATTAGTTGATGAGGGAGTTTCGTACTTCTAAATGGGTGGTAAATATAGGTATGAAAAAAATGTATTGTGATATTCATAGAAAATACTAGTGTCTAGGGATAAAAATGGAGATGGTGGGATTTTTAGCATGATGTTTCACTTATCAGCTTATGAAGGCAGAGTATCAAAGGTCTGCTGAGTTTTTGTAACCTCTACCCATTCTAGAATTAAATGGGATATTGTGAATATGGATTTACTGATAAGATTAACCAAGTAATAACACAAGAATGATGTAGTATGGGTTATCATGGATCAAATGATGAAGGTAACTAACTTCATTCCTATTAGGGATAACTTCATCATCAATGATCTGGGTAGTCTCTACATGTGAGAGATAATTCAAATTCATGGTGTTTTAAGGAGTATCATTTCTGATAAAGATCCTCATTTCACCTCTTGATTCTCACAAGTTATTCAAAAGGATTTGGGATTTTAGGTTCTTCTTAGTATATCCTATCATTCTTATACTGATGGCCAATCTGAATGGATGATTCAGATTCTTGAGGATATGTTATGAGCATGTTTTTTAGATTTACATGGTTCTTGTGAGCATCATTTGGTTCTCATGGAATTAGATTATAATAATAGCTTTTAAGAATTGATACAAATGGATCATTTTGAGGCCTTGTATGGAAGGAAATTTCATTCACTTATTTTCTAGTTAGTGGTAGGTGATCTAACACTTACTGGACCTCATTTTGTACATGAGTCAAATGAGTAGGTTTAATTGATCATAAAGAAATTAGTGACCATGAATAAACGAAAAAAGTAATACGATGAACATAAAAGGTGACCTATGGAGTTTTTGGTTGGTTATCAGGTATTTCTTTGGGCATCACCTAGGCTAGGGTGACACCATATTAGGAAGTAGGGGAAGCTAGTGCCCAAGTTTTTTGGGCTGTTTGAGATAGTGGAAAGGGTAAGTCAAGTGGTGTACCATTGATCCCTTACATGGTGATATTGTTCTATGAATGATCTATTTCATGTGTCATAACTTAGAAAATATCATCCTAAACCTTCTCATGTGATCAAAGTTGATAACATCAAGTTGGATGTTGATGTGTCCTTTAAGAAGATTCTGATTCGTATCGTGGACCATAGTGAGAAAAATCTCTAAGGGAAGACCATGTCTCTAGTGTGTATAGTGGAAACATGGGTGTGTTCAAGAGGAAATATAATAGAGGGAATTATATATGAAAACATAGTTGATGAAACTATTTTCTGAAACCAACTAAGATGTTTTGGAACACATCTTGGGGATGAGCTATTATATAGTGGGGAGCTTGTAAGATCCCATCATTTTCTAGGTAGTGATATCTTTAAGATTTTGTAAACCTATTTTATTTGGGTTGTATTTAATTTAAATATTGCTTATCAAGTCTTAGTTTGGTTGGTTTAAGTTTTGTAGAGGTGAAATAGGAGAGGTATACGAGTCTGGATGCAGAGTGATTTCACACCTTGAATTCTCAAATCATGATGTGAATTACTCAGGGAAGACCCCAAGAACTTTATTCATGGTCTGAATTGTCCTAGTTAGACCCCATGAAATTAATTCTTGTCTTGAATTCTTCTGGTTAGAACTCATAAACTTAATTCATAGTCTAAATTGTTTTGGGAAGACCCCATAAACTTAATTCATACACTGAATGGTTCTTGGTAGACCCCATGAATTTAATTCACATACTAAATGGACCCTATGAAATTAATTCACCCCTTAAAGGACCCCATGACTTAATAAAATCACAATGTAAAATAAGTACATAGTGTGAAATGACTTTTTTTATGGGTTTTAGGAATGTATGTGAGGGTTCTAATTGAAGTTAACATGGAGGCTACTTGTCCTGAGCGCATTTTTCTGGAAACACCTGATGAACATATAGAAGTCAGTTATGAATTTGAGAATCTGCCTAAGTTCTATAATCACTATAAAATGGTTGGGCACATTGTTAACAATTTTTGTGTGTTACAGAAATTGGTTCAACCTGCAGTTGAACCATCCGATTGGAAGGATGTCCCAAAGGGGAAAGTTTCCAAATGGGTAGATAAAGTCAAAAGAAAAGAACTGGAGCAACAAAAAGGTGTTATTTCATACAAGAGAAAGAGAAACAGTGTTTCTTGGGCTTCAATTATTGAGGAAGAAGAGCAGAATCCAATAAAATATGGAACTCCCCTCCTCGAAGTTATGGAGGACATTCCTATTGATTGCTCCCAAGACCTTTTCTCTGTTGCTTTCATAAATTAGATTACTGAGTATTTACTGGATCTTATCACATGGGACATTAAGTCCTTCCTGGAACATATCAAATCCGATTCATAAGGTTTGAAGGAGAAGGAAGGACCTGAAATTATCCAGGTTTCTGGGCCAATTGAGGACAACCGCAAGCAGCAGTCCTCACTGGAACCCAGGGAGGCTTTAGTGGAGACTCAGGAACAGAAGCACCTCATTACTTTTGATGCAAGGGACAAGTATTTCCAAACAAGGGTGACTGATAAACCTCAATTTTACATTGACAGTAAAATGAGATATGAGGGTATTGAAGCACCCAACCCATCTTCAGGGTTAAGGTCATCTCAAAGACTGCAGAAAAAAGAAAAAGGGGGATTCAACCTTAGAACCAAATAATTATGAGGATTCTCTTTTGGAATTGTTAAGGTCTGGCCAACCCTGATACTCAAGCTTCCATTAGGCTCCTGACAGGCAGGCACAAACTTGATATCATTGGCATATCTAAGCCAAAATTTCCTTAGTCTAAACTAGGTAATCTCTTTATCAGCAAAGGGTATCATATCATGAATTTTTTTTTGACACAAAGCAACTGGATAGGCTTTGGGTCCTCATCCATAGCAGTGTGGACACTCCAAACATTGTCTCTGAGCATGAGTAGATTATCACATGTAGTTTTCTAGATTCTGGTAGAAAGATGTTATGTTTGTTGTTTTATGCTTCCAACCACTACATTGAAAGAATGTCTCTTTGGGAGAATATAAAAAGGATCTCATACACACTAGTGGATCCATGGGTAATTTTGGGGGACTTTAATTTCATATTGAACATGGATGAAAAAATGGGACCAATCTCTAATGTGGTCTCCACCAAAGACTTCAGAGAATGAATTGATCTGTTTGGTTTAAATGAAGTCAACTTAACTGGAGCCAAATTTACTTGGTATAGGCGTCACCTCAGTGGCATGCATTCTAGTAGAATTGATTGAGATTTTTTCAACGATGCATGTCTCAAAGACTGGAAGCCTATTGCCTATTTCACCTTGGAAAAACATAATTCAGACCATCATCCCATTCTTTCCAGTTTTCTCAACTATGAAAACTAGCTCCCAATCCCGTTCAGATTCAACAATGCCTGGGCCACCCTCCCAGACTACTCTAACATTATTCAAGACACCTGGGCTTCGAATATTACATCTGAGAGTCCTCTCATAAGCATCTCTAAGCTGAAAGAAATCAAAATGAAACTGAAGGAATGGAGAAAAATCAAGTTCTACACTCTGGATGCAGAAATTGATGGCCTTTAATTCTCCATTCATGATATTTAGGAATCAAACACTAGGGGTAATTTCTAAGGGGATATGGAGTGTGAAACTAATACATCACTCATGAAGGTTCCGGGCACAGCGGAATCTCATAGGTGGATGTGCCCACTTGGATTTTTGTCATTAGCAATGATCAATTCAGGATCAATATGACAATAAATGGCAAAATCCAGGGATTGAATCACAAAAATAGACAAATAAGAAGTATTTTCCGGGAACCAAAAATTAGGATCGTCATAGGTTGATTATAATTAATTTAATTAATTGACAAAAAGTACCTTTTACGATGTTCTTTCTTCTTTGATATTTCTGATCTCATTCCGATGTGATTCGTCGTTGCGTCGCAGAAGCCAAGTGTAGATTTCCTTTAGTGGTGATCCACAAGTGCACCACGTATCTATGGACATCACCAAAGGAGTCTCCGGGTGCTAGCATGGAGAAACATTTTCTTGCATTGTCCGACTTAGATCATCTTGATCTGATGGAGGAGGACCTCTCTCGGTCTTGAGAGAATTCTTGGAGGAAGGAGTTTCTTCGGCCTTGAAAGGATTCTACAGAATTGTTGTGCACAATGATTAAGGAAAAGTGTTGGGGTTGTGAGGATATTTATAATCGGGTTTGATGTTATAGAGTTATGACAATAAATAAACATGTTACATATTTTATTTATTTCATTAACTCTTATTGAAAACCCCCATGTCGAATAATTAATTCCTTGACATGCATCCATGCTGATTATAATAAATATCATTTAATAAAAAAACATTATTTCCTCAAAATCACGATTGGAAAAACTACACGACGTGTAATTATTAATACAAAGAGTGTACTTGTTTTTCATAAAACTACACGAAGTGTAATTATTAATACATGGAATGTACTTGTTTTTCATTTCCTTTTCAAAATTAAAACTACACGGTGTGTAATCATTAATACATGGCGTGTATATCTCGTTTTCATTTTATTATTCCTCCATCATTAAAAAAATTTAGGCTTCCTTGAATAATTATTAAACCACGTACATGAATAATCTTTATTCTACTTGAGATACTTGGATACACTCAGTGTGTGACCCTCTAGGCCTCTTTCTCATTGGAAATAAGCGGGCTTGCCTAAAGTCCAATATTACTGTCTAGAAACGGGTCAATTCACCAAAGAGAAAGAAGTTGATGCTACATTTATGTGTCACCTAATTTGAATTCTTACCATGTAATTTAATCCCTTTTTCTCAATATCTCATCAAGCAGGTTTCATGGCAGTGTCATAAACCTATATGCTTGATCTGTCATTCTTTGACATCCAGAAATAAACTCGTAGTTACACCATGGCCATGGAATTTGGGTGAAATTTCTATTTCAATAAAATGGTATGAGATATCTACTTCCATAAATATGGAAGGGACAAATCCTTCCTTGACTTATCTATTAACAACATGTCATTCGTGACGCACCCAACATACCCTACTTCCTGCCAACTGTCTTCATGAAGGTTTTCATCAGCAAATCTAAGTGCGTGAGTCATGACATGAGTTAATGATAATCTTCTAGTCTAAGGAGCATTACACACGCTTATAGATAATAATGTTCGATGACACTAAGACATGAGGAATTACTACTGGAGGGTCTGTTCTCATAATCTCCCATCTTGGAGATTACCAAGTGCGAACTCCATGAAAGAGAGTCTCGTCTTCTTACGAGTACTTGAACACGACGGTCTATATACTATGTGTACTATCATAGTATTTCATCCAACCATAAAACATTATTTAAAAATATTTTTATATCATTTCAAGGTTCTCATCATAGCGGGGATCTTCCATGACCTTATTAATGCAACAAATATTCCAGGACATTATTATATTATAATTATGCAGAACAATGAACAATATATAATAAGTGTACATTCATGTAATCAAAGTACAAACAATTGGTTCCTAGGATACTAACTCTAAAAAACTCCCACTTGGACTAGATCCAACTGGCTACGACTTTTAGTCCGCTAGACCTCACATGATGATCATGTTTCTGCTGAGTCAAGGTTTTAGTCAAGGGGTCCGCCACGTTGTCTTTCGTGGAAATACTGCTCACTACAGCTTCACCTCTATAAGAAAAATCCCTCAAGAGATGATAATTTCAAAGTATGTGCTTTGTTCTCTAATGTGAACTTGTCTCTTTTTCAAGTGCCACTGCTGCAGTATTATCACAATAGAGTGTGATAGGATCCTTACTGCTAGGTACTACATCTAGCTCTCGGACGAAGCTTCGCATCCATACTACTTCTTTAGCTGCCTCAGAATCTACGATATACTCGGACTCTATTATATAATTTGTGACCACACCTTGCTTTGAGCTCTTCCAGATCACTGCACCTCCATTCAAACTAAAGATGTATCCCGTCTGCAACTTCATGTCATCTTGATCAGTCTGGAAAATAGCATCTACAAGTCCTCTGATGACTAGTTCCTCATATTATCCATAAACTAGGAACATATCCTTAGTACACCTTAGATTCTTAAGGATAGTCTTGACTGCCATCCAATGGAGGTCTCCTAGATCAGCTTGATATCTGCCTACTGCACTTAATGCGTAAGCAACATATGACCTTGTACATAGCATAACATACATGACTAACCCAATCGCGGATGCATAAGGGATCCTTTCCATTTTCTTTCTTAACTCATGTGCATGAGGACACATTTTCTTGGAAAGATGAATGCCATGTGACACTGGCAATAATCCCCTCTTGGAATATTCCATACTGAATCTCTTCAGTATCTTGTCAATGTATATACTTTGACTCAGGCCCAGTGTTCTCTTGGATCTATCACAATGGATCTTGATCCCAAGAATATATGTTTCCTCACCCAAGTCTTTTATAGAGAAGAATTTATCCAACCATGCCTTAAATGACTATAATATTGGTACTTCGTTTCCAATTACTAATATGTCATCAACATATACTATTAGAAAAAAGATTTCACTTCCACTAAACCTTTTGTAGACACAAGGATCACATTCGTTCTTAAAAAAGCAAAATTTTGTTATGGATTCATCAAAATGAATGTTCCATGACCTTGATGCTTGCTTTAATCCATAAACGGATTTCTAAAACTTGCATACCTTGTTGGCATCCTTTGGAGTCACAAAACCTTCAGATTGTGTCATGTAGACATCTTCCTAGAGGTTCCCATTAAGGAATGATGTTTTGAAATCCATTTTCCAAATTTCATAGTCATGGTAAGTGACAATGTCCAATAGTCTTCTGATGGATTTTAGCATCGAAACCAGTGAAAAGGTTTCATCATAGTCAATTCCTTGATGTTGTCTAAAACCTTTTGCAACTAGTCATGCCTTATAGGTGTTGAATTGTCCCTCCATGTCCAATTTCTTCTTGAATACCCATTTATTACCAATAGGCTTTACATCAACTGGAGGATCTACCAAAATACAGACTTGTTTTTGGTACATGGAATCCATTTCAGAATTCATGGTTTCTTGCCACTTGGCAACGTCTGTGCCATCAACTACTTCCTTATATGTAAGAGGATCCTCATTGTCAACAAATAATGAGTCACCATCCTTGGTGACAAGAAAACCATATCATTCTGATTCTCTCACCTCTCTCATGCTCCTACGTAGTTCTTGTGTCTCTGAAACAATTTTTTTTCCACAAGGCTTTGTAGAATCTATTCTTGTACCAAATCCTGTGTATCTTGAGCCTCGAATTCATCAAAGTCTATCTCACTCCCACTATCTCTTTTGGATATGTGCTCCCTCTCAAGGAATATGGCATGTATTTCCACTGTAACCTTTTTATCTAAGGGGTTGTATAGGTAATATCCCCTTGTTTCCTTGGAATATCCTATAAAGATACACTTTGTGATTCGGGGTACAAGTTTGTTGCCTAAAGAGGCCTTAACAAATGCTTCGCTACCCCACACATGTAAATTTGATAACATGGATTTTTGTACACTCCATAAATCATATGGAATACCATTTATCGATTTAGTTGGTACGTGGTTTAGTATGTGTGTTGCTGTTTGTAATGCATATCCCCAAAAGGATAATGGAAGACTCACATGACTCATCATTGATCTCACCATGTGCAACAGGGTGCGGTTCCTCCTTTCACTTACACCATTTCACTAAGGCGTGTAAGGAGGAGTGATTCAAGATAGAATCCCAAACTCCCATAAGAAATCAATGAAGTATTGATTAAGATATTCTCCTCCTCTGTCTGAGTGGAGTTTCTTAATCTTCTTACCAAGCTGGTTCTCAACTTTATTATTGTATTCTGTGAATCGATCAAAAGAATCTGACTTATACCTCATTAAATAAATATATCCATATCAACTAAAATCATCAGTAAAAGTTATGAAGTACAGGAACCTACCCCTTTCTTCAACTGGAAATGGTCCACACACATTTGTGTGAACTAATTATATAAGCTCTTTAGCCCTTTCACCTTTCCCACTAAATGGGGATTTGGTCATTTTGCCTTGTAGACACGCATGACATACACCAAGTGGTTTTAGTTTGAAAGAATCTAAATACCCATCTTGATGTAATTTTTTCAAATGTTTCCCATTTACATGACCTAGTCAGTGATGCCAAAGTTGGGTGTGGTATTAGTCATGTGAATTAACTTTGTCATCGATTTCCATTAATTGGTTCATGTAGTCTAACGCATAAAGGCCGTTATATAAATGTTCCCTACCAAAACAAATGCTATCTTTATAAAATTAGCAACATTAATTTCCACACTTAAAGATAAATCCATCAGTATCTAATTTGGATACTGAAATAATGTTTTTGGTTACAGAGGGTACATAATAACATCCTTTTAATACCAAGATCATCCTAGTAGGCAATGTGAGGTGGTTGTCTCCGATAGCTATAATAGCGAGTCTGGCTCCCTTGGCTACTCACAGATCTACCTCTCCTCGGTCAATATTTCTTAATCTACTTGGTTTCTATGTTTGGATGTATATATGAGAATCACAAGTAGTATCTAATACCCAATTAGTGGAAACATATAGATTGCATTTGATAAAAAATGCACCTAAAGCTTCCCCTTGCTTCCTTGGCTGGGTGCAGTTTTTCTTCTAGCGACCCTTCTTACCACATGCGAAATAAATAGCCTCATGTTCTCTTGCCTCCCCTTTGATCTTACTTTTCTTGGAAGGCCTTAAAGAAGATTTTGGCTTAAAGATCTTCACCTTCCCTTTCCTTTCATTCACCATAAGGACATAAGGATTTTCAAGCTTCATATCATTGTCCACTTGGAGAATGAGGATAATGAGATCAGATAGAGACTTCTCAATGTTGTTCGTATTGAAATTTACAACAATGTTAGAGAAGCTCTGGGGGAGTGATGCAAGAATGAAATCGGTACCTAGTTCTTCAGGGAGTTTAAACCCTAGAACCTCTAAGCGCTCAATGTATCTAATGAGCTTGACTACATGATGCCCATCTGGGGCACCCTCTCCAAGATTTCTCTGAAATAGAGCCTTGGAGATCTCAAACCTTTCATGTATTTCTCTCTCCTAGTATAGATCACGGAGGTGCTCGAGCATGCTATAGGCATCCTTGTCTACATGAGACTTCATGAGCTCACTAGACATTGATGATAGCATCAAACATTGAACATCGAGTGCAGCGTTCAAATGTTGATCATGGACTAGGAAATCTTCATCACTTGCCCCTTGGGCGGGAGAATCAGGAAGTGAGGACTCCAGCACGTAAAACTTTCATTCATGGTGTAGGATAACCCGAATGTGCCTAAACCATTCCTAAAATTTACTGCCGGTGAGGATATTTTCTTTATCCAGAATTGATTGCAGAGAAAATGTGGTTGACTAGTTTTTCATATTGATTCTAAAAATTAAAAGAGAAGATTTATCAATACCTTTTGATTATATTTTGTGAAAAATAATAAATGAATTTATTAATTCTCCCACTATTTTATCAAGTCCCAATGGCCCTCACCATTGAACTCGGAATATCCAGTTTCTATGACATTCTAGTGGCAAGGATCCATATTTACCTTCATATAACCCCAACAAGGGTTAGTCAAGATATTTAAAGGTATTTAGGTAGACAGGTCTTTGCCAACTGTGAGCTTACATTTCCTTGATCTGTTTAGTGGACTCCCCAATCCTGAAATCCTGACTTGGATTTCCTCAACGCTTGCCTCCATTTTACAATAAGTCCAGCAAGGTCCACTCCTCTTGATGTAAAATTTTTAAGTAAACCCAAAACTTTCATAAGATATTACTTTATAAAAGTAAGTGTCCCAATAAGGTTTGGTCAAACACATAATTTTTTTTTCAGTCTTTCCCTTAACCAAGTAACAGAAGGCTTGGTCTGACTTAATATGGTATTTGAGGGATTTTAATCCTTTATATGTAGTTTCACATTATCACATCCTTGTTAATATTAAGTGATGCTTGCTTAAGTGATTAACCATGTTCTGATAATGTTTACGCATAGTCCGGTTTTTATTTTATTCCATCTTTTCATTCTTGTTTATTTCATTAATTATGTGATCGCGGCAACACATACATAATAAATAAACCATGAAATCAGACAGAAATAAAATAATATGGCATGATCATGAGATTCTATTGTTTAGCTTATCTAGTGGTTTTGATAAGCTAACCCTAACCTAAGGAAAAACACCTTGAACCTAATGGTTTGTGTTTTGCAGCTCCCACCTGTCCACCTTTGTATCTTCTTGGGTTGGTTTCGCCTCAACTTTGGATTTTGAACCATCTCTTCTGGCTTGAGAGATCTTCCATTACATGGGGTTTAAATTAAAGAAACCATGGGAAAGCAGGCCCTACAATTTATTGGAAGAAGGCTTGTAGGCCAACAAATTTAAATAAATTTAAATGAAACCATACACACACAAAGGGTCTTCGGTCTATCTCATGATCATCCATAGCATGCAACGACATTTATGCATATTTAGAATTCACATTCTTTTAATAGTTCTATTATTTAATATAAGTAATGCTTGAATTCAATTAATTATGATCTTTTAATTAATCAATTATTCATCTTAAATTCCTTTATGAATTTCCTTGATATTCTTCTCATACATATTCATTGTACCGTGTCTTTTTACTTTTGAAGGAAACCTAGTAAAATTCTATTTCTGGAAAGTACACGGTGTGTAGGCTTTATTTAAATGGAGTGTATTTGTTTTCACCCTTTATCCAAAGTACACACTAGGGGATTTGGTAGGTTTTCTGTACTTTGGAATTTCTAGAGTACATGATGTGTATATTAATCTAACATGGTGTGTACTTCCTTGTTACGCGGTTACAAGCCTGGCAATCCCGTGTACGTGGTACAAGGCTTCTCCTTGTACACGGTTTCACCTGAGCTGGATCAGACTATATAGCATGTTGATCCAACATACATGCCGTGTATTCTGGTTTCCACGCACCGTTCAGTTCTGGTCAACACAGTGTAATAAATACTTAGGCATGCTCAATTCACACGACGTGGTTTGGCGGACCAGTACCGGTTCGTTAAACCTAAGTACACGACTTGTAGTTTTCACCACACACCGTGTATTCTTGTGTTGTATAGACATAAAGAGCGGATCCTCCGGATGAGTTCCTTATTTTTATTTTAATTAAAATTAAAATTAAAATGTCTTTTTTGTGATGTGAATATAGAAATGAAGGAGGAAGAACAGATCTCGTTCATTCAGTTTTATAGAATGATTTATCTCGAATTAAATCAAATATAAATGTGTAAATTATCAATGAAAATTAAATAATTATAATCAACATTGTAACCTCACTTTGATACCATTTGAAGGTTCCAGGCGCAGCGGAAGCTCATGGGTGGAAGTGGCCACTTGGCATCTTTTCATTTGCAATGATCAATCCAGGATCAATACGATGATAAAAGCCAAACTCCATGGATCGAATCACAAAAATAGACAATTAAGAAGTATAGTCTTGAAACCACAAATGAGTATCATCAGAGGTTGATTATAATTAATTTAATTAATTGACAAGAAGTACCTTTTATTACGTTCTTTATTAATTGATATTTCTGATCACATTCCGATGTGATTCATCATTGTGTCGTATAAGCTAAGTGTAGACTTCCTCTAGCGGTAATCCAAACGTGCACCACATATCTTTGGATGTCACCAAAGGAGTCTCTGGGTGCTAGCATGGAGAAACCTTTTCTTATGTTGTCCTCCTTAGATCGTCTTGATCCGATAGAGGAGGATCTCTCTCAGTCTTAAGAGTGTTCTTGGAGGAAAGAGTTCTTTCAGCCTTGAAAGGATTCTCCAGAATTTTTGTGCACAATGATTAATGAAAAGTGTTGGGGTTGTGAGGATATGTATAATCGGGTTTGAGGTTATAGAGTTATGAAAATAAATAAATGTGTTACGCATTTTATTTATTTAATTAACTCTTATTGAAAACCCCCATGTCAAATCATTAATTCCTTGACATGTTCCCATGGTGATTATAATAAATATCATTTAATAAAACAAGATTATTTCCTCAAAATCCTGACTGGAAAAACTACACGGCATGTAATTATTAATACACGGTGTGTACTTGTTTTTCATAAAACTACACGGCGTGTAATCATTAATACACGACATGTACTTGTTTTTCATTTCTTTCCAAAATGAAAACTACACGGCATGTAATCATTAATACACAGCGTGTATGTCTTGTTTTCATTTTATTCTTCCTCTATAATTAAAATGATTTAGGATTCCTTGAATAATTATTAAACCATGTATGAGAATAATCTTTATTTTACTTGAGATACTTGGATTCACTTAGTGTGTGACCCTCTAGGCCTCTTTCTCGTCAGCATTAGGCGGGCTTGCCTAAAGTCCAAGATTACTGTCTAGTAATGGGTCAAGGCATCCAAGAGAAAGAAGTTGATTCCAAATTTACATGTCACCTCATATGAAAACTTACCATGTAATTTAATCCCTTTGTCTCAATATGTCATCAAGCAGGTTTCATGGCTGTGTCATAAACCTATATGCTTGATCTGTCATTCTTTAAATTCCAGAAATAAACTCTTCGTTACACAATGGCCATGGAATTTGGGTGACAGTTCTATTTTAATCAAAGGTCCCGAGATATCTACTTCCATAAATATGGAAGGGACAAATCCTTACTTGACTTATCCATTAACAACATGTCATTCGTGAAGCACCCAACGTACCCTACTTCCCACCAACTGTCTTTATGATGGTTTTCATCAGAAAATCTAAGTGTGCGAGTCATGACATGAGTTAATGATAATCTTACAGTCTAAGGACCATTACACATGCTCGTAGATAATAATTTCCAATGACACCAAGACATGCTGAATTACTACTGGCGGGTTTGTTCTCATAATCTCCCATCTTGGAGATTACCAAGTGCGAACTCCATGAGAGAGAGTCTCATCTTCTTACGAGTACTCTCACATAATAGTCTATATACTATGTGTCCTATCATAGTATGTCATCCAACTTTAGAACATTATTTAAGAATATTATTATAGAATTTCAAGGTTCTCATCATAACGGGGATCTGCAATGACCTTATTAATGCAACAAATATTCCATGAAATTATTATATTATAGTCATGTAGAACAATGAACAATATATAATAAGTGTATATTAATGTAATCAAAGTACAAAAAGTTAGTTCTTAGGACACCAAATATAACAACTCAAGCTCTAAAATCTTATAAAGATAAGATATAACATCAAGAAAAACATCTTCAAGACTAGATGGATTTCAGAAGGGGATAAGAACACAAAATTTTTTAATTCTCTTAAAAGGATCAGAAGAGCTAATATACCCCTTTCTTTACTCAAATATGGAAGTAGTATTTTGGAAGAAAGATCGGATCTTTCTAATCACATTGTCTCCTTATACATTGAGATTTTCAATGGCACCCCTAAGACATAATTTCCTCGAGATAATATCATCCTGAAAATGATTACTAAATAGGACATCCTGATCCTTTATACATCACCTCTGGATTGTGAAATCAAGGAGGTAGTATTTGGGATTAACAGGGATAGATCTCTAGGCCCAGACAGGTTCACTAAATATTTTTTTCAAACTTATTGGGATACTATTTAAAATGAAGTCAATCAACTTGTCAAACAATTCTTCAAGGGGAGAGTCTTCAACCTGGGGTTCAATGCTCAATTCATTTCTCTCATTCCTAAGGTTGATAATGCTAGTGAGATAAACCAGTTCAGATCTGTCACACTGGTCAACACCATTCACAAAGTGATTATTGAAATCCTTTCTAACTGGCTTGCCAGAATCTTGGGGAAAATAATCACTCAGAATCAATTTGGATTTGTGAAAGGTAGGCACATCCATGATTGCTTGCTCACTGCTTCAGAGTGTGTGAACCTGCTCAAAAAAAATTCTGAGGTGGAAATGTGGCCATTAAGATTGATATTAAAAAACAATTTGACACAATGGATTAAGGATTCATTGGAAGAGTTCTGATTGGATTTGGATTCAACATGATTTTCATTCGATAGGTCAAGAATCTTCTAGAATTGGATCAAGTATCCATTATTATAAATGGTTATCTAGAGGGATAATTCAACTGATCAAGGGGCCTAAGATAAGGGGACCCTCTATCAACAATCATTTTTTCCATTTCTAAAGACTACTTGAGTAGACTTCTTATGGACATGGTTGACAAGGGAGATCTTAGGGTCATCCAAGCAGGCAGAGGTACTACTACTCCCTCTCATCTTTTATTTGCTGATGACATTGCCATTTTTACATAGGGAGACAAGAGGAACATATACAATCTCAGAAGGTAACTCCAGCACTATGAAATTTTTTTTGGGTAATCTATCAACTAGGAAGAGTCATTCATATATTTTGGCAAGAACATTTCAGTGTCAATTAAGGCATGTATCATCAATGAATTTAGTCTCAAGGAGGGATCCCTTCCATTTAATTACTTGGGTGTTCCCTAGTTCTAGGGAAAACCTAAGGCTCCCCACTTCTCAATTATTATTGATCAAATTAGAATAACTCTTGCTTCCTGGAAAGGGAAATCCCTATCAATGGAAGGCCACATATTCCTTGTGAAACATGTTTTCATATCTAAACTTTTCTACTAATTTATGGTGCATCTTTGGCCGATTTAGCCCCTCGAAAAGTTCAACACGATGTTGAGAAACATCGTGTGGAGTTGAATTTTTTTGGAAAAGTATATCATCACCAACTCATGGAAAAAGTGTTGTCTTCCTTATAAATTTGGAGGACTGGGGATCAGAAATCAGGAACTGTTTAATCAGTCTTTTTAGGACAAAATTATATGGAGACTCATTAACAACAATTCCTATGATTTGGGTCTTCTTAATGAATAGATTCTGGACAGACTTATTGCTGGAAATTACAGATATCTGGATTCCTCAATTTGGCCTGGTTGCAAGCAGATTTATCAAAAGATCATCAACCATTCCTAATGGATTGATAATGCTTAGTCATCCTTAAATTTCTAGTATGACAACTAGACAAGAGAACCCCTTATTAACAAGGTTAATGATAACATAGGTGGAATCAATCACAACATTCAAATATGGGATTGTCTGGAAGAAATGGGAGCAGTCTAGGATGATATTTCTTCACTTGTAGAAAATTATAACTTCATTCATCAAAAAGATATTATCTTATGGAAGGGGGATTCTATGGCACTATGGACATGAAAAGTTTCTACATGAACTTGATACAAGGACACACCCAATGGATTAGTATATGGAACAAGAAATGACTATCCCCCTCTAGGTATACTCTAATCTGGAGGCTGTTATAAAATAAACTCCTAGTGGACATGAACCTATAGAAAGTTGGTATATCTATGTGCTCCAAATGTGTGCTTTTTCACCAACACAGGGAAGATATTAATAACCTATTCCTCAACTGTAAAGCAATTATCTCTTTATGGAAGAATGTGCTGCAAATCTTTAACATGAATGTCACCCAAACAGACTCCATCTGCCCTTTCCTTGTGGAAATTCATTTAATGCCTCACGCAAAGTAGATCACAGTCCTACTCAGAACTACTTTTCTTGAGCTTTTTCATGCAATCTAGACATGCCGGAATGATATTATTCAAAATTGTGTGCACTTCAATGTGGATATGACTATGAAGGAGTTCCTTGTTTCAATACAACATGCTAACTCACCATATGATGAAAAATTTAGTAACACGATTGCTTATTTTCTAGTGCATTGACATCTTCAAATCCCAGGTAACTTTCCCACACCTCATGGGAATCTGGAAGTTTTCTGGACACCCCCTTTGGATATTGGATCTAATGCAACATTGATGGTGCCTCTAGAGGCAACCCAGGCCTGTCAGGATATGAACCTATCTTCAGAGATTGCAATGACGACATGATTTAATGCATTTATGGTTCATGTGGCATATCTACTGCTCTGTATGTGGAAATTATGGGCATTATTATGGCCATTTACATTGCTGGAAAAAGAGGATGGAATCACCTTTGGCTGGAAAGTGATTCCTCCATGATTGTGCAAGAAATAAGATGAGGTCAAGGTCACTTATCTTAGAAGATGACAGCTTGGTGGATAAACTACTTGGAATGTTTGTCGCATCTGAATTACTTCATCACTCATACATACAGGGAATCTAACTACATTGAAGATGGGTTAGTGAACAAAGGGATCAATGCTGAAGAAAGTGTTTACTCAATCATATTGTCTGCTGACATGACACTTCTTCTAATACATGATAAGTGTAAAATTACCTCTTTCAGACTCCTGTAACTTTGCCTCTTTTTTCTTAATACAATGTCCCCAATGCTCAATTTTATAAAAAAAAGTGGATCTAGCATAGTATAAGAGTCCAGTATGACATTTCACATGTATCACACCTAATTTTATTTAATTAATCCTTTATTTATCTATTTAAAGTATATAAAGTTATTAGGTTATGTTTCAGGAGGTTTATAGGAATTTTGACATGTTTTGGGGGATTTTTTAGAGGTGCAGGATTTAAGAAAAGTTAGTGGAAACCATGTAGAACCTTCCAAGAAACCGTGCAACTACAATAGTAGGCATTGGGTAGGTGTTCAGTTAGGCACATGGTTTTTCCAAACTGTGCAGACACCCATGAGAAACCCTAAATTTTTAGATAGTGGGGTTTAATAAGGTTGGCACAAGGTTTTTATAAATATACAAGAAAACCATGTATGGGATGGTTAGAGGTAGTGGCTAGCCCACAGTTTTACTAACCTTATTCCCCAACCACGCACTGTGAAAATTTAGATCTGAAAATTCTGGGTGATGTCTCAAACCCATATGCTAATCAAGTTACCCCAAGCCCGGTTGACCACATGGACTCAAACACATCTCCCTGGATGCTAGAGGATTCCGACTAGTAGCGAGGGCCTAGGGTGTGTCCATGGGGAGAATATTACCTCATTACTAGATTGCATGACAACGGATAAATAAAATTATAGGTAAATAGAGGAAGTAATATAAGTAATCTTATGGAACAAAAAAAGAATAAAAGAATAATCATAAACAGGTGAAACTGATAAGAAAATAAAAAAGCTAATCATGATACATGTCATTTCACTATAAAACTAGAGAACAAAAATACTACAAAAGAGGCTATACATTCTATAAAAAAGTAGAAAAAAGAAACCAAAAACTATCTAAGCATCTCGAGCCCCCACTTGATCATTTTCTACCCAGCTCCATCCTAATGCAAGAAAGAAATAAAGTGTCCAAAGTGGTATGCTTCCCTTTGTCAACACCTGCATACATGTAATATTCCCAGGTGGTAATGGAGGATCATATAGGGTGTGAGATAAATATCAGTATTCCACCAACAATGATGTCTATAACATCCAGTTTGTGTAATATCAACTAAAACAATGTGAAAGCATGAATATATACAAGTAAAGAAGCATAATAACATAAATACCCAAGTACCTACTTCTACCCTCAAATGGTGTATGGACATGTAACCATTTCATTAATTAATTAATTTCTAGTTTATATAAATAAGTCATGTCAGGTAATACTAGCATTTAAATAATAACATAATAATAACAATAATGGATCCAAGTTATAATAAGTCATCTATAATGATAATAATAAAGAGGATCCAAGGTAATAACCAAGGCATCCCGACCTCAGGGTTCAAGCCAAATTAGGAAGTAACTATAGCTTGGTTATATGGGAAGAGTGTAATATAAGGGGAATCACCCAAGGAATTCCACAATAATTATTCTAACCAAGTCCACGGAAATCATCCGAGGTAAAATAGGATAAGCAGTGAATAGGCGCAAGGGTGTAACAAAGGTGCATAATGTTCATGGAAGTCATGCTGGATACAAGGAGTGTATCCAAGGCATCATATAATAATAATGGAAGGATCCTATGGTGTCATACCGGGTATCCAATGATAGACAAGTATCAGGTTCCAAGGTGGGTCTCACCCTTGGAAACCGACATCCTTGAATCAGAATGGCATCCACGAGTGCTCAAGGAATTCCCTTGGGAATCTGAAAGCTAACTAGAGTCCGAGCACTCCTATTTTAATTTCAATTCCCACATACATTAGGAATATTTTATTTAATTCATTTAATTTATTAGCCCATGTAATAGTCATGAAATTTAATAGGTTAAGAGGTTCATTCCATGCCTTTCATACAAGTGATAAGGAATTTCAAGGACATGCAACCATTAATTAATTCATATATGTCATAGTAATTTAATATAGTTTACTCCACAACCTTCCATT
The DNA here is from genome assembly GCA_963277665.1 of Viscum album. Lineage (NCBI taxonomy): Eukaryota > Viridiplantae > Streptophyta > Magnoliopsida > Santalales > Viscaceae > Viscum > Viscum album. The sequence goes on along the minus strand of OY728137.1, from coordinate 1,073,835,962 downwards.
ATACATGGAGGGGGGGGGGATACAGATGTGAAACCGATCCATTCATTTATAATCTATTAGGCCAAGTTATACATATACATTATAATTTTAGTTTCCATTTAATATTGATTTATCAAGTTGAATCACTTACCTTATAAGGGTCAAGTGGGAATAAAACATGGTACTAGCCATTTATGAATTCAAAATTCATCGAATAAAAGGGGATCACCATTATTAGGGTCAATCCATACACCCTAATGGTAGAGTAGATGAACATATCAAACCACTAAAATCCCAAATATGGAAAACACCCTATATGGGAAGGTCTTCATTGAGGTCACAACGTCAAATGATGGATATAATATTCAATAAGAGTCCTAGAATACATTTATAACAACTATAATCAAGACACATTAATTATAAAGGTGACCCTTGATGAAATCAGTGTGCACATATGACAATTTATAAAATGTTGAATCTTGAGGGATGAGTTATAGGCCATTTACCTTGTACACATATGAATCTCTTCATTGAGTATCAATATCTAATTTTTCATAGATTAGAAGATATTTGAAGACCAAATCAATTCCCTGAAAATAGGGAATATGAGCATACATTTAAATAGCATCATTGATATAAATAATAATGATGAACAACTAAAAAGTAATTAATATCTTACTAGAATGAATCCAATGGGTTGAACAGTGATTCAAACAGACTATAGATGGATTAATTAGATATATTTATATATTAGGATTTAAGAGGTAGTAATAAGAGAAAAAGAGGGGTGTCTATCCATTGGAGAAGAAAATAAATAAAGGGGGTTGTTTAAATCATAAAATTTAAGGGAATTTTCATAAAATCACCCAAAAATAGGCACCACATAGCTAGAAGACATGGTTGGCCAAACCATGTGCTAACTATGCACCTTCTACTATAGGGAGGGGAATACCAAATAGTTAGGATGAATGATTATAAAAAATGTGTTCCAATCATTCAAAACACCTCTAAAACATGTATGAATTTTTTTTCATGGTTGTGAAACTTCTGGCACATAGTTAGGTCAAACCGTGCACCTAGTATCACCCCACTATCTAGCAGCACACTGTTAGAAGTAACTATGAGGCCTTCCCCACATGATTTCTAATAATTTTGCGTCCAACCTATTTCACTCAAAAATTGGGTTCTGGGATCCAAAAAAGTCACTAATCACCAAAGACACCCATGGACTCATTAACAATCTGTATAAGGTCCAAAATAAGTAATTATACCCAAATTAAAAAGATCCATACCTAAGATAAAAACTGGGTTCTTAAATTGTGGATATAACTCAGTTTACCCCCTTTATGACATGTTTTCTCCATAATCCAACCCTAACCCAAATTACGCTTCCTCCCAAGGCAGTAGACAACTTTCCTTTTGATCCGGAAGCGATCCATATGTGAATCTAATTGCTTCAAAGGCTTGAATTCTTTGGTAAGTGCTCATTCTTGGTTGTTTTCCTTAGAATTCTTATTCTTCAATCTCATTAAATCATGGATCCAATCTGATGGGGATGTATACATGGTGTGTGATGACAATCATGATGACATATGGTTGTTTTGGATTATGGTAACAAGATCTAAGAACATTTATTAGAGTTTCAAGTTGAGTCTTTGAAGTTTTGTGTCGTTCTTTATTTTCTCCAAAAATTGAGAGGTAGGTGGCTTCACTATCGACTCTTCTTATTTATAACTTGAAGTATTTATTTTAAATTAGTTTAGTTTCTTGAATTGAAATGTGATTTTTATGTGTGATTATTTATATAAAACTTATTTAGCAATGGTTTTGTGAAATTATGGATATTGGTTTGTTTTTCAGAAAATTTATTTCATATATGATTTTAAAATGATGATATTAAAATTATTGTTTGATTTTAATGCATGGAAAATGGTTATAGCATTATTTTAAGTAAAACAAATGTTTTATTGAAATGTATTGGCATGAATTTTGGCATACATGGTTTTTTGTAAAATGGTTTTGGAATGGTTTTTGTGTATACTTGGTGGTGTGTGTTCATGTTTCATACGAGGCTTGGTTGCAATTTAACTTGGTTATTGGTTTAAAATGTGTAATGGAATATGGGATTGGTTTCCTTATGATGAATTGGTAGATTGATGAGAGACTGATCATGAGTATGGAACTGTTACCTATGCATGCATTTGTATATGTATGGATGTGTGGAATGGGTATTCAAATGGATTTGATAAAGGTTTTTATGGATGTGAAATGGTTTTACATGAAACATCTATGGTTTTGATATCAACTATTGAGATTTTTTGAAATTATTTCTTGTAAAATTTTTATATAATTTTTTTATATATATTTTAATAACATCTTCTATCATAGTGGTGTGAGTTGAAAAGTAATTGGAGAAATCCTATTGTGTTTTATAATCACCCCCTACTTGGGAACTTTGGTGCATTTGTGGATATTTTATATCAGGATACAGGTAAAAGAAATTCATCTCATTTCTTTGGTGATGCATCTTGATACCATGGAATGGCTTGTAATTTGGATCTTTGATCAATTTGAGAGTTTTTGAGTTGATGTCTTTGATGTTTCATATTTTTATTGGTTTTGGTTTACACTTTTTACTCAGATATTGGTATTGGTTTCTGCATTTTACTATGGTATAGTTTGGTTTGGTTTGGTTTCTTTGAGTTGTGTTTTGTACTCATGCATCGTATAGTGGTTTGTTTGTTTATTGTTATCTTGGTTTGGATATTTATTTTCAAAGGTAAAATCATCCCCCAATTATTTATGAATCCCTTGGAATTTATTGTCAACATTTTGTGTCTTGGGGATGTCACTTAAGGCTAGTAACACACACCCACTTCTTCCCAAGCCAATGGGTGATGGGTAGGATGTTACAAAATGGTATCTGTTTATTCGGTCATGGAGTTGGAAAATAATTCTTCTTAGCCCTTGAGTTAGGTTGGTAACAATGATTAAGATCATCTGAACTTGGAATATATATCATAAAAAGTTGTATCTAACTTATTTATGTTGACCTTCATGTTACTAGGGAGTTTGGGTACATGAGTGTTTTAAGACACTTCTAGGAGTTTTTACGACATCGTTATGAGTTTAACCAATGAGAAGATTATGACATGAATTGATAGAAATGACTTCACACTAGGAGTGAATAATTTATTTTGAGTAATTATTTATTATTTTGGAAAAAAAGTTTTGATTTTTAAGAATAGTTGAAATTGGTTTGATTTTCAAAAATCATGGGGGATTTTTTAAAAATGGTTTGAAAATGAAAATTGTTGAATTTTGGAAAGCCTTGTTGTGATATGTGTGATGTTGTAAATTTGAAATTTTTAATCCTTTAGTTTATTATAAGTGATATTAAGTGGATTTTTTGGTAATAGATAATGGAATTGGGTAGGCATCATTGAAACTAAAAGAAAGAGGATTCTGAGAATAGGGTTGCACCTGACTCATAGGTGAACCAATAGTTGGTCCAAATCATCATTTAGGCTTTTCAAATTGTTGAGTTGGGACTATGATGAAACACTCTATATATGATATTTTTCCTCCATATTATGGATTTTATAGAGATGGTTAATAGAGATATAATAGAGGAACAAGATACTATTGAAAATCAAAGTGGAGGAAGTATGGTTGTCTTTATGATAATAGGTGGGAAATCTAATGATGAAAACAAGCAGAAGAGGGAAACCTATTCTCAAGGGGTGGTATGTCTCAAAAACCATACTATGGGATCAATAAACTTAAATAATCAACCAAATAGTAAACTGAGATGTTTTTAGTGTGGTTCTTTTAACCATATTGAGTGAGATTTCATGACACCACCTATATCACGACACAATTACAACCAGATGAGGAATCTTTAATGTTATTGTCACAATGCTCCAAGTTTAGGTTCTAAGGACACATATAATGTTTTTAAAACTTAATATGATTCAATGGGACGAGTTTACAAGAATATATCTCATTAGATAAACCAAGAAATCCATGATGATTCTAGGAATACCATGACTCCTCAACTAGTGAAATCTCAATAGGGTAACGAAGAACAAAGTGAAGCGAGTAAGAAATTGTATAGAGATGAGAAAGTGATTGTGGATGATCAATCTAGATCATTGATGGTGAGAGGTATTATTATTTTAAATTATAACCTTATGAAATATTTATTTAATATGGGTACAACCCATTCATTTATTACTTCTCATGATATTGATCATATTAGTTTACATGTTGAGATGATGCCTTCTATTTTGAAACTTCAAACTTCTCTAGGACAAAGAGAATGTTGACTCTTTATGGGAAAAACTTGTTTTATAACTATCAATGGGGAAGAATTGATTTGAGATTTCTCTATTCTTGATATGGATGTATATGACTTAATCCCAGTTATGGATTGGTTGACAATGGTCATTGATCACATCAATTGTTATATATGAAGGGTTAGTTTTAAAACTGATGATATCATCAAGTATCTATTTAGAGGATATAAGAATGTAAAGACAAGTGCATCAGACTTTTTGGAACCAGTGGTTGGAACTATTTCAAACTAGTTGGCAGTGTTTACCATGGTATATATGGATGATATCTAGAATAATGGTTTTCCAATAATGTTTTATCAGTTTCCCGATGTTTTTCTTGATAATTTCTCAGGGTTTCCACCCACAAGAGAAGTAGAGTTTATGATTGATATCTTAATAGATAATATTACTATCTCACTTCCATATTATCATATGGAACCAAAAAAATTAGTGGAATTGAAATTATAGTTGGAAGAGTTGGAATGAAAAGGGTTCATTTGGCCGAGTACGTCTCTATGGGCAACACCTATTTTATTTGTGAAAAAGGTTGATGAAACTCTTAGGATTTTTGTGGATTATCACAAGCTTAATAAAGTTATTATAAATAATAAATATACAATTCCACTCATTGATGATCTGTTTGATCAATTTAGGGGAGCCTTGTGGTTCTCTAAAATTGACTCTTGCTTAGGATTTCACCAATTGTGATTTTGGGAGAATAACTTTCAGAAGTAGATATGACCATTATAAGTACGTGGTTATGCCTTATGATCTTACAAATTCACCAAACATATTTATGTAATTGATGGATTGGATATTTCAAAGGTATATAGATTCCATTATGGTGGTGTTTTTGGATTATATACTGCTGTATTCTAGGGAAAAGGTTGAACATGAGAAATACTTGGAGATAGTGTTTGGTATCTTGTGGGATCATCATATATTTTCCAAATTATCATAGTGTGATTTTTTGATACAATATGTATGTTTCCTTGGACATTTTATCTTTAAAAAATGTGTTTCTAAAGATACAGAAAAGATAGTGACTATGATCTCTTGGAAACCTTTAAAGAATGTCTCTAAGACACACATTTTCCTTGGATTAACTTGTTATTACTAACATTTTATTCATGAATATTTATGAATAGATTCAATAATTAAATATTTGATGAGTAAAGTGTTCCATTCCAAATTAATGAGGAATTTCAAAAGTCTTCTCCAGAGTATAAAGTTCACATTAGATCAACACTAATCTTAATATAGCCAGAATCAGGACAAGGTTATGTGGTGTATTGTGATGCTTCAGGATCTGGGTTGGGATGTGTTCTCATGTAGGGAGATAATGTTTTTTCTTATGGATCATTATATTTATAGTTCCATGAGAATAAATATCCAACACATGACTTGGAATTATCTATTTTAGTCCATGATTTGAAGATTTAGTGTCATTATCTTTTTTTGTGAGAAATTCATGGTGTTTACGAATCACAAGAGCTTGAAACATATTTTCTCACAAAGATATTTGAATTTGAGACAAAGAATATGGAAAGAGTACCTTTAAATGTTTGAATTTGAATTGATGTATACATCATGTAAAGGAAATTCAGTTACAAATGCATTAACGAAAAAATTGTATAGCCAGTTTGCTAAAGAAACTTTAGATCAATGGCGGCTGATGTAAGTCATAATAGATATTCACTTGGATTGTGAAGACCAAGGCAGTGTTATGATTTTCTTTTTGATTTCTTTTTCACCTAATTTGGTCGATAAGGTTAAATAGGCACAAACATACGATTTTGAATGTGTTACTATGAGGTCAAAACTTAATGGCGGGGAGACCATTGAGGGATGGAAACTTGAAAAAAGTTATTTGTTGTGTTTTCAATATCGGATGGTCATACCTATAGATTATCAAGAACAAATCCTTCATGCTCATCACCATTTTATATGGTCTATTCTAATTAGAATAAAAAATATGTATAAGTCACTAAAAGCACAATTTTGGTGGGTTTGCATAAAAATAAAAGTGGTTGAGTTTGTTATGAGATACATAACTTATCAGTAGGTTAAGGCAGAGAACCAGTGACCAATGGGTATATTTTAGTATTTATCGATTACCATGTGGAAATGGGAGTAGATAGTTATGGATTTCATAAGAGGTCTACCAAGGATAGTTCATAAACATGATTACATATGGGTGATAATGGATCAACTAAAAAAGTAAGACCATTTCATCCCTATTTGTGAATCCAATACAGTGAAAGAATTATCGAAAATCTACATCTAAGAAGTTGTAAAGAGGCATGACATACTCATTTTGATAGTATCAGATAGAGACCCAAGTTTCATGTCTCATTTTTGGAAATCCTTATAGTAATATCTCATTACCTAGTTGACTATGAAAGTGGTGTATCATCCTCAAATGGTTTTATAATCTGAAAGGATGATATTAAATTTGGATGATATGCTTTAGGATTGTGTAATAGATTTTGGTGGGTAATGGAAGGAACATATACCGTTAATGGAGTTATCGTATATCAACAGTCATCAGACCTCAATACATATGGATCCTTTTGAATCATTGTATGAGTCTCCTTATCATTATCCACTTTGTCCGGTGGAAATAGGTGATACTTCACTAGTTTGAAAAATCCTTGTGAAAGAGACAAAAAAGAATGTTTAGTTGATCAAAAAGAGAATGGTGACAACTTAGAGTTTTTCAGAAATAATATGAGAATCCTCTTCAAAGGCTTTTGTTGTTTGAGGTGAGTGATCATGTGTTCTTGAGGATCTCTCCAAGGACTGGGAATCATCATTTTAGGAAGTAGATCTAGTTATATTTTTAATACATAAGCCCTTTTGAGATACTTGAAAAGGTTGGTGAGGCGGCATATCAGTTGGATTTTCCACCAAGTTTCAATTTAGTGTATAATGTGTTTCATATATCTCAATTGAAAAAGTATCACCCTGATTTAGACCATGTGATTCAATGGGATCACATTGACCTAGAGCAGGATGCTATGGTGGTTTGTGTACCACTGTGGAATATGAATAGGTAATATAAGGTCTTGTGTGGGAAAACATTGGTCTAGTGTGGGTTTTATGGAAACATGGTCATATTTATGAAGAAATGTGGGATCGTTAAAAGGAAATAGTTGAGAAATTACCCAAACTCTTTCAGAAAAATGGTGGTTTTGAACTTTTTGAGGACAGAAAGACCAATGGTGGAGAGAATGTAGCACCCCCGTTTCAAGTAATTAACCATTTATTTATGTATTTAAAGTATATAAATTTATTGGGTTATGTTTTTGGGAGGTTTGGAGGAGTTTTGACATGTTTTGAGAGCTTTTATGGAGGTTCACAGTTTGATAATGGTTATTAGAAATTGTGCAGCACCTCCCATGAAACTGTGCAACTAAAATAGTGATAATTGGTTAGGTGCATAGTTAGGTGAAATCTTTGGCCAAACAGTACTTATCCTAAGAGAAACTATGCATTGTTGGACAATGGGGTTTAGTAAGGTTGGATCACAGTTTTTCTAACAATGTGATCCAACCGTGAGAGGGGTGTTTAGAGGCATTGGCTAGTGCATTGTTAGCGAACAATTTTCCTAACCGTGCTCCATGAAAAGTTTGATCCAAAAATTAAAGATCTAACTATTTTTACCCCCTTTATGATTTTTCCCCTAATACAACCCTAACTATAATTACTCTTCCTCCCAAGGCTATTAAGACATTTCCTTTTGTTCTAGGAGTGATCTGTAGGTGAATCTAAGTGCATTGGAGGCACAATTTTTTGGTAAGTTCTTGTTCTTGGTTTTTTCCATAGATTTATTCTTCTTCCCTCACATAGAATCATGGATATAATTCATTGGGGATAAATACATGGTGTGTTATTATAATTACTATGAGATATTGTTGTTTTTATTTAAGGGAACAAGATATAAGGATGTTTATTGGAGTTTCAAGCTGAGTTTTTGAAGTTTTGTGTTGTTCTTTATTTTTTCCAAACTTCGATAGGTAGGTTGATTCAGTATTGAATCATATTATTTAGAAATTTAAGGATTTATTTCAAAGTGGTTGAATTTATTTAATTGAAATGTGAAGTTGATGTGTGATTATTGATAAAAAACCCCTTTAGTGATGGTTTTGTGAAATGATGGAAATTAGTTTGTTTTATAGAAAATTTATTTGATACATGATTTTAAAATGATAATTTTAAAATTATTCATTGGTTTTGATTCATAGAAAATTGTTGTAGTATTGTTTTCAATAAAATAATTTTTTATTTAAATGTATTGGCATGGATTTTGGTATACATGGTTTCTTGGAAAATGGTTTTGGCATGGTTTTTGGGCATACTTGGTCATGTGTGTTCATGTTGAATACGGGGCCTAGTTGAAATATGACTTGGTGTTTCGTGCCAAAGGTGTAACGGAACATTGGATTGGAAAAATTTTAATGACTTGGTAGATCTATGAGGGAATTCTCATGAGTATGTAATTTTCACATGGGCATGCATGTGTGGATATATGGATGTGTGGAATGGGTATGCCAAATGGATTTGAGAAAATGTTTTATGGTTGTTAATTGGTTTTCCTTGGAACTACTCTGGTTTTGATATAAAGAATTGAAATGATTTGAAATTGTTTCTTATAAAATGTTTTATATTAATTATGTTGAAATGTTCTATCCTATTAGCGTGATTTAGAAAGTCATTGGGGGAAATCCTACTAAGTTTTATACTCATCCCTTATTTGGGAACTTTGGTTCATTTGTAGATATTTTATATCAAGACACAGGTAAAGGAAAGGTATGTCATATCTTTAGTGATGCATACTAATACCATGTCATGGATTGTGGAGTTGGATCTTGCAGTAGGTTGGGAGTTTCTAAATTAATTTATTTTGTGTCTTTGAGTTTTATTGGTTTTGGTTTACATTCTTTACTCTAATATTGGTTATGGCTTCCAGATTTTACTTTGGTATAGTTTTGTTTGGTTTGATTTCTTTGAGTTTTTTTTGTACCCATGCATCATATAGTGGTTCTTTTGGTTATGGTTATCTTGGGTTGGCTTTTTATTTTCAAAGGGAAAATCATCCCCCAATTTTTTATGAAGCCGATGGAATTTATTTCTAGCCTTTAGTGTCTTGGAGATTTCACCTAAGGCTAGTAACACACACATGCCTCTTACCATGCTAATGGGTGAGGGGTGGGATGTTACATCACTACTTTTAGAGTTTAACTTAGTTTGGTAGTGCTCTATTGGAACACATAAGTGTCTCTAGCATAGTCTAAGGGATCAATATGATATATCCTCTTTCCACTTGGAAATGTGTGGTTTGAAAATATGTAACTGGATCTATCATAGTATAAGGGTACAATATGATATGGTTACTTGAGACATGATATCAGTGATTCATCCCGACTCAGGATAATCCACCAAAATTTTGGGTGATCTTTCTAGATAAAATCAAATTCACTTCTTGACAAAGATATATGGGATGACACTGAAGTAGGTTTGGATGAACTTAGGTGTCAACCTAGAGCTCAAGGTTTGGAAGGATTATTTGATGCACTGTATTAGTTTATTAAATTAATACCCCTGTTAATCTCTCTATTTCATGAACTATATACTCAAACTTGATTTATTTAGACACTGTTAGTGGTGGTCTAATGAGTTGTAATCTCACCCTGTTTGGGCCACTATTTGGTACCTGAACATATTTCATGGATGCAGGTTTGGAAAAGAGTAAGGGGACTTTTGTTGGATTATTTCTTGCTGGATGGGTTAGAGTTTGGAGATATGACCAACGTAGGGATCAGGGATGGGTATTTTGGATACTTTTATATATTCTTTTTAGTATTTTATTTTTATGATATTCAGCATGTTGTTTAGTTACATTTCACCTAGACATTACATGGTCCTGGCATTGAAAAATTCATTTCATGCACTTTTTCACATGACCCATGATAATATAATCAGTTATAAAATGCATGTCAAGTTTGAGTAGAAATGTGTCTCCGTGGAAAAATAATAAGAAGATTGTATTTCCATGTGAAAAAATACTTATCATACTCCAAGGGATGGATATTACTTATAAATACTACCCAATATGAGGGAATGGTGAAAAAATTATACTATAGTTCATATAATATAGAACAAGGGCATAATTTTCTTTTCAGGCTTTAATTTTACTACTTTCAGGGTAAAAAAGGACTTACATATCAAAAGTTATGGTCGTTCGAAGTCAAATTTCATTTTAGATTGAATAGAAAATTGAAAAGGTATAAAATCACACATATCACTTTACTCCAACTGTATAGCTCTTCACACAGTTTTTAAAACACTCATCCCAAAAACTGAAGTCATTTACAGTTCAAGGTGGAAAAAACTAAAGTCTTTTTTAGTCTAAGGAATCATTTTATAACCCCTTTATAGAAAATAATTTACTTTGAAAAAATCTTACAAGGCCAACCCTTTGTGAGACTACTATGAAGAACTCCTACGCGACCACCCTCCTTCGGGAACCTCTATGGGACTGCCTATTTCTATGTGTCTAGTAGTTCTAGAAAAGAGGTTATTAATAACTTCTTATAAATAACAACATTTTCGTAGGAATATAAAGATTCTATGGGGTAGTAATAGGAATATGAGAGAGTGGATTTTGGAGAAAGCATTGGCAGATAGTAGGTGTACATTCTGTATATGGATTGTAATAGATCTATTCTACAAAAATTACTCAGGTAAAGTTATAGAATTTAAAATAGGGTATGGACTTTGTGAAGCAATCTTGTGAAGGACATCCACAAAATAATCCCTTCATGAAGCATGTTAGGACAATTTCTATGAAATCCCTTGTGTCATTTTCAATACATAACATTATTTTATGACCTCCCACATAAAGAAACAATCACTTTTGGAATTCCTATGTGATATTCCCTATGAAAAATTCATATGTGGACCGCCTATATGAAGTGACTATAAAAATTCCCCTATGCAGCCATCCCTATATAGAAAATTCTATGTGCCCGGCTTTATACACCCATTCGCAAAACCCTTTGCACCCAATGGTCCATATCGTAGGGGGTGAACCCTGACACCCCACTTGGGATTTGTGTCAAGATTTAGTTCCAAACCTCGGGCTTGGTCCCTTCTCTACCGTCACTGACCCCCATGAAAAATGGAGTGTCACACTATGAAAATTTTAGACAAGGTTGATGACTTTTTTGGTTTCAAAACACACAACCCAACCTATCATCCCTCAATTAGCCATGATTTGAGATACTATTCATGGTTATCAAATTCACCATGAGTTGATATACTCTTCATAATTTCAGAAATATGGATATCCTCTAAGGTATAATCACCATATAAACCTTTAATTACCATGATTTGAGATACTTCTCACAGTTCTATAAATATGGGAATCCTCTTAGGTATAACACCCATCCAAAGCTTAATCATAATGAGTAGAGATACCCTTCACAGTTCTAAAAAAATGGGAATCCAAGCCCCAACCAAACCTCAAACACCATGAGTCGAGATACTCCTCATGGTTCTAAAAATATGGGTATCCTCCTAGCTATAATCACCATTCAAACCATTAAATTACCATGAGTTCATATTATTTTCATGGTTCTAAAAAAATGATAATCCTCTTTGGTGTGAGCCCCATCCAAACCCCTAAATTACCATGAATTGAGATTCTCCTCATAGTTCTATAAACATGGGCATCCTCCAAGGTGTAAGCCCCATCTAAACATCTAAACTACCATTAGTTGAGATTCTCCTCATGGTTCTAGAAACATGGGTATCCTACTAGGTGTAATCCCCAAACAAACCTCTAAATTACCATGAGTTGAGATTATCCTCATGGTTCCTAAAACATGGGCATCCTCCTAGGTGTACGCCCTAACCAAAACTCTAAAGTACCACGAGTTGAGATTCTTCTCATGGTTCTAGAATCATGGGAATGCTTATAGGTGTATTCCCCAACCAAAACTCTAAATTAACATGAGTTGTGATTCTAATCATGGTTCCAAAAATATGGGCATCCTCCAAGGTGTAGTACCCAAACAAACCTTCAAATCCCATGGTATGTTCTCATGTGATGTGACTGATCTTCTACTATATGTTGTTTCTGAAAAAAATCATGATTATCATGATCTTAGAGATCTATCATGATCATCAAATAATTATTATGAAAGTTCCTTTATCATGATCCACTTTTATTGAGGTATTAGTCCTAACTATTCTGTCAAACTATGTAGTCCTTAATTCCTATTCATAACATGATATGTAGGGCGCCTCTTTGAGGCCCAAACCCAATTTCATTTCCCATTTAACCAAACCTACATCAAACTATGTGGTCTTTGATTCATGTTCTTAAAATGATATGTAGGAAACCAATTGGAGTTCTGATCCCAATGTCATTTTCCCTTTACCCATTACATCAAACTATGTGGATTTTTATTCCTATTTTCACAAGATACGTAGGATGCCTCCTATAAGTTCAATCCCAATTCCAAAACACCAACTGCCTCCCTGGATGAGAATAAACTATAGAGAACCCAATTAGTCATCTTTATAACAAAGTATCATGAATTAGTATGAGAATATAGAGAACCTATAATGCATATAGAGGTTTACATTAAACTTATAGTCTTGATAAGATCATTAGAACAAGGGTAACCATTCCTGCACTAGGATATGGGAAGGATTCACGAACACATCTTAAATATATAAGAGATTCATGGAATAGGAAATAATTCCCTCAAAAAGGGTGTGATGAGCCTGACCTACCATCCTCTTAGCCAATGTGTTTTCTAAGATTTCATTGTAAAAATCCAAGTGACCACATGCCTTTAGAAAATAGGTCCGTATTAACTCAAAATGAATACTAGCGTGAAATCCATTGAAAAAACATGGTCTTTATTATTATTATTAGATCATTTATATTTTCCATTTATTATTCTATGGTTTCATGCTTAGTTATTTATATTATTTCTGCTGTTATTTCAACATTGTATCAGAGGGTATAGTATCCCCATTATATTCCTTACACCCTCACTACTAGTCGGAAGCCTCTGGCATATGGGGAGGATCACCTGAGGTCACGTAACCCACCCGAATCAGTCATCTGAGGGAGAAACAAAATGGGGATGTTACAAGTGATGAGTTTAACTTTTATTTATTGGTATCAAGTGGTAAATAATTAGGAAACTAGTTTAGAACCATTGTACTCAGAAGTTATGATATAATGTGACAACGTATGTTATAATATCCATTCTATTTTATTGAGAGACTCCTTTCCATTCATCATCATTTATATGTAAAACAAACATATTCATTACTTATAATATCAATAATTCAATAAAGTTTCATGAAATAAATAAATGTAATATAAAATCATCAATAAATGATTAGAAGACAATATCAATTCTAAATTTACAAATTCAAAAAAATGGACTTGTATGAATTATATGTAATGTTTTGAAATGAATACTTTTTTATTATATTTAATTATTTATTATATTTATTATTTCATTATAGGGAAAATATACATGTGCCTCCCATTCTAATTACTATGAAAAATCCACCCCCAATATGATTTCCTAAAAACCTAAAATGGTCATTTAGCTGAATGTGATGATGGTTTAACTAATATAATAATATTTGGAATGAAGAAATTATAAAAAATGAAAATAAATTATATTTAAAATCCTTTTTTAAAAAAATTATAGGACCCAATTTCATATTTTTAGGACGTGATAACATTATCTTTAATAGAAGAACGATTTAGATTTTTTGAAATTCTTTCTCACTTTCCCGATGAGACTTATAGTCACTTTGTGATATAAAATGATTCAAATATGTAAATTAAGAACCATTCACTGGTTACTAAAAAACTTTCATTAATAATTACCTATCATAAATGATGAATTTTGATTAGATAATAAAATAGGGGATGAGAAAAAGACACACTAGGTGTGGATGAATGGAATGTGGAGTCAAAATTAAGGGGAGGTTGACAAAAGGAAACTTGGGGTGGAATGGAATTAAAGTGGTGGATAAAATAAGGTGGTGATTAATAGTTGGTTAATGGAACCAAACCTAGGTAGTAACTAATGGCATGTAATCGAACTCATCGATAATAATGGAAAAAATACAAACAAACCTTGATTTTAGTTGACCATTTTAGGTTTACATGATATCAAATTCATAGTGGATGTTTCATGGTAATGAGAATGGTGGGTGCGTGTATCTTTTACCTACAATGAAATTAATAAATTTAATAAATAATTAAATATAATATAAAAATATCTATTTCAAAAAAATTACACATAATTCATAAAAGTATTTTTTTTTTAATTTTCAAATTTATAATTGATTGTTTTAAAACCATTTATCATTAATTTTATATCACATTTATTTATTTATTTCATGAAACATTATTGAATATTTAATACTATAATTAATAAATATGTGTGTTTTTTTAACAAACAATCAAAAAAATTCCCAATAGAAATTTAAATCCTTGAATGAAAAAAATTAAGCCACAAGGGGCATACATTCAAACAAAATAAAAATATTAGATGAGTTCTTAAACCTTACAATGTGGTGAGAAACCAAATTACCCCCATAAAATAAATATAATAATAATTATTAAAATTTTAATATCCACAGCAAACTGTTAAAAAAATGTTTTATGTTTTCAAATAATATTTTTTGATTCTATTTATACCACAAAAAATTAAATTAAATTTTATTATTATGAAAATATTGTTTCATAGGATAATATATTTTTTGGTTTTATTTGAGGTATTTTCTATTTTCATGTGGGACATCTTGTTTGGGATTTGGTGTGTTGGGTTTTGGAAAGGTCAGTGGGAGTTCTTTATGTTGGATTGCTTCCTTTTGTTGGATCATTATCATTCCCTAACTTTTGATCTTGGACATTGATTAACCCCAATCATGAAGATTTGGTGTGTGTATTTTTTATTTCTTGGTATTCTTTCTTGTCCTATGGATTAGAGGTGATCCAAAACACTTAATTCCCCTCATATGTGAAGCTTTGTTGTGGTTAGAGGTTTGTTTGAAGTCTATTATGCCAGCCTGCCATGCCATATCTTCGGATTTCCCACAACCACACACATTTACCTCTCATTTCTCAAGGATGAACACTCATTATTTTTATTTATGACCTCATCAATTATTTTCCTTTTCATGGTCAAATTTTTATCTATGAGGTATCCATGACTCTCCTACATTCCCATAAATTCCTATTTCATATGGGGGAGGCTTAGATAGAGAGAGATATAGAGTAAGATCTCCAAACTCTAATCTATGGTACCTTACACCCCACCATTCTAGTGATATATTCTAGTTGAGAGTTTGTATCCCATGACATTTGTGGTGGACCACAACCACTTCAAATAAAATCCAGCACTAAAATTTATAACTACCCAAGATAAATATATATTTATTTTATTTAATTTCCATAATTTAAACATTATATCTAAAAAATAATCACATAATCCCAATAATGTAAGGTTTAGTGTCTTTGAGGATCAAGTACATAAACTACTTATTTTTTGATACTTGCGATAAATTCTCCATAATTGAATCATACTATAATCTCTTATATAATTCTTATAAGTTATACTCATATTCATAACCTAGGGAATGGAAACATAAGAAAGGGGTTAGGTCAAATTCTCGGTAAGGAAAAAATTCATCAAAATTTCATAAATGGTTTTATGATAAGAATATAAAAAAACATGAACCAGGGAGAAATATCTTATTAAAATGATCATGGAATAATTATAGTTATTTATAAGGGATGATATAAGGCCATATAAACTCAAATAATAAAAAATATACCATGGAATAAGAGTAAAAGACAATAAACATAAGCCACATAACATAATAATAGGAATATTACATTGAATTGTTGAATAAGTATAGTAAATAATGACATTGTGAAACAAACTATATGTGATCATGTCTATACATAATCATGCCAAAAAATCTATACGTGTTCACGTCTATGCACAATCATGTGAATAAAGCTATACATAATCATGTCCCTACACAATCATGTGAACAAAGCTGTACACGATCATGTCCACAGACAATCATGTGAAAAAATATATGCATGATTATGTCCACACAAAATCATGTGAGAAAATATATATATGATCATGTATATGAACAATAAAGCGACCAAAGTTATATGCAATCATTTCCATGCACAACCTTGTGAACAGGGCATAATGTGATAATGTACGCACAAAACCTTGTGAATAAAACATAACACGATCATGCACACACACAACATTCTTATCTCATGAGATATGAAAATATAACCAATTAATTGGAGGGTGATATAGGACCACACCCATAAATCATCCATAAATATATGTTCCACTTTAACACAATCATTTATCACATTATAAAGAACCCAAAGAAACATGATTTTTGTAACATTTCTTGATGGTATCACTAAAATTGACCTCAAGAATGTAAATGGTTGATACCAAAAATTAAATCACCAAAATGAATATTTAAAAAGAAAATTTATAGGGTGATTTATGAAAAATAATATCCATGAAAATAAATCCTTTAGAGATAAAGATAAAAAAATAAAAGTTAAATCAAATAAGATTTTTTTAGAAAACACTTTTATCATTGGTGTAAAATATGAAGTTACAGTAACTTTGAAAAGTTATTTCTGAAAATGTGAAGTCAAAACTTTTGAAAAATATTTAATTTCAAAAGTAACTTTCAATAGCGAATCCTTGAAAAATAAATAAGTATTTAAAAAATGTTAAGTTAAAATATCTTGAAAACTAAAACTTTTTTAAAAGAATAATCATTAATATATCCTTGAAAAATATATAATGGTTTCAAAAACGTGAAGGGATTTTTTTTGAAAAATTTTAATTTAAAAATATTATTAAAAAATATATCTTTGAAAATACATAAATTATTTATAAAGAGAATATGTAGTGGAAGAAAAAATTTTTATTTTGATAAGATGGAAAACCCTTGTTAATATTTTGAAATACCTTTGTTGAAAACCCACATTAGAAAAAGGGATAATAAAAATTTATTTTGTAAAGTGTAAAATAGAAAAGTGAAGGTCGCATGAGATAAAACATAATTTTATTTCCACATATAGAAGATAAAATTGGTGGGAAATGAAAATATGGACATGGATGGGAAACCCTTGTAAAGGAACATTAGAATTATTCTCAATGACTATATAATTTTTTAGAAAGAAATTTTATTAAGGTAAAATATGTGATTAAAAGGTCATTTTCCAAAATATATAAAGATAAAGTATCATGAAATAATTTATTAGGCTGTAATAAACCAGTCTTGGAAGAAACAAGTTCAAGAAGAATCATTATAACACAATAATGGGAGTTGAGTTAGAAAAAAATATTACAACTTTGGTATCTTTTAAACCAAAATACATTTATATAGAGAACATGATATGAATATTCAAACAGTATAAAGTAAATGAATATGGTAAAATTCATTCATTAGGAATTAATCACATAATATTAAATATATCACGATGCACAATAAGAAATTTAAATCAAGAAGTTAAATTTGAGACAAAGAACCCCTCTCCTTGAATTCCCATTTATTCAAATGCACTCTAACATTTTTTATAACAAAAATAAATATATTAATAACCTATTTTATAATATTATAATTATATTTTAAATTTTATACACTTTTTTTATAATTATTCTCTATATTTATATTAGTTAATTATTATATATTTTCAATATCGGGTGTGACTAATTTTGACCATTTTAAACTAGTTTCGTAATAGTGGTGTTGTTATTCACTCTTATCTCAAAGTTAATTATTAATAGATCATAAGAGGTAATGGAATTTAATCTTTATAGTTTTCATGAACCATCCTAATGGGGTCCATATTGAAACTCCCCAAGCCCACCTCCAATAGGCTAGGGGCTAGTGACTAGCACCGGGTAGACATATCACCATCATGGGAGGCCTTAGCCTAAGTACCTATACACACACACACACACACACATATCCAAGCCTATAAAATTACGAAATGTAAAACAAATGAAAAAACATGAATTCATACATCTAAATCCCATAATCAGAGTATGACAGGAAGTAAAGAAAAGTAAACATAGCCAAATACAATCCCACCACAAAGAGTTTTCAAACAAGTCCAACCAAAATGTAATAATGGGAACTACTGTCAAAAATACATAGGAACAAACCTCAGTATATCCAGACTCCCTAAGAACCATCTAGTCCTGGTCTAGCTCAGATTCTATCAAAAGGTTGATCATCTACACAAGACACAACATGAGCAGACAAAGCCCATGCAAGGGTGAGTATAACAATACTCATAAGGACACCCCAAGACCACAAAGCATACAATAAAAGAATATAGTACTCTCTACAAAGGTATATGTATAAAATACATATATATCAAGAATATCTAGATATACTCAACAAAGAAACATAGTTTAAAGGTAATTCACAATATTAATGATGGCCTAGGATTCCAACTCAAAGATTCCACAAAGAACTCATTTGGGAGAACACAATACTGAGTCTGAAAGAACTGATGATGTCTTTACATGGTGTATATCTCATTGGGTCTCACCATTAAAAGTACAAATTGATAGTCTTAAGAGAAAAAATAAACATATGAGGATTACTCTCAAGGACGTGGGGTATACCAATAACTCATTCTAGATTAACCCACTAAGTAAAGGTTCGATGCTTGTGTAGTATTGGTCACAAAGATAATAAGAAATACACATAGGGCATGGAGATGAATAGAGAATCTCACGCCGAACCTCATCAAAGGATCCCAACAACTCTATACAAGAGGTCCTACTGAAGGGATCATTATCCTATGTTTAGGATCTAATTCCATACTAACCCTTAGGAAAAGGATATGGGGAACTCAACCTAATAAAACTTGTCCAAGATATAGAGGAAAATGTCACCAAGATATGTTTTAGAAATTAAAAGGCATGTATAAGGGTTACATGGCATGTCCCTTGACCTCAGGTCCTGCCAGTGTAAACAGATAGTGTTCGTGTAACAACACATGACGTATTAAATGTCTGTGTACTATTTCTGTGTACCAATACACAACTTATCCCATGTAATTTTCTAGGACGTGTCTGTGTAGTGGTATATACAGCATGCTATAACCCGTGTACTCTAACCCATGTCTATATACCCTCCTAGGTACATGTTAAGCCACAAGGGAGAGGTCACATGCCATGTTACCATGTCAGATGTCGTGTGATACTTATCTCCTTCCCTGAAACCCTAGCATTCAATGATAGGGGACCACACAACCTGTGGATCTAGGTTACATGTTGTGTAGCATGGAATTTTATAAAATTTTGGATCTAGTTTCCATGTTTTTTCCCATGCCTATGACCATTGATCTGGTAACTATATCATCAGAAGAATTAAGGAACCCCCTCTTCTGAGCCTTTTTGTCTATGAACAAGCAATTCTGGTCATCAAATCCATTTGGAAATCACCATTAAACTCCATTATTAATTACATTCCAAATAATGAAAATTTGGTATAAAAAACAATATGATATATCACTACTTTCATCATCATACAACCATCACATTGTGCCGATACCAAATCTACGATATCAGATCGTTGTGCCAAGAAACATGTGCACAACAATCGATTCATTTTGATATGTCAAACCATGATACAAATTAATAATACCCATGATGAATGAAGAATTAGAGAGGAATGAAAAAAAAACAAACATGATGAATTAACATCAGATAATGTTCGTGTTGGACTCCATCCATCACCGTTATAATAACAATGACGAATAAATAATCACAAAGTAACTCTACTGATAAAATACCTACAAATAAATCCATCTCTCAAGATGACCAATTTTCGAATCAATCCATTGGTTGATTGATTCACGTTATCTACAGAAATTAAGAATTAGGAAAAAATATAGTAAAAAAATGTCCTACCATGGTTTAAATCAATAACTAATGAAGAATGATACAATGTCATAGTCATTGGTGAGATCCTTCAATTCCGTCTCACACTGGTCATTGGTCTCTGATTTGGTCATCGTCTACCAACATAAACTCATTCGACTAATATCCAAAGGTCCTATGGATCTATTGGTTTTAGCGGCTAAACCTAATAATTACATATAATAATTTATTTAAAAAATAGGTTAGGTCATCGTGTCAAAAAAATAAAATAAAATAATTTATTTAATTATTTTATTTATTTCCACACCTATGGTGAATTTTTCAAAAAAGATCCACAATGAAAAAGGTTATGTCACATCTAGGGAAAACCCCACATTTTGAACTCAATGGAGCCTTCATATTTCTGATCCGGTCCCCTGTTTAGAAGTTATTCGACTTTTTTAGGAAAAATGTGCACACATACAATTAAATATATTTAATATATTTAAAAAATTTATTCCAGGAATACCAGGCCTCATAATCACACACCGTCTCAGTTCATGCTCTCAAAAATAATCCATAAAATATCCAAAAAAAATACATGGAAAATCAGAGTCATTTCATTATCTCCACCTTGGATATTTTCATCCTAAAAATCCAAAACAATGGTTCTCCAAAGAGATGTAGGTACTGAGCATGAATCTAAGCCTCCTGCTCCCATGTGATATTATATAGATTCCCATGATATCGTGATACACACACTAAAGAATCGATTTCCCACATAGGAGCCTATCATACTGATCCTAAATCTTTATTGTGTACTCAGCAAATGTAGCTCCATCCTCGATGTCTAGATCACCCTAGTAGATAACATGTGATGGGTCATGCATGTACATCCTAAAATGTGACATGTGGAAGATGGCATGTACCCGATTTAACTGAGGAGGTAGAGATAAGTGGTACACCACCTTTCCAACTCTATGCAGTAACTAGAAAGAGACAATTAATCTCAGAGATGGCTTTCCACCCAAACTAAATATCTATAATCCACATTGAGGTGAAACCTACAGGAACACATGATCTCCTTCCTAGAACCCCAAAGGCCTCCATCATTTTTCTGCATAATAATTATGATGGCTCTATATAGTCTTCATCTGCTCCTATATGATCTGAACCTTCTCGATAGTAGCTTGCACTAGCTCTGGGTCCATTAGTGCTGACTCTATTGGGTTTGTTTAACAAAGTGGTGACCTGTAAGGTCACATGTAAAAAACCTAAAATGGTTCCATAACAATGGTGTAATGGTAGCTATTTTTGTATGAAAGCTCCACCAGTGGTAGGTGATCCTCCCAACCATGACTAAAGTCTAACATAAAATATCACAACATGTCCTCCAGAATCTGAATAGTCCACTTTATCTGACCATCATTTTGGGGGTGAAACAATATTATCAAGCTTAAATGAGTCCTAAAAGCCTCATACAATCCCTTCCACAACTAGGATGTGAAGCAATACTCACAGTCATAAACAATAGTTGACGGAACTCCTTGGAGTCGGACTATATTCTGTAGGTAGAGGCATCCCAAGATCTCTACTAAAATTTGCTCCAAAATATATAATAAGTGGGCTGAATTGGTGAGTCGGTGTAAGATCACCCAGATATAATCATGTACCCTATGTTTATGTGGTAATTCCATCATGAAATCCATGGATATCCCATCTCAATTACACTCTATCACCTTAAGGGGTTGAGCTAAACCCATTGGAACTTGGTGATAAACCATCACTCACTAAAATGTAAGGCATCGAGAGACAAAAAAATACAATTCATTTCTTCATAAATAGCCACAAAAACTGACATTAGAGGTCCTGTTACATCTTTAACACACATAGATGTACCACCAAAGGAGATACATGAATCTCTCTCAAAACCTACTTTTTCAATGTCATTAGTACCATCGTGTTCCCTCTAAAAAGAATGGAATACTCCCTATACTTATAAAATCTATTAGGATCATATTCAGTGGATACCTAAGTACGTAGGGTATCATAGTTAGTATCCCTAATCCATACATCCCTGACTCACTACAAGAGTAGAGGGGTGAAAACCATCGAATATAGGTAAGCTACTCCATCCTTATCCACAAAGGATAACTACAACAAGGTGAACTATTCTGAAACTTTGTTTAGAAAATACAAAAATGATATCCTACTGAGAGCATATGCTACCATATTCCCCTTCCTAGGAGTATAGAAAATTTTCAAGTCATAATCTGGGAGGAACACTAACCATAACCTATGTCTCAAGTTAAGATCTTTCTATAAGAAGATATAATTCAGACTCTTATGATTAGAATAGAAGATGAACCACTGTCCCATCAGGTAACATCACCATATATTTAGTACAAAGACCGCCACTGCTAACTCAAGATCATGAGTTGCATAGTTCTACTCATGTAGTATGAACCGACATGAACCACAGGGAATCATCACCCACCTATTCCTCAGAACAAAACCATACCCAGTTCCTAATGCATTTAAGAACACTACATACTCAAAACCCTCCTCTATAAACCTTAATATGGAAGCGCTCGTCAATTTCTACCTCAACTAATGAAAATCTTTCTAGAACCTCTCTCCGTACACAGGAAAAGATTCCCCTTTCAAGTCAAATATTTCATGTGATCTGATATACTGGAGAAGTCAAGTATGAATCTATAGTAATAGCATTCCAATCCAAGGAATATCTACACCATCATCATGTTCTTGTGTGGCTCCCATGATAACACTGCCTCAACCTTGGACCAGTCCACTTCCAATCCATCTACTAAGATATTATGTCCCATAAAGTGGACCACCTAAATCCATAACTTACACTTTGAGAGATTTTTGAAAAGATAATGATCTCATAGTATATCCAGAACCATATTCAAGTGCCCCGCATGATCCTCTTCAAACACTGAGTACATAAGGATATTTTCAATTAAGACTACCATGAATAGATCTAAGAAATGATGAATGATCCGGTTCATGAGTCCCATGAACACCATTGGGATATTCATCATTCCAAAGGGAATAAAAAATTACTCATAGTGGCTATTGTGATATCTGAATTCCAGTATATCTTCATCCCATACTCACAACTAGTGATATCTTGATCCGAGTTCAACCTTTGAGAATCATTGTGACCCTATAAAATAATCAAAGAGGTCATCAATACTTAATAGTGGATAATTATTCTTCACAATCACCTGGTTCAAGCACTAGTAGTCCACACATAACCTCAGTATCTCATTTTCCTTCTTGAAGAACAACACTAGGGCTTCCCAAGGCGAAACATTGGTTCTATAAAAGTCCTTACTCTTAAAGTCCTCCTACTGCACCCTCAGCACATGAAGCTCTGTGGGATCCATTCGATATGATAGTGTAGATATCAGTGTCATCCTGGGGTGTAGATCAATGAATAAGTCTCTCTCTTGGTGGGGATGTAAACCTGGAACATTCTCTGGGAAGATGTCATTGTACTCCACCACCACTATAGGAAAATAATAACTTATAACATCCACTTCACCAAGGTTCAGACTATCCATATAATTAGTAATTGGATGCACCATATTATGCATGAGTCCATCATGTTCTTACTAAGTTTCCTTTTCACTAAAAAAAAGAGAACCTGGTTCCTTCACTGCATACACAAAACATCTTCCACCTGAAATAGTTAATAGGGTCATGAACTATGGACAAACAATCTATACCTAGGATTATTTCACAAGGCCTCACCACTTCTATAAAGAGATCCCAACAGAAAATCTCACATCAAATATTCAGGTTATACTATCATCATAAGTGTGTGATTACCAAGTCATCTTCAGTAGGAGTCTCCAAGTGTAAAGGCCGAGCCAAGGGCTCAACTGGAATCTCTAAGTCTGAAAAAAGATACGTGGAAAGAAATTAATTACTAGAAAATGTTTCTATAAATATTGAATCTAAGATATAAAAGACATATATTATACCTCAAATAATTCCCAGAGCCTCTGAGTCGTAAGATTCAACCAATTTCAACTTTCCCCACCCTTGTCCTATAGCTCCCTGAGCCTGGCATGGACAACCTAAGGGGGTGGTGGTAACAAGTCATAGCATCTACCACCTCCCAATTCTCTCCCATATTCTATTCCATATCTTCCTCCTTACGAAAATACCTATTCCTACCACTGTATCTGCCTCAGTGGCCCATCCATGGTCTCCCTGTCAGCTGCATGGTAGGTCAGAAAATCTCATGCAAGATGTACACTACCATCACATGACTATCACCACCTCTCCTTGGTCTAATTGGACCCACCCTATGAGCCATGAACCATATATCCTCCATCTTTGGATTTCCTCCTAAAACTTATCGCATACCTAGGTCACTAAGACTAACGCAAACTTCCTATTGCTGAGGTATATGCTCATGCATTCCTACTATCGGCAACCACTGGCTGTATTTGCTCAACCAAGAAACTCTCAACCAAAAAAACTCACTCTAGCACCCCAACATAGGTAGGAATGCATAGATGGATAACATTGGATTTGATGTATCTACACATCCCTTTATCAAAGGTCTAACAACTGAATAACTGGTCATGAACCATATCCATTGAGTACCTGGATAGGTTGGTAAACCCCAATGAATACTCATATACTATCATGCTACCCTATTAGAGATGAAGAAGCACTTGAATACACAAAACCCTCAACATAGATGGAAATAAATAATCTTTGAAAAGGTTCTCAAACTATGTACATGAAAGAGTATCCTCGTCATAATACTGGGTGACTAACCCCCCCCCCCCCCATCGTCTTGCTAAGCCATAGAGAAGGCTCACCACTAGAACCACCATCTAATATGATAGTGTCCAGATCAGATGGAAAACCCAGGTCACCACTTCAAGCTAGTCCTCATCCACCTATGGTTTTGGCTCACCTTGGAACAATGTAGTCAGCCTACATACCTAATCCGCTGTACCATCAACTACTCGATAGGTTCTGATACAGATGGTACACCACTTGGAGGTAGTATCTCTAGAACTGGTCCCTGCATCGATGCCTCACCTTTTAGGGGATCGTCTTTATGATATTGATGATGAATCCGAGATGGAATATTATGTGGAGGCATCCTAAAAAAAATATGTACCATGATAAATGAGTATATATGGAGATATGAATCAAGAAGGACATAGAAAAAAAAACCCATTAATATATCAGGCATGTACCATTTTATCTCTAAAACCAGTGTTCTCATGTAATGAGTTAAAAAGAAAGTGACCAGAGTCCCAGTGTATGGATACGTTGGATGACACACCAACACTGGAGTCCCTGTCCTAAAATCCAAACTCAAAACACTTAACACTATTTCCCCAAAACAATCTCACAGACTTAGGCCCTAAGGTAGAATCAAATACTATGATAAAACTATATCATGACCTTTCCCAATGGGGCCCATACCATGTCTCCCCAAGCCCACCTCTAATAGGCTAGGGGAGGATGACTATCACTGATTAGGCATATCACTAACATGGGAGGCCTTAGCCTAAGTACTGTCACACACACACACACAAACATCTCTAAGTCTATACAATTATGAAATGTAAAAAAAATTAACAACCATGTATGAATGCATGTAAATCCCACAACCAAAGTATGACAGGATGTAAAGAAAAGTAAACAGGGTCAAATACAAGATGACAACAAAGAGTCTGAAAACAATCCCAACCTAAAAGTAATATTGGGGACTGATATCAAAAAGCCACAGGAACACACCTCAGTCTATCCGGTCTCACTAAGAACTATCTAGTCCTAGTTCATCTAAGAATATATCAAAAGGTCTATCATCTACACAAGACACAACATGTGCGGGAGAAGCCTATGCGGAGGTGAGTATAAAAATACCCAATAGGACACCTAGAAACCAAAAATCATGCAAGAAAAGAATACAGTTATCTCTACATAGGTATATGTCTACAATACACATATATAAATAATATCTAGATATACTCAAAAAAGAAAAAAATTATAAAGGTAAGTCACAAATGTAATACCATCCTAGGATTCCAGCTCAAAGATTCCACAAAGCACTCATCTGGGAGGACACACTACGGAGTCTGAACGAAATGATGATATCCATACAAGTGGTAAAGCTCATTGAGTCTCACCATTATAAGTACACGCTGATAGTCCAAAAATATATTATACATAGATGAGGATCATTCCCAAGGACATGGGGTATACCAACAACTCAATCTGGATTAACCCACTAAGTAGAGGATCAACACCTGCATATTATTGGTCACGACAATACTAAGAACTCCACCTAGGGCATGAATATGAATAGAGGATCATGAATAGAGGATCTCACTTTGGGTCTCACATAAGGATTCCAAAAACTCTATCCAAGAAGTACTGCTAAAGAGATTGATGTCTTATATGTATGAGGTGATTCCATACTAACCCGTAGGGAAAGGATATTGGAAATGCGCCCTAATGAAACTTGTCCAAGATACAGAGGAAAAGGGCTATAATACATGTTTTAGAAAGTACATGATGTGTAGAAGGGTTACACGCCATGTCCCTTGACCCTAGGTCCTGCCTGTGTAAAAAACCCGTGTACTTGTAATAGTACAGGTGTGTCAGCTGCTCATGTACTCTACCCATGTACTAGTACATAGCTTATCCCATGTACTTGTTTAGGTTGTGTCTGTGTAGGAGAGTACATGGTGTGCTCCAACCTATGTATTCCAACCCATTTCTGTGTACCCTATAAGGTATATGTAGAGCCACCGAGGAGTGGTTACATGTCGTGTGACCATGTCACACATTGTGTGATACTTATCTCTTTCCTTGAAACCCTATACCCCACTGAGAGGGACCCACACGGTGTGTGGTTCTATGTTACATGTCATGTAGCACAGAATGTTTCAGATTCCCAGATCTGGTTTTTGGGTTTGTTCTCATGCCTCAGAACTTTTATCCAGGGACTGCCTCATTCATAAAATCAAGGAACCAACTCATTCTAGCCTTTCCGTCGATGAACAACTGGTTTCGATCATCAAATCTATTCAGATATCACCATCAAACACCATTTATCATTGCACGCAAAAGAATGTAGAATAAGGTATCAAAAACCATCTGATCCATCACCACTTCCATCTTCACACGACTATCGCATCGTGATGATCCTAAATCTATGATATCACATTGTTTTTCCAAGAAATAGGTGAAAAATGATCGATTCATCAAGTTTTTTTGAACCACGAGACAAATGAAGAATGCTTGAGATGAGTTAAGAATCGAGGGAGAAATGCACAACCACACACACAAGCAATGAACCTTAGAAAATTTTTGTGTTTCCCTCAATCAGTATCCATTATAATAACAAAAAATAATCAATAATCCTAAAAAAATTCTCCCAATAAAATCCCCACAAATAAACCCATCCCACAAGATGACTAATATTCAAATCAATACTTTGGTTAATTGATTCACATTAAACATAGAAATTAAGAATAGGGAAAAAACCCAATAAAAAAATGTCCTTACTTGATTTGGATTGATCATTGATGAAGAAAAATGTGATGTTGTAGTCATTGGTGAGATCCATTGATTCTATCTCACACTGGTCATCGATCTCTAATTCGATTGTCACCCACCAATGAAAACTTGTTCGATGACTCTCCAATGGAACTATGGATATCTAGGTTTTAGTAGTTAAACCTCGGAGTTCCTCATAACCATTTACTTATAAAATAGGTTATGTTTATTTATCAATGAAATAGAATAAAATAATTTATTTAATTATTTTATTTATTTCCACACCCACAAAGACTTTTCCACAAACAACCTGTGATGAAAAAGGTAATGTTAAGCCTAGGATAAACCCTGCATTCTGAAAATAAAGATGCCCTTAGATTTATAATATGGACCCCATTTACAAGTTATTTCAATTTTTCAGGAAAATTATGTGCACATGC
This sequence comes from Viscum album, assembly GCA_963277665.1. Taxonomy (NCBI): domain Eukaryota; kingdom Viridiplantae; phylum Streptophyta; class Magnoliopsida; order Santalales; family Viscaceae; genus Viscum; species Viscum album. Next base: position 1,073,807,654 of record OY728137.1, on the reverse strand, counting down.
TATTAAATATATTTAATATATTTTAAACATTTATTTTAGTCACACCGGGCCTCAGAATCACACACTGTCTCAGTGCTTGGTCAAAAAAATAATCCATACAATATCCAAAAATAATACATGGAAAATCTTAATCATCACAATAATTATTTATAATGTTATAATTTCATTCTATAGGAGTTTTGGTTATGATCCTTAAAGATGAAATCGATGATGAACAAGCTTCAGTGGTTTTTAACGGATGAATGTTGGAATCTTAATTGATGAGTTTAATATTAATGTTACCATTAAAAAATGAAAATTAAATTATAATATAATTATTTATTTAATATATTATTTTTAATTAATATCTCATATTCCTCAATGATATTATTTTATATCATTATTCAAGTTGGTCATTTGACTGACCTAAACATGAACATACCATAATTAATGGATGAGTCTGTTTATGAAAGTTATTTCTTTTGGAATAATATCATTATTAAATAAGAATAATGATGTTATGTAGATATTTTTAAGGATTTTAATTAAATTTTAATAGAGTTTATTAAATAACAACGAAATAATATGAAAATTGAGGTTTGTTTCTTCATGAAGATGGAAGTCCACACAAACACACAAATGACATTTTCATTTCTATTAATGGAAAAGGGGAAATGTAGTTAATGATTATTCCAACAATATAAAAAAACTAAGTATAATATAAATAATAAATTATTCATATAATATTAAGGAAAATATATTTTAATGGTAATGATTGAAAACAAACAACATTAGAGAAAAGTTAGTATTTACGTTGAGAACTTTGAGCATCCCTTAGAGGATTCCTTGGAAAAGGAGGACTTAGACTAAAATATTATGTTTGGAGTATTAAGGAAGCGAAATAAATATTTTATGAAAATTAAAGATTGTTGAGTTTAAATTGGAAACTGAAATTCAGGAGTGTTCTTGATGGGGTGGTGAGAGGCCCCTTTTATAAGTGGTGAGAATGACATTTTTGTAAACATTTCATCTTAATATACAGAGAGCACATGTTTTACATATCAAGAAGACTCCAAAATGTAAATTAATAGAGTTTAAATAAGGTTTGGATCATCCAAACCTCAAACACTCAATTAGAATCATGTCTTTAACATGTTAGTACTTTTACTCATTTAGTTAACCCTTTTTACCCTTTTTTGGATTTTACCAAGGTAACTAGTATTTATCTAAGTAGTTCATTTTTATGCCTAAAAATAAAATTTAAATTATTACATAATTTAGACCAAAATTTTCAAAATATTAAATACATTATATAAAATAAAGTTTATATGTGTAATAAATATTAATTTTAACATTAGGACATTTAATACATAAAAACCCATTTTTAGAAAAAGTTCATTTTAAGCTTAAATTAAAGTTTAGGATAAAATTATCAATATTTTTTTTATTTTAATGATATAATTTCTTATAGTATAAAAAAATAAATTTTATTTTTCTTTGAAATCAATAAAAAACCAAATTTTACCAAAAATAAAATTTAATTAAAATAAAAGACAAAAATAGTTTATTCTATTGGAAAATATTACTTAAGTTCATAAAATGTTAAACATTCATTTTATAACTTCAAAATAGTATTTAAAAATTTATATATTTACTTTTTAAAAACATATTTTCTCAATTAAAAGGTTTTATAAACTTTTACGTCTTTCTTATATAATAATAAAGTCAAAAGATATACAATTTTCATAAAATATGATTTTTTCCCTATTCACCTAAAAAAATTATTTTAGAAAAATCCCAAAAATTTATCTTAATATAATATTGAAATGTTGGATCTAGAAATTAAGATTATTTTTTCAAATTAAAATTATAAAATATGATAATATAACTTTTGAATAAAAACATAAAAATATAATAAAAACTATTTTCATTTGAAAATAACTTTTTAAAAATATTAACCATTATTATTATTATTTATTATCAATTAATAATTAAATTGGTATTAATATATTATTTAAAAAAATATATTTTATCCATAAAATATTTAGTTTTGTGAAAAAGCACATTAAAATCCAATTTTCAGAAAGGTTATTTCTAAAGCATAAATGAGTCTTATTAGTTTTTCAGCTGCACTAATTGAATTTTTACCAATGCCTTAATTTTTATTTCAATAAATATTTAATAATTTTATTACCTCCATTTTTGATTAAAAATTTATATGATTGTATATTATTATTTATATAATATTATATAATTCGTTTGTGTTTGGTGTTGCATATGAAGTAAGCTATTACACACATTAGGTTTTAAAGGAAAATGTATAATTTAAAATATCAGGGTGTTACATTCTCCCCTTAAATAAATTACATCCTTGAAATTTTAATTTTCAATAACTAATAAAATTTGTTTAGGGTATCTAACAGATAGGTATAAATAAAGATATAATTTCAAATGAGGTATATACTTTAATATCTTAGGTATAACTAAGAAACAAATATTTTACCTTAATAATTTTAACCAATTGATTCATTTTTCCTTAGTAACTTGTCAATATATTCCCTCCCTTTCCATACATAAAACATTTTTAAATTCCTTTAATATATTCCCCTTGGAGATACTTACCATATCTTTAACATAAAGAAAATTGAATTTTTTTCCTTAATTATATTCATCACCTGAACTTACATGGGACTACATCCTTTTCTTCTTTAGTTTGTTTGGAAACACAACTATATTAACATTATTAACCATAATTCATGATAGCTGAATTGGAAGAATGATGATATTTCTCCAGTTCCTATCATATTAGGTTGATTGTTGGTAAAATCATTGCATTGTCCATGGAATCCATTGTTAACTCGATTCCTTTAGTATTTATCCATTAATAAAATCAAAATGGAGATAACATGAGTGATGAAAACCACAATAGAATTATTTGAAGATAACTTTAGGAAAAATTATACCTCAAAATGTATTACTCTTCAAAATTATTACATTAACTTTTAGTTCAACCTAAATCACTCTTGTTTAAATCTAGTTTTCCTTAGGTCGGGTCCTATCATATTTCTTAACCTAATTACTTAGAATAGAAAATCCTTCATAATTTATTGTAAGGATATTGTGATTAACTAAATCATATCCCTTACTATTGTCTATCCATTTGTATGGTCTTAGGCCCACTCATCATGAATTATAGTGAAGAATGTATTGATAAAAAACCATCCTTTTTCAGGGTGATTACACCTTGGTGCATCTGTTCCACAACCACATCCATTTTCTAGTATCTAGATAGGGATGTAGTTCCTAGGATAATCACACAATCCATACTTTACTAAAACTCTTGGATGTTATCCTATACTTAGAATTATACCTTATACTTATCCCATGGTTTTTAACTAAATTTATCTTATCCTAATACCTAAAATATTCAATATTATCTCAACTAAACTAAAGGGTTATATATACCTTTTAAATCTTAACTTATCGCCCCTTGATGACATTTACATCATCAACCGATAACATCTAAATCTACAAAGTTGTCTAAACTCTGTTCTGATAACAACTATAGTGATCCAAGCTAAACATATCTTTATTCTATAACATTTCCATAATTTAAACATTATATCTCAAAAATAATCACACAATACCATGAATGGAAGGTTTACTATCTTTGGGGACCAATGATGTGGTCTTATTTTATGCATTTTTTCCACATCAATGACGTTGTATTAATATGTTTTTAAGGTGAAATGCACTCATAATAGAGTATTTTTAATTATTTGATTAATTGTTGTTGAAATTTTAATTTTATTAAATAATCATTATAAATGATATTTGTTGTGAATTTGTGGTTTAAATATTTATACCTTAGAGTTATTTGATTATTTTATTTTTCTTTATGATTTATGTATTACATTAATTATTTTATTTGTTTTTGTTAACATTTAAATTTTTAATGTTTTATATTTTATTTTAATTTATCATTTTTTCATATTTTTCATTTTGAATTTTCATTTTCAGTCTTAATATTATTTTGATTTTTATTATTTTCTTTTTAAAATTACTCTGGTGTTTATATTTTATTTGGAAGGAGAAATAGCGTAAAATGGTTTTAGCTTTCCACCGCATAGGATGAATTTATCCACACATGATGAATTATTATTGTGCTACCTGTAATATATGATTTTGGTAACATCAATTGGGATACCTAAGATATTTTCAGTAAAAGAAATTTTATCCACATAATAGAATATCTTATGAGGTGCCTTCTCATAAGATAAATTAGATTACCCATGTAAGAGAATTTATCATATACAAGCTCAACCAAAATAATTGAGTCACTAAATCAAAGGCTAAAGAGGGGTTTGAGTTAGAAAAAAGAATTATATTTGTCAGATCTCTATGCATCGGTGTTGAACCAAGATAGAGAACTGATCAATGAGTTCAAGGAACTAGAATTTCCAAATTGAAAATAAGTCATAGAAATCAAGATGTTCCCAATAAAATACATTCCCTAGATCTCTAAATATGAATAACACTAATATGAATCAAAAAACATATGAGATGTGGGATGTTGACAAGAAAACTAAATATAGAGAACAACCTAGGCCGATGCTTAAAATAAAGAAAATAGTGATCAAATCATCCTCAAGGTTATGCTGTAGGTTGAGATTGCTGATGATAGAAATACGGATCTTAAAATATGATGAACCAAAAAAAGATTTTAACTCTTTATGAGGATGAATATTATTCTCAAGTTCAACATTAAATCTTGACTGGAAGAAAATCATGACTGAAGTAGTGAAAATCAACTAGCTTTTCAAGAACACCCATGATGAGATGATATTGAAGCTAAGTTCTTAAATGGATAGGAATAAATCAATTCTTGAATTTGAATCCAATTATGGAAATCAGAAGTTATTCTATTTGGGGATTCTAAGATCTATGGTTCCATTCAATATTGATTTTTAATTTCTAATCCACTGAGAATTTGAACACAAATGAAGATAGAAACACTGAGTTTGAGTTCGTGCAATTGAATATTGAATTTTGTAGTGTCATAATCATTGATACAATAAATGATGATATAGGAAGATGATATCATCGAATTAAAAATATTAAAAGAGTTTAAATTGAATTATCCAATCATAATTTCAAAATTTAAAGACCTGTGCATGTTTTTTGTTTGTTCTCTTTTCAGGACCGAAAAAATTGGGATTTCGATATTGGGAATAAGGAAACTGAATGACATTGAAGAAAATGATTGAAAATGATGAAGGCATAGGAACATAATTTAGTTTACAATCCTTGGTTTTAATTGATGTACTCTAATAAACCAAATTATAATAAATTATCATATGATGTAGGGAATTTCATTATTTCCAAACTTTGTGGTTGTGACATTGGAAACAATTTTTTAAGTGTTCAATAATTTATATAAGATAGGTTGGGTACAAATGTTGTTGTGAGTTGAGTTGTAGTCTTTATATGAAATACTAATATAATATGCTGGTATGATCAACTAAATTCACAACCATTGATTTCAAGCATGTTTAATCTTGTTGATGCTTAAAATTGAAGTTGATAACTCATCAGGTGGTGGTTGTGTTAAGGAAGTGTTTTTGCTAAATTAAATTATTTTTATTAAATTGAGTGTTAGTAGTATCATTAAATTATAACAATTGGAAGTGGTGGTAGAGTGATTTGAAGAGTTTTATTAAAGTTACAAGGTAATGTTTGAAGGAAAAAGAGAAAAAACTGGTAATAATGACTCCTACGTCAACATAGAAAAGTAGAGTCAATGGTTTTAGTTGAGAATAAAAAAATTATTTTCTATGCAATAATATAAAGTAATTTATTTATTCTAAAGGGGATATGATCTTAGAAATTCATAAGTTGATATATTTTCCAGAGGAGAGTGAGGGGAGTGAAAACCATAAGAGAGTCAATACTACTTTTGATGATGATGAAGCTTGAAGGCCATTCATGCTCCACAATCATATCTGGCTAGATTCCTCAAGAATGGATCTTATAGTTTCAAATGGTGATTTATTTTTTTAGCTGTAATATCTTGAAAATATTATTATAATTTCTCTCCATAATTATATACATTGAAATTTGATTAAATCTTGATGAATAAATTTTCTATCATTAGGTTATTTATTTTCCTTCCATTCCAAAATGGTCACTACTCTGATTGGAGAGTGTCAATTGATGAGTGTGGCCAATTAAGTTAGGTTAAGAAATATATTAATATTAAAACTCAATTTTAAATTTATTAATCTATGATTATGAATTGTGATTATAATAGTAGACTAATTTTTATTTTCACTTGATGATTATTGAGTAAATTAATCATCTCTTTATAAATAGAGAATAACAGCTATGATTTTAATTATTGTTCCAAAATTTTCTTGATGAATGAGATGAACATATTGAGATTTCAATTCAAGAATTTAGAGAGTTATCAATTTAAATAATTTTAAGTGAATAAGAAATATTTAACTATAAGATCTACTATATTTAGCAACTTCTCTCTTTTCCATTAACTTTCTACTTCTTGTTATTATTTCAATTTTGTATTTATTGTTTAGTTTATGTTTACTATTTATTTGTGCTTTTAAAAAATATAAGTTTTAATATTATTTCATATAAATCCCCTAAAATAATATTAAAAACATAAATAATAATAATAATAATAATAATAATAAATTATGATAGTGAAACTCCAAAGTGGAAACCTCATTAGTAGAGAACCTTAGGTTCATCAATACTATAGAATCAGGGTATAAAAACTAGAATAAATATTGAAAATGAATAAAAACCTACTGTTTATTAATATACAAAAGAATATTATACTTTTGATGATTTTTTTACAATCAAACCATACAATACTCCCTTATATACTTATCATAAGTTATACTAATCTTTATAACTGGGGTAACAGTAACATAAGAAAGGGGTGAGCTTAAGAACTCAGTAAGGGAAAAACCATCATCATTTTATCAATGGTTAGATCATAATAATATGAGAAAACATTATCATGAGAGAAATATATTATCAAAAATACCATATAATAATAATATTTTTTAATAATGCATGATATAAGGCCATATAAACTCAAACTATCAAGCATATATCGTGTCATAAGAGTGAGAGATACTAAATATGAGTCATGGACCATAATAATTTACATATGAAATATAAATTTAGTATAATTACATTAAATAATAAAATTTTGAACAGATCTATACGTGTTCATGTCCACACAAAATCATGTGAAAAAAACTATTTGTGATCATGTCAATGAATAATCATGTAAATAAATCTATACACAATGATGTCAATGCATGATCTTGTGAACAAAGTTAATGTGATCATGTACATGCAAATTATTGTGATAAAAGCTATACATGATCATGCCAATGCAATAACATTTTAATAAATCTATATGTGATTATGTCTATGCACAATCATGTGAACCAATCTATACACGATCATGTCCACACACAATCTTGTGAACAAATCACAACATGATCATGTACACACAAAAATTATCATCTCATGAGATATATAAACATAAAAAATTAATTAGAGGGTGATATTGGAACCCACCCATCAATCATCTATACATATGTGTGCCACTTGAAAACAATAATTTTTCATATTAGAATGAACCCATGGAAAGAAAATTGGTAATTTTAACATTTTCATATATTATCAACAAAATTTATCTTAAGAATGTAAATAATTGATACCAAAAATTCAATCACCAAAAGAGTATTTAAAAATAAAATTTATAGGGTGATTAATGAAAAATAATTTCCAAGGATATAAATCCTTTGGAGATAAAGATAAAAAAATCTGAAGTGAAATCATGGAATATTTTTTTAGAAAACACTTTTATCTTTTGCGTAAAAGATAGAATTAATTTCACTTTGAAAAGAAGTTTTTGAAAAGGTGAAGTTAAAATTTTGGGAAATATTTACTTTTAAAAATAAATTTTAATAATGAATCCTTGGAAAATACATAAGGATTTAAAAAAGATGAAGTGAAAACATCTTGAAAACTTTTTTTTTCTAAAAGAAACTTTGATAATAGATCCATAAAAAAGACATAAAGGTTTCAAAAGGGGGAAGTGAAAATTTTGTGAAAAAATTTACTATTAAAAATAATTTTCAATAATTTGTCTTTTAAAATACAAAAAGTATTTCTAAAGATAATTTTTAGTGGAAGATAAAATGTTTTATTTTTAATGGATACAAAAATAGCTTTAATATTTTGAAATACATTTGTTGAAAACCCACATTGTAAAAAAGGATAATAAAAATTCCTTTTGAAAATTTAAAGTCACATTAGATAACACATAATTTGATTTACTCATATAAAAAATAACATTAGTTAGAAAGGAAAATATGGATAAGAAGTGGAAACCATCATTAAATAGGTTGTGAATTATTCTGAACAATGATATACTTTTTGAGAAAAAAATTTAATCAAAGTTAAATATTTAAATTAATGTTAATTTTACACTAGATAGAAATATAAATTATCATGAAATAAAATCTAAGGTTTTAAGAAACTAATATTGTAATAATGAAGTTGATGAAGAAGCATTATAACTCAATAAAGGGAGTTGAGTTAACAAAAACCCTTACAACTTTGGTATATTTTGAATCAAAATCCATTTAAATAGTAAAGTGATAGAGATATTTAAACCCCATGAATTAAATTATTATGTTAAAATATATTAATTAGAAATTTATCACACTATATTAAATATATCATTTTGAAAAATAATAAATATGTCACAAAATGTTAAATTTGACACAAAGCACCCCTTGCCTTGAATTTCTACTTGTTCGAATACAATATAACACCTTGTATGAAAAGAATAAGTATATTAATCACCTATTTAAGAACCTTATTATTATATTTTAAATTTTATACAATTAATTTATAATTATTTCCTATATTATATTAGTTAGTTATTATCTGTTTCTAGTATTGGGTGTGAGTATTCTTTATCGTTTTGAACTAGTTTAATAATATAATTTTTGTTCTTTATTATTTTCCCAAAGTTAATAATTCCCAAATAATAAAAGGTAATGAAATTTATGATTTATAATTATTTATAGTGTTATAATTTCATTCTATGGGAGTTTTATTTACGACAGTTAAAGATGAAATCGAGGCTCAGCATGTTTTAGTGACTTATAATGAATGAATTACAACATCTTAGTTGATGAGTTTTATATTAATGTTACCATTATAGAACCAAAATAAAATAATTATTTACTTATTTATGACATATATTATCAGTAATTAAGTTCATATATCCATCCATGATATTATTTTATATCATTATTTAAGTAGGTGGTTAAACCGACCCAAACATAAACGTACCATAATTAATGGATGTGTATGATTATGAAAGTGGTTTTTTGGAATAATATCATTTTTAAAAAAGCATAAAGATATTATATTGAAAATTTTATGTTTTTGAATAATATTTTAATATATTTTTATAAATAATAAAGAAACTAGATGAAGAATGAGATACATTACTTCATAGAGGCGGTAGTCCACACAAATACACGAAATTTTGTTTTCCTTTCTCTTAACGGAAAAGGTGAAATGAGGTTAATGATTATTATACCAACATAAAAACTTTAAGTATAATATAAATACTTATTTAAGCATATAATATTGAGAAAAATATATTTTAAAGGTAAATATATAAAATAAATAATGTTAGGGAAAAGTTATTACATATATGGAGAACTTTGAGATTCCCTTAGAGGATTCCTTGGAAAGATATGAATTAGGAAAAACTAATGTATATATAGGATTAATAAAGTTAAATAGGATTATAGGGGACATAAATAGGGAAAATTTTAAATAGGGAACAAAAATTTGGGATTGGTCTTGAAGGGGTGATGTGAGGGACCTTTTCTAAGTGGTGAGAATGACATTTTTGTAAATATTATATATTCATAACAAGAGAACACATGTTTCAAATGTCAAGAAGACTCAAAAATATAAAATAATAGATTTTACATAAGGTTTGGTAGATAAAAATCTCAACCATTCAATTAAAATCATGTTTTTAACATGTTAGGCCTTTTACTCATTTGGTCAACCCTGTTTACCTTTTTTTTTTCTTTTACCATGATAGCTAGTTTTTACCTAATGAATTAATTTTTTATTCCTAAAAATTAAAGGGGACTGATGAATTAATTTACAACTATATATTAAAAATATGAAATAAATTTTATCAAATAAAATCTATATTCATAAGAATGATTAATTTTAATATTAGTGTATATAATGCGTAAAAACCCATTTTTAGAAAAAGTGTATTTTCAATATTAACATTTATGTGTAGGATAAAATTATTATTATTTTTTATTTCCATGATATAAATTGGTTTATTATAAAACAAATAAATTTTAGTTATATTTCAATTAAAAGAAAAACTGAATTTTACTAAAATAATAATGAATTTAAAGAAAAGAAAAAAAAAACAGTTTCTTTTGTTGGAAAATATTACTTAAGTTTATAAAATGTTAAACATACATTTCATAAATTAAAAATAGTATTTAAATATATATATTTACTTATTAATTAAAAAATTTACCAATTAAATGGTTTTATAAAATTATAGGTCTTTATTATATAATGATAAATTCATAAAATTTATAGTTTTGGTAAAAACTATATTTTTCACTATACACCTAAAAATAATATATTTAAGATAAATCCCAAAAATTAATATTAATATAATATTGATATTATGGATCCAAAAATGAATTCTATTTTTCCAAATTTAAATTCTAATTTTTTTAATTTAACTTTTAAATAAAAACATAAAAATATAAGAAAAACTACTTTCATAGGAAAATAAATTTTTAAAAATATTAATTATTATTATTATTATTATTTATTATAAATTAATAATAAATTTTTTGTTAATATATTATCTATGTCAACAATATATTTTATCCATAATCTATTTAGTTTAGTAAAAAATACACAAAAACTATTTTTTAGATTAGTTGCATTTTAAAGCATAAATTAGTCTTATTGGTTATTCTGGTACACTAATTAAATTTTTATCAATGCCTTTATTTTTATTTCTATATATATTTAATAATTTTTTATATCTATTTTTATTTGAAAATTATATGGTTACATTTTAACGGTTATATAGTGTTCTAAGGTTCATTTCAGTTTGGTGTTGTGTGTAAATAAAGCCATTTAACACATTATGTTTTAAAGGAAAATATATAATTAAAAATATTGTGGTGTTACACCAGTTCCCCTCACCTTAAAAAATAAGTATTTCCTTTTTGGATCAGACCTATTATCCTATTATTTTTTCATTATTCTATATCGCATTATATTTTTTATTATATTTATTCTATTTTGAGATTATGTGAGTGAGTCCATCCAGTTCAGGAGTGTACGCTACCATTTTTTATCTAGGATTCCCCGTTGGTTCCTAAAGTGAGGAGGGATCAATTATTGGATAGTATTTTTAGCCCTATATGTGTGTCTTATCTTTTGATTTTTATCTATTGTACACAAGCAGTTTTTTTTTCATAATAAAAATTGAAATGGTGGTGTTCTTATCATGCACATAAGACCAACATGGTTTGAAGAATTTAAATACGTGTCTCTATTTAATTTTTTGTAATTTCATTATCTATATTGTTTGCTTATATTATATTATTATAGTTCAATTTTCTTCTTTATTTTCATTTCAAATTAATAAATATGATCATTATTTTCCTCTATTGGGTGTGGATTTCCTAGTATTTTATCGATTCCACCATAACAAAAACCATATCGAAGAGAATCCCCAATGAATTAGTGATCTTTAGCTGAGCATTTACTAAGTTAATAAGAGAGAAAAACATAACTCTAAAATAATGTCACTTCAGCCTTGGTCCACCGCAAAGTGTAAACTAACACAAAGAGAAACCGCTTCCATAACTTGTGGGTAAATTTTTTTTTTGAAAAAAAATATTTATAATAATATGATAACAGAAAAAATTTAACTATTGGTAAAATATTTTTTTGGGTATGTAATAATTAATATTAATTACTATATATGATGGTAAAAAATTGTCAGTACCTAAAAGTAATACTAGTAGGTCTTAATATTAGTTGAAATTAATCATTTTTTTCAATAAATATATAATTAGTCCATAAATATTTGTTGGTATAAGTCAATAGTTTTATAGTGTTATTTGAATATGTAAGAGTCCCGACTTAAAAACAATTCTCAAACATAAAATGGGAGAATGTAACACCCCAACCCCAAAAACCCAGAGCCGATGCATTACTTATTACATTGGAATGATTAAGTGGGATGAAATCTCGAAGGAATGATTAGTTTAATAGTCTTTAATAAACTAGATATGTACATGAAACTCATATTACAATGAGAAAGGTAACAAAATACAATACATAACAAAAATTAAAAAACTACATCCACAAAAGCTCAATAAATGGTCTCCTCTTCATAACCTATTGAAGGTAAAAAAATTAAAGAGGTGAGATCAAATGCTCAGTAAGGGTTAAAAATAGTGTAAGTATGAATAAAAAATAATTCAATTACAATCAAATTGGCATAGTCAATAAGACATGGTGAATAAATGAAAAGCACACGCCATTAGTAAACTGATAATAAAACTGCATCCATATATTTTGTCATAGTCAAAACCTCATGGATAGTAATAACTGAAAATGAATAAAGAGAATGATTATTAATTGGATTTCATGTATCTGGAACATGGTACCACTATACCATTGAAATGGTTTAAGTATGTGGGTAGAAACCCGTCTAATTTTTGGAAACAAACTTGAAGGCTTTGTCTCCAACTGATTTGTCTCATGAGACCTGTCAATGCATCAAGGGGCTATATAAGGCCTCAACCAATGCTTAAATTTCAAATAATTTTTTATAAATATATTTAATACAAGTGAAATATGCCTTCTCAATATCCATATAGTGTAGAGGGAAAAAATTTGTCAATATTTCCATAGTTAAAACCACATTCCAAATAAACATCGTATGTAAAAGGGTATATGGCTTAAGACAATAATCATATTCAAGAAACCAAAATATGGATATATAATAGAAATATAATTTAAATGAAAATTTATCTCAAATGGGAAGTAGGTACACCTCATAATAATTATTAGGTGCACAATTCAAAGTAAGTCACAATGAAATGGAAATCGAGACAAAGCCTGTTACCACATTATAATCCATCATATCGTGTGACCAAAAATTAATATTAATAAAATGAATAATTTAATAACATGAATATAAAGGAAAAAATTATATTATATATCAAATGGTAGTATTCATAAACCACATGCAAGAAATCAGTGGCGATAAATGGAAATCTCATGTAAATAAAAGTGAGATGAGAAACCCGTTAAAACATTTTTTCATGGTAAAAGGTATTATTGTAAAGGATTAATGAGGGGAAAATGGGTATACCATAATTTATATATCAAATGTGAAGTATTTTAGAGGTGTGTAAACACACCCCATCATTAGGAATTAAAAAAATAAGGACACCACATAGGTGGAATTATTGAATAAAAGTGAGAGAGATGATCCATTAACTTATGCCTGAGGGTGTTCTCGATTGATCTTAATGACCTAAATAATCAAATTTATATTAATTAATTAATAATTACATAAACTCATCAATATTTAATTAATTTAGTATAACCTTATTAGGTTCATTCATGCCCTTTTTTATGGGTTTAAGAGGTTCAATTTTATTGTTTTGGAAGCGTTTTCTTCCTTGGTTTTCATGATCGGTTTACTTGTATTCATGAATGGGAGTTCGTTTTAAATGTTGTTACACATATGGAATTGTTAATATATATTATTTATGACATTATAAATTATATTATAATTATTTTGGGTTATATACCTTGAGCATGACTCATTATTTAAAAGTTAATGATAAATGCTTGGATTAACTTGGCGGTTTTGTGCATAATGAACTTGTTTTGTATTATTATTTTATATTATGACTATGTAAGGATTAAAGAACATTTAATAAGGTAAAATATATATATTATGATCTGGTTAAACCATTAAAAAGTTTTCATGACCAGTATTTAATATAGAAAAAGAAATTGAAAACCCATCATCCTTGAATGTGATAGATTAACACATCTCGGACGATATTTTCATTTTTATTGTAAGAAATGGTGGAAAAGAGATATGGTGATTAAATATTCCATTAGAATAATTAAATTACATTCCATGTAATTTAATTTAATTATCATAGAATTTGGATGTGGGGATGTGAGTAGAGAGAAACAAAAGAATGGAACTTGTAAAAGAATTTGAAAGAAAAGGGAAGAGAGGTTCACCTCTTGAGTACTCCTCCTTGAGAATCTCTTTAAGGCCCTTGTTTTTGGAATTTGGTAAGATCAACAGGTTTTGGACGTGGGGGAAGAGATTAAGGAGATATTTGAGCATAATTTAGGCATGTATTGAATCTTGAGAGGTGTGGGAGGAAGAGGGGGTGATGGGTGGTTTATATAGTGAAGGGGAGGAGGGATTTACATTATTTTAATCATTATTTTAATATTTTTGCTCAAGACTATGAGTAGTATTGATTCATGTGATCCTAAATAGTAATAATTTAATTTTATTTCGAAAAAATTGGGCTTACATCATCCTTGAATCACCTATGATGCAGTAAAACATATAATTAACATTTATCGTAATTTATCATATTTTACTATTCATCAAAAAATCAAGAATTTCAGTAAAATACCAAAAATTCACCCTAACCATTTTTTGACATATAGAATCAAAAAATGAACTCCATTTTTCAAAAATAATTTTTTAAAAATGATTAATTTAATTTTTAATTAAAAACCGTATTTAATCGAAAAATACCCACACTTAAAATATTCATCTTCATTTTTAAGGTGCCTAAATTTTATTTATACATTTATGAGTAAAGTTACCATTCATAAGGGTCATATTAATATTTATAAGGGTAGGTTACTATTCATAAGAGTATGTTACTATTCATAAGGGTAAGTTACTATTCACTAAAAATTAACTTGATTATATTAGACTCCAAATATAACCCTGATTGCAACCGTGTATGTCAGTTTTTCAAAATTCAAAACACAAAAGTGGAAAATTTAAGTTTAATGACTAGTTTATAAATATATCCTAAATAACCAAGTTTTATTTCAAATAAACTCAGTGCTTAATGAAATATAGGTTATGAATAGAATGTATTTTAGATAAACATACCATAAAATGTTTGGGGTGTTATATTATTCCCACCTTCAGAAATTTCATCCTCAAAATTTTTCACGTATAAAGACCTTAAAAAAGATATGGGTGGTTATTATTAATAACATTTTAAGGTTCCCATGTTTCTTCCTGTATTTTATGGATTCTTCAAAGAACCTTGACTAGATGATTTGTTCGATTTATCAATACATGCTCCCTTGTGTTAAGAATATCAATAGGCTCTTCACATTATGAAAAATCTAATTCTAGTTCTATTTCTTCATAGGTGAGTACATGAATTGTTTATGGCATGTATTTCTTTAAAAATGACACATAAAACACATTATGAACTTTGGAGAGAGTTGGTGGCATTACTAAATGGTAAGATATAGCTCCGATCCTTTCCATAATTTTAAACAGTCCGATGTACCTGGGGATCAGTTTCCCTTTCTTACTGAACATTAAGAAAGCCCTTCCATGGAGATAATTTTAAAAAAACATGATCTTATACTTGAAATTAAAAATCCTTTATCTGGTTGTCAGGATAAATATTTTTCCTACTTTGAGATGCTTTAATATGGGCCTGAATTTTCTTCACCTTTATAGTTGTCTCTTCAATAAGTTCTGGGCCTAGAAGTTTCCTCTCACAAAATTCATCCCAAAAAGTTGGAGTTTGACACCACTCACCAAATAATGATTTATATGGAACCATTTGAATTCTAGAAAGGAAACAATTATTGTAGGAAAATTAAAACAAAGTCAATTATTTATTCCACATACCTTGAATGTCAAGAGAGCATGATCTCAATATGTCTTCTAGTGCTTGAATAGTCCTTTCAGACTGTCCATCAGTTTGGGGGTGATAAGCAGTACTCATATGAAGCTCAGTATCCAAAGACTTCTGGAGAATTTTCTAGAATTTTGAGGTAAACCAAGGATCTCGATCATACACAATCTATAAAGGTGCACCATCAAGTCTTATAACTTCATTAATATAAAGTCTTTCTAGATTCTCAAGTGGTAAATACTTTCTTATAGAAAGGAAATATGCTGATTTTGTGAGATGATCAACAATTAACTATATTGAATCATTTCTTCTAGGTGTCCTAAGTATTCCTATGACAAAATAAATCATAATGTCATCCCACTTACTCACAGAAATAAGTAGAGGTTTCCTAACCCCTCAAGGATGTTGTCTCTCTGCCTTCACTTGTTGAGAAACTAGACACCTTGACACGTAGTCATCAATTTCTCACTTCATATTCTCCCATAAAAAATGTTCCTTCAGATATGTATACATCTCTATACTACCTGAGTGTATATAGAAATTTGATCTATGAGAATCATCTAATAGTTCTCTTTTTAGCTTAGTAACTGATGGGACATGTAACCTCTTCCCAAATTTCATAACTCCTTCCTCATACACGAAGTATTCCAATCTCCCATCCTTAACAACATTAATTTTCTTATGTAGATTCTCATCATCAGATTGGGATATTTTTAAATTCTCTAATAAAGATGTTTTAGAAATCATTTGAAAGAGAAAAGATGTTTCCCCTTTATTAATAATTCCCACATCCATCTTTTGTAGATCCATGAATATAGGATCTCTCTCAGTACTCATTTGGGTCAGAAGTCCATGATCTTTCCTACTTAATGCATCTTCCACCTTATTTTCCTTTCCTGTGTGGTAGTGTATTGAAAAATCATAATCTTTGAGTAACTCGAGCATTAATGTATATAAAAAATCCATCATTTCTAGATGGTTGATTCAAAATTGGAGCATTTAGAAATATTCATTTCAATTCTTCAAAACATTCTCTACATTATTTCATCCATACAAGCTTAACCCCTTTATGCGTGAACTTGGTTAGTGGATTAGCCAGTCAGGTGAAATTTTGAATGAAACTCCGATAGTAACCTGCTAATCCAATAAAACTATGTACCTCAGTTATGTTCATTGGAATGATCCATTCTTGGATTTCCTTTGTCTTCAAAGGATCAACTAAGATTCCATCCTTAGAGACAATATGTCCAAGAAAAGAAACTAATTTACGCCAAAATTCACACCTTCTAAACATCTCATATAATTCATTTCTTCTAAGAGTTTTTAGAATAATATGTAAGTGATTATCATGTTCTTCATAGATTTTGGAGTATAATTGTAAAGACCCAAAGCTTGACTTACATGGACATTACATTACATTTGCGGAATACTTAGTATATAACAAAAAACACACACACAAGGATCGTAATAGTTTAGTGTCTTTGGAAACTCGGAACGTAATCTTCTAATCGTGGTGAAAGATCTCCAATATCTCCCATAAAGATCTTCCTTTTTTTTACCTAAAACCTTTCTTTATATCCTGGGGAAAAGAAAACATAAAAGGGTGAGCTCAAATGCTCAGTAAGGGTAAACAAAAGAAAAATCAATCACATCATATTCATAAGAACATAACTTTTGGAAATCTTATCCTGCAAAAGAGAGAGCATAATTTCATAACATGGGATAAATCATAGTAGTGAAATGAAATCCCAATAATCATAAATTAAAACATGAAACTTTGTGGCATACACACATAATCATAGAGAATCATTTCTTGTTAGTCAAGACTCATTGTCAAGACTATCTTAGTGGACAAAGTCCCTTTCTGAACCAATTCACCCTCGTTTCAGTCCTGTTTCACTGAACCGGTATAACCTACCATTCCAGCCATGTCTATCTCATGAGATATAAAATCTTTACCCAATGCATTGGAGGGAGATATAGGTCCCACCCATCTTATAATTAATCCTTTCTTATGTGTGCCACATAATCATAAACCATAAACCATACATCATAGCATAACCCATGTAATAAAAATGGAATTCTTAAACAACATGACATCATAAAACAATTCATATAAGATAAAGGAATTCATAAAAATATTTCCATCACAACATAATCAAATCCATGTAATAATAGGGATAAAAACAGAACCCTTTATTATCTTAGATGGAAAATAATTTTGATAAAACACTTGAACTCCATTCTTGAGGAAAATATCCTTTCTTCTTCAAAAACACTTTTCTTTTCTTAACATGTCATACAATTATAAAAACTAAGAAGTTGATTAAAAATAAACTTGAAAACTTGTAAAGTAATATTCTTGGAAATAATGTTTTAAAAATCCATTCATGTCGTATAAGTAAAAAAAACATTCTTCTCATACTTTAGTCGGAAAAGTCAAAAAAGTACCTCGTACGAAAAACGACAAAAGATTCCTTTCATATCCTTTACTAAATATTCACCGAAGGGTAAAATTGAATATAAACTATTGTATAAGGATATAAATATTACATATTTAGGAAACATGGATGTGGATGATAAAATACACCCCAGTAAATGCCAAAGTATAAACAATCTCGGATAAAAATGAGATTGTGATATTTCCCTTACCTTAGGTCCGACTTGCTTTGTACGTGTCCGGACCTCCTGTATAATGATTTAAATCATGTTATTGACTTATTCCAGAATCATATTCATTGTTATTATATCATATATGGTCCACTTATGACTTTATATTACCCGTTCTTTTGTAAATTCATCTTAAAGTAGCGTTTTGGGTAAAATCGTCTCATTTGTCGTTCGTGTTTTTAAATTGTAATTATTAATATGATTAATTGGATCATGATTACTTATATCCAGAATGTAAAACATGATTTATATATAATATATATTCATAATATACATATATATAATATATTGATAAATGGAATGAGATACACCGTTCATGGAGACGGTAGTCCGTACGTACGCATGAACGCTGTTTTCATTTCGTTATTGAATTGAATGGAATTAAGTAGATGACATAAATATAAATATAAATAAATCCAGCATCATTATTATGTCATATATTTCATTAGTACTTATTATATATACTTTATAATCATTCATGAATGGTTAATCATTGAGAATGAATCTCATCGCGTCGTGGAGACGGTAGTCCGTACGTACGCACGAGCAATGATATCATTCCCATGGTTGTGGAATTTTGTTGAAGTGTTTGTATACTATTTCAGTATCAATATCACTTTATAATAATTATATATAGTTACTCATTAAACCATTATACCCCTCTAATTAATGTGGTGGTGGAAAATAGATTACACCACGGCGTGGAGACGGTATTCCGTACGTACGCACGCGCGGTGATTTCCTTTTTCCGTAGGATGGATAGAAGGTTAATTAGAGTTGTTTCATATTTATAATAAAATATCAGTATGTATGTAATACTGATGTTATTACTTTATCATGAAACAACTAAAGAAGAAGAATTTGAAGAAGAAAGAAATTGAAAAGATCGGTAATGGATATTACCTCTTCTTTGAAACGCCTCTTTGAATCCTCCACTTAGGGAACTAAGATTGGTCTTTTAAGACGACCAAGACCTCTAGGATTATTCTAGGGAAGTTGAGAAGGGATTTTGGAAGGGGTTGGCTGATCTTGAGTGCTCAAATTGGTGTGAGGATGAGGGGGAGGAGGTGCCCTTTTATAAGGGAGGAGAGGGGCACCTTAGGAATATCTCAAAATATTATTTTATATTAAAGTCAAAATCGGTTTATAATGGTTCCAAAGGGTCTTATTTCGAATCTAAAGTGGGTATGGGTCGCAATCCTATCAACCAATAGGATTTAGACAAGTTTAGGTTATTATTTTAACCTTATCAATTAGATTTAACTTTAAGTTAAATAATTTAACTTTTACCGTGTCTTTTTGTTTTCTTACACTATATGGTTAATACACTTACTATAACATGCCAAACGAACCCCAAATTGTTTATTATTAATATATATATCCTTATCTAAGCCATTTGGCCGAACCTTAGATTTGTAGGAATAAAATAACAATTAATAATATAATATTTGATTTAAAAAGTATTTTGTGTCAATTTTGACACTATTTGATATATGATTTTTGTGAAAGTCATAAAAGAATTATATGTTAGAAACAATTTGATTAAATCAACACTAATATATCATAGTAACCTATAAAATTAGTGTAATTCATAAAAAGTCTTAAATTACATTTATTTTGGTATTTATAATATCAATTATGTCAATATTTCATTAATAAGATAATTACTGCATCATATTTGTGTCATAAATAAATTAACTTATTTGATGTCTAAAAATTACAAATAAAATACCATTATGTAGGAAATCTTTTTAGATTTCTAATGAATATTTACAATATAATTTATCTTATGTATAACTCTATATTAAAAATGTTGTATTAAATAAACTTTGATTTTAACTCTTTTAACTCTTCTTTGAATTAAATAATAATAAATGTCCTAATCTAATCCAAGTGGGCCTAAATGATAATATTTTACACTTAAGGTTGTTTTTGGTCGAGATACACTTGTCCAATAGGATTAGGACATGTGTTAGGGTAATATTAATATCATTGTTACCCTTAATTACCCTATTTACTTTTAACCGTGGTAAATAAAAGTAAAAAGTTACTATTCACCAAAAATTATTTTCATCTCATTGAACCACATTTTACTTACTGACATCAACCGTGTCTCTCGGATTTTTGAAATTCCATTCACAGAAGCGGTAAAATTAAGTTTTATGAAAAATTCAGTTTTTTTAACTACCACTTGGTAGTTTCACTATTCATCAAAAATTGATGTTTTTCAGAACAATGCCAAAATTTCATCCTAAGCTATATTTCATATTCCGAATTCAAAAATGAAGTCTATTTTACCAAATTCATAACATAGAAGTTGCATTAATTAATTTTATAATTAAATCCCGCTGTTAAAACAAATAGCGTGTTTTTAAGAAACAATATCTATCAAAAGATTGACACTTGTTTATGTCTGATTTAAATGTGAAATTACATCCAATGACCAACATTGTATTAAATTGTAAAAATATATTCTAAATATACTTTAAAACCACTCAAATTAATAATTTATCACTATTAATTATTTTGATTAAAAAGTTGTTTTTAATTATAATTTAGTAATTTTCACTATTCATCAGAATATGAAAGTTATCCGAAAAGTACCAAAATTTCCCCTTAGGCTAAATTCGATACTCCGAATCCAAAAATGAAGTCCATTTTGAGAGCTAAAATTTCTAAAATTTTAAAAGGTGGTTATTAATATTTATAACGGCTGGTTATAATAATATTTTAATAGCATATCGTTGTTTAGTGAAACTCGGTATTGTGTACTACACACGCTATCGAGGAAGGTCGCGATTGCGTGTAATGCAAGGAAAGTCAAGGATATGTGTTGTGCAAGATCCTTTTGGTGTAGCGTACAACACAAGACATTAGTAAAATTAAAAAGAATATTTTTCATAAAATCTCGGGGTGTTACATTCTACTCCCCTTAAAATGAATTTCGGCCTCGAAATTCGTCGGGGTTATAAATGGTTAACTATTTGAAAGTTTTTTTAATTGAAACCCACATCATAAAAAGGAATACCAAAACCAATCTTTAAAAACAAAAGTATGAAACTTAATGGTTACCCAAATAAACTAATCACTGGGTTTCCACATAGGTGAAAATATGGATATGGAAGAGAAATCTAACCATCATGTTCTGATGGGGAGTGGTAGAGAACATGGCTATGGAAAAGTCAGCAATCACAAAGCCATAAATTTGTGACGATCTAAGGTACCATCTGATTCATCAGATATAAGATCACTAGGACAACATTTTTGGTTTTCAAGATCATTTCCCTAAAGTTGAAAATTTGAATTAGAATAAATACTTACTTTATTTTGGTACAATATCACTGTTGTTCGTTCCTTGAACAATTTCCACTTCATATCTTAAATAAATGAAGTTGAATTTGTTATTCGTGAAGTGTTAGCAGATCATGTGATATAATGACAGGTCATTCCATCTGTCTCAAACAAAAGGTTAGCAAAAATTATATACATAAGTCAATCTATAGTGAGATTAATCATATATGGTTCCTAAAATGGACTTATACTTCATATATCATACTGCTTAATATAATAAAACTAGTTTCTACTAAACAGGGACTTCCTGTAGGCCAGTGGTAGGTGATAAAGGCCAGCCGCACTTCGGTTGTGGGTTCAATTCCCACAGCCTTGTCCGACGCCATGGGCTGTCGCCCGTCCTGCAGGTTGTCCTTTTTCTAAAACTATATTACTATAACATCCCAACAATAATATCGAAAAAAATTCTATCCTTAAACAATACTAACTTATGTCCAACATAATCCATTCCAATCTTTAGGCTTATGCATAATACTGCAGTCCACTCTCATAACATAGTGAAAACGATTACCAGAGATTTAATACCATCGTCGATCTCCATATATCATAAGATATGTTTTGTTGGTCCCATTCCAAACATTCAAAGTCCTTAATCGCGTATTCTCTTGAATACCTTAGTGAAAACATGAATGCAGTTAAAAGTTAACACTTTCCACATACCAAAATCCTCAAAATTCTATATACTCAAACCATGATATCACTTAGTCTTTATATCAATCATGAGCTCATGAATACTGTTAAACATTTCATTTTCTCGTTTTCCATTCATTATGCACATAATATCTCAATCACTTTGAATAACACATTAGACCAATACATAAATATTCCAATACTCCATGATACAACCTTATTTTTGAATCCCATTACATAAACACTTAATCATTCCACCACATCGTTGTCATATTCAACATCGCCAATAGTGATCGCATGTGACTTCCCTTTGTCCTTTTCCTTCAGTGGTTGCTCATGTTGATCATCACTAACCCTTGGATTAGGGAATTTATTATCATAATGCCCCATTTCCTTGCACTTGAAGCATTGAAGTGTTGGTGGTGCATTCTCTACAGTGCTTACTTTATTCACATCATTAGAATCCCTTTTTCCATTACTTCGACACTCAGCTGCTCGATGACTTTCTTTTCCACACTTAAAACATTTTCTAGTCCCTTTAAGACAATCTCCACCATGCTTCTTTCCACACTTTGTGCATAAGGAAACATTCATCATCTTTTCACCATTATTCTGAGATTTCTCCTTGAACTCCATCTTTCGTTTCTTGTCAAAACCGTGAGATGGATATGTAACACCAACTTCCATTTCTACCTTGATAGCACAACGCACAATTTCTTCATAGCTACTGAAGTCTCTTATAGCTAATTCCCTTCTAAGACTTGGTTTTAATCCAATGAAAAATCAATCAACTTTACTTTTAGGTTGGATGATAATGCCAGATGCATACCTTGCAAGTCTTGTAAAATTTGCTTCGTATATAACAACAGATTCATCATCCTTTTGCTATAGTTCAAGAAACTCCTTCTCTATCTTTGTTTGAATAATACGAGGGAAGTACTTATTGAAAAATAAGTTCTTGAACTCGTCCCATTCCATGGACTCAATTTCATCTCTTGGCCTCGTATTCTTGATAAGATTCCACCATTGATCAGCTTCACCTTCCAAATGATATACTGCTAAGATGACTTTATCATGTTCAGAATATTGAAGAACTGAAAATATCTTTTCATTAGTACTGATCCATTGTTCAACAACAAGTGGATCAGAAGACCCACTAAAAGAAGGTGGACGTTTCCACATGAAGGACTCAATAGAATATTGTTCCCTTCTTTACTCATTTGGAAGTCCATAATGATTCATAGCTTGTGTAAGTATAACAATAAGATTTTGCACTCTATCTTCCATAACATTTGTTTGTTCAGGAGGAAAATCATTGCATTTTCCATTACATTGATCAACACGGTTCCTTCAGGTTCCATCCATCGTCTAAAACCCAAAAAGAATAGTGTGAGAGGCAAAAATAATGCTAGGGAAAACAACATAATAAAGGGGGAGTACCTTCAATATCTAACATCTTAGGTTTAATTCTATGATCATTAGCGTAATTCTAGTACTATAACCTATACATATACTTAACCTTAGGGACATCCCTAGACATACCTTAGAAATATCTCTAGGGATCTCACTAACGTTTTCGCATCATAGTTTCCAAAGGTTGACTAAACCTTTCCTATGATACCAACTGTAAAGACCCAAATCTTGACTTACATGGACATTACATTACATTTTCGGAATACTTAGTACATAACGAAAAACACACACACAAGGATCGTAATAGTTTAGTGTCTTTGGAAACTTGAAACGTAATCTTCTAATCGTGGTGAAAGATCTCCAATATCTCCCATAAAGATCTTCCTTTTTTTTTACCTAAAACCTTTCTTTATATCCTGGGGAAAAGAAAACATAAAAGGGTGAGCTCAAATGCTCAGTAAGGGTAAACAAAAGAAAAATCAATCACATCATATTCATAAGAACATAACTTTTGGAAATCTTATCCTGCAAAAGAGAGAGCATAATTTCATAACATGGGATAAATCATAGTAGTGAAATGAAATCCCAATAATCATAACTTAAAACATGAAACTTTGTGGCATACACACATAATCATAGAGAATCATTTCTTGTTAGTCAAGACTCATTGTCAAGACTATCTTAGTGGACAAAGTCCCTTTCTGAACCGAGTCACCCTCGTTTCAGTCCTGTTTCACTGAACCGGTATAACCTACCATTCCAGCCATGTCTATCTCATGAGATATAAAATCTTTACCCAATGCATTGGAGGGAGATATAGGTCCCACCCATCTTATAATGAATCCTTTCTTATGTGTTCCACATAATCATAAACCATACATCATAGCATAACCCATGTAATAAAAATGGAATTCTTAAACAACATGACATCATAAAACAATTCATATAAGATAAAGGAATTCATAAAAATATTTCCATCACAACACAATCAAATCCATGTAATAATAGGGATAAAAACAGAACCCTTTATTATCTTAGATGGAAAATAATTTTGATAAAACACATGAACTCCATTCTTGAGGAAAATATCCTTTCTTCTTCAGAAACACTTTTCTTTTCTTAACATGTCATACAATTATAAACACTAAGAAGTTGATTAAAAATAAACTTGAAAACTTGTAAAGGAAGATTCTTGGAAATAATGTTTTAAAAATCCATTCATGCCGTATAATTAAAAAAACATTCTTCTCGTACTTTAGTCGAAAAAGTCAAAAAAGTACCTCGTACGAAAAATGACAAAAGATTCCATTCATATCCTTTACTAAATATTCACCGAAGGGTAAAATTGAATATAAACTATTTTATAAGGATATAAATATTACATATTGAGGAAACATGGATGTGGATGATAAAATACACCCCAGTAAATGTCAAAGTATAAACAATCTCGGATAAAAATGAGATTGTGATATTTCCCTTACCTTAGGTCCGACTTGCTTTGTACGTGTCCAAACATCCTGTATAATGATTTAAATCATGTTATTGACTTATTCCAGAATCATATTCATTGTTATTATATCATATATGGTCCACTTATGACTTTATATTACCCGTTCTTTTGTAAATTCATGTTAAAGTAGCATTTTGGGTAAAATCGTCTCATTTGTCGTTCGTGTTTTTAACTTGTAATTATTAATATGATTAATTGGATCATGATTACTTATATAAATAATTTAAAACATGATTTAAATATTATATATATTCAGAATATACATATATATAATATATTGATAAATGGAATGAGATACACCGTTCATGGAGACGGTAGTCCGTACGTACGCATGAACGCTGTTTTCGTTTCCTTATTGAATTGAATGGAATTAAGTAGATGACATACATATAAATATAAATAAATACAGTATAATTATTATGTCATATATTTCATTAGTACTTATTATATATAATTTATAATCATTCATGAATGGTTAATCATTGAGAATGAATCTCATCGCGTCATGGAGACGGTAGTCCGTACGTACGCACGAGCGATGATATCGTTCCCATGGTCGTGGAATTGTGTTGAAGTGTTTGTATACTATTTCAGTATCAATATAACTTTATAATAATCATATATAGTTACTCATTAAACCATTATACCCATCCAATTAATGTGGTAGTGGAAAATAGATTACACCATGGCGTGGAGACGGTATTCCGTACGTACGCACGCGCGGTGATTTCCTTTTTCCGTAGGATGGATAGAAGGTTAATTAGAGTTGTTTCATATTTATAATAACATATCAGTATGTAAGTAATACTTATGTTATTACTTTATCATGAAACAACTAAAGAAGAAGAAGTTGAAGAAGAAAGAAATTGAAAAGATCGGTAATGGATATTACCTCTTCTTTGAAACGCCTCTTTGAATCCTCCACTTAGGGAACTAAGATTGGTCTTTGAAGAAGACAAGGACCTCTAGGATTATTCTAGGGAAGTGTATAATGGATTTTGGAAGGGTTTGGCCGAGCTTGAGTGATTAAATTGGTGTGAGGAGGAGGGGGAGGAGGTGCCCTTTTATAAGGGAGGAGAGGGGCACCTTAGGAATATCTCAAAATATTATTTTATATTAAAGTCAAAATCGGTTTAAAATGGTTCCAAAGGGTCTTATTTCGAAGCTAAAGTGGGTATGGGTCTAAATCCTATCAACAAATAGGATTTAGACAAGTTTAGGTTATTATTGTAACCTTATCAATTAGATTTAACTTTAAGTTAAATAATTTAACTTTTACCGTGTCTTTTTGTTTTCTTACACTATATGGTTAATACACTTACTATAACATGCCAAAAGAACCCCAAATTGTTTATTATTAATATATATATCCTTATCTAAGTCATTTGGCCGAACATTAGATTTTTAGAAATAAAATAACAATTAATAATATAATATTTGATTTAAAAACTATTTTGTGTCAATTTTGACACTATTTGATATATGATTTTTGTGAAAGTCATAACAGAATTATATGTTCGAAACAAGTTGATTAAATCAACACTAATATATCATAGTAACCTATAAAATTATTGTAATTCATAAAAAGTCTTAAATTACATTTATTTTGGTATTTATAATATCAATTATGTCAATATTTCATTAATAAGATAATTACTGCATCATCTTTGTGTCATAAATAAATTAACTTATTTGATGTCTAAAAATTACAAATAAAATACCATTATGTAGGAAATCTTTTTAGATTTCTAATGAATATTTACAATCGAATTTATCTTATGTATAACCCTATATTAAAAATGTTTTATTAAATAAACTTTGATTTTAACTCTTTTAACTCTTCTTTGAATTAAATAATTATAAATGTCCTAATCTCATCCAAGTGGGCCTAAATGATAATATTTTACACTTAAGGTTGTTTTTGGTCAAGATACACTTGTCCAATAGGATTAGGACATGTGTTAGGGTAATATTAATATCATTGTTACCCTTAATTACCCTATTTACTTTTAACCGTGGTAAATAAAAGTAAAAAGTTACTATTCACCAAAAATTATTTTCATCTCATTGAACCACATTTTACTTACTGACATCAACTGTGTCTCTCGGATTTTTGAAATTCCATTCACAGAAGCGGTAAAATTAAGTTTTATGAAAAATTCAGTTTTTTTAACTACCACTTAGTAGTTTCACTATTCATCAAAAATTGATGTTTTTCATAACAATGCCAAAATTTCAACCTAAGCTATATTTCATATTCCAAATTCAAAAATGAAGTCTATTTTACAAAATTAATAACAAAGAAGTTGCATTAATTAATTTTATAATTAAATCCCGCTGTTAAAACAAATAGCGTGTTTTTAAGAAACAATATCTATCAAAAGATTGACACTTGTTTATGTCTGGTTTAAATGTGAAATTACATCCAATGACCAACATTGTATTAAATTGTAAAAATATATTCTAAATATACTTTAAAACCACTCAAATTAATAATTTATCACTATTAATTATTTTGATTAAAAAGTTGTTTTTAATTATAATTTAGTAATTTTCACTATTCATCAGAATATGAAAGTTATCCGAAAAGTACAAAAATTTCACCTTAGGCTAAATTCGATACTCCGAATCCAAAAATGAAGTCCATTTTGAGAGCTAAAATTTCTAAAATTTTAAAAGGTGGTTATTACTATTCATAACGGCTAGTTATAATAATATTTTAATAGCATATCGTTGTTTAGTGAAACTCGGTATTGCATACTACACACGCTATCGAGGAAGGTCGCGATTGCGTGTAATGAAAGGCAAGTCAAGGATATGTGTTGTGAAATCTCCTTTTGGTGTAGCGTACAACACAATACATTAGTGAAATTAAAAAGAATATTTTTCATAAAATCTCGGGGTGTTACAATACTAGGATATTATTGATAAATACCACAAAAAAGTCATCAAGATATTCCTTGAAAACTCTATTAATTAGATCCATAAAAACAGAGGGTTCATTAGTTAGTCCAAAATGCATTACTTTAAACTTGTAATGCCCATACCTAGTTCAAAATGATGTCATTGGAATATCTTTCTTCCTCACACACAACTGATGATATCTATTTTGAAGGTCAATCATTGAAAAATATTGGGCTCCATGAAGTTGATCAAATAAATCATTAATGCATGGCAGATGATACGTTTTATTTATTTTAATAGCATTTATTTCCCTATAATCAATGCATAGCCTCATGGATTCATCTTTATTATTAACAAAGAGGAAAGATGATCCCCAGGGAGGAACACTAGGTTGAATAAATCCTTTGACACTCAGTTCATCTAGTTGTTTCTTTAGCTCCACTAATTATACAATGGTCATTCTATAGGGAGTCTTTGATATAGGTCTTGTACCAAGAGTTAAATTAATAGAGAACTCAACTTACCACTTCGGAGGATGTCCAGGTAAATCCTATAGAAATACATCAATTTATTCTTGTACAATAGGTACATCTTCAATTTAGATATTTATTTCCTCAACCATAGATATTTTGTTCAATTCCTCTATAATAATTGCATTGAATAGAGTTAATAAAGGTGGATCTATATAAGAATCAGATTGTGAGGTTTTTTCTCTAAAGATAAGTGATTCTACACCATTCTAAAAAATTGTAACTTCCTTCTTCTTGCAATAGATCTTCGCATCATAATTTGACAACCAATTCATAACAAGAATTATATAAAATTCAATCATTGGTATGATGATAAGGTTACCAAATAAATCACATTTATGTGTCATTAGGGGGACTGATTGACACATCTTTATTGCAATGATACACCCCCTATGAGTTTTGACTGAAAAATCCTTTATTAAATCAAATTGTTCATGTCTAATTTTCTTGGAAAACTGGAAAGATATAAATGAATGCGATGATCCAGAATAAAATAATGTATTTTATAATTTTAGGAGACAATTAAAGTACCTTCCACCATATCATTAAGAATTTAAACCTCCATGTTTATAATCACATAATATTTCCCTTGCTCTCGTGGCCTTTTCTGAGGAAAATTTCATTGGTGCTTAGGACACTCATTTTCATATTGTCCCATCTCTCAAAAATTGTAGCATTGAACATTATTGACTATTTTCTTCCCCTTGAATTCATTAGATGGATGACCCTTTTCTCTACACTTATAGTAGATTCCCATGTCTTTCAAGAATTTCACAGGATGATTCCTTCCATAGTTCATACATAATGGAAATTTCTTAATTCCCTTGTTCTTATTTAGTGCTTCCCCCTTTCCATGGTTATCAGAGTACTGCTTCTTATGTTTGTTTCCCTTGAAAAAATTTCATCTAGAAAATTCCTTCTCTATTTTGATGGCACTTAATACAATTTCATCATATTGTGAAAATATTTGAGAAGCTAGTGTCCTTTAAAGACTTGGATTAAGACCTTCAAATAAATGATCAATCTTTTCTTCTGAGTCATGTACGTAATCTATGGTATACCTAGAAAGTCTTGTGAAGGTATCTTCATACTCTGCAACACTATCTTCTTCCCTTTTCTTTAAGCCGAGGAATTTCCTCTTCATTTCACATTGTTTCTCATTAGGGAAATATTTTTCAAAGAATATTTACATAAAAGTACTCCATTCCATATCTTCTATTTCTTATTCCTCTATGGAATTCAAGATCAAGGACCTCCATTGATCAATATCAACCATGAGACAATATACTTCCAGCACTACCTTTTCATTTTCATTGCATCTTAATGCCATAAATATCTTTTGAAGGGACTTGATCCACTACTCAGCTACCATTGGATTAATAGTCCCACTAAAATATGGGTGCTTATTCTACATGAAATGATCCAACATAGGTGTAGAACATTTATTCTTCACAACCAAAGTAAGTTGTCCCAATATGGTCATGATTTTATCCGCTCCAACATTGACTGTGTTGAATTTCTATGTGGTAAAATCCCTAAATTGTCTACGAGTATTGATTCCCCTTATTCCATTTGGAACTATTTCTAAATAATTGAATACACTAGATTATGTTATGAATCATAATTTATAATCTCAACTAGAAAAGTACTTAGCATAAATTGAAATTCTATGCAAAGATAATCTCATAAACATGGTTTATTGAAGGAAAAGTTTACATTCAAATCCTTCATAATGGCTTGTAAAGAAAATGTGAATTATCCTAAGAATATACCCTGGGAGTTTTAGACTAAGAGTTAAGCAAGGCCCGTTGTCATGCTCTAGGATACCCCGAGTCAAGCCAAAAACTCATTGTCGGAGTTTTCACTCCTAGGTACATTTGTGCCCAGGCCACCTCTACTAGTTTGTATCCAGAAAGGGATGTATTTGCTAGAAATATCCACATAATCTATTCCTTACCAAAATTACAGGATGTTATTGTATGTTTATCCTCAAATTCTATCTTCTATTTTTGTTCCCTAATCTACATTTTGTTATCTAGTTTCCAAGTTTGCTACTAAACTTCCTCTGATACCAACTGTAACACCCCGACCCAAAAATCCCAGAGTTAGTACATTACTCATTACATTGGCATGATTAAGAGGAATGAAATCCCAAAGGAATGATCAAATTAGTTGTCTTGAAGAAACTAGATATGTATATGAAACTCATATTACAATGATAAAGGTAACAAAATAGAATACATAACAAAAACTAAAAAACTGCATCCATAGAAACTCAATAAACAGTGTCCTCTTCATAACCTGTTGAAGGTAAACAAATAAAAGGGGTGAGCTCAAATGATTAGTAAGGGTTAAAAATAGTAGAATCATGAATAAATAATAATTGAATCATAATCAAATTTACATAGTCAATATGGCATGGTGAATAAATGAAAAACATACACCATTAGTAAACTGATAATAAAACTGCATCCATAGATTTTTTTATAGTGAAAACCTCATGGATTGTAATAAATAAAAATGAATAAAGAGAATTATTATTAATTGGAAGTCATGTATCTGACACATGATACCACTATACCATCGAAACACTTTAAGTCTATGGGTAGAAACCCGTATGATTTTTGGAAACAAACTCAAAGGGTTTGTCGCTAACTGATTTGTCTCATGAGACCGGTCGATGCATAAAGTGGATATAGCAGGACCCACCCTTCACTAAAAGTCCAAATAAATCTTTATACATATATTTAATACAAGTACAATATGCCTTATCAATATCTTTATAGAGTAGAGGACATAGATTCATCTATATTTCCATAGTTAAAATAACATTCCAAATAAGCACCGTATGTAAAAGGGTAAATGACTTAAGATAATAATCATATACCTAAAATCATAATATAGATATATAATAGAAATATATTTTCAAATTAAGAGTGATCTCAAATGGTCTATAGGTACACCACATTAGAATTATTAGATGCACAATACAAAGTAAGTCACAACGAAATGGAAATTGAGACAAAGCCCGTTACCACATTGTAAACCATCGTATGTTGTGACCAACAATTAATATTTATCAAATAAATCATTGAATACTATTAATATAAAGGGAAACATGATATTATATATCAAATGATAGTATGAATACATGACATGCAAGAAATAAGTGGCGAATAATGGAAATCTCATGTAAATAGAAGTGAGATGAGAAACCCCTTACAACATTTTGGCATGACAACGAGTGTTATTGTGAGGGATTAATGAGAGGTAAAGTGTCATGACCCGTCCTCGGGGCCCATGCCGTGACTACCCCAAGCCCGCCTTCCATAGGATAGGGGCTAGCGACTATCACCAAAGGCGTAAATCCCAATAAAAAGGGAAGGCATTGCCTTTATAAAACGCAAACAAACACACAACTAGAGTACAAACAGAAGAAACACTAAGTAAAGAAATAAGAAAAGTGTGTTGAAAGTACAAAGGGGGCCGGAAATAAAATCCCAACAGTAAAGTACAAGGAAAAGACAAAATAGTAGGAAGGTGTCAAGATGCTCCTGGATCGTCCTCCAGAGTTCCTACCTAAAGGGTAGGTACAAATGGCCACCTCAGCTCTCCACATCCGTTTTTCACATCCGGGTACCGTCTCGTCATGAAGTCCACCTCCGGGTACCGTCTCGTCATGAAGTCCACCTCCAGGTACCATCTTGTCGTGAAGTCCACCTCCGGGTACCGTCCAGTTCTACAAGCCTCAACCACGGTCAGTGCTGTCCGTCGTCTGAATCCAACACAACAAGGTGCGGGCATAGCCCATGCAGGGGTGAGTATAACGATACTCAGTAGGGACCCCGAGACCCTCAAGGTCTCACTAAATCCAACAAGGATAAATCATAAAGAAATATCTCAACAAATAAACATTAATTAGGTATATGCCCATACATATACCTTAGTTATCAAGTAACCCAACTCAATCATGAGGAAAACACAAAGGTCATTGACTCAGCTCAAACCAGGATTTTTATTCACGATGAAGAAAAACACGGCTGCTGGAGAACTCCTCCTCTGTAGAGTGCAGTAGTCCTGTAACAACTCTGAGGTGTCACTCACTAACCTTAGACTACTGAGGTACTCCTCCTGTCGAGTACCGCGGGTCTGCCACCTCACAAAGTAGTGCGCCTCCGCCATGGGTCTGCCACCTCACACAGTAGTGCTCCCCTTCGTAGCCTACAGATGTAATCCTCCTATCGAGTACCGCGGGTCTGTCACCTCACAAAGTAGTGCTCCTCCGCCATGGGTCTCCCACCTCACAAAGTATTGCTCCCCACTGGGCTATGCAAGTCACTCTGAATCAAATCGGACAAGAAGTCATCAGGTCTCAGCCAGCTACAAGGTCATCATACTCCGTATTCTCGCCTCTGGGAGGATCCTCTACATGAGCCACTGGTCGATACTCCAAGTATCAGAAAGTCCAACGAAGAAGTATCACAAAGGACTGCCTCGTCATAGGGGTCTTAACGCAACAGACGGCGCGTCAATCGGACGCCCGGTTCGTGAGTTATTAGCCTCTTTGTTCCGGGGGCCCGGTTGGTTACGTATACGAAACAACCCAACTGTATCTCAACTATACCCCGAACTCCCATGAGGTATACTCAAAGGGAAGAATATGCTCCAAGAGTACCGGCGCCGCTGACGGTTTGTCAAACGGATATCCGGTGCCAAAGATATGGCCCAAGAAGTTAATGGGCCAGTAATGAGCCCGAGTCCGGTCCGACCCGGGCAGACCAACTCAGCCTAACCCAAACTGGGCCGACCTAGTTGGGGTCGACCCGGTCAGACTCGCTGGGTCTGACCTGGCCCATTGGGCGAGTCAGCCCGCTAAGTTTTGACCCGGTCCACTAGGCCCGACCCAGCGGACCGCAAGGGCGATTCGGCCCGATAGTCGCCACGTAGGCGACTAGGTAACTCAGCCCGGGAGACCGGGCTGGTTCGACAAGTGACACCGCAGGGGCGTCGTGGGCCGGTTCAGTAGGCCGGTGACCGGGAGGCCAGTGGGCAGACCGCGCGGGGCGCGGGCGGGCCGACTAGGCTCCGGGCTGGACGAGGGTGCACCAGATAGGGTGCGGGGGGCGCCAGGCAGGGTGCTGAACGTCGGACAGCGCGTGGGGGCACGTCAGGTAGCACGGAAGGGCGGCGCAGGGACGCTGGGGTGTGCCGGGAAGGGACACCGGGGGAGCTGGTCTGGCCGCCGGCAAGGGCGCGGGGCGCCGGGCGGGTTGGGAAGCACGCCGGGGGGTGTCAGGGTGCACCGGTAGGGCGTTGGGGGCGCCGACTGGGCGCCCGGTGTGCCGACAGGGCGCCGCGGGTGCGCCGGCAGCGCGCCAGCAAGGGCGTGGGGCACCGGGTTGCGCCGGCAGGGGCGCGGGGTGCCGGGTGCACGCCAGGGAGCCGCGGGGGCGGCACAGTTCACAGAGGCTACAGGTAGCGCGACCTTTGTTCGCCGCCTTCGTCTTTATCGCCTCATTGCCATTCCATCATGGAGTCATCGCAAAAAGAACAACGGAGGGGTCACGCCCTGTTGTTTTTGCCCGGACCTTCCGCGTTTAGGGTGGTAGCAATAGGTTCTTGCAAGTATGAAGCACAACAACCACCGTTCTTCGTTTTGAGATAAAGGAAGAACATGAGAAAGGTTCATACATTAAATAAAATAAAACCCCTACCTCTTGCTCGTCGCTCGTTGGCGGAGTCGCGGAAGAAAGATGATGAAGACTGTCATTCGTCACGTCCGCCACACGTCCCCAATTCTGAGCTGCGTCGGTTCATTGATGATGTTGCGGAGGATAGGTTTCTGGGGAAGGAAGGTTAAAGAAGAATCATATGGAAGATCTTCATTGGCGTTCTTCACGTTCTTCGTTGGAGATGATAATATTTCCCCAAGTGTTGGGCGTCACAATACTTTACCAGTGTTTCGTCGCTTGGTGAAGCCGTCCCAAAACCTTATCCCAAGCTCCCTATATATAGGAGAGGGGGAGAGGTATGTAACCATCGTGGACTTTATGACGGTTCATTTATTTGGAGCCTTCCTAAATTCCAACGATGCGGTTACTTAATTTAAAAAGGGGGTCGGGCGAATTAAATTGTGTTGGCGCAATTTAAGAGGTGCATTGGCACAACTTAAGAGTGGAGGATGCAAAGAAGTTTCCCCCACAAAGTCTAAGTCAAAACATATGACACGAATTAATTTTGTGTTGACACATAAAATTAATTGACAAAAATTAATTTCACGTCGACACATAAAATTAACTCACAGTAATTAATTTTTACGTCGACCCATAATATTGACTGACAATAATTAATTTTACGTCAACTCATAAAATTAAGTGAGAGCAATTAATTTTACATCGACACATAAAATTAACCGACAACAATTAATTTTATGTCGACCCATAAAATTAATTGAGTGCAATTAATTTTACGTCGACATATAAAATTAATTTATGGGGGGTTTGAGAAGTTTCCTCTCTCTCCCCATTAAATGGGAGGTTAGGGTGTGGCGGTTCCACCACCAATTCACAAGTGGAGCTTCTAACCACTTTATCCTCACTACATGTGTTTAACAAAATAAAATAAATTATTCCCTTATTTTATTTTATTAACCCACGTAAAACCCCAAAAACTAACTTTCATACCCGATCATCCACCGTTGAGGTGAAAGTCTTATTAAGAGAATATCGGCACTGCGAGTTCAACGGTGCCCTCATAATTTGATTCTGAGTACCAGTTCAAAAGTTATAAAACTCCGCTCGTACGTTTACTGAACGTACCCAAAAAAAAGTTCAGAAAATTATTATCAGTCACCCTCGACCCACTGCGGTCAAGGTTAGGCTCTTCCTAGAAGAAACACACCCCAAAAAACTCAACGGTACTCTCAGATTTTTAATTCGAGTTACCGTTTAGAAGTTATGAATTTTACAATAAAATAATTGTCACTTAATTATTTTATTTACAGCAAAAAACTAACTTTCTCAGGTGGATCGCGCCGGCAAAATTTAGTATCTTCTTAAAGAAAGCATACTCTCAGGAGTTCAGCGGTGGTATCAGATTTTTAATCCGAGTTACCATTTGTGATTTATAAGCATTTGAAAAATAAAATAACTTTATTTAATTATTTTATTTACGGTTATTCCATTTTCAGGTTTTCTCACAAGAGGCCTGTGCCGACTAAACTTAAGTCACTCTTAGGGTAAACCCGCCATCATAAGCACAAATATGCCCTTAGATTTTTGATTCGAGTAACTGTTTAAGTGTTATTACACTTTTTCAGGAAAACTGCTTACGCCCATTAATTTAAGCTTAACAAAACTTCAGAAAATTATTCCAGGCACAACGGGCCTCAGAATCAGATGCCATCAGAAATTACGTACACGTAAAATTCCAAATAATTTAATAAAAAAAATTCCTTGAAATTTACGGGTTTTTACATTACTCCCACCTTAGGGCTTTACGTCCCCGTAAAGCTACAACACAAACTAGGGAAACTAAAGGAGGTACCGAGCACGCATATAAGACTCCTACTCCCAAGTGCTCTTCTGGAGGTTCTCGTGCTACCAACGAATGCAAACTAGAGGAACCAACCATCCACAAAGGACCCGTTCCTGTCGAT
This sequence comes from Viscum album, assembly GCA_963277665.1. Classification (NCBI taxonomy): domain Eukaryota; kingdom Viridiplantae; phylum Streptophyta; class Magnoliopsida; order Santalales; family Viscaceae; genus Viscum; species Viscum album. The sequence goes on along the minus strand of OY728137.1, from coordinate 1,073,770,928 downwards.
CCTTGATCTCCACTGGAACCTCCAGGAAGGTCGTCCCGTCGTCGATGTCCAACTCCCCGTGATCGATGATGTGGGTCAGGTCGTGCACGTACCTCTTCAGCTGAGATACGTGGAAGGATGTCATGTACCCGGTGCAACTAAGGTGGAAGGGCCAGATGAAGCACAAAGATAACTTTCCGCCCCAGACAAATCTCCGTAGTCCACGTCGAGGTGAGACCCATAAGAAAACGTGGTCGCCATCCTCGAACTCCAGTGGTCTCCGTCTCCTATCAGCATAGGACTTCTGTCTGCACTGTACTGTCTTCATCCACTCATGGATGATCTGAACCTTCTCCATCATATCCTGCACCATCTCTGGTCTTACAAGAGCTTCTTAGGGTTCCCCTTTGACGAAAAAGATAAATCTTGTCTCATCCTCTAGATGAACCACGTTCTTTGACAAATACAGTCAATCCTGAGATGAACGGTACATTTCATGTCTTGGATAATTTCGTATGGCCTCCACGATACTACCAAGAGATCCAACCGTCACTCTCGCCTCCAAGGGTTGAGTCACACTGTCGGCATCAGTGTGTGGTCACTGGGTCTCCTCTAGTAGGAATCTTGAAAGTGAGGGTCAAGTCAACAGTTTTAACCGGAACCTCTTAGTATCAACCACGCAAAAGGGAAGGAAAGAAAATGTCACAAGGACAAGTGTCTTTTATTACTGCAGCTCAAGTACAAAGACACACAACAAACACAAACAACAATATCATGGAAACTAGAAGCACCATGAACAAAGGCCTCCATGCCTGGAACTAGTCCCGATCCTATCCCCCTGCTTCCGGAGCTCCATAGTCATATGCTTCAGCCGCTTGAAGTTATGCTCTTCCATGTCCACCTGTTCCCTGTGGTCAGGGTGGACCTCCTGGTGGTGGTGGTAGAAAAACCTCAAAGTGTCGTCCACCTCTAGCTGCACGTCGAGCTCCCCTGCCTCGGTCTCCAGCTCCTTCATTTATCTGCTGATCATCTGAGCGGTAGGTCGAACAGTCACGAGCCATGTGACCCTGTCCGCCTCACGTGTAACACAGCATGGCAGGTCTGGCTCTGTAACTCCCCTTGGTGCCTCGCACTACCGACCCTGAGTCGTGCGGCCGACCACCTGTAGGTCTGGCCCTCTTGGACCTCTACATCATCTGTCTACTGCCAGCTGCAGAAGACTCCGCTGCATACCGGCTAATAGTGGATCCTGCTGCTGGAGACTGCTCAGTAAGGAAACTCTCCTCTAAGAGGGATCACTCCAACACCCCCGACTGTGTCGGGATGCTGTGAGAAACAACTGAAGCTCTAATATCTTGCCTGAGCCCCTGATCGAAGGTCCGGGCCCTGAAGAATGGGTCCCGTACCATATCAGTGGAGTAGCATGAGAGGTCAATGAACCTTGCTGAATACTACGCCACTGTCATGCTACCCTGCTGAAGATGCAGTAGATCCTGTATACGCACTGCTCGAAGGGTGGCTGGTACAAACTCTGCACGGAACATGCTCTCAAAGTCTTCCCACATAAGTGTCGCCTCGTCATGCATCTAGAGCATCAGGATCCACCATATTTCTGCTACTGCCTGAAGGAGGCTGGTAGAAAGGATCACCATAAAGTCTGCTGGCATCCCTACTAGCCTGAAGACTCTCACCACAGCCTCCAGCCAATCCTCAGTCGCCTGTGGGTCTGTCTCTCCCCAGAACCTGGGTGGACTCTAGCACTGGAACTCGTGCAGTGAACTCAAGCGGCGTGCATCACCTACTACTGGGGATGGTGGCATCGGTGGCCCAATAGGTGGTAGTACGACTGGTGCCTCAACTGGAAGAGGGCCTTGTACCGAGGCCTTGTTGCTCGGCGGGCTATCAGTACGTACAACTCTCGGGGCTCCAATTGGTCATCCTCGGGGAGGCATCCTGAAAGAAATATATGTGACACAATCAAAAGACTATACCTGGTGATCTGACATGATTTGAGCTGATTTAAAGGAAAACTTTTTAAAACACACACGTAATCAGTGTTTTTATGCACTGAGTTGAAAATCAGAAGTCAGGGTCCTGGTGTTTGGATACGTCGGCCTCCGTACCAACACTGGACTCCCTGAACTTAAAACCACACTCGGTACGCTTAACACTATTTCTTCACAGAAAGAAAATATCAGAGTCCTAAGTTCTATGGTAGAACCGACATCCTCTAATACCAATTTGTCATAACCCGTCCTCAGGGCCTCTATCGTGACTACCCCAAGCCCGCCTTCCATAGGCTCGGGGCTAGAGACTAGCACCAAAGGCATAAATCCCAATAAAAAGGGAAGGCATTGCCTTTATGAAACGCAAACAAACACACAACCAGAGTACAAGCGGAAGCAAACACTAAGTAAAATAATAAGACAAGTGTGCTGAAAGTAAAAAGGGGGCTGGAAATACAAGCCCAACAGTAAAGTACAAGGAAAAGACAAAATAGAAAAAAGGTTTCAAGATGCTCCTAGATCGTCCTCTGGAGTTCCTACCTGAAGGGTAGGTACAAATGGCCACCTCATCTCTCCAAGTCCGTTTGTCAACTCCGGGTACCGTCTCGTCATGAAGTCCACCTCCGGGTACTGTCTCGTCGTGAAGTCGACCTCCGGGTATCGTCTCGTTGTGAAGTCCACCTCAGGGTACCATCTCGTCGTGAAGTCCACCTCCGGGTACCGTCCAGTTCTACAAGCATCAACCATGATCAGTGCTATCCGTCGTCTACATCCAACACAACAAGGTGCAGGCATAGCCCGTGCAGGGATGAGTATAACGATACTCAATAGGGACCCCGAGACCCTCAAGGTCTCACTAAATCCAACAAGGATAAACAACAAAGAAAGATCTCAATAGATAACCTTTACTTAGGTATATGCCCATACATATACCTAAGTTATCAAGTAACACATCTCAATCATGAGGAAAACACAAAGGTCATTGACTCAGCTCAAACCATGATTTTTATTCACGATGACGAAAAACAGGGCTGCAAGAAAACTCCTCCTCTGTCGAGTGCAGTAGTCCTGTAATGACTCTGAGGTGTCACTCACTAGCCTTAGACTGCTGAGGTACTCCTCCTGTCGAGTACCGCGGGTCTGCCACCTCACAAAGTAGTGCTCCTCCGCCATGGGTCTGCCACCTCACACAATAGTGCTCCCCCTCATAACCTACAGAGGTACTCCTCCTGTCGAGTACCGCGGGTCTGCCACCTCACAAAGTAGTGCTCCCCAATGGTCTATGCAAGTCACTCCGTATCAAATCAGACAAGCAGTCAGTAGGTCTCATCCAGCTACAAGGTCACTGTACTCCGTATGCTCGCCTCCGAGAGGATCCTCTCCACGAGACACTGGTTGATTCTCCAAGTATCACAAAGTCCCATGATAAAGTATCACAAAGGACTGCCTCGTCACAGGGGTCTTAACGCAACAGACGGTGCGTCAATCAGATGCCCGTTTTGTGAGTTATTATCCTCTTTGTTCCGGGGTCCCGGTTGGTTACGTATACGAACCAACCCGGCCGTATCTCAACTATACCCAGAACTCCCATGGGGTATACTCAAAGGGATGGCTGTGCTCCTAGAGTACCGGCGCCACTGACGGTTTGTCAAATGGATGTCCAGTGCCAAAGATATGGCCCAAGAAGTTAATGGGCCAGTAATGAGCCCAGGTCCGGTCGGACCCGGGCATACCAACTTAGCCTAACCCAAACTGGGCCGACCTAGTCGGGGTCGACCCGGTCAGACTCGCTGGGTCTGACTCGGCCCATTGGGCGAGTCATCCCACTATGTTTTGACCCGGTCCACTGGGCCCGGCCCAGCGGACCGCGAGGGCGGTTCAGCCCGATAGGCGCCACGTAAGCGGCTAGGTAACTCAGCGCAGGAGACCGAACTGATTCGACCAGCGACACCACGGGGGTGTCACGGGCCGGTTCAGCAGGCCGGTGATCGGGAGGCCAGCGGGCAGACCGCGCGGGGCGCGGGTGGGTCGGCTGGGCTCCGGGCTAGCTGAGGGTGCACCAGGCAGGGCACGGGGGGCACCAGGCAGGGTGTCGAACGCCGGACAGCGCGCGGGGGCGCGCCAGGTAGCACGACAGGGCGACGTAGGGATGCTGGGGTGCCACGGGCAGGCCGACGGCAGGGGCTCCGGGGGCACTGGGCAGGCCACCGGCAAGGGCGCGGGGCGCCGGGCTTGCTGGGCAGCACGCCGGGGGGCATTAGGGTGCACCGACAGGGCATCGGGGCGCGCTGGGAGGGCGCCCGGTGCGCCGGCATGGCACCGCGGGTGCGCTGGAAGCGCGCCGGCAAGGGCTCGGGGTGCCGGGGTGCACGCCAGGGAGATGCAGGGGCGACACAGTTCACGGAGGCTGCGGGTAGCGCGGCCTTTGTTCACCGCCTTCGTCGTCGTCACCTCATTTCCATGCCGTCATGGAGTCATCACAAAAATAACAACGGAGGGGTTGAGCCATGTTGTTTTGGCCCGGACCCTCCGCGTTTAGGGTGGTAGCAATAGGTTCTCACAAGTATGAAGCACAACAACCACCGTTATTCGTTTTGAGAGAATGGAAGAACACGGGAAAGGTTCATACATTAAATAAAATAAAACCCCTTTCTCTTGCTCGTCGCTCGTTGGCGGAGTCGCGGAAGGAAGACGATGAAGACCGTCATTCATCGCGTCCGCCATAAGTCCCCAATTCTGAGCTGCGTCGGTTCGTTGACGATGTTGCGGAGGATAGGTTTCTGGGGAAGGAAGGTCGAAGAAGAATCACGTGGAATATCGTCATTGGCATTCTTCACGTTCTTCGTTGGAGAGGATAAGATTTCCCCAAGTGTTGTGCGTCACAATACTTTACCAACGCTTCGTCGCTTGGTGAAGCCATCCCAAAACCTTATCCCAGGCTCCCTATATATAGGAGAGGGGGAGAGGTATGTAAACATCGTGTAATTTATGATGAATCATTTATTTGGAACCTTCATAAATTCCAACGATGCAGTTACTTAATTTTAAAAAGGGGTCGGGCGAATTAAATTGTGTTGGCGCAATTTAAGAGGTGCATTGAAACAACTTAAGAGTTGAGGATGCCAAGAAGTTTCTCCCACATAGCCTGCGTCAAAACATATGACAAGAATTAATTTTATGTTGACACATAAATTTAATTGACAAAAATTAATTTCACGTCGACACATAAAATTAACTCACAACAATTAATTTTTACGTCAACCCATAAAATTAACTGAAAACAATTAATTTTATGTCAACTCATAAAATTAATTGAGAGCAATTAATTTTACGTCGACACATAAAATTAACTGACAACAATTAATTTTACATCGACCCATAAACTTAATTGAGTGCAATTAATTTTACGCCGACATATAAAATTAATTTATGGGGGGTTTGAGAGGTTTCCTCTCCCTCCCCATTAAATGGGAGGTTAGGGTGTGGCAGTTCCACCACCAACTCCCAAGTAGAGCTTCTAACCACTTTATCCTCACTGCATGTGTTTAACAAAATAAAATAAATTATTCACTTATTTTATTTTATTAACCCACGTAAAACCCCAAAAACTAACTTTCATACCCGATCATCCGCCGTTGAGGTGAAAGTCTTCTTAAGAAAATATCGGTACTGTGAGTTCAATGGTTCCCTCAGAATTTGATTCCAAGGATCAGTTCAAAAGTTATAAAATGCTGCTCGTACGTTTACTGAACGTACCCGAAAAAAGTTCAGAAAATTATTATCAGTCACCCTCGACCCACTCGGTCAAGGTTAGGCTCTTCCTAGGAGAAACACGTCCCAAAGAACTCAACGGTTCTCTCGGATTTTTAATTTGAGTTACCTTTTAGAAGTTATGAATTTTACAATAAAATAATTGTCACTTAATTATTTTATTTACGGCCAAAAACTAACTTTCTCAGGTGGCTCGTGCCGGCCATAGTTAGTATCTGCTTAAAGGAAGAATACCCTCACAAGTTCAGCAGTGGTCTCGGATTTTTAATCCGAGTTACCATTTTTGAGTTATAAGAATTTGAAAAATAAAATAACTTTATTTAATTATTTTATTTACGGTTATGCCATTTTCGGGTTTTCTCACAGGAGGCCTGCGCTGATTAAACTTCTGTCACTCCTAGGGTAAAATCCCCATCCTGAGCACAACGGTGCCCTCAGATTTCTAATCCGAGTAGCTGTTTAAGTGTTATTCTACATTTTCAGGAAAACTGCTTATGCACGTTAATTTAAGCTTAACAAAACTTTAAAAAATTATTCCGGGAACACTGAGCCTCAGAATCAGGTGCCGTCAGAAATTACGTACTCATAAAATTCCAAAGAATTTAAGAAAAAAAAATCGTTTAAATTTATGGGTATTTACATAAAGGGGCATACCATCATTTATATATCATATGTGTAGTATGGGGTAGGTGTGAAAACATACCCCATCATTAGGAACTATCAATAGAAGGACACCCCATAGGTTGAATTCTTGAACAAAAGTGAGAGAGAGGATCCCTTACCTTATGCCTGAATGTGCTCTTGATTGATTTTAATGAAATGAATAATCAAATTTATCTTTATTAATTAATAATTAAATAACCTAATATACATTTAATTGATTTATTATAACCTTATTAGGTTCATTCATTCCTGTTTTTATGGGTTTAAGAGGTTCAATTTTATTGTCTTGGAAGCATTTTCTTCCTTGGTTTTCATGACCGATTTACTTGTATTAATGAATGGGAGTTAGTTTGAAATATGGTTAAACATATATAATTATTAATATATATTATTAGTTACATTATAAATGATATTATAATAATTTTGGGTTATATACCTTGAGGATTATTCATTAGTTAAATGTTTTTGATAAATGCTTGGATTAACTTGGCGGTTTTGTGCATAATGAACTTGTTTTGTATTATTATTTTATATTATGAGTGTGTAAGGATTATAGAACATTGAATAAGGTAAAATACATATATTTTGATATGTTTCAACCATTAAAAAAGTTTCATTACCAGTCTTGAAGATAGTAATATAAATTGAAATCCCGTCGTCCTTGAATGTGAAAAATTAACACATCTCGGACGGTATTTTCATTTTTAGTGTAAGAGGTGGGGGAAAAGAGATATGATGATGAAATATTATAATAGAAAAATAAATTCAAGTCCATTTAAGGTAATTTAATTATAATATCATTTGGATGTGGGGAGGTGGGAAGAGAGCAACAAAATAATGAAACTTGTAAACGAATTTGAAAGAAAAGGGAAGAGAGGTTCACCTCTTGAGTACTCCTCCTTGAGAATTTATTTAAGGCCTTTGTTTTTGGACTTTTGGTGAGACCATGGGGTCTTGTACGTGGGGGATGAGCTTAGGGAGATATTTGAGAACAATTCAGGGAAGTCTTGAAGCTTTAGAGGTGTGGGAGGAAGAGGGGCTGAGGGGTGGTTTATATAGTGGAGGGGAGGAGGGATTTTACAATATTTTAATCATTTTTTAAATATTTTTACTCAAGACTATGAATATAAAAGATTAATATGATCCCAAATAGTAATAATTTCATCTATTTTCGAACCAAGTGGGCTTACATCAGCCTTGAATCACCTATGATGCAGTAAAATAAGTATTTACCATTTATCGTAATTTATCGTATTTTACTATTCATCAAATATTCATGAATTTCAGGAAAATACAAAAAATTGACCCTAAACTTTTTTTGACATGTATAATCCAAAAATGAACTCCATTTTTTAAAAATAATTTTCTAAATTTTCTAAATTTAATTTTTAATTAAAAACACTATTTAATCGAAAAATACCCACACTAAAAATATTCATCTTCATTTTTAAGGAGCCTAAATTTTATTTATACATTCATGAGTAAGGTTAAAATTCATAAGGGTTGTATTACAATTCATAAGGATAGGTTACTATTTATAATGGTATGTTAATATTTATAAGATTAATTTACTATTGACCAAAAATAAACTTGATTCTATCAGACTCCAAATATCACCCTGATCGCAACCGTGTATGTCCATTTTTCATATTTCAAAACACAGAGGTAGAAAATTTAAGTTTAATGGCTAGATTATGAATATCTCCTGAATAACCAAGTTCTTTTTGAAAGAAACTTAGTGCTTTATTAAATATAGGCTAATAATAGAATGTATTTAAGAGAAACATATCATAAAATGTTTGGGGTGTTATAGAGAAATTGTTGAATAATAATAGAATATTTAATGAATGAATATTACCCATAAATAATGAATAATAAAAATTATAATTGAGAATAACATATCACAACTAATGAACATAAAATAATAAAATAAAAGTAAAGCATATAAAACAAAGATATGGTGAAACAATTATCAAAACTTAAATGATGAGGAATAATAAGGAATCAGTTAATAAAATGGGATGAATACCCTAACATGCGTTGTCACAATGTAGCATAACTTTTATGTATTGATGTTACAAACTAGTTTCATTATCTGTTATCTCATGATACCAATACATCAAAGTCAATATTTTCACTTATTGAGTTATCCCATATGAGGGATTGATGTGTGAGGGGGAGACTATTTGGTTATCCAACATCGATTATGGAAGGGGAAAAATATTTTTAAATATTAGGGAGAGGGAAACCCTAACCACATGAGCTAGATTTTGGGGTTGAGAGGGCCCAACAAAAACCTGTATCACTATATATATCTCAATTCATACCCCTGAATTTCCACACCATCAATATGTGAGAAATATAGGTATTACTTTATCAATTTCCTTGTCAATCCACATAATGAACCGACCCACAAGGGCCCACCTAGCCTACGAAGACTGAGCCTTCATAACCCAAATCCCTCCTCTAATAGGATTGGGGCTATAAATAAGTGCCGAAAATGCATAAATATAATTGTAGTCCTTTTCATAATGAACCTATACGCACACACCTAAACATCTTCTTGAAATAGTATAGAGGAATATAAAGTAAAGACTGCAACATCTAGAGATAAACCATGCATGCAATAAACTCTAGGGAACACATCAGAGTACAGTAAAGTATAACCAAAGTGTAAAGGGGAAAAATATATGCCTATTCGGAAATGAAGTACCAACCTGAAAATAACTAGAAATGAAGAATACTAAGAGAGATTGCTTTCTAATCTCCAAACCCGACCACTGTATATGGTCAATGCACCTAGATGTCACTAATCTCCACTATAATCACTTCCAATCTTTCTATCATCATCATAAGACAGGAAACATATGGTAAAAGACCATGTAGGGGGGGGGGGAAGTCTATACATACCCAGTAGAATGCTCTAAAAAATAAAAAGGGAACGATAGAGAGATACAAAAATAGTCCGCTCAACCCAAAGAAAGAGGTAACAAAAACCATCACACACACATGTATATATATATATATATATATATATATATATTCACTCATAAAGAAACTCATATGAAATAGAAAGGGGATATCCATCTCACAACTCAACCGAAGTCGATGAATATGCCTGCAACTAAAAAAGTCCATCATTGATTCCCAACATCAAACATGACCTCACTAGAATATGAGTTGAGGGGACCACACCCAGCCACGTCACTCTACAGCTAAGGGATCCAAAACTCCCTTGGAGGACCCACACCCCACCAGAGCTCGATGAAGAGGGAGTACTGCTTCATAGATAGATAACTCATGCCTGGGTGTGAAAGGGGAGTACTGAATCTATCTATATTAAAAATATGGGGAAATCATGCCTCAGTGTTATAGGGGAGGACTAACCGTGACATCTCTCTAATATTATGGGGAACCCATGCGTTAGTGTGACATGTGAGTAATGAACCCGACATCTCTGTGATGGTCCTGCTTGATCACTTCCATCATATAGCATCATCTAAATTATAATCATACTCCAAAAATTCAACATCATATATTGAAATCTATTATGAAGGCTACCATGACATTCAACACATATAACTACTTAGAATAGGATACTCACTTTCCAAAATCTAAGTCTAAATAAATGAGATATGAGAGGAAGAATCCAAAGGAGGGAATACTTAGAATTTATGGGGGTCCATAATATGTGTGACCCCACCTCAACACCTAAGAATGTTCTCCTATGGACTTTTCTTGAAAAGCATGCCATGGTACATAGTGTGTATGGGTCATACATGGCATTCTTAGCCTACCAGGTCCTGCCCATGTGCTATTGTATGTTGGGCCATGTCCGTGCACTTGGCTATGCTTGGGTGCGTGATCACGCACATGTACTCCTAGAGTATAGGGTATGTCAGACCACATGGGGTCTTAGGAGTGTTCTATTTAACACACATCTTGGCCACTTGGGTAGGGTCACATGACATGTGGTCCTTCCACATGGCACATGATCCTCAAATTTTCTAAAACCCTAGAATCGAAGCTAGGGGGGATACAAATTGTGTGCTCTTTCAATAGACACAATGTGTTGTTGGGGTTTTCAAAGAAACCGACTTTAATTAACGATGTTTCTATATCCTCTGTCGATGTCATAAAACTCACCCAAAGACTTCTTGAAATTGGTGGGGGTCACCTCTCATCATCATTTACCAACCTCAAGTTTTTGGAAATTGGATTCTAATCACCCACAACAGTTCACTGCGCATCTCATGAGATACCCATCACACACCATCATTATAGCTCCTTGATATATGTAAATCATCATCCACATCCCACAATGAATCTTAATCAATCCAAAAATCACCATCTCAATCATCGTTTACATAACTTCCATGAATGAAGAGGTTCGATCACATTCAAACCAACCCAAACAATTTCAAACCATGACCTCAAAGAGAAAAAGAGAAGAACATGTAGAACTATGGGGGAAAATCAAAATAAAAAAGGTGAAAAAAGTGTTGGAAAAGATTTCTTGTCCAATAGTTATAGATCAAGGATATATAGGGTGAGAATCATGGAATATCAATAATAGTTGATATAAAAATTTCAACAAGCTCTTACGAAGGGTGAACAATCTTAGATCAAAAGTAGATACCATATCCATGATTAATGTTTTTATCAAATAGAAAAAATCCATAATTTTTGATCCCTAACTTGACTTGCATTAATTTTTGTTGAAGAAAGAATTTTACAGATATGTGGTGATCCCACTACGTTCACTACCTGCTGATCCACCTCAATATAATCTCTTCCCATCCTCTATTGTGATCTTCCAATGAAGAATGATGAATCTACTCCTTCAAAAGATCTTAGGTTTATAAGAATAACCCTAGTGAAATTCTATAACACTGTCTACATAGAGAAAATTAGGTCTATTGGGAATTTAATAATAAAATAAATTATTTAATTAATTTGTTTAATTTTAACAAATGACCAATGGATGCCTTAACCAAACATTTAGCACCGATAAACTTTAGTTCTCACATAGGGTAAACTCCACATTTTAGACTTAACCATTGTCTCAAATTTCTGATCCAAGGTTCCATTTGGAATTTATTCCAAATTTTCAGGAAAAATATGCGTGTGTGATATTAATATGTTTAATATTTTAAAAATATTAGTTATATCCTCACTAGGCCTCAGAATCTCATATCATCTTAGAAAATGACCCTGAAAATATTCCTTATTTCAAAATATTATAAGGAAAAAAGGGTCACTAAATTATTCTTCCCTTGAAAAATTTTCATCCCCTAAAAGCAAAAGATAAATAAAAAGGTGGGGACACTAATCCCACATTTGGATCCCCCACTCCCATGAACTCTCCTACATGCTGACACACTACCACAACATGCAAACCAAGAGAATCGTCAATCCTCATAACATCCTCTTCTAATGATCCTCGATTTCCATAGGTACTCTATGAAGGTGGATCCATCTTCGATGTCTAGCTCACCCCAATATATGATGTGCATAAGATCATGCATGTATCTTTTTGTCTAAAACATATGGAAAATGTCATTCACTCACTCCAACTATGAGGGTAAGTCTAGGTGGTAAACAACCTCACCAACCCTCCAAAGGATATCAAACAACCTGATGAACCTTGGGTATTACTTTCCTTCCTATCCAAACCTCCACGATCCTTATCATAGGGAGAATCTCAGAAAAATATGGTTTCCCTTATCAAAAACTAAGGTCTTGTAACATCAATTTGTGTAATATTTCTAACATATCTGTGCTGTCCTCATATACTTATGGAACACCTAAACTTTCTGCATCATTAGCTGTACTATATGTGGACCGACAAGATATGCCTTTCCAATGGAAAGTGATCCTACCAAGTTTAGCTAAAGTCCAAAACACAAACTCTCATCATATCCTCCAACACCTAGATAGTTCTCTTGATATTTACATCCTTATAGGGGTGGAATGTTGTACTCATGTTCAATTGGGTGTCAAATGCCTACTATAGGCCTCTCCACTACCATGATTAAAACAATGCATTACGCTCAGAGGAAATCATCAAAGGTACCCCATGGAGCCGGACGATCTCCCATACATAAAACTGTCATAGTCTCTCCAGTGAAATATACTCCATGATGGAATGGAAGTGTTTCAACTTCCTAATTTGGTCAACTATTACCTAGATAGTATCGTGACCTATCACTTTCCATGGAATCCCTATCATAAAGTTCATGGATATTACATCCCATTTTCACTTTGGGATATTAAGAGGTTGTGTCAAGTATCTCAGAACCTAGTACTCAGCCTTCACCTGATGACATCTGAGACACTGAGAGATGAACTCAACCTTTCTCCACCTCATGCCATCCCACAAAAAGCTCCACTGAAGGTCCCTGTACATCTTACCTACACTGGTATGTATATCAAAAGTATAAGTATGAAAACCTCTCACCACCTCCTCTAATGTCACAACGGGAACCACCATCCATCCCTAGAAAAGGATGACGTGTTCTCCTCTGTAAAATATATATGGTGATTATTATGAAGATATCTGGTTACGGGGAACCTTATAGATGATGTGACCCAAATAAGACTCCCTAACATGATAGAGAAATAGAGAAGTACACACCATAGAATAAATATTAGCTATACCCCTATCCTTCCCAAGGTTCATCTGTAAAGAATCCAACTTATTGGAAGCCTCCTCCACCAAACAAGAATGAGACTTCCTGCTAATATCACCTGCCACCACCTTTACCTTCCTCAGAGTGTAGAATATCTCAAAGTAATTATCTTGCAGGAACTCTAATCAGTTCCTCTTTCTAAATTTTATATCTCTCTATATGAAGATACAACTTAGACTGTGATGTTATGAGTAAACAATAAAGAACTCTCCCAGAAGATAATGTATCCACATCTTCATAGTGAAGACTACCACTTCCAACTTTAGGTCACGATTCATAATATTTTTCACATGGGGTCGTAACTTACTCAACACATATATGATAACTATCTTTGTACGCATCAAAAAAAATCTATACCCATCTCTAGATGCATCTCAATACACTACATACTCCACACCCTCCTCCGATAGTTCCAAAATAGTAGCACTAGTCAGCTTCAGCCTCAAATCCTCAAAGGATCTATGATACTTCTTGGTCTATTTAAGAAATTTACCTTTCCATGTTAGGGTGGTAAAATGGGATACAACCCTAGATAAGTCTTCCTTGAACCTCTTGTAGTACCCTTCCAATCCATGAAAACTCCGCACCTCTAACACACTCTTGGGTGGCTCCCAAGAAAGCACTATATTAATAATCACTAGGTCTACAACTAATACATGATCAAAAATGAAATTCCCTAGGAAGTGAACCTAATAGATCAAGATATATCACTTCAAGAGATTATTATAAAGCTATTACTATAAAATCAAATTTAGGATCATCCTCAAGTTCTCTGCATGCTCCTCCTCTGATGCAGAGTAGATGAGTATGTCATCAATGAAGAGAAACACAAATTGATCCAAGTATGGCTTGAAGATCCAGTTCATAAAATCCATAAACACAATGAGGGAATTTACCACACCAAAAGGCATCACCATGAACTAAAAATTTCCATAGAGACATCAAAATTCTAGCTTCGAAATATCATCTTTGTGAACTATCAATTAGTGGTATCCAGACTAGGGATCAATTTTTGAGAACCAACTTGCACCTTATAACAGATCAAAGAGTTTATCAATTATTATAAAAGGGTACTTTTTATTTATTTATATCTATTTATAGAGATGATAATCAACAAAAATTCACAATCTCCCATCCATATTTTTCACAAACAAAATCAGAGATTCCTAGGGGGACACACTGAGTCTGATAAAACCATTCTCTCGATGGTTCTCTAACTGAACCATTAGATCCCAGATCACTGTAGGAGCCATCCAATATGTTATAGAATATATTATTATGGTCCTAGGTTGAAATTTAATATTGAAGTCCATATACCACCTTGAAGGTATTATAGGAACATCCTCGGGGAAGATATCCATATGTTCTTCCACTACTGAAGGAATCCATATGATTGAAGAGACCTTTTCACTAAGGAATAAACTCATTAATTGATGGGTAATGGGATGCATCCTAATACTCAAAAGACCCACTCACTCATCCATGATATCTCTCTTGACCACAAAGGATAATCTAATCCCATCTATCTGAAGGCACCTAACCCACCTATAATGACAATCGATCTAGAATCCAACATGGAAAACCTTTTTATACCTAGGATGGCATCATAAAGTTTTATCATGATGAGAAATAGGTCCCATGTGAAAAAAAACTCCACAAAAAAATTAATTTCAATATCTATAGATAAGTGGTATAAAAAATTTCTCCCTATAGGAACCTCTAGCCAAAGCTATTGGGATAAAGTCCCAATTGGAATCTCTAGATCTCACACCAAGAATAAGATGGTGAAGGAATAACTCACACCTATGTCTACTAGAACCGAATAAAGAGTAGAATATACATTTATCATACCTAATATTATCTGATGTGCAGCCTGGTTATATCCCTCCATGGTCTTCAACTTCCCATATACCCAACCACCAGCTCCCCATGCCTAACATGGGACACATAGTGGGGGTGGTGGTAGGAACCTGTAACATCATCCTCCACAAACTGATCCTCCCTCTAATGATGCTCTTTCTCCTCTTCCAGTACTTCCACCCTAAGGGAGGCCCAGACCATTCCAAGTAGATCCTTGGTCATAGTGCTGCCTTATCCATGGAGGTCCATCCACCATCTACCTATCCTTATATTCCTGGAGAGTCAGGAAATTAGGAGATAAGTGACCTCACCCATCGCATGGATGACATCACCCCTCTGTAGTATTATTGGATCCTTTGTATGATCATCGAACCACATATCCTCATGTATGAGTATTATATTGTGAATGCCTCCTCTTTTGGGATCTCAAAATCTAAGTCCGACTGCAAAAAAATCACACACATGATATCCACCACTAGCACTAACCACCCGACTCCCCTCTGATAAGAATATCTCATTTAATAGATCCCACTATATAACTATTGAATAACTAGGTAGGTATAAGGAAACCACATCGAATCAAATGCCTTTGTAGGTACCCTACTCGAACTTAATTTCCCATTAAAATCCATTTTATACCATATCAAGGGAGTAGCATGTAAATTTAGTGAACCTCAATGTGTTATAAAAAATGAAATATCACCCATATATATCTCAAGAATCTCCTATATTCGAACTGAGCACAAGAACTATGGGTAATACTTCTCAAGAAATAGCCGCTGGAAGTTAGACCATGAGAGCATTGTATCATCATGGGTCTATGTAACCAAACTACAATAATGACCAGATGCTCCATGGAAAAGACAAGCTTCCAGTGCAACTATTTGATATGTTAGGTTTTGAATGAACTTGAAGTTTCAAACCAAAAACTCAATCCAATCATTTACTTCCTGGGGATATATATTTCCATGGAAGCTCCATGGTCTCTATTACTAGAACTTGTGAACTGTTCTATGAATTTGTGCATCCTCAACCTGAACTCCCAGTACTAACTATAGATTGATAGGCCTGAGTTCCACTACCTTCCCTCTTAGAAGAAACACATCATGGGATGACCCTTGAACTAAGATTTCATCACCCATTGGATCATCATCATGATCTTAAATTGGTATCCTAGATGGATGTATTTACAGAGACATCTTGTAATTAATCAAGGCACACCAGGGTCAGATAATCATGTATATAGGGAGAGATGACTCAATAAGGATAGTTAAAATACTCAATCATATATGTTGTATGTATTATTTTCCCTGAAACGAATTTATAGGTATTCTGAGTTGACAAACAGGTAGTCGTAGTCTTGGTATATGGATATGTTGACCGCCACACCAACATTGGATTCTCTAGCCTAAAAGATGCACTCAAGACACTCTGACACCATTTCCCTAAGTTCCAAATAAATCATCATAAGGTGACAACTTCAAAAACTATCCAAAGGACCAAAGAGATATGATACCACTCTGTTAAGGCCCGACCCACCGAGGCCCACCTAGACCATGGAATACCAATCCATCATAACCCCAATCCCACATTTTATAGGTCAGAGGATTTTGACAAGAACTAATAAGGTATAACTATAATTAGAGGACTTTTCTTAATGAACATATATGAACACACCCAACTATCTCTATTCAATAGTGGAGAGAAATATAATGTAAAGACTTTTATATCTAGAGATAAAACATGCATGCAATATAATTTAAGAAATACATCAGATTATGGAAAAATACAACCACTGTGTAAAGGGAAAAAATAAACACCCAACCAGAAATGATGTCCCAACCTGACAACAACTGGAAATGAAGGAAGTTGAGAGATCCTGAATCCCGATATTCAAGTCCAACCACCGTACATAGTCAATGCACCTGGGTATCACTAAACTCCACTGTAATCACCGTTGATATGTCTGTCATCTTCATAAGACATGAAGTGTGTTGTAAAATACTATATAGGGGTGAGTATATTCATACCCAGTATGATGCCCCCAAAAATAAAGGGATCAATAGAGAGATACAATAATATTCAGATCAACTCAAAGAAAGAGGGAAATTAAACCCATTAGATACAAACATATATATTCTAACAAAGAATCCCAGACAATAGAGAGAGGGGATATCCATTTCATATCCCATACAAAGTTAATGGGTAATCCTGAAGCTCTAAAATTACATCAATGATGCCCATCATCAAAAAAAAACCTCAAAAAAATATGAGTGTAGGGGTTCACACCCTAAAATTGTGCTATACATCCAAGGGATCCATAACTCCCATGGAGGACTAACACCCCACCAGAGCTCGAAGAGGAGGGAGCAACACTCTATAGATAGAGAACCTATTCCCTGGTATGATAGGGGAGTACTGACTCTTTGTATATAAATAATATGGAGACCCTCCACCCTGCTGTGATTGGGGAGTACTGACCCCAACATCTCTCCAATAGTATGGGGAACCCGTACCCTGGTTTGACTAGGGAATACTGACTCTTATATCTCTATGATGATCCTACCCGACCACTTCCATAATAAAGCATCATGGTCATAACATTCCAAGTAATATCTCAAAATCCATTATGAAGGCTACCATTGCCTTCAATATGGATAAATTTTCAGGATAGTCTACTCATGGGCCAAAATACAAGTACAGAAAAAGGTGATATGAGAGGAAGAAGTTAAAATAGGGAATACATAATGTGTATGGGGGTCCACATGGTGTGTGACCCTACCTTGTTTCCTAACCGTGTTATCCTATGAACTTGGTTTGTAATCCATGTACTAGTACATTGTGTGTATGGGTCATACAAGGCATGTCTCAGCCACTTGGGACCTACTTGTGTGCTCCTATCCATTCTTATGTATGTCATTCTATACCCATGTAATAGGAAATGCACTTGGAAATACCCAAGTACTAGCTCGTGTCCATGTACTCTTGGAGTACACAACATGTTGGAATGCATGGGGTCCTGAGCTTGTGTTGGATAACAGACAACCTGGACTCCTGGGTAGGGACATAGGATGTATGGTGTAGCCACATGACATGTGATCCTATTTTTTTTGAAATCATAACACTACAACTAGGGGGGATATCTGACATGTTCTCTTCTTAGATACACAACATGTAGTCATGCTTTTCATGGAAGATGACTTTTTTAAGCAGTTTCCAAATCCACCTTCACTACCATTAATATCACCTAAAGACCACCCAAAATTTGTGGGGGTCACCTCCAACCATCATTTCCTAACCTACAATGGTCAGAAAATGGATTCTAATTACCCACGGTGGTTCGTCAGATGTCTCATGTGCTACCCATAATCTAATATCATCCCAAATCCTAGATCTATGGAAATCATCACCTCACCCCACAAAAAATCTTGATCCATCCAAAAATCACCATCCCAATCATCACTCCCATAACCTCCATGAATCTAAGGGTTCAATAACACTCGAACCCACCCCAAAAATGTTGAACCATGACCCTATAGGATAATGAAGAATAATGAAAAGAAAACTGGGAGAAAATCACAAGAACAAAGGTGAAAATTTTATTAGCTTAATTTTATTAGATAAAAATCATAGATCGGGGATATTTAGGGTGAGAAGCATGGAATATCAAGAATTGATGATATAAATAATTTTAACGGGCTCGTGTGAAGGGAGAAAAAACACAAATAAAAATAAGATACAACATCCATGAGAAATATTTTAATAAAAAGGGTGAAATCCAAAATTGATGAGCCCTAACTTGATTTGGATATATTTTTGGTGAAGAACGCTTTCACCAATGATGTGGGGATCCTGTTGTGTTCACTACGTGATAATCCACATCAATTCTATCTATCACCATCCTTTGATGTGATATTCCAAAGAAGAATGGTGATTATCCTCCTCTAAGAGCTCTAAGATTTATACAACCAACATTGGTGAAATTCTATAGAATTATTTAAATAGTGGAAATTATTCTTGTTGGGAATTTAATAATAAAATAAATTATGAAATTTATTTATTTCATTTAAACACACCACTAATGACTGCCTTAACTGAACATCTGGTGCCGACCAACTATAGGTCATGTCATGGGTAAACCCCACATTCCGACCTAAACTATGGTCATATATTTCTGATCCAAGGCTCCATTTTTAAGTTATTCCATTTTTTAGGGAGAAATATGTGCGCATGATATTAATATATTTAATATATTTAAAATAATAGTTTAGGGATTTATGAGCCTTAGAATTTCACATCGTCTCAGTTACCAACTTTGAAAATATTCATTAATATTTTTCATAATCTAACAAGGTAAAAATAGGACCACTACATTATTCCCCCCTTTAATACTTTTTTCCCTGAAAATCAAAATATAAACAAAAAATGTGGGGATAATTAGCTCGCATCTGGCTCTACCCCTCCCAGGAGCTCCCTTGTATGCTCTCATGCTTCCACAACACACAAACCAAGGTAATAGCCCATCCTCAGAGGATCCTCTCATATAGATCCTTGATCTATACTTGGTACTCTGTGAAGGTGGATCTATCCTCAATGTCCAGCTCACCCTAGTCAATGACATGCATAAAATCATGCACATATCTCTTTAGTTGTGACACATGGAAGACATCAAGTACTTGATCCAACTATGGGGGTAAGTCTAGGTGGTAAGAAACCTTTCTAATCCTTTTTGTGATTTTTAACATCCTAAAGAACCTTGAGGATATATTTCCTCCCCATCCAAATCTTCAAAATCCTCAGGAAGGAGAAAATATCTAGAAAACATAGTCTCCCTGCTCGAACAACAAGGGATCGCAACGTCGATTTTCCTAATATTTCTATTGGATATAGGATGTACTTATATCCTCTTGGAACACCTAAAATTTCTCCATTATCAACATCTCCTGGACTATTGGAGGTAGGATTAGGGTTGTGACAGCTTTATCTTCCGTAATCCAGGTGGGACCTGGTGGGTCGGGTCGTTACAATCTATATTTACTATGTAGATTATTTTATGAATAAATTAACTATCTAATATTATTCATCAATATTTTCATGCCACTTTTCATGATTAATAATATCCCTAAGTACTTATATCCTACTGAATCACTGATCTATACAGGTTATTTGTAATTATATTCATGACCGTGAGTTAAAATAAAATCTTCATGTGATTCATGATCATTATCAGAGTCTCCCTAAAGTATATGTTCATACTTGAATACAAATATTTATTCAATTATTTTTTCAATTTATGGATTTAAATTACTCTATGAAGGTTATTATGGCAACCTACTTGAAAAAATAGGTCATACATGTGCATTTGAAAAATTTTCAGGTTGCAATGCTGTTAGTTGCATGATATCAAATATTTTGAAATAGTAAAAATACCCCTTAAAATAACTTCATTTTTATCAAAATTAGTTTCAACATGATTTGTTAAAAACTATAGAGATTTTGACTATTTATTTATCGAGATTAGACATCCTGGTGAAAAAAATGTTTTTTTATCATAACGTCGACACTACAACATCACATGGAGTCACGAGACATGTGTAAAAATTAATGGTATGGACATTATCAACATTTACTTTGTGGTTTTATATGGATTTTTGGTGTCAAGGAGAAGTTTTAGGGTGTTTTAGAGTATAGAATAATGTTTTTGGCTAATCTGGGGGTCACCAGGTCAAAGTGGTGGGTGTGGTGGAGGTCATTTTGGATGAGGGATTTCCCTATGTTAAATGGGTAGCTCTTAAATGCCCAGTGATGGTGTGGAGACTTATATAGTATCACCTATCTAAAATGGTATTATGGAGCTCACCACATAATATACTTGGGCATGATGATGGAGAAATGATCAAGTCCTCAACTTCAGTCTGTTTTGGTTGGTCATAGCAGAGGTTAGAGGAGACACCACATCATCGAAAATTCCATGGTCTATGTCACGGTGCTCATCAAATATAGTTTTAAAATAGGTGTGAAAAGAGTATCATGCATAAGGTATTTGTATCGCATGTTGACCATGGGCCACCATGGTGTAATGGGAGTTTCATTATATCATGGTGAGAGTGTTTGGTCTGCATTTATAAATAGGATGTTTTCTACCCCCTTATTTTGAATTCAAAACCTTCCCCTAACTCTTGGATAACCATTTCTCATACCCCTTCTACATTCATTTCCCTTAATGCTTCAAAATTATTAGTTCATCTTGGATCATTAATATTGGAGTTATTTGGATAAAGGTAACCCCATAATCCCTAATTATCCATTTATTATCTTTCTATTATATTCATGAGTTCACTATTATGGTAGTTCTCCTCTATTTTGAGTGGTTTTTGATAGTGGATTATTATGAATATGATCTTGTGGTGATTCCTTCATGATCGGTGGTGGTTGATCCTTGGTTCTTGAGTGATTCTTCCTTAAAGATTCATTGAGGTAGGAGATCGTTCATATCTCCTTCATTATATGTACATGTGGGATTATCATGATTTTTTCTTCCTTTGCGTAGATGGTTCATACCAGATTAATAAAGATAAATAATGGGATTAATTGAATTTTAAGTGATGGGTATAAATCACATGAATTTTACTTGTTCTTGTGATATTTATTATTTTATTGAGCATGCTATATTTTGTTTCTAGTTTTACCTAGGTTGAGATTTTTATTTTTTTTGGTTATTTAAATTAGTGAAATTTTTTGTGTTTGTTTGAATAAAATCACTACATATGCTAAGAGAATAAGAATATATATCTGACTTATAAATTGGTTACCTATGGAATATTATATTTGTGTGAGAATAACTTTAAAAATAATGAAGTAATTTTTAGGATGAATCATTTTTTAAAACTAAGATGAGATGTGTGGTGGTTTCGATGTGTAGTGGTTATGAAGTGTGGTGGTTGTGATGTGTGGTGGTTGAGATGTTGAGCGGTTGTAAAGTGATGTTCATTGGAATGAGATAGATGAGTTTTTATTTGTTGTGTTGTGTAGTTTCTTTTTAGTTATGGAATGTAACTTAAATGATGAAAACTAAATGATATGGGTTTAAATGATTAATTAAATCATTTAATTAAAGTGAGAAGTGTGTTTAAATTGGTTGTCTTTAAAAGTTAAATGAATGATATTTGAAGTTCTAAAGGATTGAATAATAACTGAGAGTGGGGGGGGGGTTGAATTAGTCATTCATTTTTTATAAGTTTAAATACATTTATAAACTTAACCCCTGTAACCTATTAAAGTTCATTACCTTATAATTTTTAGTAAATAAACTTGCATCAAAAAGTAGGAAATAATGTAAAGCACACAAGATCTACGAGGTTCTATATCAATACGAGAACCTACATCCTTTCCACAAACAATCCTATGGGTATATAGAAATTAAATATTATGAAGAATTGAATAAAACTTGTGTTAACTCCCCTTAGAAACTTTCTAGATCTTTATATGAAATATTTTATTGACTCCCTTTAGTTTATAATTATTTCTTACAAACAATTTGATCCTCAAATTAAATAACAGCAAAAAATTTTACTCTAAAAAAATCAATTCAAAACCTTGGTCCGATGTCCCTAGGTTTGATTGCCTCAACCTAATTAACTCAGTATGATGTAATTAGTATGATGAAATTTTCTCAAACAAAACTTCTCAAACTCTTCTCAATTTCTCAGTTCGATATTCTTTAGTCAAATATTCTAAAACTGATAAACAAAACATTTGTCAGTTTGATCTTCCTATGAGACCCCAGTCCATAAAGAAGACTTTGACACTAATTTTTTAGTACTCCACCTTTTTTTCACATGAAAATGTTGAAAATTATGAATGTATTTTTAATCTATTTGTAGGTATCCTAGAATAAAAAAGGTGTGAAACTATTTTTTTGCTTACTCAAATTCACAAAACCCAAATTTCACTCACATTTGAACATCAAATTTAACCACTTCAAACCTTGTCAACTCTTCTAGAACCTTATTGAGTCTTCTAAAAAACCATCCTTCTTGAACTTACTAACTTATCTTCAGTTTGATTAGGTGAGTCTCATTATATTTCATTTTGTGACTTTGATCTTTCCTCCTACCTCAGAGTCAGTCCGATAGACTTTCTTACTGAAAATTCATCTGATGAAATATCTTTGTTTGGTTATCATTTGATGAAATAAAAAAATAAAATGATTCTACTATAAACATGGTTGAAACTTATAGAGACATTAGATACATGTGGAAACTCAATAATACTGAAAATTTTCAAACACTTTCTCATTATGATGAAATTCATAGAAGATGACTTATATGTGTCATAAATCAACCGATACATTAGTGTTAAGATTTTTATGATGATTTGGTATCAACATCTCATCTGATTGTAAACTCGAACTCTTCCTTTGTTTATTCTCAAGTAAAAAAAATACTTTTTTAGAATCTTCACATTTTTATTATTGATATATATCTGATGGATTTTTGTCAATAACTCTAATCACTCCAATGTTCTGCATACAATGTGTTATAAGTGTGAGGCATCCTTTTGACGAATCAGTTCCTATTCCTTATCCTTTGTATTAATTTATACTTCTGGTCTGATGGTGACTCTGATCAACAACTTTTAAATTCTTTAAAATTTATATTCTTTACAAATTTCTACTCCTAATGAACTTAGTGCCTTGTTTTCTAGATCTAATGAAAACCTTTTCTTTATTTTTGGAACTGATACCATCTTTGGGGTACATTTATTTATTAAAAATATTTTATCATGATAATTATTCATGATTTTTGATAACTAAAAGATCATATAAGAACCATATGACTTAAGTTAGAATTTTTGAGGGTTTTCTAACTCTTTAATTCACTATTTTTATTCAAACTCTTCAGCATTATTTCAAATTCCTCACTCAAAAACATATAACTTTATAAAAAACACAAAGTCTGATGAATCTTCAAAGTCACGCTGATGGATATGAGACCAATGATGTGTCCAATCAATAAATTCAACTTTATAACCCCTTATTCATTTGTCTTTTCTTAGTCTGATACTTTACATCTGGAAAAAAACTTTCTCAAAAACAAAACTCCCCCTTTGTTTTTTTGGGTTTGAACATTCAATAACTTTCACCTATTTTTTAAAAAACATTATTTTTCAAAATATTAGTTGTCAAAAAAGAAAAAACATTGTAAAAAAACATCACAAAGTTTATTCAATATTATTAAAAGGATATGGTTGGTAAGTATAAAATTTGGAAATGGGTTTCTTTAAAAGGAATGATGGGACATGGTTTGTGTGTGGATTGTTTATGTGGTGTGGTATATTTAGAGGTGGAAGTTAGAGTGACATAGGTTATGAGTCCTTGGGGTGATGTTGTGAGTTACAATGGTTATATTGAAATGATCCCATAGGTTGGGTTTGTGTGTGACTATTATATATTGTACTTTCCTCATGATTTCAATATACACCCAAATTCATCGAACAATATGACCAGATACCAAATTGTTTTTGGTGATATTTTTCCCAATATCCAAGTTAGTGAATATGGATAACTAGATACCCCATCTTCCCCATTTTCACTTCTAGGTGAGGTTCTTAAGTGTGGGTTGTAATCGATCTTGTATATACTGCACTTATGTTGATGTTTGAAGAGAGTGTGATGTGGTTTATAGTGGGGGTTATGCATTATAGGAGGAAGGAACAAGGTTTATGTCCTTTATGTCAACGATGACCTAATATTTTGGTTATAAGTTATTTTTAATGGGAGGATGTGGATGTTATGACATGTTTCGTGTAGGGTTCATGGTACGATTTAATTTACCAGGTGTCTTTGGGAAGGATGTGATGTAGTTTCCTAAGTGTCTTTAAGCATGATTCATACAAAAGGGATGGGAGTTCTAGGAAATTTAGTTTTTGATCATTATAGAGATAAATCAGTGGTAAATTTGTATGGGTTTACCTTTATCGATATTCTTCTTATTATGTTACTATACCTATATGTGTTATTTTTTGAGTGTAACTTCGTGATTATGGGGTTGGTTAGTTGACCTATTAGGTGTATGTTGGTTCAACTATTTGTCCAATGGTGCATTAGTATTATCTTTTCACATATGCACGATATACCTTGGGTATTATCCTACTGAGTATACATTTTATTCTCACACTACATAGATAAAAACAAATTTTCAAGTTTCTAGGAGGACCTAAAGGATTAATATGAACATTACTAGCCTAAAAATTATAGCAATTACCGATTAATTACCTTAAGATTAATTTTGTGTATTTATTTTTAGACTATTTTGTATTTTTTTTCTTTATGCATGTATTATTGGATACTTTTGGTTTCCCATTTTCTTTTAATAATGTGTTTCTTGGAAGTTTTCATCCTATATCCTGATCCTACTTTTATCATGAGGGAAATTCCTTCCATATGTGAGATATTCATATACCCTTAGTGAAAATCATCCAACCAGGGCCTACTAAAAGCAGGATTCATGGGTCATTATCTCTCTTGATTTAATTCCATCTTGGGAGGGATACCTTTGAAAGGAGGGGTTCATGATATAGTGGTATTGAATTTCATAGCTATGAGATAGGATAAAGTTTAGAGTTAGGCACTATGAGGATTAAATGCATTTCTTGGTAAACAAAGTTAGTTAATATTGGTGCATGACATAGGCCAAAAAGACTAGATAGTACATGTGATTTTAGGGGCCCTCATGATTTGATTCAAGGACTTTGAGTTTATCTAATGACCTAGTGATGCAGTTCCACTTATAGGGTAGTGACCTTGCAGAGGCACATGCATCATGCATTCTTGTATTATTATCCTAATTGGATGGTCTTAGGAATTTTAAGTAAATTAATTCAATAAACATTAATAAAATTCATTACTACCAAGATTAGGGAATCTTTTTTTCTGTTCATTTATAGATCTTGGATATCATTCTTGTGTGGTTTAGTCTAGTAAGGTTTAACAAGAAAATCCTATTGACTGTTGGATTGTTGATCTGAAATAGGAGGATGATTAGTGATAGAATATTTTGTGTCTCTTTTAGTGAAAATCAATAGACAATTATGAGGTAAGTGTCTCTGATCTTGAAAAGAATAACTAGTTGGAGAATATTGATATCGTTTTATATCAGATTCAGACTTGGGAAGATTATTAGGTTCTACTAGTAGTCAAGCAGATGAGGGGTGCAGTGCATTAGTGGTAAATGTTGTATCTTTGGTAGTGGAAGGAAAAGAAAAATTTCTTGGGTATATTTGTAGAATTTATTCTAAGTAGATTTCTTATCTTCGACCATGAATGCAGTGAAGAGGAAAGAGATTATTTCTCTTTGGTAAGAGAGTATGTCTATTTTAAATATTGGGATCATGTTTAACGACCTTTTGTGTAATTCTATCATTCTTTTTCCCCATGAGGAGTCCCATACACAATGTCATAAGGAGGCACTCTTCCATTAAATCTAATATACCATTACCCCATTTAAATTTTCATTGTATTTGGAGGTACAAAAGAAGGTATATGTTATCAATAATATGTATTCTCTAGGAGGAATATCACAAGAGGGGAGACAACAAGGTTACTTAATGAGTATATTTTTTAGTAGAAGATATCATAAATTAGGGACTTTAGGATTTTTATTAGTGGGGATCAGCCCCAGTAGCTTCCTTTTCAACCTTCAAGGCTAGAATATGATGTGTTTTTTTATATGGGATTCATAATTTTATGATATATATTTTAGGGTCATGTTCATTTCCAACATCATTTTCTAGTGGTTCTTAGTATTCAAAATATTTGTGGTGGTTAGGTTCAACATAAATCTCAGGATAAGCTGATGGTGAGGCTATTTTGGTATCAGGGGAAACATAACTATGTTCCATGGATATGATATGGGTTAGGAAGGGGATGACCCTAGGATATTTCCAATCTTTAGGGACCCCAAAAAAAGTGTGTTTATGGAGGTGGTTATCTATATCAAGGAATAGGTTCCAGGAATGGACAGTTTCATCCTATAGAGGTTCTAGTACCAAGTGGGATATATATCATTAGAGGTACAATTAGATTATCATCTTCCCTTGTTTATATATTGTCTAATTCAAGAGCCCAACACTCCTTCATTACACATAAATTATTCCATAATCTTTAACTGGACATCGAGCATCTTCCCATGCCCAGGGTGTTCACTACTCCATATAGAGTCCATAACTTCTTGTTTGATGTGTTCCAAGGGTGTAGGATGATGATGGGGAAACATCAATCATGTGAGGATATCTTCTTTCTATAGATAAAACCCTACTATATTATGATCAACATTGATTGGTTGTATTATCTGTGTGTGGTTATCAATTTATTCCATAATTAGGATGCATTATCATATGTGTATGTTCATCATACACTTTTCATATTCTAATGATGTTGTTAGAAGGAAAATAGGTGTACATAGCCCATTTCTCCATGATGGAGGATTTTTTTAGTAAATTCAATAGGAACTGGGATAATGGAGATGCCCATAGTTGTCAAGAAATTTATGGATATCTTCTCTGAGGAGATTTTAACACTTCCCCCTTGACATGAAATCATGTTCTAGATACATTTAATGCCAGGTGATTCTATTATTTAAATGGATCCTTATCAGATAGCACCCATTGAGTTATGAGAGTTGAGGATTCATATAACTAGCCTGATGAAGAAGGGTTTAAATTGATATAGTGTGTCATCATGGGGTGATCTAGTGTTATTCCAAAAAAAATAAGGATGGTAGTCTAAGGTTGTGTGTAGACTACCAAAGTCTGGATCAAGTGACTGTCAATAATCATTACCCTCTTTTGAGGACTGAAGATCTTTTCAACCAATTAAGAGGAGGTAGTTTGTTTTTTAAGATCAATCTATAGTATCTATGTTATTATATGAGGGTGAAAAAGGATGATATACCTAATATTACCTTCTAGTGCAGGTATGGGCACTTTGAGTTCTTTTTGACATCATTTAGTGTTATGATCACACCGACTATGTTCATGGGGATCATAAAATCTATGTTATGTGAGTTCTTGGGCTATTTTTTAGTTGTGTTCATCTATGAAATATTTATCTAATCAAAATTAGAATAAGATCATTCCAATCATCTCAAATCTATCTTGTAGGTCCTTTGATGAAACCAACTCTATGGAAAGTTTTCCAAGTTAATGTTTTGGATGTGGGGAGCATTTACTTAGCCATGTAGTGTCCCATAAGGGTTTAGATATGGAACCATAAAATATCAAGATAGTTTTTTCTTGGGAAGTACCCAATAATGTGGTATAGGTTTATAGTTTCCTTAGTCTCACAAGATATTATCAAAGGTTTGTGTTTGGTTTCTCATGGATTATAGCCTTGTTGATAGCTATGACCATAAAATACCATGATTTTATCTAGATTGAATAGTGTCAGAAAATTCTTGACTATATGAAGGGGTTATTAATCAGTTCCCTAGTGCTTTGGTTTCCATAAAAATGGGTGATTCTTGAGGTTTTCTATAATTATTTCCATATGGTATTGTAATGCTTCTTTATGAAGAAGAAGGAAGTGATATCCTATGATCATAGGAAGTCACATCCCCATGAGTGTTATTATGCCACTCATGACCTGGATTAAGAAACAGTGTAGTTTTTACTAAATTTATTGCTACATTACCTCATCATAGAATGATTATATGTCTTTATTTATCATAATATAATGAGATATATTTTCTCTCATTGTGACTTAAATATTAAAAAACTGGGATAGATGTAGTTTCTTTAGTACTTTGACTTTGAGATCTCCAAAAACTTTGGAAAGGGAAAAGTCATGGTTGATACACTTAGAAAGAAATTACGAAGTTATGTTTTTAAAGGGTCCATGTATTCATGGATGGAAATGGAGGAGTTTTTATCAATTCACATAGATGCAGAGGTGTTCAATGAAAGAGGTTCCTGATTTCAGATAACAATGAATTTTTCTATAATATAGTAGGTATAATAGTCTTAGTGGGAATAATTAGAGGCAGAGGTGATGTTCAACCATTTTGGCCATAATGATTCCCCAGAGGAATAGTCAGAGGATGGTCATAATTAGATATTTTTTGGGGACACTATTCAATCTAGTGGAAATTAAATATGGATTCCTTCATGAGTTTTGCAACCCACCTTTATAAGTAAACCTAAGAGTGTCTAAGATGTATCATAGTTTTAGGTTGTGATTTTGGTGGTCTGAGATGAAATTAGTAGTATCATATTGTTTATCTTGATTTTTGGTTTTCTAATAGGTAAATTCAAAACATCATATAATTAAATGTTTGTTGTAACCCTTTGATGTCTATGAGTGAAAATAAGATGAAATATTTATGGACTTACTCATAGAATTACTCTGAGATTAGGGTGGTTATGATACTATATTGGTAATCTAGGATCAACTGATGAAGTCAGATCACTTCCTAGTAATGAACCAGTCAAACATCATGGTTGTTTTAGCAAGGAATTATGTGGAAGAAGTCATGCGACGACATGGAGTTCCAAGGTACATCATATCAGATCAGGATACTCGTATTACCTCTCAAGTATAGATAATATTGAATCATTTGTTTCAAACTTAGTTATTCCTAAACACTACTTTAAACCTTCAAAAATACAGATAGATAGAGTAGGTCATATAGATGTTGGAGGGTATGTTGTGAGCTTACATCTTAGATTTCATCGGATCTTGGGTGAAACACTTACCTTTGTTTGATTTTTCTTATAACAACAACTATCACCCATCAATTAGTTTATCCCCATTTTATGCATTGTACATGAGGCTGTTTCATTCTTCATTGTGATAGTCTAAGGTTGGGGATTTATCGGTTCTTGTCCCAATATAGTGTAGAGCATGAAAGAAAAGGCTTATTTATTTAATGAAAGGATGAAGGAAACACATAAATGAAAAAAATATTATGTCTATCATAGGAGGATTCACTTGGATTTTGAGGTTGGGGACTATGTGTTCATAAAGTTTCCCCCTCATTGTGGGTAATAAAGGCTCTAAAGGAGGATAAATATTTCTCCCTGGTTAGTCCAACCCTTCATGGTGCTAGAGTGAATTAGTGTAATGACTTATTGGGTGGAACAAACACTACAGATAGACATAATCCATGATGTATTTTTTGTGTCTTAGCTCCATTGATATCATTACAATGAATCCCTTTTTTATGAATGGATAGAGTGGGATATTGAGGATAACATGATGTTAATGAAGTGATATATATAGATCTGAGATCATCGAGATATGATGCTGTGTAGATGAACAATTCCATCGGTTCATGTGTTGTGGAGGCATGATGGATTGAAGGAGAGTTCCTTAGAGTGCGAGACATGGAGGTGATCCCAGTACCCTGAGTTGTTTTGATTTATGACATTCTTTGTTTTTTCCTTAATGATGTGATGCATAAACCATATTGATTCATAAAATGTTCCTTTTACCATTTTTAATTATGTGCATTATGTATTCCAGCTTATAAATATGGGAGATACCCTTCCTAATCGAGACAAGTTATGTTAATAACATGTTTTAAAACTATGTGGGTGAATTAGTACTTCCCAAAGCGGACAATATCTTGATATAGAGGGTAATTTTCCTTGATTTGTGTTCTTATGGTAGTGTTGTGCGATGGTTGTGTTAGTCATTTTCTTGGGTCATATAAAGGTTTTAATGGCGGTGAATATGGGTGTGTCGAAGAGTGATGGATTCAGATGGGTGCATGATGATGGTATTATTTCATTCGTAATGCAATCCCTAAGTGGTATCTCATAGGATGGTTGTTCACCCTTTCCTTTTCTATGTTTTAGGTTCGTTTTTTATTCTTGGGGATGATAATTGTTTCATATGCATTTGATGTAATGGTGTGGACCTTACCAACCTTCCATTTTTGGTTTTATGAGTATCGTTAGTGATGAGGAGGAGGTTGAGAGTGTAATAGAGGTTGTAAGTAGGTTTTTGGATAAATTAGGTGTCACCATGCCCTGGTGGTGGGCATAGAAAAGTCCATTTTGGCTAGGATCTTTTCCTATGTAAAACAGGAAGCTCTAAAACATCTAGTGAGGGCGTGGAACTAGGTGTGGAGCCTTGCAGTATCGCTTGTCCAAAATGAGTAGAAGGATCTAACCATGTCATAGAGTTAGGTGTGGTGATGTTAAAATACAAATGTGTTGGGCACCAATATTTTTTGGCTATTCGTGGTAGAGGTTGGAGGAGACTCCATGTCTTAGACCGCACTGTGGTATTGGTCAAATCCAGTTTTAAAATGGGTGGAAATATAGGATTTAGTGTGAGTTTTTAGACTACATTTTGACCAAGGGTCACCATGAAATATTGGGAGTATCATCATACTGTGGTGAGGGTCATTGGTCTTTATTTATAAATAAGTGGTTGAATTCCCCCTTGTTTTTAATTCTAGAGCTTCCCCTGACTCTTGGATGACCCTTTCTCATCCTCCCCTTCTCTAGTTACCTCACTTGGTGTTTCAAAACCCTTAGTTCATATTATATCATTCATACTGGATTTATTTGGATCCTGGTATCCCACACTTTCTCTAGTCTCCCTTTTATTCTCTTTATCTTCTATCCAAGAGTTAGTTGTGGTGGGATTTCTCCTCTTTTTTGGGTGGATTTTGATGGTGGGTTATTATGCATAGGATTTAGTAGTGATTCAATCGTGATTGGTGGTGGATGATCCTTGGTTCTTGTGTAATTATTACTTTAAAATTTTCTGAGGTAGGGGATCCTCCATGTATCATTATTTATATGTACATGTTGGAATAGCATGAATTTGAGTTCTTTTGGGTAGATGGTACATAACAGCTTAATAAAGATAATTAATTAGATTAATTGAATTTGAAGGGGAGGGGAGAAATCACACATGTTTTACTTGTTCTTGTGATATTGTTGATATAGTTGATCATCATATCTTTTTTTAAACTTATCTTGATATTTATATGTTGTTATGGTGGTTGAATTTGGAGAAATTAATTGTATTTGTTTGATTAAACTCACCACACATAAAAAAGGTATTTGAAATTATTTGTGACCAATAAATTGGTTACCCATTTAATCTTTAATTTGGGTGAGAATACTAATAAATTTAATGAAGTAAATGTGATGAAATACCATTTATTAAAACTAAGATGATATGTGTGGTGGTTTTTATGTTTTGCGGTTGTGATGTGTAGTGGTTGAGATGTGCGGTGGTTGTGAAGTGAGGTTTTTTGACATGATATGGATGGGTTGTCGTATGCTATGTTGTGTAGTTACCCAATAGTTATGGAATGAAACTTAAATTATGAAAACTAAACAACATGGGTTTAAATGTTTAACGAACTTATGGAATTAAAGTGGGAAGTGTGGTTCAAGAGGTTATATTATAAAAATGAAATGAACAGGCCTGTTAAAAGGAGATGGTTGGTAAGTGGAAAATGTAGAAATGGGTTTCTTTTAAAGGAAATATGGAGTATGGTTTGCTTGTGGATTGTTTGTGTAGTGTAGTGAATTTATAGGTGAAAAAAAATTAAAAGATGTTGTGAGTCCTTAGGAGAATGTTGTGAGTTGTGATGGTGATATTTTCATGATCTCATAGGTTGGGATTTGGTGTAGCTATGATATATTGTATTCTCCATGTGATTTCAATATGCGCCCCACCCATTCTGAGTATTATTTTTTGACACCGAAAAGTTTTTTTTGGGGGGGGGGAGTTTTTTTCCAATATCCAAGATTGTGAGGCTTAATGCCTAGATACCCCCTCTTCCTCACTCTCTATTCTAGTTGGGGTTATTATGAAAGGGTTGTGATGGATTGTGGATATAGTACACTCATGATGATTTTTTACGAGAGGATTATTTTTTTCACTGTGGGGTCCTACAAGAAAGGTGGAGGGAACTATATTGATATCCTTCATGTTCAAGATACCCTACAATTAGGGTTATAAGGTATTCATTATGGGAGGATATTGATGTGATTACATGTTGCACGTAGGGGTGCATGATATGATGTTTTTCCTATGTGTCTCTAGGTAAGATTTGATGTAGTTTTCTTGGTTTATTTGAGAATGATTTATATAAAAGGGATAGAATCACTAGGATGTTTGAAATTGGGGAATGAGATCTGAAAATCAATGGGAAAATAGTGTGGGGTACCCTTTATCAATATGATTCTTATTATGTTATTATATATTGATGCATTATGTGGTGAGAAAGAATTAGAGAGGATGATATTGTTTAGATGATCTGCTAGGTGCATGTTTATTTGACTATTTGTCCACTAGTTCATTAGTATGATCTTTTCACATGTTCATAAGTCAGGTATAATCCTATTAAGTATACATGGTATGCTCACCCAATATATATACAAGTTGTTTTTAGGTTTTATAGTAGGAATCTGAGGACTGAGCTGGAGAAAACGAGCCTAGACATTGGAGCTGTTATTGAGTAGTTTACTTTGGATTACATTTTGGTTTTTATTTGGAGACTCTTTATAATTTTTTTACTTTATGGGTGAATTAGGGGATGATTTTAGTTTTCCACATTTCCTTATGATATAGATTTACTTGTTGGTTTTTATCCTATCAGTTGATCATACTTTTATCATGTGGATAATTAATTCCATATGTGAGATTTTTATATACCCTTGGTGCTATTCACCGACTCGAGGCCTATTGAAGATGAGACTCAAGGGTCATTATCTCCCTTTCTTCATTGATGTCCTAGAAGGGGTAAGTTTTGAGGGAGGGTGATATGATGTAATGGTTCCATATTATCTATTACATATTAGTCTTAAAATTTTCAACTTGTTTCGAGGATTTCCATGTCATAGACAGATGATCAATACAACTCCAAAGATAAAAGATGTTGATAGATTTCTGATTTTAGAACAATAATTATATATTTAAAGTAATATATATATGTTAATAATTATAATATTGAATATAAAGATAATAAATTAGATATTAGGTGGGGTAGCGTGTGCTATGTTTCCCACCCAAATCTATTTAAACTTATATTCATCCCATAAAATGGTTGAGTTTTTCTGAAAGACCCAAAAAACGATGTCTAAAAAAATGTACACACTATTTATGATTTTCCCTTCATTGTAATTCAAAATATATTTTTTAATGACCACTTAGGATCTATCCTCGAGATGCTTGAAGTCCCCCATCCCCCATATATTTTTAATATTTTAATGGGGGGGTGTATTCAGTTCTCATCTCGCATAAACAGGTGAAGTTTCCTAACCACCCATTTCATGTGATGAAATAGGTTTCGATAATTTTATGTTTAAATTATTTTAATTCAATTTTTAATGTATATTTATTCTTTTGTGGTTTATATAGTAATATACTTATATATAGACAGATATATAGAGGGTATGGTTCTCCACACTCTAGTGATGGCGATTTTGAGGAGTTTTAGGGTTTTTTTTGGCTTCGATGGAGTCGATTCTTGATACATCGAAGGTGGTTGAGGTGTAATATGGGACCTATTATCATATATATTCTTTATATTATAATGGGAAGTGTTCAATTAAAGTTTTAGTATCTAGGGATCTCTTCATCATTTAAACTCCTCCCATGGAAGGATCTTCTAGGGCCCCAGAAATTCCTTAAATTTTGACGGTCAATAATTTTAAAGTCAATGGAATCTTGAAGAAGGCTGATCTTGTGGTTTTTACAGATTCAATCATGGATAATGGAGATAAACTATATGAATTTGTGAATTTTAAATCCTAGGTGATCTAAATTCTCTAAATAAGGTGAAGTTTGGGGATTCTAGGGTGAATAAAAACCCAAAATCTTATGCTCAAGTGGTGGTTGATCCCTCAGTCTCATTAGATTTAGAAAAGGATAAGTAGAAGGTGGATCCAAAATCTTTTTGTATGATAGGTTTTGGACATGAAAAAGTTCACTTGAATGAAATTTCACATAACTTTAATAATAGATCATTTGATGTAATTCAAAATGAATTCAATTCATCACCCAAAAATTATGAATAAAAGAGACACAATATTCATTAAATCAAGACATAGTCTCTTTGTAGTCACACTAAGGGAGTGGAAGAAATCTATCGTCACACATTTATATTTTCAAGATAAATAGAACTAGCTGAGTCTTTAAGATCCATTGAATTGTCTCACAAAATGATGGAGCTTGGATGGATAAAGGATTACATCCATTGGTAGGGAATTATTCCACATCGCGTTTCCATATTTAGATATGAATACTAAATCCTAGGGATATGGTTATGTCAACTTGAAGCATGGAATTCTCAGGGTTCAATAAAGGATCCTTTTTTTCAATACCTTCAATTTGAAATATTATGTCACTCAGTCTTGGATTAAAATACAGGGTCTATGTCGGTTCTTTTTTCATCCAAAAATTCTATGGGAGTTTTCCTCCATAGTTGGTGCCCCTATAAAAATATATAGGGGAACCAAAAAAGCAATGTATGGTCACTTTTCTTGTTTTCCATTTGAGGATGATCTCAGCTCCCCTATTATAAAAAAATTGTCTTAAATGATAACAAACATATATTTTAATTAATTTCAAAATATTAAAAGATTCCCGAGTTCTATGAGGGTTGTAATAATATAATACACTATTATGAAAAAATTTATAGGATGATAAAGGTCCACTCTATTGGTACAAAAGTGAAGGATAATAATTGGATGCATCCTGTATAAGATTATTCAAGAGATTCATATGGTGTTTTTGAACCTTAATAGGAAGATTCTATTTTTGATTTTAATTTTTTAGATCAGGAAGGAGGTGAACCTAATGCTCACAGTTTAATCAAGGCTAAAAAATACACTGAAGTACCTTTGTAATAAATTGTTTTAACAAAGTTTATGTATTTGTTGAATAAGAAATTTTTTTTGTATCAGAATGTTTTTTTTCTAGGAATCATATCCATATGACTTGTATTTATTTCTTTGTATCCAAAAGAATTGGAGGAAAGATATATTATTTTTTGAGAGTATATTTTCTGTAATAAGAGAAAGAATGAAGTTGTTGAAGAGTTTTGAGAAAATAAAGTGAAGTCTGGTGTTATAATGTTTTCATACTTTCCAAAAAAATTAGACGATGCTTTACTGATCAAGAAGTTCTCACAAATCATGAAAAATTTCATGACATAATCCTTTGATTAAATTGTTGAGAGGGTTTAATAAATTCAAAATTTCATCATAATTAGAATTCCATCATAATTGAAAATTTCATCGTAATGAAAATTCCATCGTAATGAGAATTCAATCGTAATGAAATTTACATTGAATTGAGAATGATCGGAACTAGAATCATACAAGAATCAGATCCAGAAAACCGGAACAAGAATCCTCCAAAAATCAGATCTAGAAAATCATCACCAAAATCCTGCAAAAATTAGATCCAAAAAATCTGCACCAGAATCCTGCAAAAATATGATTCAGAAAGTTGGCTCCAGAAACCTAAAAAAATCGGATTGATAAAATCAACACCATAAATCTATAACAATAGGATCCAATATTATTGTTTTAAGAAATAATTCATAATGAGAAAAATATATAGAGATGATTTACTACAGCTTTCGATTTTCCATCAGACACTTATAAAATGATCATACCTAGATTGATCAAAACAAGATGGAAATAAGAAGGGATACTAATAATTGTATCCCAGAAGATTGAAAAAGACCGTAATGTGTTAATATTGAAAAAGATCATAATGATATGAGATTGAAAAAGGTCTTAATGAGATGAGATTGAAAAATATTGTAATGAGATGATATTGAAAAATATCGCAATGAGTTGAGATTAAAAAATATCATAATGAGATGAGATTGTAAAAACATTTAAATGAGTTGATTACGAAATAAAGTTGAAGAGGTCAATATTGAAATTAATTTTTTTGTAAATCTTATAGAAATATAAGGAGAATTGAAGAATTCAAAATTTAAGTATTGAATTGGAGAGATTTTTGGAGTTTTGAGATTTCCATGTTTTCTATAAATACCTGCTCATATCATTCACTCATTCACAACTTTCTACATATGCACAAAAGATGGAGCATTAGAGAATTAAAGTGAAAGTTCCCATTTGATTGAAGGATAAATGTTTGGAGCATTACAAAAGAGTTTATGTTTTTATAGATTGAGCTTGAGTTCATTATATTTAATGGAAATCATATTGAGAATCCCGCATCTTTGTATTGAAATAAATCAGATCTGGAATCCAGAATCTTCATATTGAAAGAAATAGGATCCAAAATCTAGCATCTTTGTATTGATAGAAATGGGATCCAGAATCCAACATATTCGTATTGAAAGAAATAGAATCCAAAATCTAGCATCTTTGTATTGAAAGAAAGCGGATCAAGAATCAAGACTAATTATATTGAAAGAAATCAAATCCAGAATCTAGTATCATTGTATTGGAAGAAATTGGATCCAAAATCTATCCTCATTATATTGAGAAAAGTAGGATCCAGCAAAACCAGATTGAGAGAATCAGATCTAGCCAAATCAGACTGAGGATTAAGACTAAGTATTTGTGGAGAAACTTCAAAAAAGTCTCTATTCTTTTGATTGGCTCAGTTATTTTAAAATAAAACATTATAAACTAATGGGAGTTAGTATAATATTTTATATCAGGAGATAAAAGGTTTCAAATTGGAG
The DNA here is from genome assembly GCA_963277665.1 of Viscum album. Classification (NCBI taxonomy): domain Eukaryota; kingdom Viridiplantae; phylum Streptophyta; class Magnoliopsida; order Santalales; family Viscaceae; genus Viscum; species Viscum album. The sequence goes on along the minus strand of OY728137.1, from coordinate 1,073,733,257 downwards.
TTGTCACAAATTTTATTAACTTCTTTATAATAGTGAATTTCTATAGACCCACGAGATTGGATATAGAAAGGATGTAGGTTCTCACACTAAGGCCGAACCTTGTATATCTTGTGTGCCTTTCTTGATTTCTTAATTTTTCATGCATGAGTATTTACTAAAAGTTTATAAGGATATAAATCTTAATAGGATCTAGGGGTTAACTTTCTAAATGTTTTGAAACTTGTAAAAAGTGAACAACTGATTCAAACCCCCTTATTAGTTGTTATTAGATCCTTGGAACTTTAGACATAAATAAAAAAGGGTTATGTGATGGATAATTCTCAACCCCATGTTTTATTGAACCTTGATGATGTGAATCACTTTTAAATTCTTTCTGAAAATGGAAATGAAGATTGTAATATCTATAATGAGTCTTGATCCCTTTAGAGTGAACTTGATCTGGATGTGTCTGTTCTTCAGAAGGACCTATATCTAAATTCTGGTGGAAATAAAGGAAATAAATCTAAATAGGTAAAATATTATATTCAGATGATGTAGGTAAAAAAAAAATTAGTGCTGGGAAAGCACCGCCTATTAAAATTAGTGTATTGAAATCACACTTTTATGGGGATAGAATTAATTATAACATGAAGCTACCCGAGAGAAAGGCTAGGGACTCTTATTGTGAGAAGTTGGTTCCTATGGATATTCATTCCAATAAATATGTTGTTGGACCATCTATTCAGAAGAGTAATCTAACTTAAAATTCAGATCATCCTAGGGATAATAATTTACTACCTGTGGCCCCTAGTGAAGGTGGAGCTGATAAATATTTCCATGTATTTTTCTTCTATATGACCAGATCATAGGAATATTATCCTTATCGTTTTCTAAAAATCATGTTGGGTGACCCACTTAGGCATGATACTACATCTCAAGCATGCTCTAGCTCTAAACTAACCTTTATGAAAGATTTCAGGGTGGTCCAATCCAAAATTGCAACCAATCTAATCAATGGGAAATATTTTTCATTATAAGTATCTCATACTGATGGGGTTGATCCTTATAATAAGGGTGATCATTCCTGTAGCAAGGGTAATGGGATCAACCAAACCACTTGTTCACCTACTCTGATGGGGTCTAGAAAGGCTGGTATGGTACCAAATTCTAGAGTGGTTCGAGGATCTTATACTATTGTTGCATTGTTAGTTGATGGAACTAAAATGGCACAATGAGTAATATTTGATTCATTAGAATTAGGCCCTTCTTCTACTCAAGACATTGATAAAGGGGATAATGACTTGGGTCATGTTAGGGTGGAATGCTAGGTTTCCATCTTGAATGCTTTTGACATGCTTGATGACTCAGGAAACGGTCCCAAGGCTAATGAATACGAGGGAACAATTACTTTTATGAATGGTTCAAAAAGAGATTTTAAGGATCTAGAAAACTATTAGAAGAGAGAAAATACATGGATGCGAGGCTTTCCCTTGCATGGTAGAGGAAACCCATGAGGACAGGTTAATTGGACGGCTCAAAGAAATATGAGTCTTTATTCAAAAAATATGATCATGGAGATTCTAGGGATTTGAATCTTGTAATGAACTTGGTTTTTGATCTTTAACTTGGAAGTTACAACGAATTTTTCTTTCATTGGCCATCATGCTTGTTTTCATGGTATTGTTTTTGAGAATGGGGGAATTTTTTCTTTATCTCACCCCATCCCATGTTCTTTATTTTAATTTATTTAATAAAGGGGGCATGATCCTTGATGTTTATATATATATATATATATGACAATATATTTATATATTTAGTTATAAAATATATATATATATATATTTTAAATGTAATTATAATTATATACATTTATAAATAAATAAATACATATATATAAAATTTATATAAATATATGTATATATATATATTATTATATAAATCATATTTGATTATATATACATTATATAATTATTTCAATACAAATATATTTATATATTAAAATATACTATCTAATAAAAAAGTATTTTTAATAAATTTCTAAGCTAATTATATAAATTTAATTTTATATGAAGTATATATAAATATATTAATATAATTACACATATAAATTTGAATAAAAAATTAATAATAATTTTTATAAATTATGTAAACTAAATTTATAATAAATATTTATTCCACTATGACTTATATAATTATATGAAAATATATTTTATCTGTATTTTTTATTATTGTTTGATTTTTATTTTTTCATTATTTGTGATTGGTGGATTTGTATTTAGCTACATTCACTCAGTAGAATAGGTTCATAATTTTTATGTTGTATCTTATTTAATCTAATGGAATGAATCTTTCGTCTAGTGATTGGATTCGAATTATTTTGTATCATTTTTCAATCCTCATTCATCTAGATGGTTGGCTTCGAATTTATCTGGCCGTGGTATCTTTGGTTATCAGTGTGTCTTCTACATCTGCTTTGACTGCATTATATATTCATCATAATTTCTTCACTAACATTTAGATCCACATCATGGTTAGAACACATTGGATCTTCATTTGGTCCCACGTCCTGATTGGCACATCATGATCCTTTCATTTTTTTCTTTTCATCCATATTATGATTTTATCTTCTTCTGCATCATCCGTATTTGGTCCAATTTTTGGATAAACTTCATCTATATTGGGATTTACATTGGAATTCTTCTATACATCTGGTTTCACATCTGGTCCTACATTTGGTTCTACATGTGGATCTTAATCTTGTCCTGCATCTAGGTTGGTTTTGGATCTTCATCTGTATTGTGATTCCTTCATCATGTCTTCTTCACTCATTGGGGTGATCATTAATTTTTTGAATTGTCTTCATTAAATCAGATTAAATGGATTAACATCAATTGTTCACTATTTATTGGGATCATTTTCATCTTCTAAAGAATCCAAACATGTGTGTTTCTAGTATTTCAAAGATGGGTGTTGGCAGTGTCTAAAAATGTTTATCACAATGAAATTAGAATTTTTTCAGGATTATAATCCCTTGATTTCTTCACAACTGGAGGATAAAACATTTACTTAATGTGTTTTTTATATCATAGACCATGTTAATTAGAAAGGATATGATTATTTCTCAATTAAAGTTGGGGTTTAAGAACTACTTTTCCATTAGTTGACCCAGGATATTATAGATTCCACTTCACATGGTATAGAGTTGGTTTTGTGGATTACAAAATTTCAAATCCACTTGATCGATTTATAGGCACTCCAGAGTGGAAAACTTTACCTCCCATTTTTTTAGGTTTTTTATTTAACCCCTCTTTCTTCAGACTTTTATCATATTCTTTTGGTATTGTATCAAAGATCCCTATTGAATAATTTCAAAATGTATTTTATGTTTGAAACACCTTGGATTGAGGATTAACAATGTGGTCCTACTACTAAAAGGTTTGGAGTAATGGGGGTATGTGTGAGTATGGTAGGTTTAAGGTTATTACTTCAGAGCTTCAATTATGTTTTAGTTATAAAGTGAGGAACATCGAATGAAAAATTATATAAATTGAGAATGAGCTTCAATATCCCTATATAGGGTTTTGAATGATGGTGCGGTGGGTCGTATTCTATTTTTTGAAGCATAACTTGATAAGGTTCTTCTGAACAAAATGAATTTTTTTATGTGAGATCAAGAATTGATTTCATTGAGGAAGGTTATCAGAAAACCATGTTTTTCATCCATAGAGAAACTTCTAGTAGAATAAAAAATTTAATTTATATATTCAATAATTATGATGGAGAATTTTTGGATTCACCTATGGATGTTAATAATTTGATCAAGGATTTATTTCACCTCTTTTTTCCTTTAACCAGAATTTCATTTTTGAAGATACCAAGAGTTGTTTTGACACAACTAGGCCCATCAGGGCTGATCCTAGACTGACAATAATCAAATTTTGTCACCTCATACCTTCCTAAAATAGGTCATGAGATGATGACTAGCACTGAGTAGGAATATCATATATAATTTGAGACCTTATCCTCTATCAACATGAAGAAAACACACATATCAGATGCATGAAAATTACCAACACTAGAATCATATATATAAACAACTCAACTGTATTTAACACATGCATAAGAAATAAAATGAAAGTAAAATACCAAATAAGTAAATACTAAAGGAATTTTACATCCCAAAAACCTTTTAATCTAAAAAACCCAATATATTTGAAAACTCCCCATCACCTCATGTACTCTTGGATTGATCTTTAGCCATAAAGGTCACCAACACCATCATAAACCCAATAATCTACCATGTGAGGTCAAGAATCCTTAGGGATCCAGATATTCTCAACCACTATAAGTCTTAGGGCACAATAATTTCTCGGTCATCTCAGCTCTAACCCATAAAGGTTCGTATCTTATGAGTGAATATATATTCTTGGAGTATTGAAAAGTCTACAATTCCTAAAGTCGATAAACCAAGTGTACATCACCATTTGAGGCAGAATAGAGGTACCTAAGGAGTCAAAAGTCTTGAATCATTTGATTTAATCAACCAGTAAAACTTCCACATAGACACTATAAATCATAAAGTAGGACCTTATCCTCGTTAAAGTATACACATCCATTGAGGGGGTACCATAAATTGTTGTCTAAAACTTCTCATACCATTTTCATTATAGAAACTCATAGGGTAACCCACACCTTGAATAAAGATGGAATTTATTAATGGGAGTAAAATCCCCTAATACCATAACTACCCAGGCTATGATAAATCCCACATCAACTCATAGAAACTATAGTGGGGGACCTTTTCCTCATAGAGGGAAAAATATCTGTTGAGGGGGTAACTAAACCTAGTGGAAGACATGCACCCCGAGAATAAAAAAGTCGATGTGGGGTGGTACAATGGGTGTGAATTCATAGATAGAGGATCCATGTCTTGTGTAGTAGCAAAAAATAGATGAGTATCACATAACATGTATGAGTATCACATTGAATATGAGAGAGAGGTACTTGACCCCCGAATGCTTCGATTGTCACGCCTAAACCCAATTGTTAGACTTACATACCAAAATAAAAATATGCCAAAATCAACTTATAAATAGCCTCAAAATACCATATAGAGCCCACCATTATGATATACATTAAGAAATCTCAGGACAAACAATTTATTTTTCTAAAATTGACACACTAAGAGGATATAATGGAAAAATATACACAAAGTCAAGAATGAGATGCATGGAGGCCTTCAGACATGCCATATGGAACACTAGGTGGAGGAGGGAACACCTTGTCAGGATCATTTTACCCCACATATAGGATTCCATATAGGCGTGTGGCACCTAAAAACACCACATGTCTTCCTCCCTTACCTAGTGTTGTGAGTGGGTTCCCTAGACCCAACTCTTGTATGTACTTTGATTACCATTACCTATTTTCAATTTGATATATTTATAAGAATATTTATTTTCTCTTACCATGATTGTGAATTTACTTATGCATGCACTATATAAATGATAATGTCCTTAAATCACTTGTTATATCAAAAGGTTATAGCAGTTCACAACTATAATGAGAACCTCGAGACATTATGATAGTAATCTTAAATTTATGTTCTATAGCCCAGATACATCATACCGACCAGACACATATGATTTTTTACTATCAAGTGTTGATGGATTATAAGCATCGATAAATCTTATGATAAAGTTTACACTTGGTGATCTCAAGTAGATTAGATTATGAGGACTGATCCTCTAATAGAAATACCATGCATTATAGGTGTCATTGGTTATTACTATCTACAAACATGTTTATTAGTCTATTGACTCATGATCATTATCGATGTGTTACATTTTATCATATAATTTGATGAAAGATGATAACCATAATGTTTATGTTGTGATGAGGTAGCTTGCGTTTGGTGTGTCATTGGTGGTATAACATTCATTGAATGATTATGAAATGGTTTGTCTTTTCTATATCGAGGAATAGATATATTGGACCTAGTTGACTAGGATGGTAATACCTTCAATAAATCCATGGCCATGATAGAAGAAGGAAACTTTATATTCTAAGTTTATACAAAGAATAAATAAATTAGTTAAGGATGGTGACATAAGTTATACCTCTTGATTTATGTGACATATTATGACTAATTTAATAAATAAAATATTTAAGGTTGGTGACACAAGTTATGAATATTTTCCTGGACTATGGGTAGTACTCACTCCTATAAAAAATAAGATCTTATAAGGTTACACACTAAGAATATTCAAGAGTAATAAATAATATTTTAGTAAATTATGGGCCACACCATCAGATTCGAGTGACATATGAGCTTGATCGATCTCCATGAAATAAATAAATTCAACAATATTCATGTTTAGAATAATAATTTTTGAATTTATTTACTCACTGTATTTACAAGTAATTAAGAGAACATAAAATATTTTTATTTAAACAAATATTATTATTCAAGGGTTTTTAAGTATTTAATGGGATAATTGAGTTGATTTAATAGCCCGTATTTTATCATGTAGCATATATTTGATGTTACTAATATGTGATAAAATATAAATTATATTTATGATATAGTTACTAAGTCATTTAGTGTAACTTATTTCTTATTTATAAGGTTTAAGTTATGTAGGGGATCAAGTGAAATATCAAAAAATTTAAGAAAACCTATGTAAGACTCAAGAAGCCTAAATATGAGGGAGTATTCATTACTTATAATTTAAGAGAATCTTTTTATTCTCTCCCAAATTCTATATTTTCAAATTAAGGATTTGAGTACCCCAATCCAAGTTCTTCATTCCATATGAAAGGGATGGGTCTTCGACTAGGTAAGGACCCGATTCCCCCATCTGGGTCACCCAGTGTATAGAAAACCAAGCCTTTTACACATATTGTTATATTATTCTTAAAAATAAATAACCATTAATACAACACAAGTATTTTAAAGGGCTAGTGACTTTGGAATACTAGGTTCTTAATACATAAAACATGGTATCCTTATTTTATTTTCCATAGTGAGATCCCAAAATCCATTCAACATCCTAAATCTGCATGGGATAAACTGGGGGATACATAAAGAGAGGATTGAGTTAGTAATCCCAATAATGGAATAAAAATGATAAGGAAACATATTTTGTTAGTTAAATATATAACATGATATCATAAAAGATGAGCCATATGAGTAATCACATGGAAGGAAAACATAATGAACATGATATCATAAGATCATGGTATTATAAGAAATGTGGAAGAAACATATAACATGATATAAAACATCAGTCAAGGCTAACTTCCTAGAAAATATCACATGGAGGAAAAGTCCCATAATGGATTAGGTTTACTACATAATTCTATACATGAAATCTCATGAGACTATAACATTACTTAGTACGTTGGAGCACTATCTGGGTACACCCATTATAACACATTCATGATATATGTGTTATATATAAAGGAAATCAATCATATGATATAATATAATAATTACCTGTGGAAATAAAATGGGTTGAATAATCATTCTTCATATCATAGTCAAAGGAAATTTCATAATGAAATTATTTGTTAAATAATAATAAGGAATGTATAATCCCATCAATGGAAGGGAGAATAAGTTAGGTATATTTATTAGAGACATATATATATAATTTGGAAGTAATACATAAAATAAATGGTTGTTTTATATGATGAAAGTACTTTAAAAAAATTCTTGAGGATATAAACTTTTCACTTTGAGTAATATCAAAGGATGTCATATTAGATGGAAAATGATTTTGAAAGATCACTTCGAACATTTCTTGTGGAAATATACTTTCAATTTTGAAAAAAAATTATTTAAAATAAAAAACTTAATAATTTTTTTTAAAAAATAACCTTGTAATCTTAAAAAATAATCTTTAAAACTTTGAGTGGTCATGATGACATAAGAGTTCTATTCATACCGAATGCATTAAAAAAGATTTCTTTCTCATTTTTATAATAAAATAAAAAATTAAATTGTTTAGAAAAGGATTGGAAGATTATTTTTAATTATGTTTTAAAAAAAACACAATTAAGGGTAAAAATTAATTGAAAATTCAGAGTGAAACATTATTCGAAAACATGGATTTAGAAGAAGAAATATTTTCATCCAAATAGTGAAATGAAGCTGTATTTTATTAAAAACATTTTCTCAATATTTTTAAGTAAAAAATAGAGGAAAATGTTACGATTAATTTAAAAGTTCATGAATAAACATATGAGAATAAAATTAAAGGGGTTTTTTTTGGAAAATTATAAAATACTTTCCTTCAATGTAAATTCAATCATAAGAAATCTTTATTAAAATGATATTGAAACATAAACTCTTACTACTTTGGTAAATTTTGAATCATAACTTCACATGAATAAATTATATGAATTGTAACTTAAAATATCATGATTTAAGAAGGATTAAATATATAGTATGTAAAGGTGAAGTATATACACCATTAAAAAATAGGTTCATAAAGGATTATGTGTCTCAAAGAAGGAAGTTTGTGATGAAACCATTACAATGTTTGTATTGTTGAGGTGATGGTTAATAAATGTAGTTATTATGTTTAAAAAATTAATATATGAACAAATAAAGGTGGAAATGAAAAATAAATATATCAAAATTCATTTCGCTCATAATTTTGGCAGAATATAATCAATGAAGCAGTCATATAAACCAATGAATGGAAATTGAGTTCAGAAACCCCTTACCTCACACTTGCCTTTAGTTGAGAGCTCTTTAACATAATTTATTGTGGTTTAAATTTTTTTTAACCTATAAAATAAAAATATGATGTATAATATCATATATTATCCATTTATAACATATTATTCCTAGTTTATTAAAAAATATTCATTATCATAATTTTTTCGGGAGTTAATTTCCTTGTTTTCTCCAGCACGTTTCATCATGAAAGTTCTATAACATTAACATAGGTTATATTAAAATAATATAAAGAATGATATTAATTTTATAAATATCATTTTTTATTATATACATCTTTAGAATAATTATTTAATTTTGAACATGGAGAATGAATTACATCGCTTCGTAGAGATGATAGACTGTACGTACACACGAGTGATGTTATCATTTAATTTATGGGTGAAAGGGTAAGTAAGTGTATTGTATATTAATTTTAAATAATAAATATCATTTTATATATATCACATATGTTCACTAAATTTATCCTTTTTAATATTCTATGTAAAGTTTTAGTGAAAAACAAATCACATCGCTTCGCGAGGCGGTAACCCACTGTACACATGAACGATATTATCATTTATTAAATGGATGATAAGGAAAGAAATTATATGATATATTTATTTTATAGAATGTTTAATATTTAATTTATATCATATATAAATATTAAATTATTTTGTATACCTGCTATGTAAAGTGTAAGTGGAAAATGAATCACATTGCTTCACGAGGGAGTAGTCCGCCATACACACGGGCGATGTTATCGTATTCTCTATGAAACATCAATTAAGAAGAAATATGTGATATTATAATTATATTGGTATAATTATATCATAAATATAATATATAAACATTAAATACAAAATTATATCCATTTGTGATAATAAATGATGGAAAACCAATAATGTCTGTTCGCGAGGTGACAACCCCCCATACACATGTCAACAGTTTTGTTTTCCATTTAAGGAAGGATGAGAAGAATTAAGGTCATGAAATTAACATAATAAGTTATAAATATATTTAATATACTGAGGTTATTATGTTATCATTGATTAGTAATATTTTAACGAGGCAGAATAATAAATAAAATAAAATGCTCAGTTAAGGATGTTACCACTTATTCAGACAACTTCTTTTTGTTTGTGCCATAAGCTTTCCTAGGTTGGATTTATAACAAAAAAAGGATTCTAGGATAATTTTAGGGAATTTAGGAAGTTATTTGTCTAGTTATGTTCCAAACCAATGTGTTTTAGAATTGTGTAAAGGAGAGGAGAGGGGGTGACCTTTTATAAGTGAGGGAGAGGTCACATTTGGAATTTTTGAAAAGAAAGAATTCCACCCATGTTTTTCTAATGAAAAAAGGATAAAAATGGACCATTTTAGAACCTTAGAAGATATAAGTTCAAAATATGGCCATATAATAGTAATTATACAAGTTTCTGGTCTTTTATATCCCTTATCATTTTATTTTAACCTCCGATAAACCCGTTTTTACCTTAAGTGCGGTAATTTCTTTTTATTGTTTTCACTATTCATTTTGGTCAACAATTAAGTTAAAATTATTATTTAATATAAATTATTATTATTAAAAATATTCAATCCATTTTTTAAAATTTAAATCATAAAATTTATATATATTTAATTTAAAAATAAACCTGGAGACTTGTCAGAAAAATAGTTTATCATGAAATGTATTTTTTAAGGAAAAAATGATCTCATATTAACTGTATGACAAGTAATAATATTTAAATGAATTTAAATTAATATTTATAGATATATAATCTATAAATTTTATTTAAATAATTCTTAATTAATTCTAATTTTAATTATTTAATTTTGATAAACATTATACACTTTGAAAGAGTTTATAAAAGGTGTTTTAAAGCCTAAAAAACGTACACAAAAATATTTTATAAATATGATTTAAATATAATTAATTGGATTTTTTATAAATAAATAATTATTATTTTAGGTTTAAATCAATTTAAAAGAATAAATATACTTAATTTATTAAAAAGAAATGACAATTTTATAAAAACAGTATTTTTCACTATTTACTGAAAAATTAATATTTTTTGGAGAAACCCAAAAAATTACCATAAGTTAATGTCAATATGATTATTTCAAAAATGATTTTAATTTTTTAAAATAAATTTTCTAAAATTGGTAAAAATAAATTTTAAATTATGTGCTCATAACAAGATTAAACAAAATAAAAAAAAAAATATAGTTCTTCAGATAACATTTCTTTTTTTTCTTTAAAATAGTACTTATTATATTTATAATATATAGATAACAATTTAATTTATTTTATACAGGTTGAAATCATATAATTTTCATAGTTATTTAGTCATATTTATACTTTCTAATTTAATAGTTAGGTAATAATAGCCACGTTTAAATAATAATATTTTAAAATTATATAGCGGTTCATTTAAAATCAGTGTTTCTTGTAAAAAATGATACAAAATAAATAAAATTTATTTAAAGATAAATATATTATAAAGTATTATGGTATTACGTTATACCCCCAATAAATAAATTGTATCTATACAATTTAATCTTGATCTCATTAATCAAGGGTTTAACATTTGAAAAGGATTTTATAGGAAACCCACATCGTAAAATGGAATAGTAAATATTACTTTTGATAAGAGAGAAAGGGATGTATTATGGTCATCCAGAATAACATATTATTATGTTTTTATGTAGTAGAACATTATTAGAAAATGAAAATATGGACATGGAAGAAAAGTGGAAATAATTATAGAGAGTGAGAGAGATCAATGATCACATGAAAGTGAATGATCAAGAGAAAATTATTGACCAGAAAAACAAAAATTTATGATGAGTTAAAAGACCATTTACTCATCAGATATGAATGTAATAGGATGGAATTATTATTTCAAGTACTTTTTTTCTAAATTTCAAGGGATTATTTTGCTATAAATATTTATAACACCAAAAAATATTTACTTACTTGACATATTTTTATTTCATAAACACAATTTCATCCTTTGGTTGTTATTTTATCACTTTCCAATTCATCTCTTACTCTATGGAATGAATATCCAATATAAATATTTTATGCCCAAAGAACTAAAATTAACTTTTAATGGATCTTAAGATCCATAAAATAGTAAAAATATATTATTTATTTCTTTATTAAAACCAAAAAAAGGTTGGCACAAAGTATGATAATACCCAAAATTACTATGAATATATTAATCTTAAAAATTGAATAATAAAACCAATGATTTATCATAGATAATTCCTTAAATAAGTAACCCTATATCTCAAATAACCTCAATAAACTCATTAAGAAAGAAGTTTTTAACCTCAAAGGCCATCTCATACCCTTAAAATTACATCCCTAAAAAAATAATAAAATTATTCATAAATAATACTTTACATTAAACAAAAAGGTTATATATACTTAAACCTAATAAAATATCTCTTGAAATATCATTAGTCACCCCAAAATTGAATAACTTAATCCTATAATATGTTTCCAAAAGCAAAATTTTTATCTAACCTTTAAACCATCTATGTAAAAACAATGTTATACTAACCTGTACATAATGTTGTCCAGTCTGCACCCTTATCACCCTTCAGTTGTGGGTTCAAGGCCCACGACCTTGCCAGATGTGATGGGTTGCCTTTTGAATTGTAGGTTTCAATTTTTATAAAACTATTGGAAAACTTACATGATGATAATATTTATAATTTTCCATAATCCTATAATGTTCTCAATAATATGATGATAATATTCAAAAATAACATTAGTCATCAAATCACCTTTTTAACCATAAATATTTTCTATACACCTCGTTATTTTCTATAAAACAAATTAATTACCTCAATGAAATGAACATCTCCAAAATTATATTTTTCTCAATTATTTTTTTATATAGAGTATCACTTTACCATTAAATAATATTTCAAGGTCATTAATACTATTCAACATATTCTTGAAAATATTTAAGGAAAAAATTCTTCATAAAAATTATTATATATATATATATATATTTCTTGATTCACATAACTCTTGAATTCTAGTACATAAACCTTTTAATTTTTCCCCTTTATTGTTAAACAATTAAATAGGATGAATCATCTTATTCCTTAATACCTCCTTACTTTCATATATAATTTTCTATCTCTTCATCATAAAAAGAAAAACCATTACTCGTAAAAACTTTTTTATCATCAATTTGAGATTTACCCCTAGGATGTTAATTTTCATAATATCAATAATTTCCACATTTAAAACATCCAACCATTGATGATACCTTGAATTAACTAAAATTTTTATTTTTCCTTAGAAAGTACATGATTTGAACCTTTTTTCTCCAAAGGTAAAACATATAATCATTCCTTTGAGACATTATCTTGAGTTCTTCTTCCCACATTCTAAACATATAGGAAAAAAAATATTCTTTCCTCCATAGTCTCCACTACCCATACTCTTAGTAAACTATATCCTTATCTTCTTTGGTGAGTCCAATAGTTGTTTAAGGTTAAATTTATTGACCATATATCATGATAACTAATTCGTAATAATAACACTATCTTTCACTTTAGTTATAATCCTATTTGGTTTCTTATCATCACATTTTCTATCACATTAAATGTTAACTCAATTCCTTCTAGTTCCTACCATTGACTAAAACCATAAAGTATAGTGTGAGAAATAATATTCATAGTGGGAAATGACATAATAATGAAACAAATATTTATAATATGCCTAAATAATGATGCCTTAATTTCAATATAAGGAACCTTAGTGTTAATCTAAGTTATTCATGATTATAATCTATTAAAATATTTTATAATGGTTCAAAAATAGTTTGTAAATTTTCAAATAATATCCCCAGGAGTGTCAAACTAGGTGCCCAGTAAGACCAGTTTTTATATACTAGGTAATGCTCAATTCAAGTATGACACACCTTTTTTCAAATATATTACCCCTAGGTACATATATTCTTGAACTATGTCCACTTTTAGTATCCATATAAGGATGTAATTACTCAAAAAACAACTTGCTCTGTACTTCACCATGATTCTAGGATATTTATATATACTTACTCTTATTATTAGAATTATCCCTAGGGTTCTCACTAATTTTTTCTCATCCTAATTCCAAAGGTTAACTAAAACTTTCCTTATATAACAAATATAGTTGTCTAATCCTTTTACACACATTATGACATGTTTATTAAACATAAATAACCATTAATACAAAAAATGACCCTCAAGTCCAAATTTCATTGGAATACTAGATTATTAATAAATAAAACATGACATACTTATTTTATTTTCCACAGCGATATCCTGAAATCCATTAAATATACTAAATATATATGGGATAACCTAGGGAATACATAAATAAATGGGGTGAGTTAAAAATCCTAGTAATGGAATAAACATGATAAGGAAACATAATATGTGAGTTAAAAATATAAAATGACATCATATAAGATGAGGCACATGAGTAATCACATGGAAGAATAAAATAATGAAAATTGTAACATAAGAATATAATAGCATAGGAAATATAGAAGAAAAATATAATACAACATAAAAAATGAGTTAAGGTTAGCTGCCTATACAATATCATATGATGGATAATGTCCCATAATGTAAAAGGTTTACTCCCTAATACAATACATATTTTCTCATGATACTATAACATTTCCCAATGCATTGGAGCGCTATCTGGGTGCACCCATCATAACAAGTTCATGATATATGTGTACCGCATAAAGGATATATATCATAAGTCATAAAATAAGAATTACCCATATAAAGAAAATGGGTTACACAATATTGCTTCATATCATAATCAAATGAAATTTCTTAATGATGGAATTTGAGAAATAATCATAAGGTATGTATTACCACATAAAAGTAAGGGAGAATAATATAGGTATATATGTGAGAGAGATATGTACATAATTTATAAGCAATCCACAACCTTACATTTTTTTTCATTGATGAAAATACTTAAAAAAACATTCTTGAGGAAAATAACCTTTTCAATTTGAGTAACATCAAAGTATGTCATGTTATATGGAAAAGGATTTCGAAAGATCACTTTTAACATTTATAGAGTAAAACATCCTTTAAATTTTTTTAAAAAATATTTAAAATATTAATATTTATAAAAAATCAAAGAATTTTTTGAAAATAACCTTTGAAACATAAAAAAGAAACTTTAAAACAAATTAGTTAAGATATAATAATACTTCTATTTATGCCAAATATAATAAAATACAATGATTCCTTTCACATTTTTAAGGAAATTAAAAAATATTTTTTTTTTTGAAAATAATTGGAAGATTGCATTATTTTTTTTAAAAATCCAATCCAGTTTAAAAATGAATTTAAAATATCATAGTAAAACATTGTTGAAAACATTTTTTGAAAACATGGATTTAGAAGAAAAACGATTTTCAATCGAAGAGAGAAATGAATTCAGATTTCCTTAAAAATATTTTCTTAGTATTTTTAAGTAAAAAAGAGAGGAAAATAATACCATTACTTGAAAACTTTATTAATAAATAGAGGAGAATAAAATTAAATTAGTTAATTAGAAAATGATCAAATAGTTTTCTTCAATTGTAATTCAAGAACATGAAATACCAATTAAAATTAGATTTAAACATAAAACCTTACAGATTAACAACTTTTTAATCATAAATTAGCATGAATTAACTAGATTAATTTTAATATAAAATATCATGACATAGTAAGGATTAATGATTAGTATTTAAATGTGTAGTATATACACCATTAAAAATAAATTAAGTGCATAAAATAACATGTGTCTCAAAGAAAGAACTTTGCGACGAAACACTTACAAAGATTGTATCATTGAGGTAAGGGTTAATCAATGTGATGATTATGTGTATCCAATTTATATAGACAAAAATAAAATTTTAAATACAACATAAATCAAACAAAATTCATTTCAATGATAAATTTGTCATAATATAATCAATAAAGTAGTCATATAACCCAATGAATGGAAATTGAGTTAAGAAAGTCCTTAACTCATGCATCCCTTTAGTTGAGAACTCTATAAACTCTTTTTATTGTGGTTTTAAACATGTTATTAAATTTTATAAGAATCATAATATTTTTTATTTTATCATATATTATCCTTTTATAACATCTTATTATCTATTCCTTAATAATCATTCATTATCACCAATGTTTTGGGTGTTAATTTTAGTGTTTTATCCTACACATTTCATCATGAAAGTTCTAGTTATTAAAAATAGGTTATAGTTAAATCATGAACATAATGATATTAATTTTATAAATATCATTTTTTTCATTATATGTATCTTTATAATCATTATTTAACTTTGAACATGGATAATGAATAACATCGCTTCATGGACACGATAGGTTGTACGAACGCACGAGCGATGTTATCATTTATTTAAATTGTGAAATGGTAAGGAAGTGGATTGAAAATTATTTTAAATAATCAATATAATTTCATATATATCACATATATTCTTTAATTTTTTTCTTTTTTACCTTCCATGTAAAGCATTAGTGAAAAAATGAATAAAATCAATTCACGAGGTGGTAGTTCATCGTGCACATGAACTCCGTTATCATTTATTCAATGGATGATAAGGTAATAAATAATATGTTATGTTTTTCATATAATGATTAATATTTAATTAATATCATATATAAACCTTGAATTAATCCTTATTACCTTATTTATAAAGTGTAAGTGACAAATTAATCACATCACTTTATGAGGTGGTAGTCTGCCTTAAACACAAGCAACATTATCTTATTCTCTATGGAATAGAAACTAAGAAAGTATTTGTGATATTATAATTTAGGAGGTATAATTATTACATAAATACCATATATTAAAATTAAATAAATCAATATATCCAACCTTTATAAGAAGTGATGGAAAATGAATTATGTTGGTTCGCAAGGAGGTTCTTCGCTGTACATTCGATCAACAGTTTTGTTTCCCATTTCAGGGAGCGAGAGATGGTTTTAGGTAAAAAATTTCAGAAAAAAAATATAATTATATGTAATATAATAATTTTATTATATAATCATGGTTTAATAATATTTTATGTAGGTGGGAGAACAAATAAAATAAAACACTCGATTAAGGATGTTACCTATGCTTGAGACAACTTCTTTTGGTTTTCACCAAAAGCCTTCCTAGGTTGGATTTATGATAAAAAAATCATTATAGGATGAGTTGAGGGAATTAAAATATTTAATTGGTCTGGAATTTTGTGAACCAATCGGTTTTATAAGTGTGTAAAATAGAGGATAGTGGGTGGCATTTTATAAGTGGGGGAGAGGATACACTTGGAATTTTTGAAAAGAAAAAGCTACACCCACATTTTTCTCAGGAAAAGAGGCTCTGAAATAGACTATTTTATAAAATTAGAAGATATAAGGTCTAAATATAACTAAATAATAGTTATTAGAGAAGTTTTATATCATTTATAACCCATATCATTTTAGTTCTACCCCTGATAACTTGTTTTTACCTAAACCGTGATAAATAATTTCTACTATTTTCAGTATTCATTATGGTGAAAAACTAAGCTAAAATTATTAGATAATATAAATTAATATGATTATAAATATTTAATCCATTTTTCAAAATTCAACTTATATAAGTGGTGTAATTTAATTTAAAATTAAACACAAGGACATGTTGAAAAGGCCGTTTTTCAAGAAATGTATTTTTAAGGAAAAATGATCTCATATTAACTATAAGAAAGGTAATAATAATTATATAAATTGTAATTCATATTTATAGATATATAATATATAAATTTAATTTAAATTATTCCTCATTAGGGGTTATTTTAATTATTTAAAATTGATAAATATTATACACTTTAAAACAGTTTTCAGAAAAAGGTGTTTTAAAGCCTAAAAATAAATTTTTACTAAAATATAGTATAAAGATGATTGAAATGTAATTAATTGGATTTAATATAACTGAATAATACATATTATAAATTTAAATCAATTTTAATGAATAGTGGTACTTAATTTATTAAAAATAAATGATAATTTTATAAAAAGCGATATTTTTCACTATTTACTAAAAAATCAATTTTTTTCTAAAAAATACCAAAATTTAACCAAAATTTAATATATATATGATTATTTAAATAATTATTCTAATATTGAAAAATAATATTAAAAAATTGGTAAAAATACATTTTAAATTATGTGTGTGAAGCGTGACTAAACCATCTTTTAAAAAAACATATTGTTTTTCATAATTTTATTTTATTTTGAATGTTTATTATTTTATTTATAATCAATATATAAACATTTAATTTATTTTATACATGTATAATCCATATAATTTTTATAATTTTGTAGTTCTATTTGTAACATTCAATTTAACAGCTAGTAGTATAGGTCACATTTGAATAATAATATTTTAATATTATATCACAGTTTGTTTGAACTCAGTGTTGTGTGTAATGAAAGATACCAAAGATATGAAATATATTTATAGATAAATATATTCTTAATTCTTGAGGAATTACATTGTTGCTTGAAAACCCCTAAGGGGGCTACTTTAAGACTTGAGAACCCCAAAAATACAAAAAATAATTTTTTTTTCGAATTTAATATTTGTTTTTGATTGTCTATAAACTAGTTAATTAATTAAAATTATTATAATTTATTTTAATTAGAAATTAATTCTATAAAGTTGAATAATTTTAAAATTTAATTTAATTTTTCATATATTTTTCATGCCGTCCGATCGTGAGTGAGATCGACCTATCTATGTCTGATTCTTAATTTATTATTTATTTATTTATTCCAATGTGATTGCTTGTAATAATTAAATTATAAATGATGGTATGCGTATCATATTTATTTCTCTTTATTGACACCCCCTCAACTGCGTGTGAGTATTTATATATAATTATGGGGACATAAAAAGACACAAACTATGATGAGACTTGGAGAAGTACTAGTTGAGACATATGTAAATTAGATAGGGGTGATCACTGCAACTTGAGTTGGTCACAAATCAGTATGTCACCCCTAGTATCTTCATTGATCCATTATCCTCTCAATGGATTAGCCAGTAGTAAATTTTCATGATCAGTGACTCCATTCATTCATTTATGTTTGTTTGCTATTATTTTTTTCATGTGTATTTTTCCCAATCACATAAAATAATAAAAAATAACTCATAAATAAAATTAATTAATACACGGTGAATATTTTATAGTTAAATCATGGTTAATATATGAGTGTGATCACATGGAACAAGAATGTTAAATAGAAAATGGATTTCACTCACTGTGAATAAATAAAAATCCCTTACATATATATTAAGTCAAAATGCATTCCATCGCTTGATTATGAACAAAACCTTAAGTATAATGTGATTTTCATCCATTGTAGGAGGAATCTCTTACTACTGGGTTATTCTTATGGAAATGGATGGGTAGTATTAACTAAAGTTTCTGATAAATAAGTTTTCGTATCTAGATTATTGAAAAATTGGAGGTAAAGTGTTGAGTTAATCAAGGTTATGATTTTAATTAGTTTTGACTACACTCAACATATAAAAGAGACATGAGTTAATGTAGTTGGTTAGACAAAATCTTACCTTTAAGCTCTTAGAGTAGTGGCATAGCCATAACTTGGACTATTAAGAGATATTTCGAATGACCCTTGCAACTAGATTATTAAAGTGACTAAATATTCTGAATTTAGTTGTTGAGGGATACTAGAATTCAATAAAATAGTGGTAGATATTATTGTATTATTTAATTTATAATGTATATAATTTGGTAATAAATATAATTACTAATTCTCAATAGTTTAATTTTTATATACCAAATGGAAACCATCACCTATTCAATTTCATTACGATCAATATTGGATAAAGAGAATATCCCGACCAGCCATAACTTCCCAAAGTGGTAAAGACTCTTGCACATGGTAATATGAAAATAGATGAAGATAAATGTGCTAGAATCAAAACTTCCATTAAGAATCATACAAGACCAAACAAAGAAGTTAATGACATGGCCACCAATACAATGCCTCAAATAGAACCATATTAATTGAGGACTGAAAGTTTTTATTATAGAAAAACTATCCTAGATCCAAGTGATCATCCCAAATATTCTAAAACACATAATACATGATAAAATCATATCCTATAAATTATAGATCATTATTTATAACAGAACCTTTATCTTAGGATGAAGAGATATACTCAATTTTAGATGAGTCTCCATTTCCTTTTGAAGTCCTTACGAAACCCACAGGATGATTTAAGCATCTTTGTTAGGTACCATTCTTGAAAGAACTCCATGAAGCTTAAAAATATCTCTAACATAGATCATTCATATATAATCCACTGAGTTAGAATCTTGGATTAATATGTGATGATCTAATTGGGTCAACTGATCCACTATAACCCAAACTACAACCTTGAATTTCAGGATTCTGGGAAACCTTCTGATGATGCCTATCAGTACCTCATCCCATTAATTATCGGAAATAGAAGTTGATGGAGTAACCCTGTAGGTCTCATATACTTAGGATTGATCCTCTGACTATTCATGAAATGATTGAAAAAACTCTCAATATCTCTTTTCATATTGGGCCACATGAATTTTCATATAACATCGTGATACATCTTGGTGGAAACTTAGTGAACTTCCCACTATAAAGCATGTGAGGACCTCACCATCTCCTCTCTCATGGAAGATAACACCAATACCTTTCCATGAACTATAAACACCTCATTCATATCAAAGTCCCATCTTGGAATATAATCATTCACATACAAACTCTCATGCATCACAATATACTCTAGATCAAAATCTTGACCAACCTTTATTCATTCCACCAATGAGGAAATGGTCACCAAGGGTGCATAAGAAAATTACCCTTGATATTCAACTATACCCAAACACTAGCCTCACAACAATTACATGATCTTTTACCTTGATTCCAATGTTCACTATACAAATTTTTGAATCTTACTGGTAAGTGAATATTCCACTATATTTTTTCTTTCCCAAGAGAATACTCCATATCAAAGTCGAACACCTGTAAGTATTCCACCCAATGTATCTAATGAATATTCAGGTCATGCTAGGAGAAAATGTACTACAGACTCTTGTGATCCGTATATATGAAATATTTCTCACCAAATAGGAAGTGTTTTGAACATTTCAAAACATGGAGAATAAATGAAAACTCAATGTCATGAGTAGGGTAGTTCTGATCATGGAGTCATAGATGAAGATAACTATAAGAAACTACCTTATCAACCCATCTTAGAAGAAATCCCCAGCCAATGATAGATGCATCGTAATACACTTCATATGAAACCCTAGGATTTAAAAGAATTAGAATCAAAGATGATGTAAAATTATTCTTCATATCTAAGAATTTATCTTTACACTGATCTTTCCATTAAAACTTGACTCCCTTCTTAGTCAATACAATCATGGGTGCCACAAAGTGAGAAAGGTCCCGAATAAATCTCTTGTAGTACCCGAACAACATGAGAAAACTCTAGATCTTAAACACATTCCTTATATATGACCAATACATAACTACATCAAAATTCTTGAGATCAATATATATTCCCACTTTTTAAACCATGTTCCCATAAAAGAACACCGTATGTGTCCAATAATGTCACTTGGACTACTTTTTATAAAAATTATTTGATTGAAGCATATTCAATAAAATATCTAGGTGTATCACATGTGATTTAGATATTTTGGAATAAATTAGGATGTCATAAATGAACATAATAACGAAGGAGTCTAAGTATGGTTGAAATATCTTTTTCATGAGGGACAAAAACACATTTGGAGCATTCGTTAGTCCACAGGAAATAATGGGATACTCATAAAACCCATATATACTATTAAAAACTATAATTGGGATTTATTTCTATCTGAAATGAAGTTGATGGTAGCTAGAATAAAGATCAATATTTTAAACCCACTAGGATCTACTCAATTGACTAAACAAATTATCAATTCTTGGAAACAAGTACATGATCTTTATGGTGTTTTGGTTTAACTTCTATTATTCAATAAAAAGTAAAATACTACAATCCTACTTCTTAGAGAACAACTTTTGATAACAATATGGGTATGTTCTTGGTTTAATGAATCCTTTAGATTCTATATAATCAAGCTAAACCTTTATCTCCTTCAAATCAGCTAGTTCCATTCAGTATGGTGAATCTGATATATAGCACACACTGAGAACAAGTTTAGTTCCAAACTCAACTACCCTATATTGGGGTAACCTTGATAAATCATCTCGAAAGACATCTTAGTACAACTCTACCACAATAGGAAAATAAAGGAAATATACTAACTGGTCTATTTTTACGGTTACCCCAACCACCCACACTTAAAAAGACTTATCTATGATGAGGATCTAGTCCCACACTTCCTACCTCAACATCCCATTCACTGGTTAATAATTACTTTTCTAATTAGGATATGAAAAGGGAACACTTATATGATAAAAATTGATGTGTTCATGACAACTGGTCAATTAATCCACACTAAGGATTACATCAAAAACCATCATCCCTAAAATTATGAAGCTCTACGCATGCTCGTAACCAACACCTACCATTAGAAATTCTAGAGAGATATTAAAGTGATCTAATTTTCTTCCTAGGGGTGTATAAATAAATAGTTACTCAAAGTATTTTTTAACTGGTAAATCCAACCCTGTAACCACTTGAAAAGATATGAATGAAAAAGATTATTGTGTGTTAAACAAAGAAATATATAGAGTAGAAGATATCAAAACTATAGCTTGTACTGTATAAGGAACCTCTCCATAATCTTATAGATCTTGATCAACTACATAATCCCTATCATCCACTACTCTATGACACCTAAAGGCCAATGGGTCACCTGATTCCCTAACCCTTATGGGTTTTCACCTGCTTCCGAGGTCCTGTGCCTAACTTTTCTTAGTGTAATCTCAAATCCATATTAAGGAACCACTTAAGTTGTATAATATTTCCACATTCATTGTATGTATTGAGAGAAAATGGGAAGTCCTTGATATTTTTTCCCTTTCTCATATAGTTATAGATTCTGGAAAAATTACTTCACAAAGAGGGAGTTGAGGAACATTTTCTCTGTTCTGACTAACAACAACTTTCATGGAATATATCATATGAATTACAATCATTGTTATTATAATTAGAAACTAGGATTTCATTGGAGAAAGTACCCATATATCTATTATAATATAGAAGAAGACCTACAAATCTATCTTCCTCAATTCCCTTCTTGATCGTTAGTGAATTAGGAAGAGCTGTAGCATAGGTTATCAAAAAAAAGTCCCTATCATGTCATTTCAACTCTTGTTGAAGACCAATAAAAAAATTCTTACCTTTTTAACCACATCACCTGCAAGGCGAGGAGAAAATAGGATAAACCTAGTGAAGCATTATGAATAGATAGAAAATTTCATTGAACCCTATTGGAGATCCATGAACACCTAAGCATGATTCAAATTTGGTGAATCTAGAACTTACTCCTCAAAGAAGATATCCTTGAAAGTTTTCTAAGTTATCAATTCCTATATACCATCCTACAACTTGAAAAACCAAAATTTTCAAACTACTCCTTGAAGAATAAAGGTTTTATGCTTCACCTTAGGATCCTATGGGTTCTCTTCAAATATCCACTCAATGAACTGTATCCATTATTTCATATCCTGAAGGCCTCCGGATCCCTAAAAGGATAAGGGTGATTGATATGGAAATATTAGACATAATTGACCATAAAATTCCCACACTTATGGGATCCTACACCATGAACAAGAACAAGATGAATGAGTCTTGGGTAGACCTATTCTATAGTTTGAACCACTACAAAAACCAAGGTAACCTTCTCATTTTTATCCACTTTTTTAGTAAGTGGTAGAACTGGATGTGCGAGACATCTATGATGTGGAATGTCCTAAAAATCCAGAATAATTTAGAGAAGGCCAAAATCTAAAAAAGGGAACTAAATTAAAATTTTAGGTCTACACAGGGGTTAAAAAAAGGTTAAACCTAATAGGCTTCCCATAAACTAAGATAAGACTTTGTTACGTTCATGTTAGTCACAACCATATAAATATACACTCAAGAACAGAATATTCAAGTTCAAATAAATAATGAAAGAAATAATTCACCAATAACATATCATAATTTCAACAAGAATTTAATTACATGGGAACTATATATGAAAGAAAAATTCAGATAAAATAT
Source organism: Viscum album (assembly GCA_963277665.1). Taxonomy (NCBI): domain Eukaryota; kingdom Viridiplantae; phylum Streptophyta; class Magnoliopsida; order Santalales; family Viscaceae; genus Viscum; species Viscum album. The sequence continues at coordinate 1,073,709,243 of OY728137.1, read as the reverse complement.
GATCCTATGTGCCTAATCACGATGCATGAACACACGCAAAACCCCATAAATTGGCATACTAATTTCATGTGCATCACCCAAAGTGAATTAAACTAGTGGTAACAATATAAGAAAACAGAAATCCTAGATTTATGGAAACCTAGAGGTCTATTATACAGTGTTGTCCAGGCACAAACACAGTTCCTCTACTTGAGTCTCAACTATTGTACCACATGTCTACCCTGTCCCAATTCAAGGCAAGGAGAAGAAACAAATTATCAAACCCAATCATCTGATACCATTTTGTAAAACCCTGAACCAAACCATTGGGTCGAAGTTAGGCTTCCAAATGACCTCATGCATGCCTACCTATATGAAATATGTTTCCAACTAGTGGAGAGGGCCTAAGGAACTCCATGGGGATACTATTCCATCGGTACCATGTAATATTAGATTATAAAAGAATTGATAAAAAATTTTCAACACATAATTAAATAATAATAATCCTTAGAGTAACATCTACTTAAAAAAATAAAACTCTCCCATGCAGTAATAGCATGGCATGCTAGATACACAAACCAAACTAAACAAAAAGAAAAAATGTATGATGTAAATCCACTAATAAAAAATTTCATAAAATATTCAACTTGATTCCATCTATTAGCGCCCACATCCTCCCACTAAACCTGTTAAACTATTCACCATATGGATCATTCCCTTTATTGGATCTCTGAGCATGAAATATACAAGAACACCAAAATGCCCAAATTGGGTGAGAGTATAGGACTTAGTAGAAAATAACCAATGAATCTTTTCATAAGTTTAGAAGGTATACCAGTGTCTGCCATGGAAGTAAACAGGGCACAAACAATTACAATATAACACACACGAACAAAATAAATTTCAGGTTATCAGAGATTGACTTTACTTGCTTCAAAACCATTCCTGAAGGATCATCACCATTTATGTTTAACACAACCCTCCTTTATGGGATAGTTCACAAAACATGTTTGACACATCCTGTTGGATAGTCCATGTTGTAATACCTAGTATTTTAGGGACCCTTTTTTCAAATGAATTAAATTTTATTTCTATATTTCATTTCACTAAGACAAAAATTCCTTTAACATGACACCATCTTTGTGTACGTTACACACAACACCTACTTGACATACGTAATCGGAAACACTAAATTGGCGTACGTTACACACAACATTGAGTTTTGACGAAACATCATTTTAATTATTATAATTATTTAAATGAGATAATTATAACCTAGACATTAATCTTAGTTATAGGAATTGTAATAAATAATTTCAAAATATTTTTTTATAATGGTTTTATATAAATAAAACATATTTATAATGAAATATATGATTTTTTGTGAAGTCCTTATTTGTTTAAAAATTCAAATTTTTCAAATAAACTGCTTTTCATGTCCTTTTGTGAAAAAAATAAAATTAATTTTAGACATGATTTGAAATTTAATTTGATAAAATAAAATTCATTTTTTAATTTATAATTTAAAATTTATCTTATGATTATTTATTGGTATTTTTCTAAGAAACTTCATTTTTGGATGAATTGTGAAAAATATCTAATTTTAATTCAAAATAAATTTTCATCTAATTTATTTATAAGGTTGAATTATATTTAAAATTAGTTTAAAATTTTAATTTGAAAATATTTTTATAAATTAACCTAATTTAGGTCATTTTAACCAATTTCACATTGAAATTGGATATAAAAACTTAGCAAACTTTTGAAAATTTTTACTTTAAAAACCCACAGTGTCGTATCGTCATCGATATTAAATTTAAATTAATTTCTGACACTTTTTTGTTTTGAATTTTGAAAAATGGATTCCCTATTTGGAATCACAATAATTTATAATTTTTAATATGGTTAAATTAGTTTTTGACCAAAAATATTAGTGAAATTAATTAAAATTAATTACAATGATATAACGAAAAATTAGGTTAACAAAGAAATAAACCTTAAACTTGAGGCCCAAAATGACCTATAAAGTTGTCCAAACTCATTTTATGGAAATTATTAATCTATTAAACTTAAATTGTTGAGTTTTTTTGGTTTTGGATTACTTGTTTTTGGTAAAAGTGTGGGTAGACCTAACTTGTTTTCAAACATACCAAGTGAGTCCTTTTCCTCCTCTATAAAAGGCCACCGCATATCTCCCTTCCTCACACATCTCAAAACACTTAGGTGCAAACAATATATACCCAATAAAATTCCCCAAATCCCTACCTTCATCCTTAAATCCAAAATTTTGGCATAAAAAATCCAAGGAAGCTCTTTTTTTTCAAACCAAAAGGAGTTACCCGAATAATATGTAACAATCATCCTCAAGTTCTGTTATGTTATTTCCATAATACACCCCCTAAACTCTTATTATTACATGATTTTATGAGAAAATAAATATAATAATTATTCTAGGATTCTTTTATTCAAGGTTTTCAACTGAAACTTACACACATATCCATCTAATGGGTATCGAACATACAATTTATGTGTACTGTGAACTATTGTCTCATGAAATGATGATTGTTAATTTTTCATTTACCACCTATAATGATGTAAATTATGATGGAAAATCTATTTATATATTTTATACAATATATTTTTATGTCTTTAATCTTATTTAATTATTTTACAACACATATCTTTATACTTTAAATTTTATGTAAATACGATAATTTCATTTGAGTAAGTGTTGACTATTGCCCCTCAAAGCGATGTGATTCGTTCGCACATAACATGGAATGTATTAAAGATAATTTTGGAGAAGTTATATGATATATATATTAAATAATAATTCTAATTTAATGATATTATATACATATATACATACAAATCAATTTCTTTTTTTTTTCTTTCAATACGACAATAAAACAGAAATAGTGTTCATTCGTATGTAAAATCTACCATCTCCATGAATAGCGTATTCCATTTTATACATATATATTTTATAAAATAGTATAATAAAAATATAATGAATATAAATTATATTTATATCATGGTTTAAATGTGTGAAATCATGATATAAGTATAAGGACCAAAGATATTACAAATTAAGATACATGTGAAGAACAAAGAAGATATTACCCGAAGTGAAACCTTAACATATAATTGTTAAAAAGCAGGTAATATAAAGTCATAATCAAACCATATATGGTATTAGATATAATAAAAATATAATGTGATAGTTTAATAATAAAATTATATTTATTATATAGGAATTTTGTACGAGTATGACTAAAGTCAAGACACAAGGTAAGGTAATTTCAGCTCACTTTTTATTTCTGTGAGATACATGATTTATTCACCACCAATTACTTTTGTGTCATGTGTATAATGACCATGGATATAATCTACGATTATTATAATTAAATTTATTGGTATTTAAAAATACATTTATGACTTTTACTTCATTGGTAAGAAAATTTTGTCTCAATTTACTTTGAGACACACGTTTTGTTATGCACCTACATTTTTTTGAGGTGTATATACTTATATTTAACATTTTATATCATTAATAAATTTATTTTCATAAAATTTTAAGCTTTATGTAACTTACTTTTCTTACATGGAGTTTATGATCCCAAGTTACCAAGTGATAAGAGTTTGTTGGAACAATCTATTTTTTTTCAAGATTGTTTATATTTATGATTCCATTGATGAAATATTATGATAAATATCTTAATAATTATCATGAATTTTATTATACTCTGTTTATTAATTATATCTTAATATATTGGTACCATTTTTACTCTCTTTGGAAAAAAAATGTTAAGAAATTGTTTTTAAGAAAGTTCAATTTTACCCCCCTCTTCGGTCAAAAATCTATTTTATTTCATAAAACATGTTTTAAAAAAATGTTTTCAAATTATATTTGAAGATATTTTTCATGGAAAAAGGTATTTTTAAAATTCTTTATGATTTTAAAATAATATTTTTTAAATTTATTTTCAAATAAAAAGGTTTGCAACAATCTATTAAGTTTTTAAAATCATTTTTAAAGAAAAAATGACATTTTCTTCAAGTAATGTTTTTAAAAGGTCTTGAAAAATTATTTACTATCTAAGACGACATCCATTGGTGTCCCTAATTTAATTATGGGGAAATTATTCAATGTTTACATTCATATTATTTCTCTGAATAGATTATGTTTTGATGGCCTGATTATTATGAAACCCGTTTCTTTTTCACGAGTTATATGTCTTTGAAACTCAATTTTTTTTCATGGTTTATACTCTTGATAAAATGATTATGAAACCTATATATTTTTCCACAGGTTATGATAATATTACTTGTTTAGGATACCCATTTAATTTAATTAGTTATGATATAATTTTTTATGATTTTGTGAAACATGTATGTATGATTTAATTATGAGATGGGTGAGACCTATATATCCCTCCAATGCATTGGGTAAAAATTTATATCTCACATGACAGACAAAGATGGTCTTGGGAGTGAACCTTTACTACTAATATGAAAATGGGAGTGAACCATAACTACCAAGATGGTATGAGGAGTAAACTTGTTCTACTATGATGGCTAAGGGATTAAACTATGACTATTAAGATGGTATGGGGAGTGACCCCATACTACCAAGATGGTCTTGGAAGTGAAGCCTTGGCTACTATATAAATAATATTATATGATTATGTGTCTACCATAATTACATGTTTTATTCCTATGTTATGCTTCCATGGATTATCTTCTTCATTTCCTTATGATTCATGACTTATGAACTACGAATCTTTATCCCATGATTCATGTTTATGATCTTTGATATGAAGGGTTTGATCTTATATTTTCATGATCATGCTCCCATACCCTTATGCTCATGATTATGTTTACATATCTCCCTTGTTTACCCTTAATGAGTATCTGAGATCACCCCTTTTTATGTTTCCTTTCCCCTAGTTTATGTAGATATGTATTATGTTTGACGTTTCTAATAATGGTGATAGGCAAGAAGAACCTAGTGGGAGATAATATAGCCCACTTATCTACCAGTGTTTATGTTTCCATTTTCCTAAGGCAATAGACTAATAATATCTTTGGGTGTTCGTTTGTATAATGTTTTAAGTATTTCTAGAATGTTTTGTAATGTTAATGTATGAAAATCAAGGGTCATTATACATATGCATGCTGATAAATATCTGACATATCCCTTTTAGAAGGAGATAGTCCATATGGATCAACCCGTATCAACTACAAAACATGGAGAGAATAACACATTAAAACATGTATATATAATGAAAGATCAACAACACATCAAATTAGAAAGATTCACAATCAAAGTAACCATATGCCTGAAAACAACAAACATAAATTTCACTGACCAAAAACACACATTATGTGCTCAAGTATCAAACATAGGTATCACAAGGATACACATACATTATAAAAATCATGTATATAACCCATATAAAATATTATATCAATGAATGTATTCATACCTTAGGTAAAATTACGTTCAATGACAATGTTTGAGGCCCAAACATTGAAAATTTTAATTCCTTAATCCAGGAACTGATTCTATCAATGATAAATAATTCCTTTATTATACCATTCCAATCTAGTAGATATCATTAAAAATCAAGGATATTATTGGTTTTTTCAAGGATAATAGAAGTGGGTTGATCTAGAATAAGATAAAACTTACTATATTGGAAACACGTGATCAAACCATTATCTGATTGTTAAAGAAAAGAGACATAAGGGAAGAGAAGATCCCAAAATTACCTAGAGAGAGCCCAGGGTCCAGATTTCAGAGAAGTAGCTGAATGTGAAAAGGAATGAGCACTAGATCATCTAATCTACCAAAACTAGCCACATCAAGGGTGTTAATTATGGATTCACATATTTAACTTTTGAGAAAGCCTCTATGTCGAAAATCACACCCCCTTGGCTTAAAATCCCTAAAAACCCATTCAAATAATGAATTCATCTCACACCAGGAATGATTATCACATTATAAATGTAGATTCATGTATTATGCCATAAATACATTCACATTGTGAATATGTATTCATGATGTGAACCGATCCTATATCCAATTCCCATCACTTAAGTCATTTCCTCCTCTGAACACCCCTAACAAGCCTCAAATTTTTTAATTGCACCATTAATGATGCATCGAATCTTAAAATGAGTTGTACCTTAAAATCATGGATGTTAAATATGATTCCATTATCATGTTTAATGAATGTAAAAATAAATTGGATAAAAATATTTGGAAGAATATTAATAAACTCTAGTTAGAATATGGTTGAGAATATATAAACTAATTATTCATGATAATTTAAAGGAGTGAGAGATAATCTCCCAACAAACACCTCCTTATACACCTCAATTTAATAGTGTAAGTGAAATGAGGAATCATACCATGCTTTCCACATTCTTATTGATGATTCATCTTAAAAATATACCATGATTATATTTGGGATATGCACCATAGAGAATTCAATATATAGTAAACTAAGAACCAAATATTGAAAAAATGTATTTCAATTGAGTTTTGTTATGGAATGAAACGCACCCTGTCACATATACGTGTATGGGTATGTGAAATTTTTTTCAAGACTATAACTAATGAAAAAATAGATTCCGGAATTGTGATGTTTATATTTATATGTCATCTTAAAGAAACTAAAGTATGTTACCTATATAATCCTTCAAATTTAATATTAATTGTGACAATACATGAAATATTTCTAAAAAGAAAATATATTTTCAATTGAAATATAAAGAGAAATATTTACTTTGATGAAGTTGGTGCTCTAGATTTATAAGAGTTGGTATGAGAATAATCTTCACATGAGGCAGTGGGAGATGGAGATATTATCAAGACTTTAGTGCATTATAGGTCTACTAGAATGGTTAGAGAACTAGAGAGATATGATTTTCTTTTCACCGATCCAAGGGACACATTACTCCTTGAGAATGATGATCTTATAACCTACTAGGATCTAGTAGATGGAAAGGATGATACTAAATGAAAAGAATCCGTGAATTTTTAGAAGGTCTCTATGTATCAAAATAAGGTTTAGACTATGGTAGGACCTCTAACTGATGTAAATAATATTGGGTTTAAAAATAAATTTAAGAAAAACTGGACATAAATAGTAAAATAAATACATATAAATCATGAATATTTGAAAATGGTTTCAATAATTGTCAAGGAATTGACTATGATAAAACATTATCACCAGTCACAATTTAAGAATCCAACCAAATATTTTTTTTTCAAAAACATCCTTCCATGATTAACATATTTGTAAAATGTATGTCAAAACTACTTTTCTAAATTAGAAGTTGGTTATAAATATCTACATGAAACAACCTAAAGGATTTGTCAAGTAAAAGAGTTCCAATAAATTATAATAGCTATAGATATACATTTATGGATTGAAGAAGGTATCACAATTGTGGAATTTTCATTTTTATGATGCCATTAAAGAAATTGTTTTTTAGGAATGAAAGTGAGCCATATTTCTACAAGAAATTTAGTGAGAAAACCAAAATTTTATAGTATTATATGTTTATGAAATATTAATTATGTTAAATGAAGCGAAGGCCTTATAGTCAATTAATAAATAGTTAAATGAATGTTTCTTTATGAAATAATTAAGCAAATAATCATATATTATAGGGATCAAGATCTATAAAAATAGATATCAAAGGAGGTTTGGGATATGTATAAGTATACATATTGATAAGTTACTCAAAATGTACAATATGGAAAAATTAAAGAGAGTATTATTTTCTAATATCACATAGAATTAATCTATCTAATAATTCTTTTCCACAAAAACATGAGAAGATTTAAAGGATGATTAAAATTCGTTATACTTTGGTATTAGTATCTGTCATGTGTTACATTCTATGTACTATGTTTGATATTGAATTTTAATTTATCATAGTGGGTATATATCAAACTATGTAGTGTAGAAACCATTATAAAGTACTTAAAACATGTAGAGGTTATGTTTCTAGTGTATGAAGATGATAAGGAGCTAATAGTATCTTCCTGACAGATCATGATGATCTAAAATCATAGTCAGGCTACGTTTTTTTCCTGAATGATGGAATAGTGAGATGGAGAAGCTCAAAGAAACCCATGGATGAAAATTATACTGTAGAATTTGAGTGTATAGTGACTTTCAATCTAGCTAAGGAAGAAATATGGATATGAATATTTATATCATATATTTTAATTATACCTAGAAATTTTAACCCCATTATAGTATAATGTGATAATACTATAGTAGTGGTACTTTCCAAGGATCCCAAAAACCCTAGTGGACAAAGAATACACTATTTAAGTTTTATCTCTTGAGGTATTTTATTCAGATAGGTGAAGTCATAGTTATCAGAGTAGTCATAGATGATAACATGGTAGACCCCCTAATTTAGCCACATCTCATCAAAATAATGATTGAAATGTGAGAGTTAGTGGGTTGAGAGTCGTCAACAATTGGTTCGAGTATAGGTTGGAGTTTTGTTAATGGGTGTCCTAAACCTAACTCCTATATGTAATTTTATTACCATTACATGAGTAATGTGTGATATATATATATATATGTATATGTATTTTCAATTACTCTAATAGTAATTTTACCTCTACAAGTACTATATATATGGTAATGTCCTTAAATGACATGTCATATATTGAGCCCAATTGACCAAGATGATAATACCTTCACTGAATCCACATCTATGGTAGAAGAAAAAAATTATATCTGATATGGAAATACAAAGAATTAATAAATTATTTAAGGACAATGACATAAGTTATGCAGCCCCCTTTAGAAGATATCATATAAAAAATAGATTAAATTATATGACTTCTATTTGTAGGTGAGGTTATTGTTATTATAATTATACCCTATCTCCTTAGGGTCCTTGATAAGTTTATATACTTCACTCCTATTCTATGAGTAGTACTAACTTCCATCGAGATAAGGTCATAGAGGGCTACCCATTAAGAGTATTCATGAGATTTACCTATTTTAATAAATATGAGTTTAGGAAATGGTGGGACCTACCATGGAGTTAGAGTGATTTATGAGTTTAATTTATCACTAATAAATAAAATTATTCAATATTATTCAAGTTTATAATAACAAATTTTGAATTTATTTACTCATTGTATTCACAAGTAATTAAATGAATACAAAATAAATATTTTTTGAATGAATATTATTATTCAATATTCTTTATATATTTAATGAAATAATTGAGTTCAATTAATGAATTTTATTTTATCATGTAACATGTATTTCATGTTACAAGTATGTAATAAAATATAACTGAAATTCATGACACAATTACTAAGTCATTTAGTGTCATTTAAGGCCTATTTAAAAGGTTTATGTTATCTGGGAGCCTAATTCAAATTTTTTGGACTTTAAACCTACCTATATAAGGCATGAGAAGCAAAAATTCTATGTACTATTCATTACATTTAATTTTAAATTCTCGTTCTCTTATATACAAAATTTCGGAGCGATAAAGAAGTTATCCGAGCACCCCGATCCATGTTATTCATTTCAGATCGAAGGTGTGGTGCTCCAAAGATCACAAGGAGATAAATATATATATTTTTTATCCATGATAAGACATATAGATAGAATATTTACATACCAAAAGGATATTAAATCAAGAAAGGATTATCTAGAGGGATCTTTCCTTCATTCCTTTGTGCAAAGATCACCGACAATGAGTGTAAAACATGTTAAAATAAAATGAATGAGGTATGATTTCACTTTTTTTCTATGATTAATTAAATTACCTGAGATACTTAGGTTGTGTATCGAATGTATTTTTTCCATGATGATGTTAAAAAATTTATTGTAGTGAAGTTTTTTAATTTCCCACACTTCTGGGCTTCTACTTTGCACACAGTACCAAGACCAAGGTTGGGTCTAACAAATATGACTTGATTCAGTTGCCAACCCACCACATGGTTGGGATGCCTTGGTTGATGTGTGCTTTTACACATGAGAATAAGATATGTGATGAGTTTATATTAAGCACCTGGACCAAAGGGGTTGGGCCTGTTAGACCTTCCCACCTATAACATGGAAGGCGGGCCACTATCTGATCCCATTAGAGATTGGAAAATTGGGGGTGTGCCCTATTATCCCCTACCTTCCTAAATTTCACCATAGTTTCCACATAAATTCCCTCCACCCAGGACACTAGTTGTAGAAGCTTCCAACACTTGCCTCATGTCAGGCTATCCACTTTTCTATTGATGAGATGCACTATTCCCTATCACTGATGAGTCACACCGCACCCTACCGTAGATTCTATTATAGAACCACTTGATAGAAATGAACCAAAATAATATTTATATAATTTATATTACTTAAGAATAAAATTTCTAACAATATATCCTTAAGTATGATCTGAATACTAAATTCCACCCAATATAGCATGGTTGTATGTGATGTAACCTATGGATGTATGCATACTTATGGATGTATGCATCTACCACCTCCTTCCTATATAGCCTAAATCAAACTGATTAATGGATTTTCATACATTCATTGAATGAGTTCAATTCACTAATCATGGAGGAATAATTCGTCGGTGGAACATGATAACACTTGACGTGACCGATGTGTTCTTCATAGAGGAGAATTAGGAACTACGAATATAAAGGGATTGTTTTCCTTCATTGGTGTGTGTGGTGGATGATAATGAGTATCATCGGTTTCATGCAAAGGTTTCTTTGGATCCTTTATTCTTGAAACACTATTTATCATTCCATAGATAAAGTGATAGAACCCCTTTAACATTTGGGAGTCCCCGTGATATGATCATGACTCCAAGGATTCTGTAATACCTCAGAGGTAGGATGACTCTATTCACTACTCCTGTGATCATCAACCTACCATACATTATCCTAGAAAGAGATGGAGTCCACTGTAACTGCATTTTACATATGACCTATTTTTTATGATTTTTTAATGAACATTTGATTCCATTGGGATATATTGGAATATGTTTTGGATTTTATTACACCACCTAGGATCATAGGTTGATCCATTAATATCCATTAGTAGTATCAAATCCAATTTTCTCATCATTTCAACATGCATTTTTCATTTATTTTCAAAGAACATGTTATATGTGTTGGTTATATTTTTGTTTCACCAAAATTTTCATTATAAGATATCATTATGAATGATGTTCTTACAAAATTATTGATATTAAATTAATATTTTAGCTTTATCAAGAGGATTTAATGCAACAATTTTTTTGGATAACAATGTATGCATTTTTAGTTATAGAAAATAAAGAATTATTTTCCCTTCCTGACGTTACATTTAGTTTCAATGTGATGTTGGGATGGGATTTAGTTTCAAGTGTGTCATTTAGAGGAAATTATAGTATATTGAGTGTGGAATACACTTAGAATGTGATTTTGTTGCATGATATGTGCATGAAATGTGTTCATGGGTGAACATTGCCCTACCAAACAAGCCCCACATTAGATTTTGAGTTGGTAACATGTTAGTTCATTACCTTATATATGCTAAGTAGACTTTATGTAATCATTTGGAAACACTTAGTTCCCAGTATCCACTATGCAACCCTGAATAGTAGTGCTCCTGTTAGAGCCACCCCATGCCCCCTCATGCATGTTCCATCCTATATAGGCTCCCTCCTCCACTTCCCCCTATGGCTTAATTTCGTCTGATCCTGTACATTGTACCTTGCTGATTTATGGCTACTCAGGTGGGCCAGTTATGGGTCAACCCTTATTATTAGAGAAATTGAAAAAATTCATTAAAAATGCTAATTTTATTATCTATTCCAACAATATTAAATTTTTTATAAATTATAAGTGTTATACATTATAAATTAGAATTTTTCATTAATATTTTAAATATGAAAAATATATATTTATTTACCATGATAAATAAATTTTTTATTCATTGAAAAAACATACAGTTTTTAAATTAGATATAAATGATAAGAATAATATTAGTAAAATTTATTTTACAAGACTATGTTAAATATGAAACTTCATATTTTTTTTTACATATTGAATAAATTTTTTATTTAATTGTTTATTTCTTTATATTATTCATGTTTAAAAAATTAAAATAATGAATATTCTTTTATTTATGTGATAAATTTCTTCTATGAGATAGAAACTTGTAGTCTATGCTTGGTACAATATCATAATATTTGGATTTGTTTCTACCTTGACCTTGGTTTTTTATAGTTAAAATATTGAGAATTTTTTTTGAATATAGTTTGTGCATATTAGGTATTAAATATATCATGAATTTAATTTTCTATTGAGTAAAGACTCCTAAGGGAGAGGGAATTAGGTTCAAACTAACCACCATCTAGGAGCCTTATTCCTTTTTTCTATAAAAGTGATGGGGTTTGAAATATATCACTTTAGAATTACTCGTGTAGAGATTGTAAGTATAATATAACTTTATTCCTTTTCATAAAATGTTAATGTACCTTATTTTTAAGATGCATACAAATATGTATGAATATACTTGGATTCTGTTTTTTAAGTGAGTAAAAAAAACTTATGGATTTTGTAAAAGTTACACCTTAATGTGGTTTGAACACATTAATTTTTTGGATATAATAATGATTCCAAAACTAAATTTTTAGAATTATACAAACACAAAATAATAAAACATAAGAAGATTACGATTTTAAATGATGTAACAGTTATGAATTTAATATACATAGGATTTATATTAATAGAATGATACTTTTAAAAGGAAAACCACTAAATACCAAGTTTAATATTACTTCTAATGTGGAAATTTTCACGATGTTGATCATTCAATCGGGTAGGTTCTACCAATGTAGGGTGCCTCTAGATTATCCTGTGTATGGAAAGAAAGTAATGGGAAATATTGGATCATCCTTGATCAGGTTCTATAAAAGAAGGGTGACCATAGATTGTATTTTGTTAGCCTATTATTGAAATTTACTTTGGATGACACTCTTTTGGGTAACCCTAAGTGTTAGGTAACCTAAGGAATAGAGTTGAGTTCGTACATATAATGGATCATGAAAAATAATTTTCCACTCAACTATCCAAGAATCATAACTGTTATGATTGAGATGTTTCCCTACCAAAATACCTAAGTGGTGAGACAAATAAAAAACCTGACTCATTTCTTAGTGAAATATAGATCTTGGCTCACTAAATAGATGTGATGTTTTGGGTCATCAATTTTAGGGGGTGTAATTTAATCAAAATTAATTGATGATGAAAAATATAATGCATGATATTCACCCATAAATATGTCTCTGTTATAGGTTATAGATGAGTTTATGATAATAATATTGAGATCCATTTTAGAAATAACCCATTGAACAATTAATGATTGATATCTAGGGTTGAGAGTGTCCTCAACTAGAAGCATTCCAAGCATCTGAATGTGAATGTTATAAAGATAAATTCCAAAAACTCGGACTTGTGGGTTTTAGATGATTGGTGTGTATCACACATTTGTGTTGATAAACCTAGAATCAGAGACAATATAGAAATTATTAAAGGTGAATTATGGTAATAGAGAAATATTTTCTATATTAAAATTTGACACTTATGATTGGAGTTTACCAACTTGATTAGTCATATAATTGGAAAACTATTATTATGTTCCCTCAATAAACAATAATTTGATTTTTGTTTCTTGTTTGAAAAAATGGAATTTTCATTCACTATTAAGAACAAGATTTATTCTATATATAATAATTATGTTTTTTATGACATTGAAAATATAGTAAATGGTTTATATATTTAAGATATGGATAATACTCTATAACATTCAGAGTAAGAAAGTGGATTGTTGGATCTCATACATGGTGATGTATTTGGAATAATGAGAAAAAAGTGGTGGTTTTAGGTAATTTTTTACCTTTATTAAGTATTTTAGTTGATATTGTAATGTGTTTCTAATTAAATAAAATAATTAAATATTTGAGAAGTTTAAATATTTTTATAGAAAAATATAAAATCAATCGGTAAAAAGTATTACGATTCCTCAATTAGATATGGGTATTGAATACTTAGTCCATAAATTCATTAGTAATCCCAAGGATTATTGAGTTGTTCCACAACTCTTCTCTTTTAACACCATAATTGAACGGTGTGTCTAAGATGAGTAATTTTACCTTTTTATACATGGTTCGATCAATGACGAGTCACTGTGATCTTCTTATTTCATTCTTGGATTATGATCTTGAAACTCTTGTGTTTCTATTGAATCATGTTCCATATAAAGTATTCATAATGGATCTATATGAGATATGACCTAATAAATGTATAATTATGTATTTTATTCATATATTGGGATGAAAAACATTCACCAGATGATTGGGTTCTGATAATCCACAACTCAAAATTTGATTAATGATTATTTTTTGGTTATCCCATGGAAACTAAGGGATATTATCTATACAACCCTATTGAGAAAAAAGTTTTTATGGATTGATTTGTTAAATTACTTTAGAATTAATTTTTTGATCATGGATTTAGTGATAGGAGTGTTGAACTTGGAGAAGTTCATGACTAAAAAATAATAAATTTTTATTAGATAGAAATTGATCTGATTCCATAAAGTATTGTGGATAAAAACCAACTCCATATTCATAATAACCATTAAGATCTAGTAGGATTCATCAAGAAATCATGATATATGGATTTATCATAAAAAATGACAATGATGTAATGTTTATAGGATATGAACCTACTAACTATTATAATCTATCAAGAGTTCTGATTATAATTAATGGTCAAAATACGTGTAATGTGAAATGGAATCTATGTACACTAACCAATTTTGGAATGTTGTAGATTCACTTTAAGGGGTAACAAACATAGGGTGAAAGTGGTTTTCCAAAAATAAAACTGATATGGATGGATGTGTGTTTACCTATAAACCACTAATCATGGAAAAAGGTTACAAAAAAATTATTTGTATTGAATATGAAGAAACCTTTTTAGTAGTTGTGATGTTAAATTCCATTTATATTTTTCTTTCCATAATATATTATTTTTATTATGATATATTTCAAATGGATGCAAAAATTTATTTTCCTTAATGAGAATTTAGTCTATGATTTCTATATGATACAACCAAAAGGTTTTGAAATAGATTGTGAGAATACGATGGTATACAAGATGCAATAGACCTTTTATGGATTGAAGTAGACTTCTAAAAGTTTGAACATATGGTTTGATAATGTAATAAAAGAGTTTGGTTTCATCAATAATGTTGATGATTCATCTTCACATAAAAAGATTAGTGGGAGTTCAGTAAAATTTATGATATTTTATGTAGACTATAATATAGTTATCTAAAATGACATCCTAACATTTAACTCTATGAATATATGGTTGTGAAAATGTTTCTACATGAAAAAAATAAGGGAAAAAACCTATATAATAGGTATAAATATTTATATAGGTAGGCCTAAAAGGCTAATTTGACTTATTGAGGACACTTTCATTGGTATAGTTCTAAAGTAGTTTATCTTGAAGAGATATAAAAATGAATCTTTACCAGTGTTACATGACATGAATCTTATAAATATTCAAGATCCTTTTAATGTAGTTTCGAGGATAAATATAATTTTTCATTCATTATCCATAGGATCTATCATGTATTTCATGTTCTATATACTTGACCTGATGTTGCCTATGCTGTAATAATAAATAGTATATATCAATCTAATTCTAGTGAGAGTAATTAAATTTCCATAATGAACTTTCTTAAGTTCTTTATAAGGACTAACAAAGGGTTCTTGATTTTTTTAGGATATGATGATCTTTTTGTAAAGGGTTACACAAATTCTAGTATCAAATTTGTTATAGATGATATGAAATCTCAATTTTGGTTTTGTGTTTTTCCAAAATGGTGGAGCTATTAGTCTATAGGGTTTCAAACAAGCCACTATAGAAGACTCGAAAACATCGGTAGAGTACATCACAACATCATATACTGTAAAGGAAGTTATTTGGATCAAGAAGTTCATCTTTGAACTAATAGTGGTTCGTAGAATCAAAGTATTAATCGAGATTTATTATGAAAATAAGGATATATTACTAAATAAAAGGAACCCTGATCTCATCAATGTACTAAAAAAACCCTTTATAAACACTATCTCATATGAGATAATATAGATAGGGGTGATGTAAAGATCACCTGGGTGGGTACAATTGATAATTTAGTGGATCCATTAAGGAAACCATTATCACGTCAGAAGCATAATGAAAATTTAAAATATCTTGGTATACTATATTTAATGTATTTATGTAATAGTTTTATAATGTATCATGTTATAATAATAAAGATAACCCCATGTATCATTCATCCATGAGGGTTGAAATTTACTTTACATGAATGGTGGAATGATAAAATCCTCTCAAAGTATGACTTTTGAGTTATAATTGATTGATAATCCTTAGAGTATTCTGGGTTGTGATGATATGTTAAGATTATAATGAATAAAATATTACACTTATTACAAAGGCTTATATTTAATATATGAATAATATATATATGAGGTTATAAACATAGACTTATTACTTGTATTGACCTGCTAATGTATATCCTTTGGAATGTCATACAATCATAGATGTACTAAGGGGTGTATGCATATTTTCAATACTCCTTACCAGTGGTTGGAGAGATTCCTAACAAGAAAGAATTTATACTTTGATACATTTTTTATGAAAGTAAAAAACAACATATCTAATTGGGGTATGGTTGAGTATTTTTCTAATCATATTTTTTTGTTAAAGTAAATTCAGATGATATTTTTCTACTTTCATGATGAGTAAAGATATATGTCCCTTGATTGAATTACATTTAGGAAATACATGGACATTCTCATTTCCATTGAATATGATATTTTCAACTACTTGGGTGAGATACTTGTGATGTATTGGATTTAGTTCCCTAGATTTGACTTCTAAGTACTTTATTAATTTTATTCATTTTATTGAATGATAATGAAGTTTCTTATCACAAAATGATGGTTCCTTTGCATGAAATTTTTATATGATAATGTACTAAGAATATATGTTGCACTAAAAGGTCATAAAATTTCCCTACTATGATGAGAACCGGAAGGTTTTATTATGGTATTATTAAATATATGTTCCATAGAGAGATGATATCATTTGATGGGACACAAATGATATAGGCTATTAGGGGTGGAGACTCATAGGACTTTGAGTCACCCACTCTTGGTGTATGATCATGGTAATTTCTAGTGAAGGTGATTATGAGAATGGAACCACCAATAGGAAATTGACATTTCATGTGTCATTGGATATTATTATATGTTTATGTCTGTATCAGTCTATAGAATTTAATATTATCATTAATGAATATCAAGATCTGTGTAATTTGATGTATTAAAAAATCCATGATGACATATGATCACAGTGAGGTATGATAAGTTTGGTGCATCACAAGTGATATTTCATTAATATATAATGACAAAAAAGGATTTATCTCTTATATCCATTGAAAAAAGTTTATTTCCCAAGATCTTTTATGGGAATGGAATTAACTAGATAAATCCCTGACCATGATATTTTGTGGGTGAGTTTATTTCTAGAAATTCAAAGAAAGATACATTAATCACATAGGTTGATGACACTAGTATGAAACCTCCTTGATATTAGATAACATGATAAACGGATTATATTACACAATAATAATTTATATGATGTTTCATATTGTTGTAACATTAATTCCTTTATTTATGGATGTATTATGATGTTGATAGATGCTAACCTTGGACTTTGGTCAGTTCTACCTAATTCCACTAAGAAAGAGGAATAAACAGACGTATACTAAGTGTATCCATAATCCTAGTAAATTTTTTTATTGAATTTAAGTAGTTAAAATAAATATTATTTTGAGTTTAATGGTTTAATATTTATTTAAGTCTGGTTGATCCCCAATATTTAATCACAAGTTATTCAAAATTATAAGTGAGTTGAATGATAATAAATATTTATTTGAAAGGTTTGGAAAATATAATATGTATTATATTTATTCATGAATAATGCAGTGATATTTATTTTTGAATTAAATATTCATAATTTGATGATCAAGTAAATATCGAGGAGGAAAAGATGATCTAGTTTAATGGCCTAGTTGAAAATAATATAAATAATATTTATTATTACGTGTTTCACATTTTAAGGGAATAATAATTATTTTATTATTAATATAGGAGGTTCACTAAGATTTAAGTAATTAGAAAGGGGCTCATATGAAAATTTCTAATCCTAGACCCACCTTTAAAAATATACAATTATACCACTTTACAGAACAATTTGGTTGTAAAAAAAGGATATAGAGAAGATATATCAAGTTCTAGAGATAGATATAGGGATATAGAACACACTATCTCCACCTCCTCTGATAATTCACTAAGAGAACACCAAGATTTTTTCTTACTTAATTAATAATTCTTCTACAATTAACCATAAATGATACAAGTTGCCTGGATCAGCTATGCTAACAAATGACAATTCTATGATGATGTTCATTTATTGTGGTACACATGTGGATCACTATTATAGAGATTATACACTTAGCTCTTGTAGCAAAATAGTGGTATGATAAGATATAGTCAACCAGATAATTAATGAATGGAGAATTACACGTTTAGGAAATTCTATATCTTCTTGTAAATTAATTGTAAATTACAAGTGAAGATCATTCTCTTATGGTCTTGATGTTTACTCTAGTCAAATAATATATAAATTCTATTAGTCATGATATTATTTGTTAAGTGAAGCACGTATTATTCATAAATTTATACTAAAAGGCTGAGTTATTCATTCCAAATAGGACCTTACTCTATGGAAAGAACCTATATGTGGCATTAGAGTGGTCACATGGTTAATCTATAATTATTTATTAGTCATTGGTTGTTTTTAAGCATTTTCAAATTATTTTACTTTGGGTGGATTCATTCTTAAAAAATTAATATAATTTTCTCTTTCCTTTCATTGTTCTCACTCACATAACTAGTAAACAGTTAAATATAGAATGAAGAAACATCCAACAACACAATCTGGAGGTTCCAAAGGTTTTTCTTAGACAATAAAAGACTACATGGAATGTATTTCTTAACTACACATCATGTACCCGTGTATCTCATCTGTATATCACATTAAAATAAGATTATTATAATGAAATAAGATCTAAGATCCAATAAAACTGGACCAATGTGTAGATCTAGAAAGGATAAAACACGGTTTTAATAACTACATGCCATGTAACCCAAATACACGAAGTGAAGTCCTCGTTTTCTCATAACAGAGAATACGGGGGTCCTAGTGTTTCATGAATTTTTTACACAATATTAGGGTTGACATACCATAATACTATGAGGGCACACTTCATGTAATATCCATTACATGCTGTGTACCTCATACACATCTGTGGTTGGAAACACGCCTGGTACTTAGGCATGTGTCATAAACAAAGGCATAAGATACCACAAACCATGTAACCAAGTACTCACATTGTATTCTGCTAGAGACAATGTACTTAATTAAATGTGGAGAGAGGGATTAAATATATAATTAAACTTTCATGACCCCATCCCTCAAAATATTCCCCTTCTAGGAAATAAATGAAAAGAGGGAGACAATGACCCATGAGTTCCACCCCCAGTAGGCCATAGGTTGGTGACTAGCACCAAGGGTATACAGATCTTACAACACGGGATTCATTTTATTTTTTTTGAAAGAAGACCGAGAGATATGATGTATCGTCCACAAATAAACTCAAAGACATATATAAAAGAAAGAAATAAACCATCGTACATGCAGGTTTTAAAATAGAACTATTACAAGTACAAAAGTTTCCAAGTAAATACCAAAAGTAAAGATAAGTAGTGACACAACAACTATCCTTATCTTGAACTTGTAAGTTCTTGCATTGTTTGTGAAATTTTCCTGTAAACTTGAAAACAATTTTATATACATAGGGTGAGTATATAGGTATAATCTGTAGAAAAATAAAAGTATCTCATTCACATGTGAATGAAGCATTCTAATACCTATATGAGAAAAAAAACAGAACCAAAAAATACCTAGAAGGTATACTAACCGTCCTAACCTCACTAAGGAACTCACACCAAATGACATAATTAAAGTAACATAATATAATGCAGATCGATGATAGGGTACCCTAAACCACTTTTAAACTGATTAGACACTATTTCCTAATAGAAAAAGTCCCCACGCTCCTACCTCTTCTTAAATTACCACATCACAGCCTGACCGTACACATCTGTGCCTCACAAACCACACCATATCCTTCCTACATACACCTAGGCCACAAAACACATCACATCCTGCTCACAAACACCTAGTCCAGAAACCATATCACATCCCACCCTCATACACCTATGCCAAAAACCACATAACAACTCGCCCGTAGAAACATGGGCCACAAACCACATAACATCCTGAAGACACTTGGGAAAACACAACTTATCTCATCCAGAAGACACCTAGGAAAGCACAACTCATATCCTCCCAAAGACACAAGGGAAAGTATAACTCACCTCATCCTAAAGACACCTAAGAAAGCACAACTTTCCCATACACACTTGGGCCCCACAAACCACAACCTATCTAAATAATCTTAGGATATCACCACCTGGAAGAGGGAGAATGGAAGATTGGGTGGACAACCATCCATCCTCTCATGAGTATTTTTAGGAATGAAACCCTCCCTCGTGATGGTGGGTGTGTTCAACACATAGTTATCAACTAAGTTAGGGTTCATATAAAAATCACAAGGAAATTAAAAATATATACATATATGATACCAAACACTCAATACCAACCTATGGGTTCTTAGAAAAACCTCCAATTAACAACACTACCAACTTCACTACTACCTCTAAATGCGAAACTCCACACATCAAGATGTAAAACCATTTCATATTCCAAAACAATTTGTTTAACCAATTTCATTATTTATTAAATAATTCATTTATCTGTTCCACCCCTACCTGGAAAACTACTAAGCACAACACACAATAGGAAATGAAGTTATCAGAAGGATAAGATCCCTGATAAACTACAGGGACTTCACATTCCCTCAACATTTAACAAATATTCATGGTATAACATATATTTATCTATAGATATAGGGTGAATACTTTTACATGTTATAAAGGGAGAATCATCCATACTAATCACTACTATCATTATTCAAACTCATCCTTCTCAGGTTACATACCAACATAACTAACCCCAACTAATAGCACATTAATACACAACCAGTTTCGCAGCCCCGCTGCACAACACTACTCATCCATTGCACAATCATTCAGTCTCTCAACCTGAGATTCCATTACATACCAGGTTGATGTGTTGTTTACAAGTTCATCCATAACATAAATCAAACCAACCCACAAGAAGAAAATATTCCCAAAAACATACAACAACAAAAACAAGATAAAACCCATACATCACAAAACCCCATAAACCAAGGCATAACAAAATTATATATTTGAAAAGGCATCCCTTATTTAATTCCACTTGTTAATTCAGGGGTTATCACAGAACTGTATGATCCTAGGGAATTCATTAATTGGATGGATATACGTGATTAATACATTTTCATATATAAGTGTCCAACCAAAGGAAAAAATGCATTCTATAATCTATTTAGTGTGAAAGAAAATCCATGAATGGCCAAACTTTTTATTGGGTAATTTAGCCCATATTATCACAATACCATAATCAACATCTAGCTTTAAAAGCATGAGAAAATGAATCCCTCTACCCCTTAATTTCAATTTACTAATTCTTTATCTTCAATAATCCTAGAATAGTCATGACCCATAGGATAAAAAATTAGATCCATCCCACATGATGCATAAATTAAGAGAAATAAATGAAATCCCACCTCAAAAGGGTTTCAAGGATTCTTGCATAAGAAAATATCAATTAACAGACCTCCAATTACCTTCGCTTCAAGATCTACATCCACCCAAGGATTCCATGATATCACCACATTGACACAAATCAAAGATAAACCCATTTAGAACCATAAGATAACACTCTAGATCACATTGAAAGAAGAATAAGAGTAAAATGGTGACCAAACCAGAAGAAATTGTATAAATAGGGAAGGATACACCTTAGATTGAATCCAGATCATTAAGGATCGAAGGAGAGAATATAATAATCGATCATTGATGAAGGAATCATTAATATGTTAGAGAGGGGTAGCTGGGTCACCCAGGGCTGAGTGTGTATCACTATATCCAAAGGGTTTGATAACACGAACGGCTGGAAGAATATTTGAAACACTAAAAAATGGGGGATTACATGAAGTGTAATCCCATTTCACGCTGTGAAATCCCTTGAGGTCAACTTACACTGAAAAACCCATCGCCTTTCGATCTATTTTTTTTTCAGTCCACGGAGAATTTCACGTTGTGAAACCCTCTTTCACAACATGTAAAATTTCTACAAATCATGAAACCTCCATGAAAAGATGAGAAACTGAACTTCACATCCTGTAATTTAGTTACATGACATTTAATCCTCTTTCTTCTAGATTTAAGAACCAAAATTCTCCAAAATCCTTTGAGCCTCTTATGAATTCCTCCAAAAACCAAAACTTGAAAATTAATGGACTAGGAGGGCACATACCATTACATCAGATACCTCTCAATTGATTCTCGACCTCAAAAATCCAAAACCAAACCCAGAAAAAAAGGGTTTCAAACAACCACCCCAAGAGATACATCTCAAGGATCTCATCAAACCTCAAACATTACTATGATAAAAAAATTCCACACTAAAAAACCACAAACACATTGTACCGCCTCACCACTACTACCACATGCCACCTCATCTCATACAAACACACTGCCACACAACCAGTGTAACGACCCAAACCCAGAATCCCAGATTCGGTGCATTATTATGTATCATTGGCATGATCACAAAAGATCAAGTCTTGAAATAATGATGAGTTTAGTAGCCTTGGAAGTACTAGATACATTCATAAGGTTTACATTACATCATAAAATGGAAAACTACAAAAAAATTGTTTCCATAGAAAACACTGAGATCCCATAGACTATCCCTACAGGTCAGTAATAATATACTTCTTCGCATCCTCATAAAAATAAAACATAGAAAGGGGTGAGCTCAGATTCTTAGTAAGGATAACAATATAGTAAAAACTTTCATAAATAAGAATAAAAATTTAAGGCAATGTATAAAACTAAAATGAAAGCCTTTTCAACATAAACTTAATCAGAATATGGAAAATATAAATCAAAATTAATGCCATTTACTTACTCACATGGATATTATACTAGTCGATTAATCAGATGCAATATCAAAATCCAATTTCATAATGATGGAATGCATAATTCCAGACTTTCATAACCACATAGTCAAGGCCTTGTGCCAAGACTACAAATAAGATTTTGTCAAGTCCTTGTTCCAAGACAATAGTTTTTCTTATTAGGCCTACCGATGCATTTAGGAGCTATAGTGATCTCCACCCATCACTTACTAAGTCTAATGCATTCCTCATATGAAAAGGTTTAAACATAACATAAACATTCATATTAAAACAGGAATATGAAATGTCAATATTTTATCCATAAACCATGAATGGTATGAAATAACACATCCATAGTCAAAAATATAGAAAAACCTTCAAAACAATATCGAAATTTTGTATCATAATAAATCAACTTCAAACAAACTTAAAATCCATCAAAGGATGTTGACATAGATGAAATCAAAACCTTTTTAGGGAAATATCTCTTTCTATTTTGAAATAATTTAAGAGTCACATAATTATAAAGAAAAATTTTATTTTGAAAATATTCTTATAAGCTTTAAATGGAAGCTTCAACAATGTTATAATGGTGGAAAATAGCCACACTCACCGTGTAAGTTAAAAAAAACATTCTTACCTTAATTTTGTCAAAAAGGTCATAAAGTACCTTGTTTGGAAAGTAATGGAAATATTCCTTCATAAACATATTATAAATTTCAAACAAGAGTATAAATGACTTTAACCCATAGTCTATAAAATATTAAGAATGTTTTGAAATAAATTTTTAAGAAACATGGATGTGGATGATAAAGAGGTCCCATTAGATAATTATATATAAACAACCTCAAATAATGAAGAGATTGTGAAATTAACCCTTACCTTGTACTTTTCCTTAGTCGAGGGTAGGTTAACCTCCTGTACAATGGTGAAATAATTGTTATTAAATTACACAAGAATCATATACATTAATATGATATCATATATGATCTTTTAACATTTATTTGTTAATAATATCTTAGTATTATCGTTATTTCGGGTGTTAACTGATTCATTTAACTTTATATGATTTGTTACATAAGTAATGTTTGTTATGGATACGATGTATCTTATTTATATTCAGAATGATATTAAGTCTTTAAACATTATTTTTAATCATCTAATGAAAATTAGTCTTGAATGGATACGATGAGGAATGAATCTCATCGCGTTCATGGAGACGGTAATCCGTACGTACGCATGAGTGAAAATATCATTATTTTTATATTAAAATAATATATAATTGGATGGTATATCATATATATAGAATAATTATCATGATATATTTATTATTTAAATCAATTTCACATCATTATTATATTCATCCAAATAATAATGTATTGAATAACAATTACACCATGACGTAGAGACAGTAAGCCGTACATACACACATATGGTGTTATGTCATTAAAAGGATGGATAAAATAATGAATATAGTTGTACTATATTTATAATAACATCACAATATATAGAAGATACTGGAGTTATTATTTTATAATGGAAACAACAAAGAATGAGTAAGTGGAAGAAGAAAGAAACTTGAAAGAGGTGATGAAATATTTACCTCTTCTTCAGGTTCTTCCTTTTGATTTGATCAAAAGAACTCCCTAGGGTGGATTTTTGACGAAAGGAAGGAATCTAGGATGAAGGAAGGATAGTTGGGAGGGTATTTGGGTAGGGGTTTGCTGAGAAAAAAGGCTTTTTAGGTGTGAATTTGAGGGAAGTGGGAGTTCCCTTTTATAAGATGGGTGAGGGGCACCTTAGGAAAAGCTATAAATATTATTTTATAATAAAATAAGTTTTGGTCTATAAAGGCTCCAAAATGAATTATTTAAAGGCTAAGGTGGTTATGGGTAAAAAAACACTCAACCAATAGGTTTTAGACAGGTTTGGGTCACTATATTAACTTTAACTTTTAGACAAGTTTGGGTCACTATATTAACTTTTACCCTTTTACATGTGAGCTTTTTTAATGGGTTATCCAACTGGGAAAAATTCTGGACGAAACGTCGATAATAAATAGCTAAACCAATAAAACTGCATACCTCGGTTATACTCGTCAGTGCTAGCCATTCATGGATTGCACTTTTCTTATAAGGATCAACAGAGATTCCATCATTAGAGACAATATGGCCAAAAAAAGAAATCTCTTGAGGCCAAAATTCACACTTGCTAAACTTCCCATATAATTCATGTCTTCTAAGTGTCTTCAGGATAATGCGCAAGTGATTTTCATGATCTTATTAGATTTTGGAGTATACAAAGATATCATCAATAAATACCACTACAAATTCTTCAAGATATTACTTGAAAACTCTCTTCATTAGATCCATGAAGACAGAGGGTGCATTAGTCAATCCAAAAGGAATTACTGTAAACTCATAATGACCATACTTGGTTCGAAATGCTATTTTTGGAATGTCTTCCTTCTTCACACACCGCTGATGATATCCAGATCAAAGGTCAATCATTGAAAAGTATTTATCTCTATGAATTTGTTCGAATAAATCATCAATGCGAGGTAGGGGATACTTGTTCTTTATAGTTATAGCATTCATCTCTTTGTAGTCAATACAATACCTCATAGATCCATCTTTCTTCTTAACAAATAGAACATGGGCTCCCCATGGAGAAACACTAGGGAAAATGAATCCCTTATTACTTAATTCATCTAGTTGTTTCTTTAGATTCACTAATTCTACAGTTGCCATTCTATAAGGGGTCTTCGATATGGGCCTTGAACCAGGAATTAAATCAATGGAAAACTCAATTTCTCATTCTGGAGGATGTACAGGTAAATAATCCAGAAATACATCAACATATTCTTGCATAATAGGTATATATTCTTTTTGAACATTCTTTTCCTCACCCATAATTATTTCATTATATTCCTTCCCAATAATCAAATTTGGTTGAGCTACTGGGGGTGGATCTAGATAAGAATTAGGTGGTGACGTTTCTGCTCTAAAGATAAGGTACTCCTTATCATCATAAAAAATTGTAACCTCCTTCTTCTTAGAATAAATTTTTACATCATGGTCCAAAATGAAATCCATACCAAGGATTATATCAAATTCAATCATGGTTATGACAATGAGATCAACAGATAAATAACGTTTATATGCCTTAATGGGAACTGATTCACAAAACTTTGTTGTAATGATACTTCCCTTAGGAGTTTTGACTGAAAAATCCCTTGTTAAATCCAATTATAAATATCTAATTTTCTTAGAAAACTGGGAAGATATGAAATAATGCAATGATGTAGAATCAAATAAATCATTTTATAAACTTGAGGAAACCATTAAATTACCTGCCACCACGTCTTTCGAAGCTTCAACCTCAGCAGTAGTGATAGCATAATCTTGGCCTTGATCCCTTGGACATTTCTGAGGTAAGTTCCACTAACGCTTAGGTCATTTATTCTCTTAATGTACCCTTTCTATACAATTATAGCATTCAACATCAACAACCTCTTTCTTCCCCTTACAATCACGAGCTTGGTGGCCTTTTTAACCACACTTGTAACAAACTCCCATTCCCTTAAGGAAAGTACCAGGGTGTTTCTTCCCACATTTACTGTAGGATGGATATTCATCTTTTCACTTCTTCCCCTTATTTCCATTTATAGAGTGTTCAACAGATCTCTTATTCTCTTGTTTTTCTTTAAATTCGTAAGACTTAGTGAATTATTTTTCTGTCTTGATAGCACATGATACAATATATTCATTTTACAAGAAGGATTGTGAGACTAATGCTCGATGGAGAAATGGTTTTAACCCATCAAAGAAATGATAATTATTACTTCTTGGGTTACGTATATAATCTAAAACATGCCTCGCTAACCTTGTAAAGTTAGATTTATACTTTTTGACATTCTCATACTCCTTTTTCCTTAGACTCAGAAATTACCTTTCCATATCTACTTGATGGTCATGAGGAAAGTATTTTTCTAATAAAATTTATTTAAGCTCACTCCATTCCATATTTTATACTTCATCATCTTCCTTTGTGTTTTGAATCAATGACCACCATTGATCAGCATCTCCAGTGAGGTGGTAAACTACCATGAAAACTTTTTCCCTTTCTCTACTCCCCAAGGCGTGGTATATTTTCTATAAGGAATTTATCCATTGCTCATCTACTAGTGGATTTTTACCCCCATTGAATGTTGGTGGTTTTTTCCTCTTGAAGCGATCTAACATTGATCCTCCATGATGCGGATCAGGGTGCTCCATATAGGTAAGGTTATTATCCATAACCTGAGTTAGTTGTCCCAATATAGTGATAATATGATCAACACTAATTGTATCAACAACCCCACTATAATTATCTTGAGGAGGGAAATCCCTACATGGAGTGCATGTATTGATAAAGTTTCAATTCCTTCCACTAGGTTCCATTTATAAACAATGGCATAAACTAGATTAGTTTATGAATCACAATACCTAAATCCAAACATGTAAAACACTTAACATAAATTGAACAATTTACGGATATAATCAATAATCATAAAAAATGTTTTCTTTGAGTATGTATATACTCATAAACCCTTCATAATGGTTTGTAAGGAGAATGATAATTATCCTAAGCATATCCCCTGGGAGTGTCGTAACCAAGAGTGCAGCAAGGTCCGTTGTCATGCTCCAGTTTCCGTTCGAGTCTATATCAAAGTAGTGTTTTCAGGTTTTACCCCTAGGTACATATATGCCAGAGCTATCTCTACCTGCTTGTATCTAGACAGGGATGCATTTCTTGGAAAACTCACAAAATCTCTACAATACCAAAATTCTAGGAAGTTCTTCTATACTAATCCTCAAAGTCTATCTTAGGGCTATATGCTCTAATCATAATTTATCAAAATCTAGTTTTCAAGGTTTGTACTAAAATTCCTCTGATACCAACTATAACGCCTCGACCCTAGAAGCCTAGAGTCGGTGCATTATTACGTATCATTGGAATGATCACAAAAAATCAAGTCCTGAATGACCAATTAGTTTAGTAGCCTTGGAAGTACTAGATACATTCACAAGGTTTAAATTACATCATGAAATGGAAAACTACTAGAACATTTTTTCCATAGACAACACTGAGATCCCATAGAATATTTATTCAGGTCAATTATAATGTACTTATTCACATTCTGGGAAAAATAAAACCTAGAAAGGGGTGATCTCAGATGCTCAGTAAGGATAACAATATTGCAAAAACTTTCGTAAATAAGCATAAACATTTAAGGAAATGTATAAAAATAAAACAAAATCCTTTTCAACATAAACTTAATCACAATATGAAAAATATAAATCAAAATTAATTCTATTTACTTACTCACATGGATATTATACTAATTGAATAATCACATCAATATCAATAGCCACTTTCATAATGATGGAATGTATAATTCCAGACTTTCATAACCACATAGTCAAGGCCTTGGGCTAAGAATACAAATAAAATTTTGTCAAGGTCTTGTTCCAAGACACTAGTTTGTCTCATGAGACCTACCGATGCATCGACGAGCTATAGCGGGATCCACCCGTCACTTACTAAGTCAAATGCATTCCCCATATGAAAAGGTTTAAACATAACACAAACATTCGTATTAAAACTTGAATACGAAATGTGAATATTTTATCCATAAACCAGGAATGGTATGAAATAACACATCCACATTCAGACATATCAAAAATAAACTCAATACAATATGGATTTTTTGTATCATAATAAATCAACTTCAAAAAACTTAAAATCCATCAAAGGATGTTGACATAGATGAAATAAAAACATTTTTAGAGAAGTATATCTTTCTATTTTGAAATAATTTAAGAGTCACATAATTATAAAGAAAACATTTATTTTGAAAATATTATTATAATCTTGTAAGGGAAGATTCAATGATGTTATAATGGCGGAAAATAGCCGCACTCTCCGTATAAGTTTAAAAAAACATTCTTACCTTAATTTTGTTGAAAAGGTCATAAAGTACCTGGTTTTGGAAAATGACAGAAATATTCCTTCATAAACATCTTATAAAAGTTAAACAATGGTATAAATGACTTTAAAATATAGTCTATAAAATAGTAAGAATGTTTTTAAATACATTTTTAAGAAACATGGATGTGGATGATAAAGAGGTCCCAGTAGATAATAATATATAAACAACCTTGGATAATGAAGAGATTATAAAATTAACCATTACCTTGTACTTTTATTCGGTAGAGGGTAGGTTAACATCCTATATAATGGTAAAAGATGTTTTAATAAATTAGTAAAGAATCATATACATTAATACGACATCATATATTATCTTTTAACATTGCTTTTTTAATAATATCTTAGTATTATCGTCGTTTCGGGTGTTAACTGATTCATTTTACTTTATATGATTTTCTATGTAAGTAATATTTTTTATAAATAGGATGTATCTTATTCATATTCAGAATATATTAAGTCTTTAATCATTATTTTTAATCATATAATGAAAATTATTCTTGAATGGATACGATGGGGAATGAATCTCATCATGTTCGTGGAGACGGTAATCTGTACGTACGCACGAGCGACAATATCATTCTTTTGATATTAAAATAATATATAATTGGATGGTATATCATATATAAAGAATAACTATCATGTTATATTTATTATTTAAATAAATAACACAACATTATTATACCCATCCAAATAATAATGTACTGAATAACAATTACACCACGACGTGGAGACGGTAAGACGTACGTACACACGTATGGTGACATGTTAGTCAAAGGATGGATAGAATAATGAATATGGTTATACCATATTTATTATAACATCAAAGTATATAGAATATACTAGAGTTATTATTTTATAATGGAAACAACAATGAAAGAAGAAGTGGAAGAAGAAAGGAACTTGAAAGAGGTGATGAAATATTTACCTCTTCTTTGGGTTCTTCCTTTTGATTTGATCAAAAGGGCTCCCTAGGTTGGATTTATGACTAAAGGAATGCCTCTAAAAGTAAGGGAGGACAATTGAGAGGGTATTTGGGTAGGGTTTTACCGAGCCAAAAGGCTTTGAAGGTGTGAATCTTAGGGAATGGGAAGGGCCCTTTTATAATAGTGGTGAGAGGCACCTTAGGAAAAGCTAGAAATATTATTTTATAATAAAATAATTTTAGGTTTCTAAAGGCACCAAAATAAATTATTTAAAGTATAAGGTGGGTATGGTTCGAAAAACACTCAACCAATAGGTTTTATATAGTTTTGGGTCACTATATTAACTTTATCTTTTTGATTTTGTTCTTAGTTAAATAGTTTGACATTTACCATGTTTCTTTGTATTTTTATATTATATGGTTAATAAACTTACTATATAATTATAAGAGAACCCAAAGTGGTTCATTAATAATACAAATATCATTATATAAGTCTTTTGGCCGAACCTTATATTTTTAGGAATAGAATATCAATTAATAATATAATATTGGTTTTAAAAACTCTTTTATGTCAATTTTGACACTATTTGGTATTTTGTTTTTTCTAAATTTATAACAGCATTACTAATTCTAAAAAAATTCATCTAAACAACCCTAACATGTATTATTAACCTATAAAATTAGTTTAATTCAGGAAAAGTATCAAATTAAATTTATTTGGATATCTATAATATCTATTATTTTAATATTTCATTAATTAGGTAATTACTGCATCATCATTGTGTCATAAATAAATAAAATTATTAAATGTATAAAAATATAAATAAAATTCCATTATGTAGGAAATCTTTTTATATTTATAATGAATATTTATTATCAAATTTATCTTTTGTGTAAACCTATATTAAAAATGGTTTAGTTATTAAACATTGGATTTAACACTTTTAACTCTTCTTTGAATTAAATAATAATAAATATCCTAATCTAATCCAAGTGGACCTAAAGGATCATATTTTATTCCTTAGGTTGTTTTTGGTAGAATTATGCATATAAAATATAATTAGGACATGTTATAGGGTAATAATAATATCATTTTTAACCTTAATTACCCTATTTACTTTTAACCGTGGTAAATAAATGTAAAAAGTTACTATTAACCAAAAATTATTTTCATTTTATCGAAACAAATTTTACTTACTGATATCAACCGTGTCTCTCAGATTTTTTAAATTATACTCACAAAAGCGGTAAAATTATGTTTTATGTAAATTTGAAAATGCTCCTAGGAGGTGGGTAAAAGACGGTAAAAAGTTCAATAATTTTTTTTATATCTAAAATTATTATAAACTGACTCCAATGAACTACATTGAACTTATACAGGTATTATGTATCTCTTTGGAGCTAAAATAAATTTAAATAAAATAAATAATTATTTAAATAAAAATTCAGTTTTAAACTATAACTTAGTGTTTTTCACCATTCATCAAAAATTGAATGTTTTCAGAAAAATACCAAAAAATTCATGCTAAGATAATTTCAATATTCCAAATCCAAAAATGAAGTCCATTTTGAAAGATAAAATTGATAAAATTTCAAAAAGTAGGAATTACTATTCATAATGGATAGTTTGATTGGTTGTGGTGTGTTAGAACTCGAAATTGTGTACAACACACGCTATTGTATTATTCAAAGAGAAGCGTACCATGGAATCTTGGGGTGTTACAACCACTATACAAAAAATTAACCACACTATCCCAGAAAAATGAATCATGGAATCCCATATTTCATCTCAAGATACTATTCACTCTGGGTGGCACTGACTTGCCCACATGGGTTTAATCACATCAAAGTAAATGTTTCTTGATCAGAAATCTGGTCTTTCCCTTTTCATAAGTTAGAACTATATTGAATTTTACACTCCATACACATCAAAAACCAAAATAAAAATAGCTCGTCTTTCAAAACAAGGTTTAAACATTACATTTAAAAAAAATAGGGAAAGGAAAAATGAAAAAGAACTCCAGATACAAGAAAAAAATGTGAATTTCTCACTCCCAAGTACTCTCTTCTTGACCACCATGCCTCTACAACACACAAACCAAAGGAATGGTTTGTCCAGGTATCACCTTCTCTCGATGATCCTAGATCTCTACTGACTGTTCCAGAAACACCGTGTCATCCTAGGTATCTAGATCTCCCCATTTAAGAACACGAGATTCATCATTTAGATACCGATGATGCTGAGATATGTGAAATACATGAAATATTATCTCCAATTGTTGTGGAAACTCCAACTGGTATGCCACCTCACCAACTCTCCCCCATACCTCAAAGGGTCCAAAAAATTTGAGAGAAAACTTACTCCCTCTGCCACAACTCTGCTTCCCATGTTGATGGGAAACCTTTAAGAATACATGTTCCACAACCTTGAACCCCAAAGAGTTCCTCATACAATTATCATACAAATTATTTCGGTCCAACACTACTTTCATCCTCTCATAAACAAGTTGTGATTTCTATGTCATGCTCTTCACTACCTCAGGACCAAGAATAACTATCTCCCCAATTTTTGTACAGTACAACAGTGTTCGATATGGTCTTCCATAAAAATATTCAAACAGAGTCGTTCCAATTGAATAGTGAAAGCTATTATTATAAGAAAATTGTACCAAGATAATGAGTCATAACCAATATCATCTAAAGTCCAAGATGCATGCTCGTAGCATATTTTCCAATATCTGTATAGTCCACTATGTCTTCCCATTTTTTTGGGGGTGGAAAGCAGTGATGAGGCGTAACTGGGTACCAAAAGCATGTCGTAATCCCCTCCAAAATTTTGAGGTAAAACATGTGTCTCGATCCGAGACAATGGATCTCCTAACTCCATATAGACACACCACCGTGTCCACATACCTTTTTTCTAAGGCATCCGCTATGCCTGACTCCTTGATTGCTAAGAAGTGAGACAATTTCATCAGCCGATCCACTACTTCCTATATAACATCATATCCTCCATGATCTCTGGGTAGGCCTATGATTAAATCCATCGATATTTCATACCAATACTACTTAGAAACATCCAAGGGTTGCAACTAACCACTGGGAACACGGTGCTCAGGTTTTTCGTACTGGCAAACCAAGAACTTCGCCACAAACTCCTCCACTTCCCACTTTATTCATACAAAACCACATCCTCAAACCACAATACATATTAGAAACTCCAGGGTCTACCACTAAAGGGGATCTATGAAAATCATGAAGGAAATCCTCATGCATCACCACCGAAACAAAATAATTCCCATAGAACAACATCTGATTATAATCATCCCCTGAACATCCCTCCAAAGCATCCGCATGGGAAACACTATCACTCAACACCTTTACCTTTGAGTCTTACAATTGAGAATCCTCCACCTACTACATTAGAGAGGACTTCACTGTCAACTGAAACAAACATCTCATACCTCCACCCACTTCTACAACCAAGTGAAATGCTACAAAACCCTCAATTTATCTATAAGAATCCACAGATTCCCGAAAAACCTCCTTCTAAAACTTTCTTTTTAAAGCATCAACCACAACATTCCCCTTTCCTAAATTTTAGAATACATAAAAATAATAGTCCTGAAGAAACTTTATCCACCTCCTCTATCACATGTTCTAATATCACTAGGAAAATATATACCTAAAACTTTTGTGATCCGTGAAGACCACAAAGTGCTCTTCAATGAGATAAACTACCAAAACTTCAGTGTAAACATGACTGCTTATAGCTCCAATATGTGGGTGGAATAGTTACACTAATGGGTTCATAAATACATGGACCCCTAAGAGATCATTTATTTATACTACATCACGATAAATCCCAAGCCTAGATGAGAATCATCACAAAACACCTTAAGAATTTCCCCTTCCTCAGGAAATCAGAGCACTGGAGCACTGACCAATTTCCCCTTTAGATAGATGAATACTACCTAAAATTTCTCAATACACAAAAAACCTTGTTACTTTTGGGTTATAGATATAAATGGGGCTATAAATAAAGATAAATTGGGTACAAACCTCTGATAATATCCTACGAGACCAAGGAAACTATAAACCTTTTCCACGTTCTTGGGTAATTCCCAAGAAACAACTGCTTCAACCTTCAATGGGTCTAATGATACACCCTAGTGAGACACCACATGCCTAAGGAAATAAACCTCTTATATACAAACCATTCACTTGGAGAAATTCCCATAAAGTTGGTGGCATTGTAGAACCTACAATATAGTTCTGAGATGCTCGGTGTGCTCCTCTTCTGAATTCTAGCAGATTAAGATATCATCAATGAACATGATTAAAAAATGATACAAAAACTCACAAAACACTGAGTTCATAAAACCCATGAACAAATTTGGTGAGTTCATAACACCAAATGACATGACCAAAAGTTCAATGTTCATATACCTACACCTGAAGGCAGTCTTCGAGATATCACTTTTCTTCACCCTCAACTGGTGATATACAGACTGAAGATCAATCTTGGAAAACCAACTGGCCCCTCTCAGCAGGTCAAAAAGGTCATCTATCCTCAGAAGAGGGTAATGGTTCTTGAAAGTTACTTAATTTAACCTCTGGTAGTCTATACACAGCCTCAAACTACCATCCACCTTCTTAGAGAACAACATCAGAGCACTCCATGATGACACACATGGATGGATAAAACCCTTATTCATCATATCATCGATCTGAATCCAAAACTCTCGTAGATTATAAGGTACCATCTGATAAGGGTCCATCAAAATTGAAGAAGCACCAGGATATAAATCTATCCCGAACTTTGACATCACATCGAGGGGGTAGAGTCACAACCTCCTCAGGGAAAATGTCTAGGAACTCCCCAAAGAACCTAGGATCCTCAACCATCATAACAAACACTGATTCCACTAAAATTTCATCCAACAAGTAGAGAAGGGGTTCCATATTCCAACAAACCATATAAAAACTCCACTATCCAAGGAAAACTGCACATTTTCTGGCCATGTCTAAAAAACAACTCTCCTTTGGAAACCATAAATAAAGGCATGAAATGAATACAACAAATTCATGTTGAGAATGAAATCATATGGTTTCATCTGTAGTAAGAAAAGATATCCATGGGACTGATGCAATACCATCATCAATCTACATCCATGACACACATCAAACATGTTGGTCTGGCCTCTGACTGGCGTACTCAACACCATGGGCATGGCAAGCCTCTCTACATCAATCCCTAGAGAACGGGATTGTGGGGGTGTAACAAAGGAGTGCAAGGCTCCAGAATCAAACCAAAACACAAACCTCTCATAGAAATCTGGGCCACAAACCACATCACATCCCTCCCATAGGCACCTAGGCCACAAACCACATCACATCCCACCCCCAAACACCTGGTCCATAAACCACATCACATCTCACCAGCTGACACATGGGCCACAAACCACATCACATCCCAAAGAAATCTTGGAAATAATAACTAATATCATCCCAAATAAACCTAGTAAATTACAAAATATCTCATCATGAAGACACTTGGGAAATTATAACTCAATTTATCTTTAAGACACTTGAAAAAATACAACTCACCTGCCCACACCTGTGCCTCACAAACCACAACCTGCCCAAATAATTTTTGGATATGAACACCTGGAAGAGGGAGTAGGGAAGATAAAGTGGACACCCATATATCCTACCATTAGGATGTTTAGGAAATACACCCTGCCCCACAACGATGGGGGTGTTTGGAACATAGAGCTCAACTAGGGTGGGGTGCGTATAGAAACAACAATGAAAATAAAAATATATACATATATGATACCTCTCTTTCAAGACCCTCTCCCTCCAAAGATGCCCTTACTATTCTGGAAATGAAGAAAGGGAGATAATGAACCCTGATTTCCACCCCTAGTAGGCTCCTATTTGGAGAATAACAGCAATGTTATACAGATCTTACAATATTGGAGGAATTACATTTTTTTGAAAGAGGTTTGGGAGATATGATGGATAATACCCACAAAAACTTCAAGACATATATAAAAGAAATTCAAAAACTATCCTACATGTATGTTTTAAAATATAACTATTTCATGTACAAAAGTATCCAAGTAAATACCAAAAGTAAATCTAAGTAGCGACACAAAAAATATCTAAATCCCTAACTAGTAAGGTCCATAAAAGTCTGTGAAATCCTCCTAGAAACCTGAAAAATGTTTTATATACATAGGGTGATCATACAAGTATACTCAATAGAAAAACCAATGTATATTTTGAACATGTGAAAGAATCATACTAATTCCCCCGTAAAAAAAAGAACCAAAAAATACCCAGCAGGTATACTAACCATCCTAACCCCGCCAAGGCACTCTCAACAAATAATGAACGTCATGTAATGTAATATAATTTACATCATTGATTGGGTACCATACACCAATTTCCCACTAATTAGCCACCATTTCCAAATATCAAATATCCTCATTAACCTACCTATTCTAAAAGTACACCGCCATAGCCTAACCACACACAACTGGGCCTCACAAACTACACAAAATTTTTCCCGTAGACACTTGGGCCACAAACCACATCAAATACCACTCACAAACACATGATCCAGAAACCACATCACATCCCTACCATAGAAACCTAGACCAAAAACCACATCGAATCCCGCTCGGAGACACCTGGGCCAGAAACCACATCACATACTGAAGACACCTAGGAAAGCACAACTCATTTCTTCCTGAAGACACCTAAAAAAGAACAAATAATATCATCCCAAAGATGCCTAGGAAAGAAAAAATTGCCTCATCCTGAAGACACCTGGTAAAGAAAAAATCACATGCACACACTTGGTACTCACAAACCAAAACCTGGTTGTAGAATCTTGGGCTATCACCACTTGGAAGAGGGAACATGGAAGTGTGGGTGGCCAACCATCCATCCTTCCACCAGGATGTTTTGGATAGATACCCTCCGTCATGACGATGGGGGTGTTCGGAACATAATACTCAACTATGGTGGGTTCATATTGAAATCATAATGAAAATAAAAATATATACATATATTATACCAAACACTCAATCCCAACCTATGGGTTTTCAAACAAACCACCATCTCACAACACTGCCAACTTTGCCGTGACCTCTAAATGTGCAACTCTGCACATCAAGCCACAAAACAATTTCATATTCCCAACCAATTTATTTAACAAATTTTATTCTTAATCATACAATTCATTTATCCATTCCACCACTACCATGGAAACTAATAAGCACAACACACAACTATAAAAAATGTTCTCAGAAGGTGAAGAGCCCTGATAAAATAAGGGGACTTCACATTCCCTCTACGATTAACACCCATTCATGGTATAACATATATAGATATATAGATATGAGGTGAATATTTCTACATGTTATAAAGGGATAAGCACCCATACCAATCACTATTGTCCTTCTTCAAACTTATCCTGCTCATGTCACGTACCAACATTAACAACCCAAACTCACAACCCCAACCGATAACAAGTTACCACATAACCAGTTTTTCTACCCCACTGAATAACACTTCTCATCCATTTGAAAATAAATAAATCTCTCAACCTAAGATTAAATTACATAACCAGGTTTATGCATCATCTATAAGTTCATCCATAACACTGCCCAAGATAACTCACAACACACAACCATGTACACACATATATCACAACACAAACTAGAGAAAACCCACACATCAAAACACCCCATGCACCAAGGTATAACAAAATTGAAAATTTGACAAGGAATACCTTATTTAATTATACTTGTAAATTTCGGGGTTATCACAGAATTTTATGATCCTGGGGAATATATTCATTACCCAGATATACATTATTAATCCATTTTCACATGTAAGTTTCCAACCAAAGGAAAACAACATGCACTCCATAATCTATTTAGTGCACAAAAAAAAATCCACCAACGACCACACTTTTTAGTAGGGTGTTTAGCTTGTATAATAACAATATCACACTAAACATCCAGTTGTAAAAGCATGCGAAAATGGATCCCTCTACCCCTTAATTTTAAATAACTAATTCCCTATCCTCAATTATCCTAGCACAATCATGGTCCATAGGCAAAAAAAGTAGATCCCTCCCACATGATGCAAAAATGAATAGAAACAAAGGAAATCCTTACTCAAATGGGTTTCAATGATCCTCACACAAGAACAAATCATGTAATAGACCTATGATTATATCTCCCACAAGATCTGAAACCACTATGGTATGCCACAACACCACCTCGTTGATAACAACCAAAGAGAAACCCATTTATAACTATATGAGAACACTAACCATCACATAGAAAAAATAATGAGGGGAAAAGAGGGACCAACACTGATGAAATTGAAGAAATGGGGAAGGAAGCACCTTAGATTGTAGTCATATCACTATAGATTAAATGAGATAATCAAATAATCAATCATTGATGAATGAATCCTCAAGATTTCGTAGAGGGGTCATTAGGTCACCTATGGTTGAGGGTGTATCACTGCAGCTGTAGGGTTTTATAACCTGAGTGGATAGATAAAAATTTAAAATGTTACAAAAGTGGGGGATTACATGTCTTGTAATCCCCTTTCATGCCATGAAATCTATTGAGGTCGGATTTCTATGAAAAAATCATTGCCTTTCAATCTATTTTTTAGACCCTAAAACATTTCACGTCATGAAACCCACTTTTACGACATGTAAAATTTATATACATCATGAAACCTCTAAGGCAAGCCACAAAACCAAACTTCTCACCATGTAATTCAGTTACATGATGTGTAATACTATTTCTTATAACTTTTAGAAATCGAAATTCTCTAAACTCCTATGAGCCTCCTCTAAATGCCTCCAACAACCAAAACTTGCGATGTAATGGACTGGGAGGTCAAAAAACAATACATAGATTTATCCACAATAATTCCACATTTCATTTATCTAATAGTTCATTCTATGCCATAATATTATAAATTATATATTAAATTAATTCTGTGTTAAATTCCTAGTATAAAATTAGCATATGATCATTTCTTATAGTTCACACTAAGTTCATCAAGAGAAAAAGGATTATTCTAGGTAGTTTGGATGAGTACATGTTGTTACCTCCAATTACAATCATTTACTTAATTAATTTTAAATTAAATTAATTCATTTAATTTTTTTAAAAGTTTCGATGGTGGTAATTTAAGGATAATTGGATGGAATTAAGATAAATCTAATTTATTGGATTAATTTGTGGAGTTTTATCTTGATTAAAGAAGTAATTGAAGTTATTGATAGATAAATTACAAATATATGTTTGTTAAATTATGTGTGGATGGTCATAAGATTAGACCAGACCTATGAATGTGATTGGTTTTCTTTAAATTTATTATTAAATTAAAATGATTACCTATGTGTAATTACCTCCTAATTATTATGTAAGGGCATGTGTGCCCTCAATTTCTTTTAGGTAAAACCCTTTATTAAATACTTAGGATTTCATCACCTATGTATGAGTAAAATATTTTTTATAAATGGAGATCCCAAGTGGGAATAGGTGGTTTGAGTCCCAGATCTGAGGTGAAACCAATCATTGTGATTTATAGGATCTGAGGTGGAATGATGCATCACGAAATAATCTACGGTTCAATGTATTTTTCCCTAGGGATGATGGTTAGTTTATCATCTACTAGATAAACTAACCATTAGAGAATATCATATTGATTCCAATTAAATTTTAATTTTATCAGTTTTATGGTTGATTATTTATGTTTATTGATGCTACATGATCACTTAATAAAAGAATTAACAAGAATAAAATATGGAATAAAACTAAATCAGATTATGCGTAAATGTTTTATCAGACATGGTTAATCACTTAATTAAAATACATTAAATATTAACAAGTCATGTGATATGATAAAAATTGTATTTTATGAATAATTATAAAAATACATAAACTAAAATATTAAGTTAGTATATCCTTCTACTATTTATGTAAGATTTGAGCTTATAGTTTAAAGTACTTGATCGAATCAAGTTAAGGTGCTTACAATTATCAGGGAAATTTATCTTGTTTTTTGGGGTTGACTTAAATTGGACAACATCAAAGATTTAGTTCCAAGTCATGAAATTATTTAACTAAGAGGAAAGGGTTGAGGAAAGATTTAACTAATATTTTTGGATTAGGGTGTCCACTCAGAAGAATAAGGAATTGTGATTTAATACAATTGGAAAGATACGCTTACCTAATACTCTTAAAATAACATTTCAGGTCCAATTTTGGGTTATGAGAATGGTAATATGGGTCCTTTACACAATAATATATAGGAAACATGAAATTATGAAACCAATGGTGAGGGATATCATATTTAAAAAAATGATGGGTGATTAATGGAATTTAAATTTATTAATCCATTTTGGTAATCAAGAAAGTACTAATTATCTACTCTCAAAGTATGTGGATATATAAAACCACAAAACTTTGAAAATATAAATGTGTTCCATATTATAGAATGATTACCTTCTATTGGATGAAAATTTATAGGAATGGTATAGGCACTTACATGTTATAATATTCCATGAATAGAAATTAAATATCCTTGAAACCCCACTTTCGGAGTAGATTTATAAATAATCTAATGAATAAGAAGTATCTCTCTACATGAAACCTATGGATGATGTAATTAAAGTCCAAAATTTCATTATATCTTCCTCGTAAATGATATTTTAAAACAATATAAGGACGTAGATGCATATATAATGATTTATCACCTTTGAGATCTCTATCGAGAGAAGGTGAGATAAGAGAGGTATGGGATCTCTAATTCACAATTCATATGAATGATAGGAGAGTCAGCACATGCTGGGCCATATGAATTCAATATGATAAGATATATATAGAAACTAGACTTCTTATTTTTTGATATCCCTAATGATTTTTTCATAGATCTTA
Source organism: Viscum album (assembly GCA_963277665.1). Lineage (NCBI taxonomy): Eukaryota > Viridiplantae > Streptophyta > Magnoliopsida > Santalales > Viscaceae > Viscum > Viscum album. Next base: position 1,073,667,934 of record OY728137.1, on the reverse strand, counting down.
TCTTATCTTCACTATTTAAAGCCTTCTCTAGTTTTATTATGAATTATAATATGAGAAATAGTGAGAAGAAGCTTTAAAAAATTATTTATCTTATTTTCCAGGTTGGTAAATACATGGTAAATGGACAAACCATGCTTCCTATGGTGAATAAGAAAATTATGAATTAGGGAAAGGCTCCAAATACTCATGAAAATTATAAGGCTCCAAAGTACCATTCTTCCATGACGAATAAGATCCAGTTTCAGGGAAAGGAATAAGATGCAATATATTTTTCTTGTGACAATCAGGGACACTGAAAGAGGAATTTCACCCCACCAAAGAAGAAAAGAGAATATTCAGGTTCATTTATTATCTAATTTAATCTTTCTATTTCTATAATTTGGGTATTGTAAACTATATGTGGGGATATTTTTAAAAAAAAATACAAGAACCAAGTTGATTTCAAAAGGTTCCCAGAGGGGAGGTGAATCTATGGGCTACCAAGAGTGTGAGGCTGGATACTCTAGACATTGAATACCATCACCTCAAATTACCATCGTGAACAATTTTGGTTATAAAGAACTGTTATTATGTGAATATTTTTTCCAAGGACATCATCATTGTTTCTAGTTTAAACATTGATTCATTTATTTTCAACTTTGGAAATAAGATTTTATACTTTTATAAAGATATCATATGTTTTGGTATAGACCAGGTGAATAAAAGGAATTATATATTAAATTAAAAAAACTAAATATTATAAATTGATAATGAATCAAATTTTCCTGACTCATTTAACACCAAATTGTAGAATCATCATCTTTGTCGCATAAATAATAATATTTTGACAAATTTATATCAAGATAGTTAAATATAATATTTTTATCTTAAGACACTTGTATGTTTTCCTACTTATTTAAAAGGAAATATTACCAAACCACTATTTGGTGGTCAAGTTAAAAGGGTCCCAAAACTTCTATAATTGGTGTACACTGATATATATGGAACTTTTCAAGTAGAATCTAGAAGAATATTATTATACTTTATTAATTTTACTGATGAATTGGAGAAGGTAAGATTACAAAAACTTAATGAGGTATAAGGTTGAATCCTTTGAAATGTTGAAGGAGTTCAAAAATTAAGTTTAAAATCATCTTGGTAAGCATATAAAGAAACATCGATCAGATCAAGGTGGTGAATATCTTAACCAAGATTTTATTGAATTTCTATAGAAGTATGTGATTTTATCTTAACTCACCTAACCTTATACATTTAATTGGAATGGTGTAAGTAAAAGGAGGAGTCATACCTTTCTGGAGAAGGTAAGGACAATGATGAGTCACGTGGGTATTTCATTATCCTTTAGTGATATTTATCACACAAAAATATATACTTACTAAATTGAGTAACAACTAAGGAGGAAAACAATATTCCCTTTGAGTTATGGAGTATAATGAATCCCGTTCTCTCACATATTCTTGCATGGGGTTTCAAGGCACTTGTTAAGGATAGCTCAAGCAGTAAACTTGAACCTCGATAAATGAAGTGTATCTTTATAGGGTATCCCAAGAAATCAAGGGGATAATGTCTATATATAAAACCCTTAAAATAAGAATGTAATCATTAAATTTTTATATATATTTCTTGAGATGGATTATATCATCAAGGAATATAATGGGGGAAATATTGACTCTGATGAAGTCGATTATCAAGATACACAAGAGCTGGTACATAAACAGATTCCATAGGTCCCCATGGAATAAGTTGTTCCTAAAACACAAATAGCTCAGAGGATCACCATAAAGGTTTGAGAACAAAAAATATATGAATTTATAGTTATATAATTTGGTTACTCAATATTAGATGAAAATAATGATTATCCATCCTATAAGGAAGAAATAAAGAGACCAGAAGATGAAAAATTGAAAAAAGACATGAATTTTGAAATGGATTCCATATACCGTAACCAAGTTTGATTTCTGATGGACCCCCCCAGTAGATGTGAATTATTTTTGGAGTAAATGAGTATTCAAAAGAAAATTGGATATGGAATGAAAAAGTAAAAACACATAAAATATGACTAGTGGATAAAGGGTTAAACGTATTAAAGGACTTGACTATAATGAAACCTATTCTCATGTTTCCATTTTTAAATCCATCATAATTATATATAAAATAATAACTTTACATTACTATGATATTTGGTAGAGGGATGTCTGAACCTCTTTCATTAATTGGAACCTTTATAAAGATGTATAAATGGCACAAAAAGAAGGGTTTGTGACTTTTTGAAATTACAGAAAGTTATGAAAGTTATAGAGATCCATTTTTGGATGAAGGAAAGAATCTAATTTAGGGAAAATTTGGTTCAATGAAGATATAAAATAATTTAGTTTCATTAAGAACAAATATAAGCCATGTATTTACAAGATATTTAGTTTGAGTATGATTATTTTCATAGTTATATATATTAATGAAATAGTACTAATTAGAAACGAGATACCATCTTTATAAGAGGTTAATTCATGGTTGAGAAGGTTCTTCTCTTTAAAGGCATTAGGTGAAACAACCTATATTATAGAGATCAAGTTCATACATGATAGATAATATTGGTTTCTTAGGCTATGTCAATATACATACACTGACCAATTACTAAAGAGGTTCAGTTTGGAGAAATCCAAGAGGGGATTGGTTTTAGTGTAACATTGTATATATATTTCCAAGAAAATGATTCATTAGACACAACAATAAAGAGATATAATGAGTAATATACCATTTGATAATATGATAAGATCCATCATGTATGATATGTTATGTACGAGGTGTGATGTTTCTTATTATATGAGCATGGTAGGCATATACCAAATAGATCCAGGTGGATAATATTGGGCTACTATTAAGGTTATCCTTAATTTTTTTAAGGAAAACTAAGGATATTTTTTAGTGTATGGAGTAGTTGAAGAGCTAATAATTAGTGGTTAAATAGATTCTAGATTTCAAAAACATTATAATGATTTAAAGTCATAGTTTAGATATGTTTTTTTCTCAATGGAGGTGTTGTGAGCTGGAAGAGTTTGAAGTAGCCAATTATCACAGATTATATTGCAGATTTTTAGAATATTCTAGCTTCATATGTATCCAAGGAAGTAATTCAGTTTTAAATTTTTTTACAAGATCTTGAAGCGATTCTTACCAGTTAATACCTTATTACAATTTATTGTGATAACATTGTTGCAGTGAGAATTTCAAAAGAATCAAGGTCACATCAAAGGATAAACCATATAATTTTTATGTTTCATCCCTTGATGGATTTTTATCAATGATGTGAAGTTAGAGATAACATTGTATCTACTAAGGAAAATGTGGAAAACTCCATGAAAAATGATCTATCTCATTAGAGTCATAAGTATCATGTAAAAGATAGTGGAATAGAGGTTATTAATAGTTGGCACTTATGCAAGTGAGATTATTTTGGATTTGGGGTCGTATAACAGACTTATAAGAACTCTATTAAAAGTATTAATTTTATTTAATGTCAATGATGTTTCTTATCACATCATGATTATTCCTCTACATGACATTTTTATGTGATAATTTCCTAAGAATATATTTCATAGTGAAACATCGTAGTATTTCCCCACTATAAATAGAACCAGGAGGTTCTATGATAATATTCTTGAATATATATTCTATAGCCAAATGATATCATTTTATGGGACAAAAATGATATAGGCTATTAGGGGTGGTGACTCACAAGACATTAAGAGACCCTCTCATGGTGTATTCCCTTGAATGTTTTTAGTATAATTTTTTTTAGAATAGACCCACCAATAGGAAATCAACATTTTATGTTTCATTGGATATTACTATCTATGAATGTGTGTATTGGTCCTTATAATTTAATAATATCATTAATGAATATCATGAGTCACATAGTTTTATATATTTATGAAAACCAATATAACATATGATCATAGTGAGGTAGGATATGTTGGGTGTGTCATGAGTAATATTTCATTAATGGATAATTAAATATAGGATTTATCCCTTCTTCCCTTTGAAAAAAGTTGATATCTTAGGCCCTTTGATGAGAATAAAACTTCCTAGATAAATCCATGACCATTGTATTTTACGGGAGACTTCATTTCCATAAATTCCATAGAAGTAACATTGAGAAAATTGGTTGATCACAACAATATTAAACCTTATTGATTTGAGATATCATGATAAAAATATTATATTACATTGTAAGTGTTCATATGAGGTTGGTTATCACTGTGACATTGACTTCTTTCTCTACGGGTTCCTTGGAATATTGCTAGATTCTAACATTGGAATTTCAGTAGTTCTACCTAATGAAACTGATAAAGAGGTATAGAGGGAACACACTAATTGTATCCATAATCTAAGTAAAATTCTACATTGAATTTAACAAGTTAGAATAAATATTATTCAGAGTTTAATGGTTTAATATTTATTATTATTTGGATGATATCTAATATTTAATCACAAGTTATTTAAAGGATTAAGTAACTTAAATAATAATAAATACTTATTTTCATGGTTTGGTGAATATAATAGTTATTATATTTATTGATGAATAATGTAGTAATATTTATTTTTTAAATAAATAGTCATTATTTAAGGATCAACAAAAAATGAGGAGGAAAAGAGAACTGAGTTTAATGTTATAATTGAAAATAATATAAATTATATTTATTCTTAGTTGTTGCACATGTCAAGTGAATAATAATTATATTTTTATTAAGATGTGGGGATTAGTAAAATATAATGAATTGGAAAGGTAAGCAAGTGTAAATTTCTAACCCTAAACCTACCTTTATAAATATCTAATTATATTACTTTTCAAAAAAGTATAGTTTTGTACAAAAAATTTATAGAAGTTATATCAAGCCATAGAGAGAGATCTATAGATCTAGAATTATCTCACTCATCCTCACATCAAAATACATAGAGATAACACCAAGATTTATTTATTATTCATGAAGAATTATGTTGTGATCAACGATGAACAACGCAATTGATTGGGATCAGCCATGCTAGAACCCAGCGATTCTATAATGATGTTAAGAGATTATCTTGCATGTTTGGATAACCACTAGAGGGATTATGCAATTTGATACTATAGTGAAATGATGATATAATAATATCTATTCAATTGAATCATCAATGAAGGAATAATTACATGTTCGGGTAATTATTTATCTCCTCATAAATTTATTATAAATTACACGCGAAGATGCTCTTATTATCATTTTGACATTTACTCAAGTCAAGTAATATATGAATTCCATTGGTCATAAAATTATTTATTATTTATATAAATTATTATTCAAAAATTAATACTAAAATTCAAAGTTGTCCATACCAAATAGGTACTTACTTTTCCCTGAAAACCTAAATTATGTGCTCATTTTTAATTGAATGTCATACAATGTATTCATTTTGTTGTCAGTTTTTCCGAAGAATAAATAAAATATGAGATTAAAAATACTATATTGAAAATTTTCAATGTTACGTAGTTACTTTATGTCAAGTATAAAGGGATTATATAGGTGTACATATGAAATATATGATACATCTTATGGTGTACATGTTTATATATATATATTTGTATGTTTTATTGATATCACACCAAAAACCTTAGTAGTTTAAGTTGAATTGATGCTTTTATAGAGTATTATCTTTGATTACATATATGAAATATGGATTTTATATTTTTTTATCAATTCCACTATGTCTTTCAATGAAACATTGTTAGGAATTTAGATAAAGATTATGTTTTGGACAAAATATTTTCTCCAAAATAAAAAGCACTTGATAAAACCATGTCCAAAATAACTTTTTGGATGGATTCAAAAAGAGTTATAAAGTTATAAATGATTTTTTTTGTGAATTTTAGTTTAATTGTAATATTTTTAGATATTTAACAAAATAATATACATACGATTAATTTTACTTAAGAATAAACTACCTTCAAATGCATCCTTAAGTCTCAGCCTGAGACAATGTTGTACCCAACATAGCTACAGGTTCTGGGCACAACAAAAGCTAATAGAGCCTATGCATTATGGTGATATTTTATTATTTCCAATGATTAAGTAATAAAAACATGATGAAAAGTTACTCGTCTCATGATTATATCTAAATTATCATAATTAAAAAATCCTAGAACCAGAGTGGATCTTTCACATTAAATTTACAATTAATTTTATTATTAATAAAATAAATTCATATTGAGTTATTTATTCAAAATAGGTATTGATTTATAAAAACTCAATTTATTTTTATCATCATTTTTTTGGTAGGATCCAAAATAGAATCCCTATAGTGGTGATACACAGGTTCTCCTTTGATCTCGATGCATCGTCGATGGTACTTCAGGTGCTAGCATGATGGTATTGATCATCTTACATCTATGTCCTTTGATTATCAAAAAATAATTCAATTTTGAAGTATTTATTCTTGTTATATCAATATTTAGTGGGAGGATAGTGGTTGAATACATTATCTCAATCCTGGGAAAAACCGTTGAGAAGTTCTTCATGGTGACAATTCATTAGAGAAGAAATTGTTGTGCACAATAAACTGGTTTTTCACACTTCAAAGAAATGTCTCCAAATAAGTGTTTGAGTGATTTATAATCTTTAATTCACCCCATACCAAATAATTTCTACTCTTTGGGAAACCTTACTTGAATATTTCACCTCTTATTACAAAAATACCACACCTCTCATTTATGAAAGGGACCCTTCATCAACCACTTCTCCTCACAAAATAATCCATTTAATTTGACCAAACTTTACCAAAATACCTCCTAAAAAATCTTATACATGCACAATAGGTTATTTTTAATCCAAATACCACCTCTGAAAGGCTTAATCCAATTTGAAAATGAGTTACTCTAAGGAGTAAGGTAAATATTCCCAAATAATTCATTTATATTTCCATTTATTTATGTATTTGTTTTCTACCTCAAAGTATGTTATATCATACTGAAATAATAATAAGTATCATTATTATACTGAATTTTTATGATATTTATGAAAAAATAATTATCTACCTTCCTCCCTTATCCTTATAAAAACGTATACGCGATCTATGCATTTGTGCGAAGTAACACCTCTATGAATGAAAAATTTCATTTTTCATCACTAACTCACATGACTCGTCATATGAATATATTTAGTGAATAAAATGATATTTATAACATAATGAAAATTATATTAGGATAAATTAGGCATGTTATTAATAATACCATTTATCATCATATGAAATCATCGCTCGTACATACATACAGACTACTAATTCCATGAACGACATGTTTCATTTTATTCACCACCATATATGGATGATTGTAAAATATATTTGATGAATATATATGTTATTAATTAGTAATATATATCATGAACAATGTTAAAAAAGGGTTTCATAAAAATTTACAACCAGTATAAAATAATAAATTGATATCAATAAATTATGTGAAACAAGATCTTTCTAGATCCTATTCTCTCAAACCATGTACATAGCTCCCATAAATTGAACTTGGGGATATATCAATCATTGAAATAAAATTATTTTAACTTATTACATAACATAGTAATGATGAAATTGTTATAAAATTATGGGTTTCAAATTCTTGATCACAAAACATGTGGGAAACAATCGAAATTCAAAAATATGATCGTTAAAATAAACAAAAACTTACTTGTGAATGTATAATGAATGATTTAAATTAAAGAATAGTGAAATATATATACACTGATAAGGTTATAAAATAGGCTATTAATATGTTTATGTTATTATAAATTTTTTAAGGATCTTTCATGGATTCCATGAGTAAAAATGTAAGGGTTTTTCTTTAATATCTCATTTCATATTTAGGATTGATATGAATAAATTACCATCTAGGGAATTATGTTAAATTTATCTATAAAACAACATTTATTATTTTATCATATTGGTTTTTCATTAGGATAACATTTTATCCTACCATTTCACTTCCCTCTTTGGTTCATAAATCACTCAAAGTGATGCTTTTAAGAAAAACCGAACTTACTTCTTATTTTTGGTCGATTTTTTTCTTCTATGTCCATATTATTTACTTTTTTTAATCAATATTATTATCTATAACTATATGATTTATTATGTTTTTTTCGATTAAAAATACTTTCTTTAGAAAATTAATCTTCTTTTAATGTTTTTGGAATTGTTTTTTTCCACCAACTTTGACTATTTACAAAATGAGAAAGGAATATTTTTTTAATGTTTCCTATACTAACACATTTTTAATTGCCTCTAATAGATTTATTTAATAACATTAATCTCTATTTTTTAATATTTTTAAAAATATATTTTATTTTCCCTTTTTTAATACATGCTTACTTAAAAGTGGTCAAAGAACTAATTTTTTTCTTCTTTCTTTAAGAAAATTTTAAAGCACTTTTAATAGGGTTTTTCCAACTATGTCAAATAATTTGATGTTTTTCATGAGAATAAAATATAAGGATACCATCCAACTTATTTATATGGATAAATTATGAACTTTTATATAGAAATTTTCATGAATCCCATTATTTTTTCCATAGGTCAATTAAGTGTTGTTTTAAATAATAATGTTTTCATGTTCTCTATGTACACATATTTATGATTTATTATTATATAATGGGTGGGGTCCTATATAGATCTCCAATTAAATGGATAAATTTTGATATCACATTAGATAATTATTAGAGACATGGACATGAATTCTCAACCCACTATATTATGGGTGACATAGGTGTGAATTACTAGCCCACTATGTTATGGGAAATAGGGACATGAATTATACACCCACTATTTTATGATTTATAAGTTTAAATTTGTGACATATTCATATGTTTTGAAACCTTATCATGTTATGATGACTCATGTATTATGTTATTCTAATATCCTTATACCTGATTTATTATTGGCGATCCATGTTTATTTGGGTATGATATTATAATAATATATTAATAAACCTTTACTATGATCTCAAACCTTCATATTTATCTTATGTTCACTTATGATTAAAAATTATAATTTTTTATGTTTACCCTTATTACTAATTTGACCTCTCCACTTTCTTATATTTCCATTCCCTAGGTTATGGATATGAGTATAACTTATGATAAGTGTAGTGGGGTTTGTAGTGTAGTTTGATTATAGAGAAATGTTCACATGTATTTTAAAATAAGTTGATTATGTGGCTAGTCATTAAATTAACTAAACCTTTGTTTATTGGGATTGTGAGATTATTTGTGAGATATAGTGTTTAAAAAATGGAAATGATGTAAAATAAATATATGTTTAACTTGTTTCACATTTTTTTGGACCCAAGAGTGAGGGTATGGGGTGCTTTATAATGAAACTACCAAAGGACGATGGTGCCACTTGGAGAAAGTTGGGAAATGGGAGAATGAGATGGATTCTTGGTGTGTGTCCCCACATATTAAAATATTTATGTACTGGTCTTCATGATATATAATGAGAAATTCTAATAGAAGTACTCCGTTGTTGTTTACAATAGTTTGGAGGAGTTCGAGATGCTAGATAGATGGTAATATTGAACAACTAAGGTTTACTAAATTTAAAGATCACTGAAATGATAGTTTTAAGAGAAAAATATATGGTAAATACATCTTATTATGATCATGAGTGAATAATTATACTTAAAGTGATAAAAATCACTTGGATAAGTATAAAATTGGATTAATTTGAGGTTGAAGTTTGAAGTGCAGTGTTGTTCTGTCAAATGTTTTACTTTCTACACTCTCTATCCTTAGTTTTGAAAATAAAAACACACTTTCTTACAAAATATGTTTTACAAACTTTATATTTCCCAGGAATTTTAAATTGTTTTTATAGAAAGGTATTTATTAGACCAGAAATATAAATAAAACTAAAATAATGTATATAAACATTATGTACAAAGTTTTGTCCATCAGAATAACTAATGTTTGGTCTTTTAGACTAACTAAGTATAGTATACCAGACTAGAAAATTATATTTCATAATACTAACAATGTTTTGTCCATAATACTGATATAGTTTTTTCCATCAAACTAATTGAGTTTATTCCATCAGACTGACTTTGTTTATTGCATCATACTGACTAAGTTTAGTCCATCAAATCGACTGAGTTTACTCTATTGGACTGACTGAGTTTAGTTTATCAATCTAACTAAGTTTAGTTCATTAGAATAACCAAGTATGATCTATCAAACTAACATATTTTGATTCATTTTACAAAATAATTTTTTTTCCATTGGAATATTGTTTATAATCGGATTGTTAAAATTATGTCTACTAGGAAAAATAATTTTTACATCATTGTAATGTTTCAATTAAAATGATTTCAGATGAATATTTACTTACTAAGATATTAATTTGGAGATCATATGAGGCCATTGAAACCAACTTGAAGAATCAGGGAATATTATCATTGGAGGCGTACCTATAAATAGAGGTGAATTCAAGGTGGTAGGAGCCGATTCTTTTATGAATCAACTCAACTAATGTTTTTTTATACTGTAATCTCTAGTTACTTTCCTTTTTTAAACATTAAAAGAGTTTTTTTCTATGTAATCCATGTGGGGATTGTAAATCCCTTCTAAATTTATTGCAACTGTATTCACTAAGTTTGATGTTGGTATACATTGAGGTATTCTGGGGATAAGAAGACTACTAATTCTGATCAGGATAATCAAGTGATTACTGGGACATAAAGAAAATAATGATTCTGATATTTTAGATCAAGGGATTTCTTGGTGAAGAAATAAATACCTTATTATTAGGTAAAAAAATTGGGAAACCTAATTTCATGTTTTATTACATCCTTAAATATTAAGGTTAAATATTAGAAACTATTTTATAAATATTTTTAGTAAGTCATTATTAATTTTACTTTTAACTTTGTTTTTACTTGATCAAAAAGTTATTATATTTCATCTACTAATTGTTTTAGAAGTTTTACTCTACAAAATTTATTACACCGATTTAATGGAACAAATATTTTGTAAAATATTAGTAATCTAATCATCAGATGATAACATAGTCCAATTAATTTTATTAAGGAGTTTTCAAATTTTAATAAGTTTAAGTCTTCTGAACTACAATTCATCCCCATCTTGTAGAAATTATAAACTATATGATCCAAAAATTGTTATTAGATGAGGTCATACTACTTAAACTTACAAAGTCCTTATTTTTGTTATATTAAGAAAGTTATCAAGTTTTTAATTTTTGTTAAATTTTTATTACACTAATGTGTTTTTTGTATAAAGATTTTTTATTTTATAAGATGTCGGATATCAATGTTGGTACTCTTGAGAATTTGAATCCAAGTGGTCCACCATAATTTTATGGGGATGAATATAAATATTGGGGAGATAAAATAATTGTTTTTATTAAAAATGGAGTTGATAACCTTTTTATGTTAACTGGTAAAAGTAATATTCTTGAGACGAATGTTTCTGCTTTTACAAATCAAGAGGAATTATAATATTAGTTGAATTATCATATGTGGAATAGGTTAATTTGTTCTATGAAAAAAATATATATAGAAAATTATCTTATTATTAAGATGAAAATAGTATATAGGGGAATATGTAAATTACAAATTTTGGATCTTCTAATGTAATTGAAACTAGGAGACCTTTGATTCATAATAATTATCAAGATTATAATTTTCTACCAGGTGAATCAGTTGCAAATATGCATTAGATATTTATTACTATTGTGAAAAATTTAAATATATTGAGGATAAAAATATTATAGATGAGATATTAGTTGAAAATATTATTGAAATAGTTCTTGGAGAATGGGAGATTAAAAGGAGAGCTCTAGAAGATACTAGAAGAATTAAAAATTTGACTCTAGATGATCTTATAGGAACTCTCTTATATCACGATGGTAGACTGAAGAGACATGCAGAGAAATTGAAAAATAATATTGTTGGAGTTTTTTTCTCTTCAAAATCAGATATTTCTATGAAATAAAAGTCTACCAATAAATTTTATAAATATATTAATAAAAATAAATTTATAGTTGAGGAAGAAAGTAATTAATCTGAATAAAGACAGAATGAACTTGTTCAGTTAGGTCAAAGGATGAATAATATTTTTAGGAAAAATGATTTTCATTATAAGTATAAGAATAATCATAAGGACATAAGTGATAAGAAATATTATACTAAAATTATATGTTATGAGGTAAAGAAGACTGGTCACATAATACTGGGCTATCATAAGCTTAATAAGAAAGAAAATATGGATAGAAAATATGAAATAAATTATATAAAATACTACAGACATAACAATAATAAAAGTATGAAAACATAATACACTTGGATATCAAGTGGAGGGAATTTTAATCAGAAATGTTTTCAATTGATGAATGTGAAGATTAGAAAAATATTAGTTTCTATGCTAAGATTCTGAAGAATAATAATTGGTTCATGGAAATGGTAACTGCTAAAACCTTAAATAATATTACTTTAAATTCCAATTATCATGACAGTGAAAATGAAAATATTTCTATATTTTCATATGAGGAATATTTTTCATAATAAAAAACAATATTTTATCTAGTTATGAAGAAGTATAAATATTTTGAAAACTTTTAGAAAACCGAAATTCCAAAATTGCTAAAAAACTTGATACTACTGATGAAAAATTCTATAAAGAAATTTAAAGAATATCTACTCTTACTACTGATATTTATAATCTTTTGAAGGAGTTAGAAAAATTTAATTTTGAGAAAACTAGTCTTCCAAAAGCATTATAAAATTCTAATATAAAAAACTAGTCTTTTTAAAGAATTAGAAAAAATTAATTCAAATACAACTTATATTATGGATAAGAATATATTTATGAAACTAAATTCAGAATAATCAAGTCTGATAATGATTATATCAAAATTTACTAATAGAAAAGAAAGTTTTGATAAGATGTATAGATAAATAATACCTCATAAGGATGTATATAGAATAGGTTATTCTAATAAAAGACCTATTTTTCAAAATAAATATCTTTATTAAAAAAGTGCCCTATTTTGTATAAAATGACAAAGTGGTGGACATTGGAATAATATATGTTCCTTAACTAAATTAAAATATATTGGTTTTAATAAATATTATTTTTCAAAATAATTAATAATAAATTACCATAATTTTTTTGGATATATGTGGATTCTGAAAACATTACTTTCTTATAACACTTGACCGAAGCAAGTTTGTCTTCAGAAATATTAATTTTTTTGATATCAGGAAAATATGAAGTGTTAAAAAAATAATATATGGTACATGGATAATATTTTTTTGGTGATATGATTTGGAAAAAATATTTATTAAAAAATATTATCAAAATAAAAGGTAGAAAAGTTATCTTTGGTGAAAATGCTCATGGATAAATTATCGGTATAGGTAACATTGTTCTTCTTGGAAAATATTTAATTTCAAATGTTTTATTTGTTGGGGGAATTAGGAACAACCTTATTATAATATGTTAATTATTTGATTAGGGATATCTTTTGAATTTAAGGAATGATTAATTTATTGTTCATAGTTCAAAAGATGAATTTATTCATTCTTTCAATCAATATGAGAGTGTTTATACACTTAACTTAAAATACATTAGGGGAAAAGGTCTACCTTGACTAAGTGAAATGGAAGACCAATCTTAGTTATGGAATAGAATATTAAGACATTGTAATGTTATAATTTTTTCCGAACTATCTAATAAAGGACTAGTTAAATATCTACGATAAAATAAGTTTGATTATTCTAAGGTTTCTTAACCTTTTCAATTCAGAAAGAAACATAGGACTTGTTTTAAATCAATTAGTGAAGTCTTAACTTATGAGTATTTACATTTAATGCACATGGATTTATTTAGTTTTACAAAAATCAGAAGTATCATTTAAAATACAATTTTTATGTTTTAGTTTATGATTACACTAGATATACAAGGGATTATTTTCTAGAAAATAATTCTTAATAATTTTTATGTTTAAAAATATTTTTTTCCAATGTTAAAAATAAGAAAAGTATACCCTTGATAACTATTCTTAGTGATAATGCAGAGAATATTTTAATTCTGATTTTGAAATTTTTTGTTGTAAAAATGGTATAATACATAAATTTTCATCACATAGAACTCCTCAACAAAATAGTGTAGTTTAAATAAGAAATAAAATTATTTTAGAGATTGCAATTACCAAGCTACGTGAATTCTCAGTTACTAAGATTTTTTGGGAATAAGCAATTAGTACTTCCTACTATAATATAAATCGAGTTTTAATGAGACATTTTTTAGTAAAAATTATTTTGAGTTGTGGATCAAAAAAAAGAAAAAACATTATTAATTTAGTGTTTTTGATTAAAAGTGATTATTTGTAATACTAAAGATAATTTACTTAATTTTTTCCAAAATTCAGTGGAGGAATATTTCTAGGATATATTTAAACTAATAATTCATATATAGTTTTTAATAAAAACACAAGTACTATTAAGGAAATATTATATGTTAAATTTGATGAAATTGACCAGTTTTTCAAAAAACCTTAATCCAAATCTTCAGATGTTATTTCAAAAAATAATTTCCAACCACTTTTATAAAGTTCTTCTTATGTGAGAACAAATGAAGAATATGTTTATGAAATTATACATCAAGAATAATTTTAACCTTTAGTGTAATTTTTTTTATTAATCCAAGGAATCAATTAATTATTAGGAATCATCCTAGTGAAAATATCATTAGTGATGTAGATAACCCTGTTATAACTAGAAGTTAATTAAGAAATGAAGTTGAATATTATGAATTTTTATAACAATTTGAACCTAAAACGTTTCATAAAGATTTAATTGGTGAATATTGGACAAAATATATGTAATACGAACTTAATGAATTAAAAATGAATCATGTTTAGAGTTTGGTTGAACAACCTAAAGATTCTTATGTAATTGGTGTAAAATGTGTTTTCCAGAATAAGTATAATGAAAATGTATTTATATTAATAAATAAGTATAGAATTTCTTTAAAGGGTTATAATCAACAAGAGGGAATAAAATATGAAGAAACATATGCTCTAGAAGCTAAACTTTAAGATCTTCGCATTCTTCTAGAATATGCAACATTTCTTAATTTAAAACTATTTGAAATGGATGTGAAGCATTATTTTCTTAAGGAATATGTATTGGAGGAATTTTATATATAAAAAACACTTATTTTTGAAAATAAAAATCTCCATATCATGTATTTAAATTTACTAAGTCATGTTTTGGACTTAAACGACCCCTATTGCTTGGAATGAGAGATTAACTAGATTTTTTTCACCAAAAAATTATGTTAAGGGATCAACAAAACCAACAATTTTTATTAAATAAGTATCTAAAACAATATTCACCATTCAAATTTATTTGAATGAAATTATATTTCATTCAAATAAAAAATCTCTAACAGATTCATTTACTGATCTTATAAAATCTGTGTTTGAAATGAGTATGATAGGAGAACTTACTTATTTTCTTGGTTTTCAAATTTCAAAAAAACTAGAAGAAAATTTTATATCTAAAAATAATTATACAAAATATACTCTTAGGAAATTAGGATTTTACTATACTAAAAGTGTTAGTATTCCTATAAGAACCTCAAATACTTTATATGTCACGCCCCGACCTGACGCGCTGTATTTTATATTATTTTATAACATTTTGGGTTATTATTATTATTATTATCAGTATAATTATTATCTTTTAGTATTATTATTATTATTATTATTATTATTATTATTATGATATTTATTTGTCTAAATCAATTGAATTAGAGTGAGTTTTTTAACCCTAATATAATCCTCCCCCTACGGCGCGACCGACCTCCCCTCCCCATTCCCTCCTATTCACACGGCTCCCCCCCTTCTCAGACCTACAGCGCATTGACCCCACCTGTTCTCCTTCCAGCCGAGCACCCTTCTCCACGGCGGCCCCCTCTCTGAGCTCCCCTCTCTGCGAACTCCTCTCATGACTTCCCCCCTCTAACCCGCACAGAACAACCACCCGGCCGAGACCCTGCTCGCGCCGCCCCGCAAGCCCTCCTTCCCGATCGTCCAACCCACCTCCGACTGACGACCTCGAATTCACCGGTGCCCTCCCCCTCTAGAAACTTTAATTATTTCCCCTCATTTTCTCCTACGAAACAACCAAATCTCCTCCAGTTTTGTGGTCAGCCCGTCAAGTTGAGATTCCCCTTCTTTTCTCCATCCTTTTTGGTTTGATTTTTTTTCTCCTTGTCACCCTCCTAAGTTTGGCCGAACCTAGGGTTATGTTCTAACCCATATTTCTGGTGTTATTCATGTTCGAGGTTGGTTCAGGAGGCCTCTCGGGTCTTCTCGGTACGTGTTCCGACAACCGCCGCCGAAGGCGAGGTGGTTTGTTGTGTTTCGATTTGCCGGCTTTGTTCTGAGGTAATGTTTTCTTGTGTTGTTTGGTTTTTCACCTGCAAAATTATGGTACTTAAGTGTTTTAAAGTTCTTAGTGATTATCTTCAAGTGCAAAAGCCTTTTTTATATGATTGATGAAGCATTCGACTTTTAAAGTAGTGTTATTACCTAAAATTCAATGTCTTTATTGTGAAAATCATGTTGTGTTATTTGAGATCATTTTATAGTACATGCAATTAGTTTATTATATGATGCAAGGGCTGCATTTTTTTGGATATTGTTTCGGTGTGATTTTGGCCTTATAAGAGGTTTTTGGGTGTGTTTGTTTTATGTCATGTTATGCCTTTTTTAGAATGTTTTATAAATGGTGTAAATGGTTTATTTGATTTATATAGATGATGCGAATCATGTTTGGATACGGTTACAACGTGAGAATGGTTTTAAAGTGGTGCATTGATATGAAATTGGGTGAGTTTTTTGTGTAAATTTTGTGTTACTAATGTGGAAGTGTTTCATAAATTTCTTTATTGATTTATTCAATTGCACGCATGGTGTGAAAGTGGTCTTCAAAAATATTAAGTGTTTTTGATTTTTGAAGTGGCTTTTCCTACTTGAAATTGAGTGTTACTGGTGCAAATTCTTGTCGCGTTATCTTGAAATGTTTTATAGATTGTTTATGTGTTTAATTGTTTTATTAAATTATATGTGTAGTGTGTTGGACCTCGCTGTGATGACTTTGGGCTGCGAGTGTCGAGGTTTCCTACATGTACATGCAGATGGTAAGGTGTATATATATATATGCCTTCTTTTTTCATATTCCCTCATGGTGCGGGGAATATGTGCAATGAAGCTAGGGGTGTATATATATATGTATAAATGCATGTGCGTGTATACGCCAAGTGTCAGTGTGAGTGATCGTCGACAAATAGCAACATGTTTGAGGTAGGTCCCTTGTGCCCTGATCTTTAATTAGAATTTCCATAATTGCTTAGTGTTTTATTAAAAGTGAATCTTCTTCTTCTACATGAGATACATATGCAATATATATATATATATATGTGTGTGTGTGTGTGTGTGTAAATGGTTTCGGGTTCTTTAAAAGTGAGTTCCTTAATGTTTCGAATATAAAGTAGGTATTTGCAAAGACGCGTGGAATTTTGGCCGATTTGGTTTTAAAGGTGAAATGACACGTTTTTTTTCAAAAGAAGTTCCAAAATGAGCTCTGAAATGAGTTTTGGGTGAACATGTTTTCTAAAGAAAAATCATTCCTGTGGAGTAATGAGGCCCGTTTGGCACCTTGAAAATGAATAGTGAAAGTGAAAAACCCCTCTTAAGGCATGCCCCGTTATTTTAGAAACATGATGTGTATGTTAAATGTGTTACTTGTGATATGTTCCTAGTAAAGAGGCTTGTGCATTTTTGTGTGGCAGATAGAAAAAATGGGGGATGTGCTCAAGGGGGGAGATCGGTGGTGAGAGGGTGGGTGTGTTTTTGAATAAAGGGAAAGATGTGTTCATGTATGTTAGTTTCATGAAAACTCATGACCACTTGAAACAAAGTACAATGGGAAACCTGGGTATCTAGGTGGGTGAACTAGGACTAGTGGGCTAGTGTTCCAGAGGTGACTCGACCCGGTTTCACGGGCATGACTGACGATTGCAACACTAACTAAACATTTGTATTTTCTGAGGTTCGTGGCCTTCTAAGCAACGTTTTCTGAGGGTCGTGGCCTTCTAATCCACGTTTTCTGAGGGTCGTGGTCTTCTAAGCCATGTTTCACTGAGACACGAAGATCCTAGGTCCCCAACTAACACTAGATTCTTAGGGACTTCCCATGGTGCTTGTGAGACGATTTTCAATTCAGTTGTTTCAAGCTTGTTCCCTCTTTTGTGAAAACCATATTTTTAAATCTAAATTGGTCTCCTTAAATTTTGAAATGTTAGTGCATGCTCAAAACCTATTTTAAAAAGGGAAGAGAAGTGTTTTTACTTGGGAATTCAAGCTTTTTGTTTGAATTTGAAAGGAGCGGAAAACATTATTTTAATATGCCTTATTTTCAAACTAGCTTGATTTGGATTTCTTATTAAAGGTAGTGGCATAGGGATTTTGTTATATTTTGGATTTCCTATTGAGCATGTCGGTGCTCACGCCTAATTTATATTTACATTTTCAGGTTTTAGATTTGGGATCGCTCGAGCTTGGTTTTACGTTTTGTGGTGACCCATGGGGTCACTTGGAGGTATGTTTAGTTGGTTACCTTTATTTTATTTTCCACTGTTAGTGTTTACCCGTTTGTTGAGTTTTTTTTCTTTTCTTTATTTGTTTTCTTGTTCGTTTTATGTTTATTTATCTTTGTTATGGGCCAAACCATTCCCAACTAGTTTATTTTGATGCCCGACACTAGTTTCCAGCCCGTGGGGATCGGGAACGCCCTTCGGGCCATGTCGCAGACCGGGTCGGGTGCCGGGTCGGATGACGCACCAGCCTGGTTCGTGAAAAAATGGTATCAGAGGAGGTTTAGCCCATGTACTTTGGAAATGTCTGGTAGTTTAGAGTTAGGGTTGTCGGAATCCAAGTGGTTAATTACGGGTAGGTGCTTGATCACTACTTATTCGGAATGACCCTTGAATGGCCAGGGTGGTCCGGGATGGTCTTTCCTCAAAGTCCGTGTCTGGATCCCGATTGTTTTCAGGAACCTTAATCCTACTTGCGTGTTTCTGGTTAGTTTTTAGATTTTGTTGTCATTATGGAGGGGTGCATGGATGTTGTGCACGGCCTGGAAAGCCATGCACAGACCTTGCAATTGCCTCTGATGACTCCCTATGTGCTCACCCGGTTGGTGCACGGTCAGCCAAACCGTGTGACTAAACTGTGTGTTGCAGTTGTTTATTTGAGATTTTGGAATCTTGATTCATTGAGTGAATTGGTTGTTTTAGAATTTTCTTGGTGTGAGTTTTAGTTGGTTTTGGGGTGTTTCTCTCAGGGTGCAAAATTGAAGATTGGTCCTTTGAAATTGGATTTCCGAAATAAAAATCTTGGTTTTTAAAAAAAATGCAATGAGTTAGTTTTGAAAATGGATGTTCTTTTGGGAACTGTTTTGGGATATTTTAAAGATTTTGTAAATATTAAATCAAAAGTGGATTTGGAAAATGTTTTTGGGGATTTTGAAATTTTTGTGAAGTATGAAACTAATGTCTCTTTGAAAAAGGAATTTGGAAATGATTTGTTTGACCTCTGGTATTTTCTATGGATGCCCACGCATATGGATGAATGTAATTGGATGTTGATGGTTGTTTATATGCATGGTTTGGTTCCCGAGTTGGCACAAGAATGTACACACGTGATGTTTCATTCAATGGTGGGTGCTCAGTTTTCAAGGCATGTTTTGTTTTCCAAAGGCATGTTCTGATTAGTGATGTGATGGGGTAAATTTTGTTTAAGAAATTTTAGAAAAAAGAAAAGTGGGTTTTAAAAAGGGGTTTTTAGAATTTGGATAGTTTGAAATGGGATGGATTTGAAAACGGCTATTTGTGAAAGTGGGGTTTTGGTTTGGTTTTGTAGTGTATTTTTCTATGGGCTTGATGCTTGTTTTTGAGCTGTTGTTTAAAGGTTGAAATGATGTTTTGAGTTTGAGTGAATGATTTATGGTTAAATGTGGAGGCTTGTTCTACGATGTGCTTCAGGTTGGTTTTGTGCTTCTTATTTAAAGTATGCCACCCAGAAATGTCCAGAGGTCCCCGAGGGGTAATTGGCAGTCATTAGTTTTACCTAGACTCCCAGTGGAGTGTTGGGGTTATTTCCTTTTCATCATTTCTTGTTTTCTCTGTGGTGGACGATGTTCGATGGAGGTTGCGGTGAAACTTGAGGAAGTCGAGTGCTTCTTCCGGTATTTAAGAAATCCAGATTTCATGAAGGGTAAGTTGTCTTGGTTTTGTTTGAAGAGTCATGTTCGTGCTAGAGAAGGGTGATTGCTACCTTCTCCTTGAAAGTTGGGGTTATATATTGGGAAAAATGACAATCCTGTTTTTCAAAGTGTTCGTGAAGGGTTCCCCATCTGGTGTAGAGAGTGAATTGGAGGGACATGTTCTGAGCATGGGTCTTTCATCAGTTCTTGCCTCTCATTCCTAAGACCACACAATAATTTGATTCCAATGTGGTCAATTTGGGCACTCAAAGCTGTTTGTCACAATCTTCTGAAGGCTTGTCAGTAGTGTGGCTGTTTGGGTCACCTAGGGAAGTCTGTATGCGGTCTTGCCAGAAGATGAAGCCTCAGTTGGAGGCTGTTGGTTCCTGACTGCGGTGCATCAGATGCTTCAATACATCGGAGCTCTAGCCATAGGTATCAGAGTGAAGCTTTTCACACAGTCAGGTAGTTTCTAGGTACAAGGGATGTGCGTCCAACCTGTCGTCTATTGTCTGGGAAGAGACCGGTTAAGTTTCCGCTTTAGGTGGTTGTCTGTTTGGGAGGGGGAGCTTGTTTTGGAGGTTGTTGGCCTCTTCCACTAATTTTTCGTGGTTGTGTCTCATGGGGTATGAACTCTCTAATGGTTAGTTTTCTCTTTAAGAAGTTTTTGGTTTTGGGTGTTTTCGGTTGGGGATGCTTGTGTTCTGGGAAAGTTGCGTGTTCGGAGTCGGTGTTCGTCTTGGGTTCCTCCTTTTTGGACCCCCCTCTACTGTGTAGGAAGCCGCCCCATGTCGGTGGGTTCATAATGAGGAATTAAATATGCATTGTTGAAACTAAATTGAGAGCTCCCATGCGGGTGATTTTGTACTACTCAATTTCTAATATGGTGGGGAGACCCACTCTAGGTCTCACCAATATCTTCCCTCAAGCTGGTCGGGTGCAACTCAGAATGTTGAGGGGTCACACCAACATCGGTGGTCTTGATTGGTTTTCTGCTTTTTTTTGATCCGGGGAAGTCAGTTTTCGGCTAGAGTCCTAATATGGTGGGGGAGACCAACATAGGAGAAAGGCGCGGTGAACTTAATCTTCATGGTATTCTTGTCGGGGAAACTCTTTGCCTCTTCTCCGCCCGACTGCGATCAATGTAGATGTTATCCCAAACGATGGGTCGTATGGCGAATGTTCATTGGAGATATTGAGTGGACTCTAGTGATTTCTAAGTTAGGGGTCAGGGTGTTACAGGTTGTGGTTGTGTTTGGAAATGTGAGTCCTGTATCGTTGGTTCTTTTGCCTGGTAGTCCGGGTCTCGAGGTTTCAGGTCTTGAGTGGTACGTGAATGTTTGATCCTAAGGTGGAAGGGGTTTCATTTTGAGAATCGTTGTGTCCTTGTTTTGATCTTTGAACATCCGAGTTTTTTGGGACTTTCTGGGGGCAGAATGTGTCATGGTGGGGAGAATTGTCACGCCCTGACCTGATGCACTGTATTTTATATTATTTTATAACATTTTGGGTTATTATTATTATTATTATTAGTATAATTATTATCTTTTAGTATTATTATTATTATTATTATTATTATGATTTTTATTTGTTTAAATCAATTGAATTAGAGTGATTTTTTTAACCCTAATCTAACCCTCCCCCTATGGCGCGACCGACCTCCCCTCCCCATTCCCTTCTATTCACGCGGCTCCCCCCCCCCTTCTCGGACCTACTGCGTGCTGACCCCACCTGTTCTCCTTTAGACCGAGCACCCTTCTCCACAGCGTCCCCCTCTTCGAGCTACCCTCTCCGAGAACTCCTCTCACGACTTCCCCCCTCTAACCCGCACAGAACAACCCCCCGGCCGAGACCCTGCTCGCGCTGCCCCGCAAGCCCTCCCTCTTACCGATCGTCCGACCCACCTCCGGCTGACGACCTCGAATTAACCGGCGCCCTCCCCCTCTAGCGACTTTCCTTTTTTTCCCCTCATTTTCTCCAGCGAAACAACCAAATCGCCTCTGGTTTTGTGGTCGGCCCGTCAGGTTGAGCTTCCCCTTATTTTCTCCATCCTTTTTGGTTTGATTTTTTTTCTCCTTGTCACCCTCCTATGTTTGGTTGAACCTAGGGTTATGTTCTAACCCAGATTTTTGGTGTTCTTTATGTTTGAGGTTGGTAGAGGAGGCCTCTCGGGTCTTCTCGGTACGTGTTCCGGAAACCGCCGCCGAAGGTGAGGCGGTTTGTTGTGTTTCAATTTGCCGTCTTTGTTCCGAGGTAATGTTTTCTTGTGTTGTTTGTTTTTGCACCTACTGAATTAGGGTACTTATGTGTTTTAAAGTTTTTAGTGATTATCTTCAAGGGTGAAAGCCTTTTTTATATGATTGATGAAGCAGTCAACTTTTAAAGTAGTATTATTACCTGGAATTTAGTGTCTTTATTGTGCAACTCATGTTTTGTTATTTGAGGTAATTTTATAGTACATGAAATTGGTTTATTATATGATGCAAGGGCTGCATTTTTTTGATATTGTTTTGGTGTACTTTTGGCCTTAGAAGAGGTTTTTGGGTGTGTTTGTTTTATGTCGTGTTATGCATTTTTTTAGAATGTTTTATAAATGGTGTAAATGTTTTATTTGATTTGTATAGATGATGTGAATCATGTTTGGATATGGTTACTACATGTGAATGATTTTAAAGTGGTGCATTGATATGAAATTGGGTGATTTTTTAGTGTAATTTTTTTGTTGATAATGTGAAAGTGTTTTATAAATTGCTTTATTGATTTGTTCAATTGCACGCGCGGTGTGAAAGTGGTCTTCAAAATGATTAAGTGTGTTTGATTTTTGAAGTGGCTTTTCCTACTTGAAATTGAGTGTTACTGGTTCAAATTCTTGTCACGTTATCTTGAAATGTTTTATAGATTGTTTATGTGTTTAATTGTTTTATTAAATTATATGTGTAGTGCGTTGGACCTCGCTGCGATGACTTTGGGATGCGGGTGTCGAGGTTTCCTACATGTACATGCATATGGTAAGGCGTATATATATATATGACTTCTTTGTGCATATTCCATCATGGCATGGGGAATATGTGCAATGAAGCTAGGGGTGTATATATATATATGTATAAATGCATGTGCATGTATGCGCCAAGTGTCAGTGTGAGTGATCGTCGACAAATATCGACATGTTTGAGGTAGGTCCCTTGTGCCCTGATCTTTAATTAGAATTTCCATAATTGCTTAGTGTTTTATTAAAAGTGCATCTTCTTCTTCTACATGAGATACATATGCAATATATATATATATATATATATGTGTGTGTGTGTGTGTGTGTGTAAATGGTTTTGGGTTCTTGAAAAGTGATTTCCTTAATGTTTCGAATATAAAGTAGGTATTTCTAAAGATGCGTGGACTTTTGGCCGATTTGGTTTTAAAGGTGAAATGACACGTTGTTTTTCAAAAGAAGTTCCGAAATGAGCTCTGAAATGAATTTTGGGTGAACATGTTTTCTAAAGCAAAATCATTCCTGTGGAGTAATGAGGCCCGTTTGGCACCTTGAAAATGAATAGTGAAAGTGAAAAACCCCTCTTAAGGCATGCCCCATTATTTTAGAAACATGACGTGTATGTTAAATGTGTTACTTGTGATATGTTCCTAGTAAAGAGGCTTGTGCATTTTTGTGTGACCGATAGAAAAAATGGGGGATGTGCTCAAGGGGGGAGATCGGTGGTGAGATGGTGGGTGTGTTTTTGAATAAAGGGAAATATGTGTTCATGTATGTTAGTTTTATGAAAACTCACCACCACTTGAAACAAAGAACAATGGGAAACCTGGGTATCTAGGTGGGTGAACTAGGACTAGCGGGCTAGTGTTCCGGAGGTGACTCGACCCGGTATCACGGGCATGACTGACGATTGCAACACTAACTAAACATATGTATTTTCTGAGGGTTGTGGCCTTCTAAGACACATTTTCTGAGGGTTATGGCCTTCTAAGCCACGTATTTTGAGGGTCGTGGTCTTCTAATCCACGTTTCACCGAGACACGAAGATCCTAGGTCCCCAACTAACACTATATTCTTAGGGACTTCCCATGGTGCTTGTGATACTATTTTCAATTTAGTTGTTTCAAGCTTGTTCCCTCTTTTTTGAAAACCATATTTTTAAATCTAAATTGGTCTCCTTAAATTTTTAAGTGTTATTGCATGCTCAAAACCTATTTTAAAAAGGGAAGAGAAGAGTTTTTCCTTGGGAATGCAAGATTATTGTTTGAATTTGAAAGGAGTGAAAAAAATTATTTTAATATGCCTTATTTTCGAACTAGCATGATTTGGATTTCTTATTAAAGGTAGTGGCATAGGGCTTTTGTTGTATTTTGGCTTTCCTATTGAGCATCTCGGTGCTCACACCTACTTTATCTTTACAATTTCAGGTTTTAGTTTTGGGATCGCTCGAGCTTGGTTTTACATTTTGTGGTGACCCATGGGGTCAATTGGAGGTATGTTTAGTTGGTTACCTTTATTTTATTTTCCAATGTTAGTGTTTACCCGTTTGTTCAGTTTTTTTTTCTTTTATTTTTTTTCTTGTTCAGTTTATGTTTATTTATCTTTATTATGGGCCAAACCGTTCCCAACTAGTTTATTTTGATGCCCGACACTAGTTAACAGCCCGTGGGGATCGGGAACGCCCTTCGGGCCATGTCGCAAACCGGGTCGGGTGCCGGGTCGGATGACGCACCGGCCTGGTTTGTGACATTATATATTAATGTATCTTGGAAACTTGTTGATCAAAACATATTTACATGATTGATTGATAGTTTAAAAAAATTAATAGAAAGTCATACATATTTAATGTTTTATATATTCTTATGTGAACGATATCAAGAAAATACAAAAGAGTCCCATATTAAGGCCATAAAACAAAATTTTCATTATCATAAGGGAACTATGGATCTTTGGTTATTTTACTCTTATGGAAACAATTTTGAACATAAAAGTCTCTTAGATGCTGACATTGGTGGATATAAAATAGATAGATAAATTATATATGAAACTTTTAATTTATTAAGAGAAGATTTAGTTTCTTGGTATTGTAAGAAAAAAATACTCATTATCAATTTTAACTACTAAAGTCACATATATCGCCACTCGAAGTTGTTGTGCTAAAGTGTTGAGGATGTAACATACACTCATTGACTTTGGCTTGAGTTTTAGTAAAACTCAAATTTTTTGTGATAACACATGTACCATTTCTTTAAGTAAAAACCCAACACATCACTCATGATAAAAATTCATATATATTATACACTATATACTTTGAGATCACATAGAAAATAGAAATATTATTTTGAAATTCATTGGAATGCAAGAACAACTTGTTGATATCTTTACTAGAACCCCTTGTTCTGATAGATTTGAATATATGAAATAGAATATAGAAATGGTCAATACTAATTTATTATTCATATATACTTATTTTTTACCAATATCCTTATAGTAATAAACATATTTTCAAAGGGGTAGTATATATTTTATTTATTTACTAAAAACTTTTGTTTTACTAAAATTATTAGATTTTCTAATTATTTTATAAAAACATTATTTTTTCTAAAATCATTAGTTTATTATAAAAAATTTATTTGGTCTATTACCTTTAGGTTTTCCTAAAAATTTATTTTTGATAAATTATCTAGTTTTTATAAAAGGTTTTATTTTTTCTACAACATTTACTTTTTCTTAAAAAATTATTTTTTTCAAAAATTTTTACATGTTGTAAAAACATTTTTTTAACATTTTTTTAAAAAAACCAAGAAGAATAGTTACCAGATAGTCTTTCTCATATTAATTTTAATTTTTTTACTATGATTGGTAATTTATTATGTTTATTTTTTACTATATTATGTTTCATTTGTTTTGTTATTGTTCACAATTTCTTGTTTCTAAATTTTCCAGACAAGCTTTTCATTTGATAAAAGTTTCTTTAAAAAAACTTTAAGAATTCAATATATATATATATAAATATTTTAAAGATAATTTTTGATCATGAAATCAAATTTGGGATTTAATTTGACCCTTCATATATCTAGAAGTTGAATCATCACCCAGGAGCCTGTAAATATGTGAGTGGGTTACCACATCTCACATCGAACATTCAAACTATTGTTGACCCAAACCCCAAATTCTCCATTCATATTATCTTTTGGAATTTATATGATCATATTTTCTTTATCTGATCTGATATTCCCAGTATGATTAGTTTTTTCAAAATTCCTACTATTAAAAAAATGTAAATTAGGAAGTTGTGAAGGAGAGATTGTTTGAAAAAAGTGATATGATGAGACTAAACCTCTACAGGAAAAAATAATGAGATTACATGGTTGGGAAAAAGTTTTCATAGAGAAGGAATATATTTATCTTTATTATCCTTTGATAGTAAAGGTATTATATTCATCCATTTTTTAGTATAGAAGATGATCTTGAGATAATAATTGTTAACCTTTTTGATGAGTATTACAAGATGAATATTCAATAAGTTTCAGATTTAGAAGATGTTATGATGGAAGGTAAGACATTTTATTAATTTAAAAGCTTAAAAATAGACTTGTATGTATTGTGAAATATAAGGGGAAAACTTCTTTATTTTCTACTTATGAAAAGGTGAGAAAAGTATATCATCTTAAATTTGATTCCAGAGTTTTTTCTCTATGGATGCAAGGTTACTTCATTCCTAGGAATGGTGACAAAGACACTTTAAAAGTGTTGGAAATATTTGTGTTATATTTCCTAATGAATATGAGGAAGTTAAACCTAGTGAAGTATGATTTCTTATCAACTAATGTAGTGAAGAAGAGTTCTAAGAATTTAAGAATTCTGTTGTTTACCTGTTTTATTAATAAGAAGTTGTTAATCTTTATGATAGTAATGATGATTAAAAATTGGGCAGTTGGTATGAGAGAAAATATATTTGATAAGTGAAGAAAAAATTTCAATAATGAAGTTATTATTCATTACATATATGAATAATTTTATAGAAAAATTATCATTTGATTCCGATGTTCTATAGTTAAATAAAAAAGTTAAAAAAGAATAATTCTGATTCATTTCCACCGAGACCTAAAAAGATATTCAAGGAAATTTCTGATGAATCCTATAAAGATTTAATGAAAATTAAGTCAGAAAAGAAGCTTGTAGAACCTAATTTTTTATAGATAAGTTAGAGGAATTAGATTTAAAGGAGAAAAATGATGAAATTTTAAAAGTAGAAGAGGGAAATATGAAATATAATAAATGATTTGATGATGTAAAAATCATTGAATGTTTGATAAAAGGTTTTTAATGAGAACATGGAGATATACATGATGCTGATAAGGATGTTTTTATTTTCATTTCACCATTATCATTCATCCAATTTGTCCCTAAAACCATTCTGATTGTTTTTCAGCCTAATATTTTGGAACCAGAAAAAGTTATAACTTCAAAATTTCCTCTAACTATTGAGAAAGGAAAAGGTAAATTTGTTTATGAATAATTTATTGAAATTGAAAAAATTATCATGAAACCTGAAAATAATGATTTAAAAAGTAATTAAAAATTTGAAAGATAGTTTAAGAAAGAATTATAATAAAATTAATTATAATATTCATAGAAGTATGAAAAATAAGAAGAATAAAGTTCTACAGAGTCCTTATATTTTATAACATAGTCTAAGAAAGATGTTAAGTTTATAGTTTCTAAGAAGTAAAAAATTTATAAGAATCTAATATAAAATAAACAATAAATTACAAAGTTATTAGATAAATCAAAATCTGATATAAATATCAATGTAATGGAAATATCAGATACTGGTAAAGTGAAATAGAAACAACAATATGAGAAAGTTGTTATTGAACCTTCAAGAAGGCATGTTTATAATCTCTTGTCAGACTCAACTAATTCTCCATCAATTCAATCAAATCAAAGAGATGAAGCTATATTTTCATACCTTAATGAATTCATGAATATGTTCATGGATGATTTTCTATTTCAACCAAGAATTGAATCTTGGTGTAAGACTATTTATATGTCACTTAATGTTTTATAAGAATATGGTTCTTTAAATCAATTAGAAGAAAAAATTGTTCAAAATTAATTCAATTTAAAGTATTTTAAAGTTTAATATAAAGAAGAAAGGTGAAGGGAGAAACAAATTTTCATATGGTTAAAACATACTGAAATATATTTTAAGTTTCATGATGATAAAATTGAATTTGTTAAGAGTAAATTTTTGGATATTATAAATTCCTTTCAAAATTTATCTGCTGATGTTTCTAAAAAGTTCAAACTAGTTGAACAGTTCAATATTTTATCAAAATATCAGTATTAATAAAATTAAGAATTAAGGAAAAAGAAATTATCTCTTTAATAAAAATTATTAAAGTTGATACCTGAGAATATAAGTATCTAGTATCTTGAAGAAAAAGTTGAGATATTGAAGTAAGAGTTTCAAAGTTTCCAAATTATTAAAGTAATAATTTCCAAGATGAAGTGAAAGACACAAGATATATAAAATAACCATGAAAACATATGAAATATGAAATTTATTTTAAAGAAAATATATAATAAAGAATAATTTTTTCTCCATGGACACTTAATTTAAAAACCAAACTTTAGGGGATATATGTTTGAATGAATTTTCCCCACATATTATGTTTTAATATTTTTCCAATTATATTTGGTTGAATTTATTTTCTAAATTAGTGGATAATTATTTATTTAAATTTTTTATATAATTAGTTCACTAACATTTCAGGTACTTCCTACCACCTATATTCCTTTTTAAAATCACACTACATAAAATTCATTGTTTAGCGGTGGTTTAATAAACCACCCCTAAAAAAATTAAAATGATTTAGTGGAAGTTTTTTAAAAAATAAAAATAAATATTATCTATTTATTATAAAAAATAACCTCTCCCCCACTCCCAACCTTATCCACCCAAGTCCCTCCCCTGACCCCCTCACTTTGATCCTGAGCCCTTACCTATGGTGGTTTCCCCTCACCGGTGCTCCAATATTCCCCACGCCCTTCGAGCCCAATCCCCCTGAGCCCTCACTGGTGCTACTGTCATCACTGACCCCCCGAGCCATCACCCCTACCCCACCCTCACCCTCACATGATCCATCTCCCTTTCCCTACTATGAGGGATCTCCCTCGCTCACTGGATTTGTGGTCACCCATGAGCCCCCCCAATATGTCATCGTAACATTCTCCCACAATCCATCCCCACCAGCCCCACTTCTCGCTCAAATACCCTAGTGGTAAGCCCTGCTTATTTTTTAGTTCAGGAAAATTGTTTCAATTGATGTCAGTTTTGTTCTATTCTACTGGGTTAATTTTTTTAATCTGGTTTTTTTGTATCAAATCATTTTAGTTTTGTTCATGTTGGTTAAATGCTATTTTTTGGTTCTTATTAACTATTTTTGGTGGGTTTCAATTCATTTTCATTCAACCGAGTTTGATTTATTTTGGTATAATTTCATTTTATTCTATTTAGATAGTTTTTGATTGGTGAAATTACATTTATTTATTTTGGTTTGACTCAAATGGAATAGTACACGCCTAAGTCATGTCAAATTGGGTTGAATTTTTTTGACACAATTAATTTTTTTAACTTCTAATATATTTAGTACAAGATTGTGTAGTTTGTTTTTTTGTTTAGTTTTATTACATATATTATCTATCCATTTAAGTTAGAGTTTTATTGATTTGATTCTTCTTGATTTATTATAGTTATATTAGGTTTGTGTTGTTTCATCTCAAATTATACTATATCTATGAGAAAAATATTTTTTAAATGGGGTTTAGTGAGTTTTATGTTTGGAAAGATGCATTCAATTCAATAAAATTAAATTTTGTTTATATATATATTTTTATTTTAACATAGAGACCCAGTTTTTGTTTTATAAGACTTTAGAAAATTTCTACATATATTTTGAGAACTAGGCACTAAGAGGACATGAAGTTATGAGGCCCCATGAACCCAGAATGAATTATACAAAAATATTAAGTTGTTTTGTACTCTAAAGAAGATGGGAATGATATATCTCTTAAATGGTAGCTTAGATCAGAAATATGAGGCTACAGTTGAGTCTAGAATGTGACGTTGACCCTAGAAGGGGTATAATGTTTTTCGGCACAAGACTTCTGTGAGAAAAGTAACCCAAGGGAAAAATCATTAATAAAATAATTAAACTTTATTATTTTATCTCAAACACCCAATAGAATAAATTTTTATCGGATAATTAGATTTGAAATATAATACCGCCATTGAGTTCGTAATGGGGTGTTTTACATAAGTGAGACATAATAGAAAGGGGAACATAGGTTTTAGATTCACTACCGATCAAGGATCCTATAAATAGAATCTCAGGGAATTAGAATTAGGGTTATCCCTTAATTATCTTTCTCTATCTAATAAACTCCCTCTCAAAAATTTATCCTCCATTATTCATTGAATCAAGGATAATTCTTCGACGAAACCTTAGCAAATCGTAGTGGGAGTGCATCAGGTGTGGTGCCAATCGATGAATGAATTGATGTAGGATTTCTTCTACTTTTGAGTTCAAATTCATGTTTTAAATTTAAAATCCTTAATTTACTATTTGTTTCTTTGTTTTTGAAAACCATCATCGATGGCTATCCTAACATGGCCATCGATCCATGCTCGATATATTTTTATTCTATGTGTTCATTGTTGTTCTTCATGGTGTTCATTGTAAATTTTATTCAATGTGTCAAAACTCCAACATATCGTTTATAAAGGCTTGATTCTATGAAGAAATTGATCCAAGGATCTTGTAACAGCTTTTAGATCGTTTTTTGTACTTTCGGTGAAGTCATAGTGGACTGCGAAAGGGACCATTATAGCAAGGCCGGGCGACAACGGTGACACCCGGTGGCCGTAGAGGGCAGCATGGTAGAGCGTACATGGAAGGATGATGGTGAACTGGTTAAGGTGATGGAGTGGAACCGAGAGCGAGGATGGAGTATGGTGCGGATGGAAAGTTGGGAGGAGCAGGTTCGTGAGAGGAAACCAGAATCGGGGGAGATGCCGGGCAGCTGGCAGTTAGGTTGGATGACCAAGGTGGGGAGAAAGACCCATGTGACATGGGGTGGTCAGCCATGTTAGCCGAGATGGTGGAGCCACTGAGGTAGAGGGGATCTAAGGTGGAGGGCCGATACGGCGGTCTTTCTGGGGTAGCGGGCCGCCGGGAGTGGGCCGGGCTGCAGCCGGTGGGCTAGGTTAGGATGATAGCGGGCCTAGATGTGTGGCTAGGATATGGCCCATTCCATATGAAGCAGTCTAGAAATAATAGGCTAAAATGATTTATTTCGGACTATATCTCTTTAAACATTCATATCTCATAAACCAGATGTCCATTTGATGCACTATTGCGGCCATGCATCCCTCTCATCGAGACAAATTTTTTGGACTTGTTTGGGACTTTTAAGATTTTTTCTCAAGGTTCTCTTACATGAAACACCTAAGTCTAACAATAATAATATAATTATTATTATTTGGGGATCCTGTATTGGACCAAAATTCTAAACGGAACATCCGTTAAATGCACAGTTAGCGGCGGCACGACCCTAGAATTTGTGTGGAATTCTCATGACTACTGTTAGAGTGGAATCCCCCTATCACATTAGGGTGTGGTTATCCGCTACGACTACTATTAGATTGGAATTCACCATAATGCATTAGGGTGTGGGTATCCTCTATGACTACTATAAGAGTGGAATAACCCTAACGCATCAGAGTGTGTGTAGCCTATACAACTACTATTAGAGTGTAATCCACCAAATGCATCAGGGAGTGGGTAGCCTCTACAACTACTATGAGAGAGGAATCCCTCTAATGTAATAGGGATTTGGTAGCCTCTACTTAGGGTCTATACCTCGGCTGTGCTGCACAATGATGAGATGTGGTTGACACACCTTTGGACTCATGATAAAGAGAGATTCTTTTCCCACTAAGATGCATCCTTGAGATGTGACCTAAAATTGTCAGGATGAGACGATGCTGCCCAAAGAAGATAGTATCATTGAATGGTGATTGAGTACCTTTGACTTTCTATTTAGGGTAGATGTGTGGGATGCAGGGAATCAATGGTGGTTACTTTTGGGAATGTTGGCTACTCTATTTTCTTGGGATGATATGTGAGATAGAGATTCCATTACTCTCTCATTTGGGGTTCTTTGACTGAATATATATATATATATATATATCCTATATTCAGTGCCAACTCCTAGGGTTTTGGATACTATCCCTCTAGGAGATGCGAAGACACATAGGGTTTTCCATGTGCTTTCCATGTCTTTATTCCCATGATTGGATGAGTATACTCTCCTACTATAGGTAGTGATGAATTGACAAGAAGTTCATATTATCTCCATTTTTAGCTCCTTGTGATTGGATGATCTTACTTCACTCTCTTTTTGGGTAGATCTATACTCCTTTTTCTATACCTTGTTCTATCTACTTCTCCCCTCTTCATTACATCTTTTACTGTTCCCTTGAGTCTTCCAGGCATCCTAATGAGTATTTTTATACTCACCCCTACTTCAGATTTTCCATCACTTAATGTACCCTTACAAATGAAGTATAGGTTGATCATTACATTAGAGGAGCTTAAGGATATAGGGTTCTTGGACCGTGTGCAGTTTTCATAGCTTGGGATTCTAGAGAGGGCCGCCCTCAACTGTTTTACTTTTCCTCTTATTATCGAGTTGTGGAACTCTTTTGGTTGGGCATGTATTTTTCTCCTTTACCTATTCAATTTACTTTAGATCACCTTTACTTGTACTGTTTAGAGGTCAATGCATATATGTTTTGTTTTCGTTTTTAGTATTTTTGTATCTTTTTTCCTTTCCTTCTGCACTATTTCATTGAATTGGTTGCTTATGTGTAGAGATTATTAGGCAAAGGTCTCCCTGAGCTTGTTTTTCCTTTGACACTTGTCACCACCGTTGGCCTATGGATTTGGGCTTGGGGTAGTTGTGGCTCGAGCACAGATATGGGTCGGGTTGTGACAAAGTGGTATCATAGGTGGTTGGACCCTGGGGACATTATTCTGACATTTCCCTAAAAAGTTTTTGGTTGGTTTTATGGAAACAATGTTGAAGTGCCTCGAGAGAGGCTCTCAGGCTAGGAAATCCCATGATGGTATAGGCGGTTGATGTATCCATTCAATAAGACCCTTAATACTCACCTTTCAACTTGGCATCTTGACACACTTGTTGCAGGGAACAATGGTACATGCGTCTTATAGGATTGAGTCTTGGAATGTCCTTCTTGAGTTAGCTCCCCGTTATTGTTGATATATATATATATATGCTTATATGAACGTGGTACTACATGATAAAATTCTAGATTTCTCCACGACTACATCGATCCAGCATACCATCTTCATTTCATTATGATGACTCTATGAGTGATGAGGCCTCAGTTCAGGACCCATCATGCGATCCCCTTTAACCATGTGGACTGGTAGCAACACCTCCATCTTTTGAGTAGTAGAAAACCGCAATAGATCTGGATTAGGGTGCGCACATGCTGAGAACACTCCATCAGCTCCAGCACCATTGACAACTGGGGTTCTTCTATTATCTAGACCCTTAGGTAGCATAGGTTTGGTTAGATTTGGTGGTCTGCCACTTCAGGCTTTCATGAACACTAGAAGATCAAATGGTGGATTTGGCAGCCAACCTTTTCCACATAACAGTTTTGCATTCGTGGATCCTGGTAACTAAGATACACGATGAGTTATAAATTTCATGGGATGACTTCCAAAAGCTGTTTCATGTGGAGTAATACCCCTCCTTCTTGTGATCTGTTCGGATTCAAGAGCTCCTTTAGTTTTAGTAGGGAGGTATGACGGTGGCTGACTACATGACTAGGTTTACTGACCTTGTATGATACTCTCTAAACATGTTGCATGATAGTTACTTCCAAGCATGTAAGTTTGTGGAAGGAATCCACAAGGAGATCTATGCTATCATAGTACCATTGTTCATCCCCATCTAGGTCGGGGTGATGGATCATGTTCTAGTGATAGAGATATTTCTATTAGAGGGGTTCCATACAACTGGTTATGGTAGAGGGTACAATAGAGTTGATACATCTGCCACAACTAGTAGGCATCAGATGAAAATATATCGACACAAGAGGCCTCCCCATAAGTGGTATTAGGCACATAGTTGTATGGGGAAAAGGTAGCATAGAGTTCTAGGTCATCCCAGAGAGGTCTGATGCTATTCTTGTGATGGGTGAGGTTAAATTTCATGAGGCTACCCAATAAAACATGCTGATAACACTAAGAAGGCAGCATGTGGACCACCATGACGGAGGAAATGCCATGATCAAGGTGGTCCCTAGTGAGGTTGTACTAGTTTAGGTGAAATAGGATCTGGAGGTGGGGGATGATGTTATGAGGTCTTTCCACCACCACCAGGCAGCCCATGTTAGGCTCAGGAAGTTGGCATCTTGGGCCACAGACAACCACAAGATTTGGATGTCTATGATCCCACAAATCATGAGATGATAATAGGTATGCACTGTGCCTTTTTTATACTTCTTTTAGTAGAACTTGTCTTGAACTTTGAGAAGTACTCTTTTATCCATGCTCCTTGCTTGAAGTTTTACCAGGGTGACACAGAGATTAGTGTAACCCTGTGTTGTTGTTGTTCAACGTAGTTACGAATGCACATGGAAGAGGGGTACTTCACCTATCAAGAAATGTTTTTATGACGTGAACAAATACCATGATGGTGTGTCAATGCCTCTCAAATAAGATAGTATCAAGGTTTGGCGGAAGAGTCCCGTTGACTTGTGTGTTCAGGATGAGGTTGTGTGATGGAGTGTCAGAGTAGGTCCTGGCATTTCAAGTGGGGTTTTTATGCTTGACCCCATTTTTTTTGGGAATTCCACTAGTGTGTGTATCAAAGTATCTAGTTTGGAGATTACTCTCCTTAAAAGGGAAGTAAAGACATGTGGGGTATTCCACATGCTTTCCATGTATGTCTTCTTACAGTTGGATGATTTTACTCATCTACCCTATTCATTGGTACCGTGTGTGCTCAACATCAAGTCTTAATATGACAATTATCAATTATAGGTTGATGTGATGGAGACCCCATGAACAGAATGAAACGACTCATTATCTGGTGTTGAAAGAAGTAGTCTTCACCCAATGAATGTGGAGATAATAACTTATGAGAGAGAACTTTGTGTTTTTCACAGACCACCAGAGTCTCACGTATGTCTTCACCCAGATAGACTTGAACATGAGGCGGTGATGCTACTTGAACTTCCTACAGGACTTTGAATTTGAGATAATCTATACTCTAGGAATGGGCAATGTTGTAGCAAATTCTCTTAGGAGGAAGTCCCATAATCGCCTAGTGTGAGGAGCTTTATAGTAGTTAACTTCCCCACAACTGGACCTATTAGAGAAAGAAGGTATTGTTTTCTCTAGTTGATGGTGTTGTATCCTTTAATTCTCAAGCATGTAAGAGAGTCTCGGTTATGATACATCGACTCTGAAATCCTGTATGATCATATATGATTAGGTTTTTCACCAGATGGATATTCTGAAAGAGAGGAATAAATAGACCCTATTCTAGAGACAAACAATGATTCCAGTTGTGATGTTGGATGTAGAGGTTCTTATGGGGAGGAAAAATATTCCTCAAATGTCATTGGACTGTTCAGTGTCGTGCAAAGAGATGGCGAGGGTTCCTACCACATTCCCTAACCCCAATTTCTAGAGTGGGTGCACAACTTCTCCCACATGTTATAGCTAAAAAGATATGTGTATTCTCTAATGCGATCCATCTATAGGATCAAAACATATGAGGATATACCATGTCTTTTGGTTTGTGTGCTGTGCTAGCATAGAAACATGTAGGTTTTCCTCAGAGCGGGAGATCCAGTTACGAGATCGGTATCCCAATTTGTTTCTATAGTTTCTATTTTAAGGGACACAAGTCCTGATGTAGGGAATAATGTAGAGACCTGGTTTTTTCCTTGTAATATGTTGAAATATTTATCCATATATTTGTATAGCTAAGAGCTTAGATGACGTGAAATTTAGAGGAATGGTCATCCCAGAATAAATTATACAAAAAATATTAAGTTTTTTCTTGAACTATTCACATAAGAAGAATGATATATCTCATAAATAGTAGCTTGGATTAGAAATTCAAGCCCATAGTTTAGTCCAGAATGTGGCGTTTACCCTAAGCGGGGTATAAATTTTGTCGACATGGGACTTCTGTGAGAAAAGTCACCCAAGGGAAAAATCATAAATAAGATAATTAAACTTAATTATTTTATCTTGAATGCCGAATCGAATAACATTTGATCGGAGATTCATATTGAAAATACAAGACCAATATTGAGTTCTTAATGGGGTGTTTTACGTAAGTGCGACATAAAATGAGAGGGCGCAAAGGTTTCAGATTTTGTGCTGAGTGAGGATCCTATAAATAAAATCTTAGGGAATTAGAATTATGGTTATCCATTAATTATGTGTATCTATATCGACTAAACTCTCTCTAAATTTTTAACCTCCTTTTTTCATTTAATTGAGGAAAATTATTTGACAGAACCTCGGTGGATCGTAGCGGGAGCGCAGCGGTTGTGTCGCCGAAAAATGAATGAATCGAGGTAGGATTTCTTCTACTTTTGAGTTTCTATTCAAGTTTTAAATTGAATAAACTTCATTACCATTTTTTATATTTGTTTCTGAATGCCATTATTTATGGAAAACCTAACATGTCCATCGATCCATGCTTGATATGTTTTTATTCTATATGTTCTGCACCGTTATTCAAGGTGTTCTTCGTAAATTTTCTTTGATGCGTCAAAACACCAAAAAATCATTGATCAAGGCTTGTGTCTATGAAGAGAACGATCCAAGGATCCTAGAATATATTCTTTATCCCATTTTGTACTTTTGGATAAGTTGCGATGTTTCGTTGAAGGGACGACTAGATGAAGGTCGGATGGTGGCGGTGCCTGGTTGCTAGGGAGGGAGACATGACAGAGTGATTGTGGCAGGCCGATAGTGCGTTGGGAGAGGCGAAAGAGTGGAACCAGAGGTGAGGCTGGAATATAGTGAAGCTAGAGAGCTGTGTGGAGCAGGGTCATGACAGGTGACCAGAACAGGGGATGATGTCGGGCGGTGATGTGAATGGCGGTCAGGCAGGGCGACCGCATTGGGGAGCATGACCCGCGCTACGTGGGGTGGTCGACCTCATTGTCCCGGACGATGCAACCACTGAGGTGGAGGGTATCCAAGGAAGAGGGTCAAGATGGGTTTGTGGGATAGGCTACATCTAGGAACAAAGCAGGACGGGCTC
Organism: Viscum album; assembly: GCA_963277665.1. Classification (NCBI taxonomy): domain Eukaryota; kingdom Viridiplantae; phylum Streptophyta; class Magnoliopsida; order Santalales; family Viscaceae; genus Viscum; species Viscum album. The sequence goes on along the minus strand of OY728137.1, from coordinate 1,073,630,192 downwards.
TGTGGTTTGGCCATGGGCTAACAAATCAAGACTAGCCTGCTGGGGCAGGCTAGTCCATGTGGAGAAGTCCGGCCAAAACGGGCCAGACCAGTTCATTTCGGGCCACATGGATTTAAACGATTGTATCTCCTAAACTGGATGTCTGTTTTACATGCCATCAATGACCATGAATCCCTCTCATCAATACATATATTTTTATAATAGTTTTTGGATTTTAGGAATTTGTATCAGGGTTCAGTTACACAAAATACCTAAGACCAAAAATAATAATATAATTACTATTTTTAGGGTCCTTGTATCGGACCTATCTTCTAAACGAAATGTCCATTTGATGCGCGTCAGAGGCAGATCAAACCTAGTCTTTGTGCGGACATTTCAAGACTACTATTAGAGTATAATCCCCTAATGCATCAGGATGTGAGTAGTCTCTATGACTACAATTAGAGTTTAATCCCCCTGATGCATCAGGGTGTGGGAATCCTCTACCACTACTATGAGAGTGGAATCCCCCAGATGTATCTGGGTGTGGGTAGCCTCTACAACTACTATGAGAGTGGAATCCTCCTAAAGCATTGGGGAGTGGGTAGCCTCTATGACTAAAATCAGAGTGGAATACCCCTGACATACTAGGGTGTGGGTAGCCTCTACATTGGGTCTATACCTTTGTTGTACGACACAATGATGAGATGTGGTTGATTTACCTTTAGAATCATTAGAATGAGGGATGATATTACCACCAAGACACATCCTTGAGACATGACCTAAAATCGTGAGGGCAAGAGAATTCCTCCAAAAGAAGATACTATCAAGGTGCGACAATTGATTCCTTTTGACTTGCAGTTTTGGGTAGACGTGTGCGATGTTGGGCATTATTGGATGTTACTTCTGGAACTGTTGGCTACTCTCTTTTCCTGGGTTGAGCTATGATATGGATATCCCCTTACTATCTCGTTTGGGTTTATTTAACTAAGTATATATATATATATATATATATATATATTTTCTTCATTACCCACTCCTTGGGTTTTGGATACTCTCCATCCAGGAGAGGCGAAGATTCATGAGGTATGCCACGTTCTTTCCATGTCTATATTTTAATGGTTGGATGAGTACAATATCATACTATAGGTAGTGAAGAATTTATGAGAATTTCATCTTCTCATAGTTTATAGATCCTTGTGTTTGGATGATCTTACATCATTCTCTTATTGGGTTGAGCTACACTTCTTTTTATGTACCTTGTTCTATCTACTGATCCCCTATTAAGTTAATATTTTTCTATTCCATTGAGCCTTCAGGGCCTCCTAATGAGTATTTTTATACTCACCCCTTTTTGGGAATTTCCCATAGTTAATTTTCCCTTGTAGGAGATGGACAAGCTGATCATGAAATCTAAGGAGATTAGGGATACAAGGTGTTTGGACTGTGTGTGGTGGTCATAGATTGGGATCTACGAACATGCCTCTCTTAGCTATTTTACTTTTCCACTTGTTTTTGGTTTGTGGAACTCTTTTGGTTGGGCATGTATTTTTCCCCTTTACCCTTTCAGTTTACTTTATAGAACCTGTACTTTACTATTTAGAGGTTGTTGTATATGTTTTTGGTTTCCTTTTTATAGCAGTTTTGTAACTTTTGTTCCTTTACCTCTACACTTTTTTATTGAGTTGGATGCATGTGTGTGTACAGGTTCTTAAGAAAAGGCCTCCCCTATTTTGTTGTTCCTTGGGATTTTTTCGCCACCCCATTTCTATAGAGGCAGGATTAGGGTAGTTGTGTCTTGAGCCATGGTACGGGATGAGTCATGAAATTTAAAAACAACTAATATGTGTTTAACCAAAATATGGGGGTCTAGAATGTTTGATAACATTGATTTGATATTTTGAAAAGATAAACTGGATACTAAAAAGTGAGGGTATGTATATGTGAATTTCAATTTACTTTTTCGAATTATTTTTACGGTGCATCACTTAACTAGGATTCCAATTAGTTTTTATGAGAGATTTTTTATGTGGAGTATTTTATAACATAAATAAATAAGGTAAAACATTTGGAAACCATACAACAAAACATGAAAAATTACTACCCTATTATTCAAAACAAATAGTTAGTGTACTTGGTTTTACAACCCCATTATATTTTCTTATGTTATGAGAATTAAAAAAAGTTTATTAGATAAATAAAGGGAATATAATATATCTATGATTATTGTGTCAAATGGATTCAATATTTTCTATGATTTTCCATTTTTACTTAAATTGGGAATTTCATAATTTAATTTCATTTGTACTTTAAAAATAAATTTATACACACAATATTTTTTATAAAATCCATACAGGGTATTTCTCTGAAATAAAGGGCTCTTACAATTTTTTTGACTATATATGGTATAAAAATTTGTGTTTCTTATAATTTATCAATTTTCCTTCCCTATATAAGGTTTTTCTAGGTGTATGTTTTCATAATAGAAATTATATTTCGTAATTGTGATTACGATTTCAAGTTATTGATATTTTCATTAGATTTTATATTATTTTGAAGATGAATTTTAGTGATGTAAAATTTCTATACATATATAGAAAATAATTGTTTTTAAATTCAACTCATTTTACAAATCCAAAATCCCATTTTATAAATGAATATGGGTTTTTATATTGTAAATCAATATCCATGAGGTGGTTTCCTATATAGTATTGAATTTTTTATTTTTGATGTCATGTTATACAAATGAGTTATTTTTGAATATCATTAATTAAATGGGATGTATTGTAATAGTTGAATGGAAGTGAGATGTGTTATTTACATGGTGTGTTTATTGGACACCATATCACGATTTTGTGATTTTTTTCTACAGCTTCTTTAGAAATTCTAATTTGAAATCTTGTGTAACATAGTGGGAAATTGAGAGATGGATGTGATACCGGTTAATATTAATCATTGGATATTATCTACTATTGTCCCAAGGATAAATACTATTAATAAAACAAATGGGAGATGAGTTTTTATGAAGTTAATTTTTTTTAACTTAAATGAAAAGAATACCAAATAAGAAGTATTTCACCGATCCCAGTCGACACTCAGTCGACATTCCCTCAACCACACCAAAATATTACGAGCCATCAACCTCCCTCCATACCATATCTAAGACACCCTCCTCCCATTTTCTATATCTCAAACCCTCCTCCCCTTTACCGACTCTCACACCCTCTATTATATCAGCATCTAGAACACCCTCTATTAGAGACCAATCAACATCTAAGGTAATGGATCCTCGTTCATTCACTTTAGTAGTGAGGGAATAGGTTGACTCATGAGGATATTGTAGTGTGACAGTTAAAGGTAAATTTTTTAATGTGAATAAATTTGTTTCACTTTTTTGTAATACTAATTGTTTTTTCAAAAAAGAGGAAAACAATTTTACTAAAAAAAGAAATATTAATAGTAAATATGTTTTTAATTTGAAAGTAATAAATATAGTTTCCCCATTTGACTAATATGGGGTCCCCATTAATGATTCCGTAAGATTACATGGCCAAATTCTTGGCTTGATAGTGGAAGAGCTGGTTACCCCTCTAATTACCTATGTAGATTGGAGGAATATGCCTCAAAATTAGAATAATGAAGTTTTTTATTTATAGATAAATGTAAATATAAAACACTATGATGTAATTTAATGTCACTATGTTATTAAATTATAACATTTTAAAAACAAATATCTTTTTACAGATGTTTTTCCACTTTACTATTGCTGATCTGATCGCACATAAGTGGACATTGAAAATTTTGGGTAAGAAATGGAAGAATTTTAAATGGAGATTATGGAATGAATTCATTGATAATTCATTGATAAGTCAGTAGCTGTATGATACGGTGCCTGAAGGGGTACCTAGAGAGAAATTGAAGGTTTTTGTTGATAACCATCATCAGGAGAAGCAAGTGGTATTGAAATATATATTATTATATTAATCTCATTTTACATATATACATGAATATAACAAGGATAATACATTGAATAAATTACTATTAAAATAAATTTTATTAATTTTAGGATGTTTCAAGGAAAAATTCATCTTGTTGAGCTAAAAAAATCATCCCTCACACTATCAGGTCAGAGATCTTTTCCAGAAATAGATTGAATATGGTAAAATTTTCATTTATTTAAATATTTATAAGACAACATTATCTATTTCATATATTAAATTTTTGATTTATATTTGTTTATTGTAGTCAAAGAATTTTTTCCATGAAGTCTCCCGAATAGAACTATGTTTGGATGTTCAAACAGATCTGATGGGAGTTACATTAATGAGCCTTCCAAAGAAGATGAGGTATGAATTCTTTTTTTTCATTAAATATATCTTATTGTTAGTTTTCACAATGTTAATATGTATTGCTTAAAATATTATTGATATTTTATTTATAATTAAAAAAGAAAATAACTATGGGATGCCAATCCCATGCTGTCTTTATTTGTCTCCCAGGATATCCCCATTGGTCAATTCCTTAGGAAGAAGCATCCTGGTCTTGTGTATGGGATGGGATTGGGACCATTTTCATATGAGGTATTTGGAACGACATTAGGTATTACAGAAGAATATACTCTTGTTTGTAGTGACTCCCTACCTTGATATGGATAGAGGGAGTATGAAGCAATGAAAAACACAATCCAAGAACTAGGGGCTCATATAAATAAGCAAGATGAAAAGTTTGATGCTCTGCCAAAAATGTTGATTGAATTATATCAGAAGATGATTGGATGTATCCACATTGATATTTCATCGATGACTAGTAGTGACGAGGTAAATCAAAAAACATAAAAATCATTTAGTACACAAAATATTATTGGATTAATGTTTAAATTTAAATACACAAAATTGTTTAATTTTAAACATAATTTTCATACAGGCACTGGTACCAAGAAGTGGATATGGAGATAGAGAGGGTGTCGATGAAATTTCATTAGATAATGTTTAGGGTTCACTTTGGATTTAGATATGTTTTTTATCTGAATATATGATGGTTGCTGGACAAATTTTATTTAACAATCCTCATTTTTTTAGCTTAAACACTTGATGGTCAAAAAATTGTTCTTCTTAAAATAATTTTAGTAACCTAAAAATAACTAATAGATGATGATAAATTTCTGGTTCATAATAATGTAAAAAATATTCCTTCATAAATTAGGTAGTTTATTCAACAAAATATCCATTTAACATTGAAAGGATTTGCCCCACTTGGAAAATTCAGAAATTATTCCCCAAAAATGGATAGATACTATTGGGATATATCATATTTTTCTTTAGAACATATTACACTCCAATTTATGATTCATAAATGATGGGAATTTGATCGTAGAATTTTCATCCCTTTTACATCAATCCAATGGCCCAAAGGCCTTCATTTTTTATTTATTTTTGATAATACACCTTTCAAGGGGTAAGGTGGAACCCTTACAAGGCCCGTAGTCATACATATTACATGGCCCATAGGCCTTAGAGGAATTCATTTTTCCATTAGGCTTAAAAAATTACATACAACCCAGACTAAATACTTGGAATTTCTCCTCCCCGGCATCTTCATCGTGAAATATTCTCTTTACCTTCGCATGGCTGTTCTGATAGGCATTCCCATGCATGCAAAGGCTTGTCCCGATGGAAGGTGCCATACCCTCTCATTCTTGCAATCTGTTTAGCTTCTGATGTGGTGAAAACCTCTTACTCATCCTCCTTGTAGAGCTTGTTCCTTGTAGGGCGTATAGTTTACGTCTGCACTAAATGTGGCCCAAAGGCCTTGAGGTGGCCCGAAGGTCTTACTGACCTGAAGGCCTGGGTGGCTCAAAGGCCTTAAAGGACTCAGGGACCAAATCGGTGGCCTGAAGGCCCAAATGGTGGCATATTCCCAACCGCTACTGTGTCAAACAGTACCTGCTACAGTTCCTGCTACTATACCTGCTACAATACTGCACAGTTCCCCCTACAGTACTGCTACAGTACCGCTACATTCACCCCTGAAAAATAATATCTCCACCTAGATTTGATCCCGGGTCTCCTGGATTCACTTATGGAGTCCTTACCAACTGAGCTAAGGCTCATGTGCTTCATCCCTTTTGTTTCTATAATAATTTGAGCACAAATATAACATCTTCCAATAATATCATATGATGTTTGAATCAGTTGAGATATGGTTACATCAGGTTATTATTATATTTTTGATTCTTTTATATTACATAAACACACTTATAGTGTGTCCAAATCTACCACAAAATTATCACTATAACATTATCTATGAGAACCATTTACATCTTTGTAAGAGTGTCTGTACATCCTTTAAATTGACTCCAGATTAATTTATTTCTTACTACCATGAAAAGTCTCCGAAGATTATCCTAGGTATTTTACATATTTTTTATATACAATTTCTCTCCTTAAATATTTTTAATCCTTAAGTTATTCACCTTCATTTGGTCTTCTAAATTCTCAAACTGAGATTTTTTTTCACTATATAAATTCTTCACCCATTATTTATACCTTTATCTAAGGGTAGTCATGGGTGATTCATGGATTGTATCCTTTTCCATGATTAACTTCATTTCATGAATAAGTTAATCAATTATATCAATTTTTTTATTCATTTTATTGTTCATTTTTCCGATGGTTTACACTCAATCTATAATGATATCACAAATTCTTCCAGCTTTGACCTTTTAGAAATGCACCTCATTTTTCATGCCTTGAATATTTTCTTGTCAATTTCACAAATGATTTAATGATTTACCACATATCAGGATAATTATTGGATCTAATACAACTTTTTTTCTACAAAATACACCTCGATTTCTAATTTTTTTTATTTTTAGTGGGTTTTAATGATTTTATAAAGTGATTGATAAATGGTATGATTTTATAAATTAGTTTGAAAGGATATAAGCTTATTACATATGTTTGAAAAAATAGAAAAAAGGTGGTTTTTGTGGATTATGATTTTTTAATAGGTGTTTTGGATTTAAAATTCTCTCATATGGTAGTGTTAAGTTCTTGAGTTGTTTTTTTTATTTGGTTTCCTATTTCTTATGGACTTTGGGTGATTTATTTTATTGAATCCTGTAGTTTTAAAAAGTGGATTAATATGTATTAAATATTTATCTATTTTTAACTTCTAATGAATATTAATATTTATATATACATGTATGTTTTTCATAATTTGGTTGGTCTTGGATATTTCCAACATCTTTATTTTTTGTTTGGCTATTTTGGAGAAGCAGATTATGTATTTTTATTTTTTTTAAAAATCGATATATAGCGGCAATTTGAAATGATTCTATATATGTTAAATTAATATTAAATGGATGTTTAAACTACTGAAATATTAGTTTGAAATGTTTTTATCATTTATTTTTAGAGTTTTAGTGTGGTTGATGCTCCCAAAAACTATAAGGATATAGCGTCAGTTCAAACCTCCACTATACTCTCGAATTTTTTTAATGAAACAAATGGCACCAAAAATATAAAAACCATCACTAAACAAAGTTTCTATGATGGTTTCCATAAACCACCACTAAATGTCTGGAAATGACATGAGTGGGATGCCGACACTAACTTTAGCAGCGGTTTTTGGAAACCATCACAAAATAATTTAGTGGCAGTTTAAACCACCACCAAATAAAAAAACCACAGTAATTAGTCAATTTTATTGAAGTGTCACAAAGAAGAGAAGCTGTTGGGGGAGACTTTTTTGACGAATATTTTTTTGGGATGAAATTTTATTTTAAATTTCTTATTTTTTGAACTACTCTATCAACCTTTCAATCAAATCGTGTTAAAAATGTAATTAAAAAGATAGGGAAATATAAAAAAGATAAGGGAAAAAATGTTCTGAAATGATTAATGAGTTTGTATGTTTTTCAATTTTATTATTTTTATTTAAGTGTTTTGTTTGGTCATTTTCCAAATGGGGATATTTTTGAGCTGAAATTTGTACTTTCTACACTTTTTCCTTAATTTTGAAAATACCAAATCACTTTCCTAAAAACTTTGTTTTACTATCTTTATACTTACCAAGTATCTTAGATTTTTTTTCTAGAAAACTATTTATTTTTCCAGACATAGAAATCCTTCTTAACTAATGAATATACTATTTCAATATAATGTTTAGTCAATAGGAATGACTAAAGTTCAGTCTATTTGATTGAATAAGTCTAGTATATTGGCCTGATAATGTCTATTCCTTCAGAATAAAAAAATTCTGACCATTTGAATGACTTATTGTTTTCTATCAAATTGGATGATTTCAGTCATTCCGACTAGCTGAGTTTAGTACATTATATTGACTATGTTTATTCCATCATAATAATTGTGTTTATACAATCAGACTGATTGAGTTTAGTTCATCAGATTAACCAAGTCTGATCTATTGGTCTTATATATTTTGATTCATTGGATTGAACATAATTTGTTCCCTAGAAATAAATTTTATAATATGTTGGTTAGAATTATTTCTACCAAAAACAATATTTTTTAAAGCATTGTAATGGTGCTCTTAAAATGACATCAGATGTGGATGTGCTTGCTGAGCTGTTAAGATAGAGATCATTCTAGGCCTTTTCCTTTAACTCTTAAAATCCTAGAATATGACCATTAGAGGTTTTTCTATAAATAGAGGTGAATTTGAAGAGATGTGAACTGATTATTTTTCCACTCATCCCACATGAAGTATGATATGCTGTAACCTCTTGCTACTTTTTTCCTTTTAAATTTTCATAGAATTTTCATTCTATGTAATTTGTGTGAGGATTTTAAACATATTAGATTTTTTTTCAATTTTATTTACTGAGTATGATATGGTTTTAGATCGAGGGATTCAAGGGATAGAAAGATTATGAATTCTGATATTTTATATTGGGGGATTTCTTGGTGAAGAAAGACAGACTTTAAAGTTAGATGGAAAACCCAGGGTACCTAAATTCAAGGTTTTCAACTTCTTTAACTCTTAAGGTTAAAGAGTATAATATATTTTATAATGTTTTTTAGTAATTAATTCTTAATTTTATTATAATATTTTTTTAAATATTTCTACAAGTAATTATATTCCTCGGTTTATTATTTTAGAAATTTTATTTTACTAAACATTAAAAATATGATTTAATGGATGAACCGTGTGTCCAATATAAGTACTCTAACCATCAAATGGTAACTAATTTTGGTAACTTTTATTAAAGAGATCTGGGATTTAAATTAGTTTATGTTTTTAAACTACATTTCACCCCCTCATGTAGGAATTATAAACTCTATGACCCAAAATGATCCACATTAAATAAATCCAAGAGAAATAAATGTGCTGTAAGAGTTCTTTGGAATTGTATTGAGATTGTTTGTGAATATTTGATAAATCGAAGAAAGTTTTTTAATATGAGTTAAAATCATTAAGTAAACTATGGTATCAATTTCAAAGGTTCTAAATCCATTTGAATAAAGTATGGATTATACACATTGAAGCTAAGAATTCAAAAAGTGCTATCAATGTATGAGTCATTCAGAACTATGTACGAGTCATTGCAGGATCTGTGTAAGTATAACATAGCTCTACGTTATCATCATTTGAGTGTGCGTATGAGTAATATTGAAATATATAAGAGTCATTTTTGAGAAAATTAATTTGTATAAGTGTCTTTCTAGTATCTGTGTGTGAGTTATTTCTGGATCTAGCATAGGAATTTAACAAAGTGCTATCAAAATAAGAGTCATTTAATAATGCATAAATTTCAATATGAGGTGTGTATAAGTTTTATAGATTAGTTTACGAGTCAATGGGAGTTTCATATGATTCATTTTAATATTTATAAGCATCATTTTCATCTATGTAAGATTCATTCCTTTGATCCTTGGAAAAAAAGATTCGTGCCTTTATAAAAAATTGAGAATGTAGCATACTAAAAAAATATGAGAATTATAAAATTAATTTACAAAGAATAAAATGATTTAGGATGATGAAATATTTAATCTATCATTCTCTAAACATCATGACTATTTTAAGAGACATTATCCAAGCCTTGTTTTGAGGAATATGAATGAGATGGAATATAGAGAATATCAATATTATGTAACACCCCAAGATTTCATAGTGTGTTATTTCTTCAAAATAATTCAATAACTTGCACTACACGCAACACCGAGTTCAAGCGCACCATGACTTACCAAACAAGCCGTTCAAAAAAGGTTATGAATAGTATTAACTAAATTTTAAACTTTATATAATCCTTTTAATTTTAGAATCCATATTATGAGTTTCTTAGACATAATGTAAGAACAAATTCATCTTCAGTATTGTAGTTTTACCAACTTTTAATAGTGAACCCTTTTTAAATAAAATATTTTAAACTTTTTGACTAAATGAGGACATCAAAAAATTTAAAATAAAACATCTCAAGCTTCCACAGTACGCTTTCCTTTGAATAAAACAGTAGTGTGTGTTGTACGCAACTTCGAGTTTTAACACACACCACAACCGATCAAACTAGCCGTTATGAATAGTAATACTTAATTTTTTGAAATTATATATATTTTATATTTCAAAATGGACTTCATTTTTGGATTCGGAATATCAAATTTAGCCTAAGGTGAAATTTTGGTACTTTTCGGATAACTTTCATATTTTGATGAATAATAAAAATTACTAAATTTTAATTAAAAACAACTTTTTTAATCAAAATAATTAATATTGATAAATTATGAATTTGAGTGGTTTTAAAGTATATTTAGAATATATTTTTACCATTCAATTTAATGTTTGTCATTGGGCATAATTTTACAATTAAACCGAACATAAACAAGTGTCAATCTTTTGATAGTTATTATCTCTTAAAAACACGCTTTTTGTTTTGACAGCGGGAATTAATTTTAAATTAATTTCTGCCACTTCTGTGTTTTGAATTTAGGAAAATGGATTCCATATTTGGAATCAGGATTTTAAAATTGTGTAAATAGGTAACTTTTATTTTTATACATTTTGAATAATTACTGCGGTAAATATTTTATTTACCATGGTTAAGGGTAAATCCGGTAAATAAGGGTTAAAAAATAATATTATAATAATACTAAATTACACTAAAACGTGTCCTAACCCTATTGGTTGATACATGGTCGACCATGGGCATCTTTGGGTCTATTTTTGGACCCCATGTATCCACTTGTAAGTGATAATGACACATTATATTAATAAAGTTAAAATAAAAATAAAAATGGCATAAGCTTACATCTTTTAGAAGAACAATTTTTACATAGGGTTATAAATGTTGGATTTTCGATTATAAATATTCCTTAGAAAGCTAAAAAGATTTCCTACATGATGATATTTTATTTATAATTTTTAGACATCAAATAAGTTAAATTATTAATGACACAATAATGATGCAATGTTTACCTCATTAATAAATCATTTAAATAAATAAGATTATAATGATTAAAATATTATCTAAAACCTGTCAAATTCTTATTGGTTGATGTTATTTAGAATATGAGTCATCTTATCTTCGACCTCAATGATTTTTGGACCATTATAAACCGAATACAAATATATTATAAAGTAATACTTTCACACTTTCCTAAAGAGCCCCTCCTCTCCCTTATAAAAGGAGACCACTTATACTCATTCCTCACACCTCTCAAGACACTTGGCTCGTCCAAACTCTGCCCAACTAAGCTCCCCACATCCCTCTCCTCCTCCTTGAAGCTTCCCCTTAGGCATAAAGCATTTCAAGAAGTCCTTTGGTTCCAACCAAAGTGAGTTACCTAAATTAAAGGTAACATTTTCTCTTAAATTATTTTCAATTATTTTGCTTCTCCAACCCCCAAAATCTTTTTATTTACTTTCTTTTGTAACAACACCAGTATCCACAATATACTAGGATGTTTTTATAAGAAGGATTCAAACTACACATTCACACAACTCCATATAATGGATGATGAACATAATGTTTCTGTGGATGGCAAACTAACGCCTCACGAAACGATGATTGTTCAAATACATCTTACCGCCTCTCATGGTGGCCATTAGGATGGAACTGTAATTAAATATGATATTAATGATATATATTTTATATATAAGCTTCTGTAATTCCATTTTATTTCATACCATTATTCGTTTCATGTTGTATATACATACGATAATTTCATTTGAGGAAGTGCGGACTACCGCCCCCTTAAAATGATATGACTCGTTCATACCACACATGGAACGTATAAAGGATGGTGTTAATGAACTTAAGTAACATATATAAAATATTATATTTTACTGGAATAGTAATATACCTATGTATCATTTGGATTTGATTCTTTTAAAATAAAAATTAAATGGAAGTAGCGTTCGTGCGTACGTACGGACTACCGTCTCCACGAACGCGATAAGATTCATTCTCCATCGTATCCATTCAAGTATAATTATCATTTGATGATTTAAAAATGATGTTTAAGGACTTGATACCATTCTGGATATGAATAATATACATCCCATTAATAATGAATATGGCTCACATAACAAAGAATATAAAGTAAAATGAACCCGTTAACACCTGAAATGACGATAATTCTAAGATATTATTAACAAATCAATGTTAAAAGATCATATATGATATCATATTAAAGTAACTGATTCTTGTATTATTCAATAACAATTATTTCACCATTATACAGGAGGTAAAACTACCATCGACCAAGGAAAAAGTACAAAGTAAGGTATTTTCTTATCTCACTTTTAATTCCGTGAGAATTCCATTGATCACCACTTAATTATTGCATGTGGTGTATGTGTACTGCCCATGATTGTATTCATTGTGTTATATACTTTTATTTATGGGTATTTACATCATCATGGTAGGATACTTCTTTCATGGGTGTATGTTTCTTAAGTTACCTAATCAATAAGGGAATTTGAGATTTCAATTTCCACTCATTTGGCTTTACGCATATTTCATTGATTATATTACCCCAAGATTATGTGTGGAATCACTATTCATTTGATTATGTCATAATTTCCACTCCCCTTCCTGTGGATATAAGTTTGATACACATAATCACTCCATTGATAATTCTCAAGTCATTGATATGAATTTGATAAGAGTAATTTTAACTCATTCTCCATTTGTTGAGTTAAACATCCAATTCGTTGGTATTGTTTTTACAAGAATATGTGTGAATATCCTTTGATTGATTTACACTGAATATCCAATCATATTTAGTGTATTTATATTTGTCACACATAATTATGTCGTTAATTTATCCTTAACCTAAGGATACAACCTTTATGAGAGATTTCATCTCAATTTACATTCCATTGAGACTTCTTTGATGATATACACCAAATCACTTTTATGTGGTGTATATAATCTACTTTGACATAGTATATCATGAATTCCTTTATTCTCATGATATTAAAATGTTTTGATTACCTCAATTATTTGTATTCAAGTGTCTCTCTTTTGGTTAGAAACTCTAACCAAAATACCATTTTAAAATGTTTTAAAGAATTATTCTTCTAAATCAGGCTCATTAATGTCCATATTTTAAAAATGGTTTTAAGGATTTATTTTTATGGACATTAAAGTTTTAAATTTAAAAATCCTTTTAAAAAGTTTCAAAGTGGTATGGGACACTTTGATTCAAAAATCTATTTTTAAATGGCTTCTTGACAAATAGTGTGACTTTTAAATGTTTTCAAGAAAAAGGGGGATATTTCTCTCAAATAGTTTTGATGATTATTTTCATCTATGTCAACATCCTTCATTATTATTGATTGAGGTTAATGTGATACAATACAATCTTCCATATTGTATCAAATGCGTTATGTTTGACTATGGATGTGCTATTTTTATACCATTCATGGTTTGTGGTAGAAGTATTGACATTTCGTATGCTAGTTTTAATACGAATGTTTATGTTATGTTTAAACCTGTTCATATGAGGAATGCATTGGACTTAATAAGTGACGGGTGGAGCCCGCTATAGCTCCTCGATGCATCGGTAGGTCTCATGAGACAAACTAGTGTCTTGGCACAAGGCCTTGGCAAAATATTAATTGTAGTCTTGGCACGAGACCTTGGCTATGTGGTTATGATAGTCTGGCATTATGCATTCCATCATTATGAAAGTGGTTATTGATATTGCATGTGATCATTCGACTAGTAGAATATCCATGTGAGTAAGTAAATGGCATTATTTCATTTTACCTTTGCCATTTTATGCTGAAGTTCAAGTTTAAAAGGCTTTTGTTTTAGTTATAAATTGCCTTAAGTGTTTATGCTTATTTATGAAAGCTTCTGCTATAATGTTATCCTTACTGAGCATCCGAGCTCACCCCTTTCAATGTTTTATTTTTTTTTCCCAGGATTATGAAGAAGTAATTTATGAATGACCTGCAGGGATAGTGTGGGGGGATATGAAGAGAAGATGTTTTTTTATGATGTAATGTAAAAATTTATGGATGTATCTAGTTATTACAAGGCTACTAAACTAATCGGTCTTTAGAGACTTGATCTTTCTCATGATCATGCCAATGTTATGTAATAATGCACCGACTCTGGGTAACTAGGGTCGGGATGTTACAGTTGGTATCAGAGGAAGTTTAGTACAAACCTTGGTAGCTAGATTTAGATAAACTCTGATTAGAGCACGTAGACCTAAGATGAACTTTGAGGATTAGTATAAAAGAACATCCTAGAATTTTGGTATTGTAGAGATTTTGTGAGTTTTCCGAGCAATACATCCCTGTCTGGATACGAGCAGGTAGAGGCGGCTCTGGCACAGATGTACCTAGGGGTAAAACCCGAAAACACCGCTTTGAGCTAGACTCGAACGGGAACTGGTGCACGACAACGGGCCTTGCTGCACTCTTGGTTACGACACTCCCGGGGGATATGCTTAGGATAATTTACATTTTGTTTATAAACCGATTTAAGTAATATATACATAAGATGAGAGTAAATGACCTTGGTTAATCCTAATATGTTTCAAATTGAGAATATGGTGACATTTTAATCTCTAAATAATTTTACGACTACTATTACTCACACAATGCTTTCTGGTTTTAGTCAATGGATGGATTCCAAGGAAGTCATAGTGACTTTGAGAATGATGTACAAGGTGGGAACGGTGGTGGAAATGAGCAACAAAATGGAATGTTGATAGGCGTAAAAGATATCGTCTTTATGCCAAATCAGTTTTCCAAAAATATGATCAACAACATATATATTAACCAACTCCCAGACTCAACAAGGAAGAGAAAGGTGATAAATGATAAGATCTCCAGCAATGGAGACCATGGAGAAAAGAAACCTCAATTTTCATCATGCAGGAATTGTGGAAAGAGACACCCAGGAAAGTGTCTCAATGGGACAACGAAATGTTTTACGTGCGGGAAGGAAGGACATAAAGTGAAGAATTGCCGAAGAAAAATGAAGAGTACTATGGAAGAAGATAAAAATGGTCCCAAGAGTCCATTTACAGTCATTTGCCGTAAATGTAGGGGACCTGGCCATTACCCGAGTGAATGTCCTATTTTATAGGATATTTTCTTGCTCAAAGAAGAATCTATGTGGAAATAAATGGTTGGAGAAAAATTTAAAAAGTATTAGCACTCCTTGTTGATGGGTTTACTTTGGAATAATTTTCTCTTGTATTTGTAACCCCGCAGTTTGCCATGTGATTATGATATTTGAGGAATAATTGTCTCTTCTCTTGTGGATATAGGTATAAATAACCATTTGGTTTTATATGATCATTGGGGTTTGAGAAAATGATAAGTTATTATAATTTGGGATGAAAATGCAAAGTATGATATAACATTTGTGGTTAAATTATGTTATTTTGAAAATTTTATCTCATTTTGGTAATATTATAGAATATAGTTTTTGAAAAAGGACAACACGTAGACCGTGTGACAACCCGTCGCGTCGGACAAAGCTGTGGGAATCGAACCCACAACCAAAGTGCGATTGGGATTTATCGCCTACCACTGGACTACGTGAAGTCCCTGGTTAGTATGACTATTTTTTTTTGTTAAATGATTTATTGATCAATAATAAGATGATTTGGGTTCTTATGTCTTATCAAATGAATACCCTTGGTATAGGAAAATGATTTGGTGATTAAGTGATAAATGTTATTTTGGAAGATGTTCGTTTTGTTAGGAACACTATATGACCAAGGAAAATAGAATACAATGAGGTTTCATTTGTAGAGTAATGGTGGATTTTTATCTACATTTTTATTGTTGATTTATAGTGATTTGGGTTATTTATGGAAATGATTAACCTATAACAGAGAATATGTGATGATGTTAATTACTTTTAAGTATGTGACTTTAAGAGTATTTGATGTCATTTGGAGATACAATGTAACATGGGAGACTACATAATCAAATTCTTCTATGTTTTGGGTTTCAATATTAGTTTGGATTATATTAAAGGATTTTAAGGACAATTGGTTATTGAATGGTATCTATTTAACTTTGGGGTATTGTTGGTTTAATTTTAGAAATTAAGATTAGTGCATATGAATATCCTTTTGGGGGATCATTAGATCATTCACTAACTATTTTGGTTTTGATTAATCTTCAAAGACAATATAAATATATGGTTTATCCTGCATGGATCATGTGATTCTATAGAAGTTTATTCTAGCTCTTCCTGTGTGACCAAGTCTTCTTGAATACTCATCGTTTAAAAAAAAAATTGAGTTAGTGGTAGAAATTTATTAAAGAATGAAAATCTACTTAAAATTTAAGTATATCTCATAATGTTCTTAGTTAATATCATAAATGAATTCCTCTTCCTTATGTAATGTAACTTTAAAAAAAAATGTTGTCCTAGATGGTACCTTAAATCATCACTAATTTATGGCTTTGGGATTGTTGGCCTTTTCATAGCCATGTTCTCTACCACTCTCAATCAGATAATTGATGGTTAGATTTCTCCTCCATATCCATATTTTCCTACATGGAACCCTAGTATGTGTTATTTTCGGTAATCTTCATACTTTCCACTCTTTATTTTAAATAGAGGCCTCATTAATTCATTTTTCGATGTGGGATTTCAACTAAGATATTTTGAAATGTCAAAAATGTGTGATCCCAATACCCTATATTTTGTTGAACCGATGGTACTTTAAATCATCATAGATTGATGAGTTTAAGGACCTCAATTTTATACTTGTTTGTGATTGATGACCTCAACTACTACCTATAAATATTTACGTTTTTCCTCCAATTATATGTCTCTAATTGCCACCAATGTTCTCATAATCGAGATCATAATTTGGTGGTGACCCTTTCATTTCTCTTTTCCTCATATTAAGACTAAATTTTAGTAAACCAATTTCCGATGTGGGTTTTCCCACAAATATATTTTCTATTTTCAACCTTTTATTTTTGAAGAACAATTTCAAATTGCGAGGACACAATTTATTGAAGGAGGGGAGAATGTAACACCCCAAGATTTCATAGTGTGTTATTTCTTCAAAATAATTCAATAACTTGCACTACACGCAACACCGAGTTCAAGCGCACCATGACTTAACAAACAAGCCGTTCAAAAAAGGTTATGAATAGTATTAACTAAATTTTAAACTTTATATAATCCTTTTAATTTTAGAATCCATATTATGAGTTTCTTAGACATAATGTAAGAACAAATTCATCTTCAGTATTGTAGTTTTACCAACTTTTAATAGTGAACCCTTTTTAAATAAAATATTTTAAACTTTTTGACTAAATGAGGACATCAAAAAATTTAAAATAAAACATCTCAAGCTTCCACAGTACGCTTTCCTTTGAATAAAACAGTAGTGTGTGTTGTACGCAACTTCGAGTTTTAACACACACCACAACCGATCAAACTAGCCGTTATGAATAGTAATACTTAATTTTTTGAAATTATATATATTTTATATTTCAAAATGGACTTCATTTTTGGATTCGGAATATCAAATTTAGCCTAAGGTGAAATTTTGGTACTTTTCGGATAACTTTCATATTTTGATGAATAGTAAAAATTACTAAATTTTAATTAAAAACAACTTTTTTAATCAAAATAATTAATATTGATAAATTATGAATTTGAGTGGTTTTAAAGTATATTTAGAATATATTTTTACCATTCAATTTAATGTTTGTCATTGGGCATAATTTTACAATTAAACCGAACATAAACAAGTGTCAATCTTTTGATAGTTATTATCTCTTAAAAACACGCTTTTTGTTTTGACAGCAGGAATTAATTTTAAATTAATTTCTGCCACTTCTGTGTTTTGAATTTAGGAAAATGGATTCCATATTTGGAATCAGGATTTTAAAATTGTGTAAATAGGTAACTTTTATTTTTAGACATTTTGAATAATTACTGCGGTAAATATTTTATTTACCATGGTTAAGGGTAAATCCGGTAAATAAGGGTTAAAAAATAATATTATAATAAAACTAAATTACCCTAAAACGTGTCCTAACCCTATTGGTTGATACATGGTCGACCATGGGCATCTTTGGGTCTATTTTTGGACCCCATGTATCCACTTGTAAGTGATAATGACACATTATATTAATAAAGTTAAAATAAAAATAAAAATGGCATAAGCTTACATCTTTTAGAAGAACAATTTTTACATAGGGTTATAAATGTTGGATTTTCGATTATAAATATTCCTTAGAAAGCTAAAAAGATTTCCTACATGATGATATTTTATTTATAATTTTTAGACATCAAATAAGTTAAATTATTAATGACATAATAATGATGCAATGTTTACCTCATTAATAAATCATTTAAATAAATAAGATTATAATGATTAAAATATTATCTAAAACATGTCAAATTCTTATTGGTTGATGTTATTTAGAATATGAGTCATCTTATCTTCGACCTCAATGATTTTTGGACCATTATAAACCGAATACAAATATATTATAAAGTAATACTTTCACACTTTCCTAAAGAGCCCCTCCTCTCCCTTATAAAAGGAGACCACTTATACTCATTCCTCACACCTCTCAAGACACTTGGCTCGTCCAAACTCTGCCCAACTAAGCTCCCCACATCCCTCTCCTCCTCCTTGAAGCTTCCCCTTAGGCAGAAAGCATTTCAAGAAGTCCTTTGGTTCCAACCAAAGTGAGTTACCTAAATTAAAGGTAACATTTTCTCTTAAATTATTTTCAATTATTTTGCTTCTCCAACCCCCAAACTCTTTTTATTTACTTTCTTTTGTAACAACACCAGTATCCACAATATACTAGGATGTTTTTATAAGAAGGATTCAAACTACACATTCACACAACTCCATATAATGGATGATGAACATAATGTTTCTGTGGATGGCAAACTAACGCCTCACGAAACGATGATTGTTCAAATACATCTTACCGCCTCTCATGGTGGCCATTAGGATGGAACTGTAATTAAATATGATATTAATGATATATATTTTATATATAAGCTTCTGTAATTCCATTTTATTTCATACCATTATTCGTTTCATGTTGTATATACATACGATAATTTCATTTGAGGAAGTGCGGACTACCGCCCCCTTAAAATGATATGACTCGTTCATACCACACATGGAACGTATAAAGGATGGTGTTAATGAACTTAAGTAACATATATAAAATATTATATTTTACTGGAATAGTAATATACCTATGTATCATTTGGATTTGATTCTTTTAAAATAAAAATTAAATGGAAGTAGCGTTCGTGCGTACGTACGGACTACCGTCTCCACGAACGCGATAAGATTCATTCTCCATCGTATCCATTCAAGTATAATTATCATTTGATGATTTAAAAATGATGTTTAAGGACTTGATACCATTCTGGATATGAATAATATACATCCCATTAATAATGAATATGGCTCACATAACAAAGAATATAAAGTAAAATGAACCCGTTAACACCTGAAATGACGATAATTCTAAGATATTATTAACAAATCAATGTTAAAAGATCATATATGATATCATATTAAAGTAACTGATTCTTGTATTATTCAATAACAATTATTTCACCATTATACAGGAGGTAAAACTACCATCGACCAAGGAAAAAGTACAAAGTAAGGGATTTTCTTATCTCACTTTTAATTCCGTGAGAATTCCATTGATCACCACTTAATTATTGCATGTGGTGTATGTGTACTGCCCATGATTGTATTCATTGTGTTATATACTTTTATTTATGGGTATTTACATCATCATGGTAGGATACTTCTTTCATGGGTGTATGTTTCTTAAGTTACCTAATCAATAAGGGAATTTGAGATTTCAATTTCCACTCATTTGGCTTTACGCATATTTCATTGATTATATTACCCCAAGATTATGTGTGGAATCACTATTCATTTGATTATGTCATAATTTCCACTCCCCTTCCTGTGGATATAAGTTTGATACACATAATCACTCCATTGATAATTCTCAAGTCATTGATATGAATTTGATAAGAGTAATTTTAACTCATTCTCCATTTGTTGAGTTAAACATCCAATTCGTTGGTATTGTTTTTACAAGAATATGTGTGAATATCCTTTGATTGATTTACACTGAATATCCAATCATATTTAGTGTATTTATATTTGTCACACATAATTATTTCGTTGATTTATCCTTAACCTAAGGATACAACCTTTATGAGAGATTTCATCTCAATTTACATTCCATTGAGACTTCTTTGATGATATACACCAAATCACTTTTATGTGGTGTATATAATCTACTTTGACATAGTATATCATGAATTCCTTTATTCTCATGATATTAAAATGTTTTGATTAACTCAATTATTTGTATTCAAGTGTCTCTCTTTTGGTTAGAAACTCTAACCAAAATACCATTTTAAAATGTTTTAAAGAATTATTCTTCTAAATCATGCTCATTAATGTCCATATTTTAAAAATGGTTTTAAGGATTTATTTTTATGGACATTAAAGTTTTAAATTTAAAAATCCTTTTAAAAAGTTTCAAAGTGGTATGGGACACTTTGATTCAAAAATCTATTTTTAAATGGCTTCTTGACAAATAGTGTGACTTTTAAATGTTTTCAAGAAAAAGGGGGATATTTCTCTCAAATAGTTTTGATGATTATTTTCATCTATGTCAACATCCTTCATTATTATTGATTGAGGTTAATGTGATACAATACAATCTTCCATATTGTATCAAATGAGTTATGTTTGACTATGGATGTGCTATTTTTATACCATTCATGGTTTGTAGTAGAAGTATTGACATTTCGTATGCTAGTTTTAATACGAATGTTTATGTTATGTTTAAACCTGTTCATATGAGGAATGCATTAGACTTAATAAGTGACGGGTGGAGCCCGCTATAGCTCCTCGATGCATCGGTAGGTCTCATGAGACAAACTAGTGTCTTGGCACAAGGCCTTGACAAAATATTAATTGTAGTCTTGGCACAAGGCCTTGGATATGTGGTTATGATAGTCTGGCATTATGCATTCCATCATTATGAAAGTGGTTATTGATATTGCATGTGATCATTCGACTAGTATAATATCCATGTGAGTAAGTAAATGGCATTATTTCATTTTACCTTTTCCATTTTATGCTGAAGTTCAAGTTTAAAAGGCTTTTGTTTTAGTTATAAATTGCCTTAAGTGTTTATGCTTATTTATGAAAGCTTCTGCTATAATGTAATCCTTACTGAGCATCCGAGCTCACCCCTTTCAATGTTTTATTTTTTTTCCCAGGATTATGAAGAAGTAATTTATGAATGACCTGCAGGGATAGTGTGGGGGGATATGAAGACAAGATGTTTTTTTATGATGTAATGTAAAAATTTATGGATGTATCTAGTTATTACAAGGCTACTAAACTAATCGGTCTTTCGAGACTAGATCTTTCTCATGATCATGCCAATGTTATGTAATAATGCACCGACTCTGGGTAACTAGGGTCGAGACGTTACATATTATTTATCTTAGAATTTTGAATTAGAATATTTAAAATTTTATATTGGTGATATGAATTAAGAATTAAATCAGATGTTGTTGGAGCTTATCATTAATGTTTTAATAATTATAAAATATGTTGTGGTTTAATATTATTGAGTATAGTTTGGATAATAATAAGGTAGAATTTATTTTAGACTAATAAATTTAGCCTAAATCTCAAATTCAAAATTTATAAAATATATAAATTTAATATGAATATGTTGGTACTAATTTGAAGTGGATTTAAATATAATAAAATATTTTTTATTCAAGATAAATAATAATATATAAGGGATGAGTTTCTATCTAATATTTATAGATTATATATTGAATCTTTAATATTTTTATTGAATGTACTCATGATAAAAATGAAGTGAGAAGTTCTATAAATATGGAATGTTGTTTTTTTAACAAAGTTATGGGGAATATTTTTTATGGATTTCTATGAGAATATGAAATAGAGTAGAAGTAATTCAAAGCCAGTAGAAAATAAATTGAAGATCAAGTGTGTGAGAGAAGAAATGAGATAGAAATAGAGAAGAGTACTTCTGACATTTTCTAAGAAATAACCATTGGAGGGAAAAATAATATGCAGATCATAGAACAAACCCATATATATGAAAAGTGAGAGAATAGATAAAGGTGGAAGTGGAACCAAATTTTGATAAGGTATTATATATATTCTAAAATATATAAAATATTTTCTTATTTCCAAAATATACAAAGAAATATGTTGGAGTGAGAAATATAATGATATCAGAACATGTGTATCAGGAGATTGAGCCACATGTGAAGAACATAAAACTCTCAATGAAGAAAAAAAATATGATGATACTCATCCTGATATTTTGTATATTGATCATTGTATCAGTGCTTACAAAAAAAGAAGATCTTATGACACCCATTATTACATAATCTTAAGAAGTGAGGAAAGAAGAATAATGCAGAGTGACCGATGATACTATTGTTATTGTGATTCATGTGTTGAAACATTAATAGATTAAGAAGATACTATATTTGTGGACATCACATGAATTCATTTTATTTGAGAGAATTCAAAAAAGTAGTTCAAGAATGATTCTAGAATACATCATATTATAGAGACCAAGTTTTAAGCGGAGTAATTGTTCATCATAAATTATTTGAAGACTCTACAATGAAGTAAGAGATCAGATCTTATTGATCCAATGACAGACTTTGAAAATAGGAGATCTAATTTAGAAGGGAATTAAATAAAACACTTTATATACATGGTGTGAATTTATGGAACCAATATGACCTTGGGTATATAATGAAGTCATAGTGAAAAGCTGTGATTCTAGAAGGAATCTATTTTTGTAAATTTCAGTAGGAAACTTGTAGTTGTAAACAAGATGGAAAGCTGCATTGGTGTGGGTTTGATCAAACCCATTTTAATATGATATTGATTATAGTGGAGATTTGTTGATTGTGGTAAATAACCAATCAAAAAAGGACTATGTTTCCCATGAAGGGTTCAAACCTTATAAAAATACATTGTTAACTTTTTTATTTTCTTTAATTTAATTTAATATGGTTATTATATAATGGGTAAGAGTTAAAGGAGATTCATTTATACCCTAAAAACCAACAGATGATCAAGTTACATGGGGGTCAATTTGTGACGCATAAAATGGAATTTGGTAAAAATAGTGAAGGACCCCATATCACCAAGAGAGGGGAGGGGTGAATTAGGGTGTCAATTTTTTCTTTTAAACTGTTGGATATTATTACCACATTGGTAGGACCCTATTAAACCTGTCTAAAGAGGAAGTGTAGAAAAAAATAATCACATGCAAAGTAATGACAAATCAATTTTACTTAGTTAACAACTAAGAGATACATCCAAGGAGCATATGCCGATAATGTTTCAATCCTAAAAAAACCCACTATTCTTTAAAAGTTGTGGATTACAAGATTTATCACAATCACTCCATGATAAGCGCAATTCCTTTACAAGGTATTAGACATAACACACTACATCCCTCAGATCACTTCTGTTGATTACCCCTTGCTCACTGTGTTGGATGAATCTTCACTCAGTTTATCGACTTGAAGTTCACTTTAACGGTTAGTCATTAAATCATGCATCCTCAACTATAAATGGATGATCTGTTGAAGTCCTATAATAAACCACATATTTAATTTATTTTCTCGCACACGGATTGGTTATGGAAATTAATTTCAAAAACTGATTTGGTCAATTTTTAGGCTTCCTTGGGTGTTCCTCGTACTTTGTTCCAGGTATGGTTCACCGACCACCTCCTTTACGTACCACTACTGTTTTTGCATACCGTCCATCTCCTCTATGAACTAGACTACTCCATGTACTCCCTTACTCCACATATATCTTAGATTCTCCATATACCTCCCTATTCCGTATGTTGCCTTGCTCTGCCGTGTTCTGCGAGAGCTTCCTCTGCGAACCACACATTCTTCCGCAAACTGTTTTTCTTACATGGATGGTTCTTTATGTGTACCATATTCTCCTCCAAGAACAACTTTGGAATTTACCAGATTTATTCTTTAAATTTTAATCTCTAATCCAACTACCTAATGAGGGGGATTACTTCTTCATATATAGGCACATAACATATAAAATTTTTCTAATCAGATTTACCCAAATTTTTAATATGGTTAAATGTTCACTGTATGCTGAACTCCATCTCCGTACTATTATCCTCCACCACGTATCACTCCTATTTCATGAATGTTATCAATCCTTCCAACCTTTATCATTCTGCATGCCATACACCTTCACTATAAACCATCGCTACAAACCATTGTTTGGTTATGTACACCGCTCCACATACCATTCCCGTTGCCAGGTACACGACCACAAACCATTCTCAGAACAAAGTACATGGTCCATGTTCCGAGGTATGTGGTTTCCTTATTTTTCATATTTTATTTATCATTTCGCATGCCATTCACTCCTATGTAAAAAACCATCATTTAACAACATTAAACTCTTGATTTCAAGACCCAAAAATTTGGAAAATACTGGGAAACATTTCCACCTTCAAACCACTCATGGCTTGAACTGTATGATCCCTTTCCTTGAAATCTCTCTGATCATCCATTAGAGTAACAAAAAAAATCATATTCCATTTATAAAAAAACCACCTTGGTTCCAACAACCTCCCCCTTTGTATTTGATGAAAATATTTACATAAATTCAATAGAACACCAGTCACAATTAATGCCCAAGATACAAGAATCAACTCATCCAACACTCTAAGTCTACATGAGCAATGATCTTTATAGAAAACAAGAGATAAGACCTGAATTGTGTTCTTGTGTGTTCCAATTAATTGTCTAACTACTTCCTCATGACACCAAATTGTTTTCTCCCTTCAGCATCCACATTTTCATATTAAATTTATCCATTTATCCCCCATTTTCATTAAACCAAAATACCAATATGTAAACATTGTAGAGATCATCAAAATAACTCCCCCTGGATCGTATCTCCCCAATAAGCCGACATCAATTCAAGAAACAAATTAACACTGTAAAAAAAATTTGGTAAAGGGAATCTTATAACCTTCTTATACACTGGGAGGTGGATGAACAAAAAGGTTTAACCGACGATTCTCAAACACAGCCAATGAAAGTGGCTTGATCATAATGTTAACCACTTTCTCATCATTTCCCAAGTGGTGTATTCTGATCATTGCTTTTTCAAAATTTTCCTTGATGAAGTGATATTTGATATCAATATGTTTCATATGAAAATACGAAACAATATTCTTAATAAGATTAATTGCACTTTTTTATCACAATAAATAACCATTGGTTATTTCACCTCATCACCTATGTCAGTCAGTTGCTGTTTCATCCAAGTAACCGAGTGCATGCCTTGGTAGCATATATATATATATATATATATATATATTCAGTTTTGGAATAAATAAGAGAAGTAATTTCTTATTTCTAGCTTAGCCAGCCCATGCATTTCAACCTAATATAGAATGATCCACAACTGGTAAAATTTATGTCCACTACATCTCTAACCAATTCAACATCATAAAAAGAAAAAAGTTCACAATATCTTCTTGCAGAAAAGTATAGCTCGTAATTATGTGTACCTTGAATGTAACTCATTATTATTTTTACTGCCACTATATGTTCTTCCTTTGGATTACTCGGAAAGCAGGCCACAAGAAAAGTTTCAAATACAATATATGGTTGTGTCTCCATCAGGTATAATAGGATTCCAATGATTCTTCTGTATATGGTGGGATCCTCGTAAGTACCATACTAATGCCTCTCAATCTTTGTTCCAACCACAATCAGACTCGGCATTAGTTTGGAATCATGCATATTGAATTTATTATGTAGATCTATTTTATAATTTTCCTGAGAAATGATAGTGTAATCCATCTTCTGAATTACCGGCAACCCTAAAAAGTATGTGAGTTCACCAATCATGGACATTTCAAATTTTGATTTCATTTTATTGTAAAATTATTCCCCTGATCTATGCCCTATTCCACCAAAAATAATATCATCAACGTATACCAATACCATGAACTAATCCTTTTGAAAATTCTTCACATAGATATTGTGGCCCACTACTCCTCTTTTAAACTCAAGATTTCTCAAATAAGAGTCCAACCGAGAGTACCACACTCATGGTCTTGTTTCAAGCCATAGAGAGATTTCTTTAATTTGAAAACCTTCACTTCATCATTTCCAATCAAGAACCCCATGGTTTATTCAATATATACTTCTTCTTATAATAATCCATCTAAGAATTATATCTTGAAATCCATTTGATAGATATTTTAACCTATTTGGATTTCCATGGAAAGAAACAACCTAATTGACTCTAGTCTCTCTATTGGAGAAAATTTCTCCTCAACACTAAAGCCTTAGATTTGTGAATAAAATTTAAAGACCAAACACACCTTATTTCTGATCACATCTCCATGCTATTCAAATTTTTTCTTGAAAATACACTTCGTACCAATCATATTGTGTCCTTTGATTCTTTTGATAAGATCTGAAGTTTTATTTTTGTCAATATGATCTAACTATTTATTCATTTCTTTTACCCATGATTCATCCTTACAGCCTCTTAAAATGAGGATGGTTCCACAACTGATAGAAATATATATTGTGCATCATTTCTCATTCACCTTGTCTGTGTAGATGCATTATGATCCCTGATAATGTTGGACTGATCAATCTCTGCTCTTCGATTTATCCTTTGGGGCTCAATTGAATTCCCTCCATCTATAGATTCCTCTTCCAATTCTTCATCTAATTCAACAACATGATATGACCCCTGAGAGTTTTTTACACCTTTCTCTACCTCTATGTTATAATTTGTTCCATCTTCACATTCTTCTTCATCTTCTATCACATAAACATAATAATTTCTGGAATCATTCTTGTTTTTCTCTTCAATGATCTTAATATAATGATTTCCAAAATTCTTCCCAAGTTCTTATGGAAACATTTTTTGGATTTTCTATTCATCAAGTATCCAAGAAATAATCCTTCTTCTGTATTGTCTCCATACATCCCTTTATTTCCTTATTTGTTTGAGATGAAACATTTTCATCCAAAAACAAAAAAAATATTTCAAAGGGGGATTCCTACCATTACAAAATTCATATGGTTTCCTTGTCTCACCGATATATATCCCTATTAGATTTTGAATATACAATACATCCTGTACTGCCTCTTTTCAGTAATGTTGAGGAATACGACTCTCGATCATCATGGTTTTGACAATGTTGTTTACCTATCGATTCCTGCGATCAAAAAAATACATTTTTTTTGTGGAGTTCTCACAGCAACCACCTAATGTTGTATCCCATGATTCTATTGTTAATTTTAAAATTAAATGGATGTGTATTCCCCACCATTGTTAGACTGCAAAACTTTGATATTCTGTACAGTATCATTCTTAGCAACTCGTAGATAGATTTTCATGAAATCAAGCACTTGTCGCTTCCTCTGTATAATGATCACACATGCCATTCTACTATAATCATATATGAAAAGAACAAAGTACCTTTATTCATGTGTTCTGAAAACATTTATCCTGCCACATATGGTTTTATGGATGAGGTCAAGGAGATTAGATTCTCTTTTATTCTTTGGATAGTAAGAACTGAAGGCCTTCTTCCCTCACATGCCAGAATCACTAGTCTTTTATCATTCACACTTTAGATTAGGGATATCCATGACTATCCCCAACTTATATATCCTTTCTATGTTCTACTTATTGATGTACCCCAATATTTAATGCCACAAGTTTTTTTCCTCTTAAACTATTAGGTACAAATGTTCTATTTTCCATCAACCTGTTATAAGTTTCCATTAGTTATATAGCATTTCATGAGTGAATTACAAGACTTTCCTCTTATTGTACATCCATTTTGATTGAATGTCACAATAAGACCTGAGTCACAATGTTGACTCACACTAAGAATATTGTGATGCCGAACGTCAATATAAAGGACTTTAGTTTTCTTGATCTCTCCATTAGCTAGCTTATTACTTACACTTCCTTTTATCTTCAAATCACCATCGTTACAAAACCTCATTGTTCCATTGAAATTTTTCTTGAAATTCATTAATAGGTCTACATTACCTATCATGTGGGATGAGCATCCACAATCAAGAATCCATGTACTTTTGTTCTTTGTAGCTTTGAGGGATACTTCTTCGAGATTGTATTTTTCAACTTTCCTATTCTCTTTCCATGAGATATTTGGTTGAGTGTAGGACACTGATGGCCTTTCAATTATATATTCCATGTACATGGGTTCATCATATTCAAATTCTTTTTCCAAATGAGAAAACCTGTTTGAAGTAGCAACACCGTTTGGTTGATAATCAATGACCTATCTCTAAGCATTGTAATAATTTATCCTATCATACCCATGCCTACAATACACATATTTGTGGACAAATTTAGAACACTGAAAACAATATCCTTAGAAAATTTTTATTCTACAAAAAGTAGGATATGAATATGTTCTCGTTTATTGAACAAATAACTCTTCCCCATTCATATAGCTCCTTGAATCTTCGCATTATGACATGGTATGGCCCAGATAGCCACAAAAAATGACACTTCATGAGAGTAAATGTATTTTAAATTATATTCATCATCATGACTTCTTTTTCAGGAAAATAGTCTGACTACCTATAATTTCTAGGAAATTGATAATAATATTCAGTTATCCTTTCAGTTTGATTTAGGGGTTTCTTTTATAGCAATTCTGGTGGCCTCTCAACCTGACCAACCTTCAGCTTTCCTTTATTCTAGTTCACTTTATTTATATCATTTTACGTTTTGTCATTACAACCAATTCCACTATTTCCCTTGTGGGTGGTTCTTTGATCACTCAAGATCTTTTCAACTCCATCAGAACCACACTTTTCTCTCTCTAACAACTCAGCATCTAATAACCTTCCAAATTTTATTTTCTTCTTTTCATATTTTTAATTTTATTCAATTTTGAATTTTCTCCTAAGAGTAAAAACTTATTCTTTTAGACCCTTGACAGTATTGTATTTCTCTTCCAGTCTATAGGTAAGGTCATTTATTACCTTTCCCAGTTCTTCAATTTCGAATTTTAGTTCCACGACATCTTCTGTGCTTTCAAGGGATGATGACTGTACTTTCACAAATTCATCCAGTCGGTCAATTTGCACTTTAATCTGATCAACATATTCTGATAAACTTTTCACAATTCCTTTCCACTCATTTCAACTCTTACATTGATTCTTAAGCTTACCAAAAGCATCCTTAAGTTGCAACTTGGGATTGAATTAGTGTTCAATTGATTATGACCAACCTTATCTTTTGATGGTTCTAATTTTCCAATTGTTGCCATCATGGAATCATGGTTACTAGATTTAAATTCTACTTCCTCTTCCTCAAAGTGTTCATTTTCACCATCTTCCTCTTCATAGAAAAATCTCTTTCATTGAAATTTCTTTCCTTATTTGAAATTTCTCTTTTTTAAAAACCTTTTCTGAGGATTTTTAATGTCTCAATCTTTAATATCCTCATCATTTAACTTTCTTGGGAAATGAGAGGCATTGTGACCAACTCTTACACAGCAAAAACATGCCATAGGTAGCTTGCCTTCAAAATTCCCTACTCTATTCTGGAGTTTCTTAGCAATGATAGAAAGAATTTATTTTTCCCTATCATCTCTATGAATAAAATCTCTAGAAATTTCTAGTTTGTCTATGGATTTTAATTCCATTTCCTTGCTTACACAAGTTGTTTCCTCTTCTGGTTTGACTCTCATCTCATATTCCACAAGGCTACTCAGCAGATCATCAAAAGAATGTTTGGAGATATCCCTTTCTTCAAGAGCTCAAAGCATTGAATTATAAAGGGGATGAAGTCTTTTAAAGATTTTCTTTACAATATAAATGTCTGTGATATCTTTTCTAATCCCTTGAATTGCTCCTACAACTTCAGTAATTCGATTGAAGAAATAATCTTTATTTTCATTGGGGTGCTTCTTCAGATCATAAAACCTGTTTTGTAAAATTTTAAGTTTCAACTCATTTTATTTTCTATATCCTTAATAAATATTCTCCATTTTTTCCCACATTGACTTGGAAGATGTGAAACTCATTACTTTTAGATAAATTTGATCAGAAAGAGCTGCAGTGAGAGCATTCTTTGCTTTTGTATCAGTATCAAGAAATTTCCTGTCTGTATCAGTCATTGACAGTTTTGTAGGATCAATTACTATTATTCCATTTGTAGTAATAAATAAGAAATTCATTAAAATAGATATTAGGTGAAATCTCATCCTATTTTTATATATCTGAAAATTACTTCCTTCAAGGTGGGGAAATCCCCTAAAATTGACTGGATTCTCTAGGACAGCAGAAGACATATTCAACACTAGCAACCTTTACCCTCTGATACCACTTGAAAGACATCATAACACCCTAAGAGGGGAGGGGTGAATATAAAAGTCAACATTTTCTTTTAAAATGATGTATCTTGTTCCCACATTGGTAGGAATCTACTAAACCTATCAAAAGAGGATGTTTAGAAAACAAAAAATCACATGCAAACCAAGGACACACCAATTTTACTTGGTTTACCACTAAGGGATATGTCCAAGAAGCATATCCTAATAGTGTGTAGGTCATACTAAAAACCACTAATCATTATAAGTTGTGAATTACAAGAGTTTATCACTGTCAATCTATTCCAGGAACACATCTTTTATAAGGTTTTAGGGAAAGCATATTGCGTCCCTCAGATCACTTCCACTGACTCCCCCTTTCTAACTGCATTGGAAGAATCTTTACTCAGTTTATTGACTTGAAGGTATCTTCAATGGTTTAGCATTAAATCATGAATCCTAAACTATAAATAGATGCTCTTTTGAAGTCCCGTAATCACCCACATATGTAATTTATTTTCACATGCACTGATAGGTTATGGAAATTAATTACGCAAACTGATTTGGTCAATTTTCAGGCTT
Source organism: Viscum album (assembly GCA_963277665.1). Lineage (NCBI taxonomy): Eukaryota > Viridiplantae > Streptophyta > Magnoliopsida > Santalales > Viscaceae > Viscum > Viscum album. The sequence continues at coordinate 1,073,598,704 of OY728137.1, read as the reverse complement.
CCTTGGGTGTTCCACGTACTGTATTCTAGTTATGGTTTGAGGACCACCTCCTCTATATAAAAATTCTATTTCCACACTCTGTCCATATCCTTTGAAAACTACCCTTCTCCACGTACTGCCTTACTCCACATACTAGTCAACTTCTCCATATACCACCATGCTCTGCATGGTGCCTTTCTCCACCACGTACTGTGAGAGCTTCCTCTATGAACTGTACTTTCTTTTACAAACTATTTTTCTTAAAGGGATGGTTCTCTCTGTATATAATATTATCCTCTAAAAACCACTTTATAATTTACCAAATTTCTTCTTGAAATTTAAATCTCTAATCCAACTACCTAGTGAATGGGATTACTTCTCTTTATATAGGCACATAACTACTCAAATTTTGCTAATTTGATTTACCTAAATTTTCAATGTAGGACAATATTCACTATATATTGAACTCCATACGCATACTGTTATCCTCCACCATGTACTTATCCTATTTCGCAAACCATAACAATCCCGCCAACCTTCAGCATTCCGCGTATTGCACACCTTCACTACGAAGTGTCACTGCAAACAATTTTCGGTTCTATGCACTGCTCTGTATACCATTCCTACTACCAGGTACGCGATTGTAAACCATTCCTGGAACATGGTACATGGTCCATGTTCCTAGGTATGTTGTTCCCTTATGTTTCAATTTTTTTTTTTCATTTTCCATCCCTTTCACTCCTATGTAAAGAACCTTCATTATAACGAACCAAAGTTTCATTAATGGAAATCCCTCTTGATCTAATTAAATGCCTGTTTTATGTTTATATAAAATGTCAACTTCTTTGGTTTTATGCTAATAATTTTGACCGTTGCTAATATAGACGTTGAACAGTGATCACATGATTAGTATAAATATAGGACTTTAACAAATCCAATTTACTCAGACAAAGGAAGCGATGACCTCATCCAATAGAATTACCCCATACGAAGCCCATTTGTCAGAGCTTGGAAAAGAGGTGGCGTCTTTGGGATTCGCCCTTGACCAAGACCAAGTTGATCTTCATCATGTCAAGATTGAACGTGACCGTCTACGGGAAAATTGGAAGTTGATTGAAATTACCACTCGAGCGATGTTATCCGAGCCACCCCAAGAGTCTGTCACCATCGCACACCTTACCCTTAGGTCTTATGCAGCTATTTTAAGGGGTTATGTAAAAAATAAGTAGTACTATGTTCATGTACATTATTTTTTGTATATATTAATGAATATAATTTCTAGTCATTTTTGATACATTGTAAATAGTTTTTAAAGTACAAATGGTATTTTTAGTTATTATTTAATTAAGAAATCTATTTTATTAAATTAAGGTATTTTTGAATTAAATAATGTTTTAATAAAATATTATTATTATTAAACTTATTTTTATTAAATATAAATGATCTTATAATTTTATCAATGCAATTATAATTTTTATTAAGGTTTGAAATCCATTTCTGTTAAAACCCGTGAATTTTTGATAAATTTCGGTTTTTATTTTAAGAGTAAAAATTAACATATTTATAAAATTATTTAGATAAAATAAATGTCATTTTTGGAATCAGGACGTCGAAATTATCCAACGGTGAATTTTTCATAATTTTCTGAGACAGTCAAATTGTTGGGTAAAAATTAAATACAGTTTAAATATATAATGTGTTTTATGGCACCATAATGACCCAATAGTGATGTAATAAAATACTATAATCTTTATGTTCGGCAAATATATGTTTTACCATTAAAATAATTTGATTTTGGGTTCTTTTGACTTAGTTTTCAAAGCATTAATGGACCCCTCAAGACTTATTCAACACTTTGCCTTTTTAAATTAATTTCAATGGGAGTGTGACTCACCTCCACATAAGTAACCTTATTATTTTAAGAATTTAGGACTTTTTCCTTATAAAATATTTTTTTCCTATTCCATTTTCCAAAAACCATGGGCAAAAACCTTGGGATGGTTTGTGGTTTGGATTAATTTAATATAAGGGGTCCGAAACCTAAATAATAAAGAATTCCCTCACCTTTCATATATAAACCCACCCAATATCCCACTTCCTCCTCCCTCAAAGCCCTTGGAGTTCGTCCAAACTCTACCCTACTCTCTCTACAATCCTCCCAAGGTTCCCCAAGCTCCCAAGAAGCCTCTCACAAGCCTCTCTCTAGCCTTTGGAAGCACACTTCCAAGTAAGGGTTTTTTCTTCCTTTCTCATTTTTGTCCAATTTTCTTTAAGTTGTTTTGCCTTTTAATTTCAATTATAAATGTTGGGGTATGGTTTCTAACCTCCATCATACTTCCCTATTTGTGTTTTAATGATGGGATACCCCTTTCTTTCTCATTAAATTCCTCCCATGTACACCCGTTACTATGCTGAAATTCCGAAAGGAACTTCTATCTCCTCATTTACTTTCTAGCAATACTTTTGTACCATGAATCTAAATTCCATTACAATTGTTGGGACATGTATCTATATGACCTCATTACTTTCCATTACATGTAAATATGATGAGTAACCCCTTTCTCTCTCATCAACCTTTTTTATGAATTCTTACATCACGTCGTTACGCTGCCGAAATCACACTGATTTTCTAAGCCAATGCCATTGTGTAGTGAATACCATGCCCATTTATCCATCAAGGGTATTCACCTTTATGCACATTTACTTATTTATTATAAAGTTTCATTTATGAATTCCACATTCCTTTATCATGGAATAAATTATTATGTTTAATGAATCCATGTTTTATGATCCATGTGGCACACTTATGCATGAAATGAAATGTTTAAGAAGGGTGCGCCCTTATAGCGCTCCAATGCATTGGGTAAAGTATAGTATCATGATACTTCATGTGTAATGAGTGTTGAATCATGATAATTCAAGTGCAACGAGGTTTTACTCGTGCTTTATGTGCAATGAGGATTTACTCATGCTCCATGTGCAATGAGCCTTGGCTCATGCTAATTCCATGTTAAGTGTTGTTGCCACATTTCCATGTTATGATTATCATGATTTATCATGCCTTTATGTTCATGTTTCTTTTATGCTCTATTAATATGCCTATTGTCTAACATTTATTGTACTCCTCATGTTATTCCACGTGTACTCCCTTATTGGTCTTTATAGCTCACCCTTTTCTTATGCATGTCCTGAGGTTATCCCATGCAATGCTAAGTACGAGGGAATGTAGTGGTCATGTAAAGGAAGTTTTTAATAAAGATGTTTTATTTCATGTTTTAAGTTTTTATGTAATGATCCTAAGCCCCAAAGACACTAAACCTCTCGATCTTCATGTTGTATCAAGTGAAGTTTTATGTAATAAATCTTGTTTATGTTTGTAATAAAAGCAGGGTTGTCATAGTTGGTATCGGAGGATTGGTTTAGTAATTTTTAGGATTAGGAAACCCTAGTAAAGCCTTAGATACAAGACTAAGTATAATAAAAACATCCCTAAGTTTTGTTAAGTAATAAGTAAGTGGTTTATCAAACAAATACATCCCTGTCTGGATATGAGCAGGTAGAGGCGGCTCTGGCACAGATGTATCATAGGGGTAAAACACGAAAACACCGCTTTGAGCTAGACTCGAACGGGAACTGGTGCACGACAACGGGCCTTGCTGCACTCTTGGTTACGACACTCTCGGGAGATATGTTTTGATAAATTCACAAGATTATTATGAACCCTTATTATGGGAATTAAAAAAAATTCCCCTAAGAACATATGTCAGAAAGTAGATCATGAAAAGCCTAGATTGAAGCCTATAGACTCATGAGTTAAGGAAATAAATGTTTATTTATGAGTCATCAACTTTTTTCTTTGGATTACCCTTTATGTGTTACCCCTAACTTTCCTTTTATTCCAGCCAATGGCTGGTAATATGAGGACTTGGGCTAACAACCGTTGTGAAGATCAGTGTGATGACTGTACTAATGAGATGCCAAATCCAATGAAAGAAGGAATCATGAATTTTGTCACGCTTCTCTATCTGCTAACTCAAGTTTTGAATAGAAACATGGGTCAAGAGGAATGTTCAACCCCCCTAATAAAGAAAAAGTTGCTATCGAGAGATTCATGAGACAAAGGCCTCCTACTTTTAGTGGATCATCTGATCCCACGATCGCTGAACAATGGATCTACTCCATTGAAAATATATTCTCCAACCTCCAATGTTCTGAACAAGAGAAGGTTCTCCTAGTAGCTTATTGTATGGAGGGTGAAGCTGATCAATGGTGAACGTTGATCAAAAATACGAAGCCTGAGGAGGATATCGAGGCGTTGGAATGGAAGGATTTCCGGAAGATTTTTTTCGATAAATATTTTCCTCTCACCCTCCGTCTTATGATGGAAAGGGACTTTATTTCCCTCAAGAAAAAAGATGAAGGATCTGTTGGAGTGTACGAGGTAAACTTTACAAGGCTTGCACGATACGCTTCCGAATTTTTCGTTACCCACGAATGCAAGGTTGACCGCTTCTTTGGTGGGATGAATCCTAGCTTACGGAAAGCATTAACAATCTATGACTTCGACAGCTATGAGGAAATTTTCCGATGTGCCCTCAAGGTCGAAATGGAGATCAGGGAATCACAGAGGTGTCATGGGGGCAAGAAGCGTAAGGTGGACTTCAATGCTGGTAGTCCGATGGATAAATCCAACGGTACTAAGAAGATCCAGAACCCCACTTTCCAAAAGTGTGGAAAGAAGCACCCTATAAATTGCCTTAAGGGGATGAGAAAATGCTTCAGGTGTGGAAGAGAAGGGCACCTAGCTGTTAATTGTCGGCAAGAAAGACCCGCGACTACGACAGAGGAGAGGAACGCTCCGTTCGAACATCAATGCGTTGTTCAATGCTACAAATGCAAAGAACCGGGTCATTTTTCAAATCAGTTCCCTAATCCAAGGGTTTTCAGAGGAAACCAACAACCTCCAAGATAGAAAGGAAGAGATTTTTCCATCACTTCTACCGAAGTGAACCCCGACAACGATGTGGTGACAAGTAAGCTAGTTATTCATTCAAGAAAAGCGAACGTACTTTTTGATTCAGTTTCTACGCTTTATTTTATATCTCAAAAGTTTAGTAGAACAATCCCAGCACCACCACAAATCATGGAAGTGAAGATGTCGGTGAGTACGGAAAATGGGGAAATCATTACATCCCATGAGTATAAGTCCTCCCCTGTTACAATCTGTGGATTTAATTTCCCAGAGAACCTCGTCATACTCCCTTTGGTGAAATTTGATGCAATTCTTGGCATGGATTGGATTTCCTTATATAGATCCAACATAAATTTTCGGGAGAGGGAAATCACACTCCATATTTAGAATAGACCCCTGATTCTTTACAAGTGTTAGGAGGAAGATGAATCTCCTTTAGCTCCATCATCTCAATCATGGATATTACTGCCCTATGAGCATGCATATCTGGCTCAGATGATTGAGTTCAAGGAAGAAACCATCCTTGAAGAAATGCCTATTGTAAGGGAATTCACTGAAGTGTTTCCTGAGGAACTGCCTAGTCTTCCTCCTAGAAGAAATGTTGAGTTCTCAATTGAACTTATACCTGGGGTGCTACCAATATCCAAGACTCCATATAGAATGGTTGTTATTGAGCTTTAAGAGCTGGAGAAACAACTAAAAGAGAATCTGGATAGAGGGTTAATACACCCAAGTGCTTCACCATGGGGTGCACCAATCCTCTTCGTCAAGAAGAAGGATGGGTCAATGTGGCTTTGCATCGATTATCATGAACTTAACAAAATCATGATAAAGAACAAGTATCCTCTCCCATGAATTGATGACTTGTTCGATAAACTACGTGGAGCACAATACTTCTCCAAGGTAGATTTGCGGTCGGGATATTATCAAGTAAGGGTGAAGAAGGAAGATGTCCCCAAGACTGCTTTTCGTACAAGATACGGGCACTATGAATTCATAGTAATGCCTTTCGGACTCACCAATGCTTCAGAAATCTTCGTGGACTTGATGAATAGAGTCTTTAGAGATTACCTAGACAAATTTCTTGTAGTCTTTATAGATGATATTCTAATGTAATCCAAAACCAAGGAGGATCATGAGGAGCATTTGAGAACTGTACTGGAGACTTTGCGCAAGGAGAAGCTCTATGGAAATTACAGAAAGTGTGAGTTCTGGTTGAAGGAGGTCTCATTATTGGGCCATATCATCGCAAGCAAAGGGATATATGTGGACCCCTCTAAAACAGATGCAATTGAGGGATGGCCAAGGCCAACATCGGTAATGGATATCCGTAGATTCTTGGGGTTAACTGGATATTATCGACGATTTTTGAGGAATTTCACATGATTGTCCAACCCTCTTACCAAGCTAAATCGGAAGGGAGTAAAGTTTTCTTGGAGTGATGAATGCGAAAAAATCTTCAAGGAGTTTAAAAGGAGGCTTATCACTACACCTGTGCTCACTTTACCCACAAGTGGGGAACTTTTTGTGGTATTCAGTGATGCTTCAAAGAAGGGCTTAGGTTGTGTGCTGATGCAGAATGATAAAGTGATATCCTATGCCTCAAGGCAGTTGAAAATCCATGAGAGAAACTATCAAACACATGATCTGGAGTTGGAGGCTGTGATATTTGCCTTGAAAATCTGGCGGCATTATCTCTATGGAGAGAAATGTGAGATATATACTGACCACAAGATCCTTAAATGTATATTCACACAGAAAGAGCTTAATATGCACCAGAGAAGATAGATGGAGCTGATCAAGGATTATGACTGTTCAATACATTGCCACCCTGGGAAAGCGAACAAGGTGGCAGATGCCCTAAGTAGAAAGGATCCATCGATTCTATCAATGATGATAATTGAGAAGGATGCAATCTTCTTAGACTTGATGAATATGGACATGGGAATCATAGAGAAGGGAACATCATCAATCCTTTCACAAATGATTGCTCAGCTGTTTCTTTTGGAAAGGTTAAAGGATGCTCAAAAGGATGATGTGGGAATTCAAGAAAAAGTGGAAGCTATCAAAAAGGGGAAATCCTTGGTGTTTAATGTTAATGAAGAAGGAATTGTGTGGTTTGGGAAAAGACTATGTGTTCCATCAAGTCCGGAGTTGAAGAAGGAACTTTTGGATGACACACATAGTTATAATTTCTCTATTCACCCAGGGAGCACAAAGTTGTATCGAGATCTCCGAGAAAACGTTTGGTGGGATAATATGAAGAAGGATATCACTGAATATACATCAAAGTGCCTGGTGTGTCATACTCAAGCTGATGGCCAATCTGAGAGAACTATCCAAACACTTGAGGACATGTTGAGATCATGCTCAATGGACTTTAAAGGAGGATGGGATCAACATATTCCCCTGGTTGAGTTCTTTTATAAAAATAGTTTCCACTCAAGCATCCAAATGGCACCATATGAAGCCCTATATGGGAAAAGGTGCGTAACACCGGCATGTTGGGATGAGGTTGGTGAAAGTAAGCTGCTTGGACCAGAAATGGTTGAGGAAATGGTGGAGAATGTGAAAACCATTCAGCAGCATATCAAGGTAGCCCGGAGTCGACAGAAGAGTTATGCAGATAATCATCGACAAGACCTTGAGTTTAAAGTTGGAGACATGGAGTTTCTACGCATATCTTCGTGGAAAAATGTCATGAGGTTTGGAACGAAAGGGAAGTTAAGTCCAAGGTATATCAGCCCCTTCAAGATTCTTGATCGTGTCGAGGATGTGGCCTATCGACTAGCACTTCCACCTACTATGGCCAAAGTACATGATGTATTTCATGTATCCCTCTTAAAAAAGTACATACCGGACCCTTCACATGTACTCTCTTCTGAGGTGGTGCAATTGGAATATGATATTTATTATGAGGAGCAACCAGTGAAGATCTTAGATCTTAGAGAAAAAGTTCTACGAAATAAGACAATGCCCCTCGTCAAGGTGTTGTGGATAAACCACATGTTTTAAGAAGCGACTTTGGAATCAGAGGATATGATGAAGCTGAGTTACCCACATTTGTTTTAGTGTTGGAAAAGGAAAATTTCGAGGGCGAAATTTCTTAAGGGGGGAATATTGTAACGACCCAAAGTTTCATTAATAGAAATCCCTCTTGATCTAATTAAATGCCTCTTTTATGTTTATATAAAATTTCAACTTCTTTGGTTTTATGCTAATAATTTTGACTATTTCTAATATAGACGTTGAACAGTGATCACATGATTAGTATAAATATAGGAATTTAACAAATCCAATTTACTCAGACAAAGGAAGCGATGACCTCATCCAGTAGAATTACCCCATACGAAGCCCATTTGTCGGAGCTAGGAAAAGAGGTGGTGTCTTTAGGCTTCACCCTTGACCAAGACCAAGTTGAGCTTCATCATGTCAAGATTTAACGTGACCGTCTACAGGAAAATTGGAAGTTGATTGAAATTACCACTCAAGCGATGTTATCCGAGCCACCCCAAGAGTCTGTCACCATCGCAAACCCTACCCTTAGGTCTTATGCGGCTGTTTTAAGGGGTTATGTAACAAATAAGTAGTACTATGTTCATGTACATTATTTTTTTTATATATTAATGAATATAATTTCTTGTCATTTTTGATACATTGTAAATAGTTTTTAAAGAACAAATGGTGGTTTTAGTTATTATTTAATTAAGAAATCTATTTTATTAAATTAAGGGATTTTTGAATTAAATAATTTTTCATTAAAATATTATTACTATTAAATTGATTTTTATTAAATATAAATTATCTTATAATTTTATGAATGCAATTATAATTTTTATTAAGGTTTGAAAGCCATTTCTATCAAAACCCGTGAATTTTTGATAAATGTCGGTTTTTATTTTAAAAGTAAAAATTAACATATTTAGAAAATTATTTATATAAAATAAATGTCATTTTTGGAATCAGGACGTCGAAATTATCCAACGGTGAGATTTTCATAATTTTCTGAGACACTCAAATTTTTGGGTAAAAATTAAATACCATTTAAATAAATAATGTGTTTTATGACATCATAATGACCAAATAGTGATGTAATAAAATACTATAATCTTTATGTTCGGCCAATATATGTTTTACCATTAAAATAATGTGATTTTGGGTTTTTTTGCCTTACTTTTCAAAGCATTAATGGACCCCTCAAGACTTATTGAACACTTTGCCTTTTTAAATTAATTTCCATGGGAGTGTGACTCACCTCAACATAAGCAACCTTATTATTTTAAGAATTTAGGACTTTGACCTTATAAAATATTTTTTTCTTATTCCCTTTTCCAAAAACCATGGGCAAAAACCATGTTATGGTTGGTGGTTTCGATTAATTTAATATAAGGGGTCCCAAACCTGAATAATAAAGAATTCCCTCACCTTTCCTATATAAACCTCACAAGCTCCAAATTCCTCCTCACTCAAAGCGCTTGGAGTTCTTCCAACATCTGCCCTAATCTCTCTAGAATCCTCCCAAGGTGCCCCAATCTCCCAATAATCCTCTCACAAGCCTCTCTCTAGCCTTTGGAAGCACACTTCCAAGTATGGGTTTTTTTCTTCCTTTCTCATTTTTGTCCAATTTTCTTTAAGTTGTTTTGCCTTTTAATTTCAATTATGAATGTTGGGGTATGGTTTCTCACCTCCATCATACTTACCTCTTTATGTTTTAATGATAGGATACCCCTTTCTCTCTCATTAAATTACTCCCATGTACACCCGTTACTATGCCAAAATTCCGAAAGCAACTTCTCTCTCCTCATTTACTTTCAAGCAATACTTTTGTATCATGAATCTAAATTACACTATGATTGTGGGGAAATGTATCTATATGAACTCCTTACTATCCATTACATATAAATATTATGAGAAACCCCTTTATCTCTCATCAACCTTTTTTTATGAATTCTTACGTCACATCGTTACGCTGCCGAAATCGCACCGATTTTCTAAGCCAATGCCATTGTGTAGTGAATACCATGCCCATTTATCCATCATGGGTATTCACCTTTATGAAAATTTACTTATTGATTATAAAGTTTCATGTATGAATTCGATATTCCTTTATCATGGAATAAATGATTATGTTTAATGAATCCATGTTTTATGATCCATGTGGCACACTTATGCATGAAATGAAACGTTAAAGAATGGTGAACCCTTATAGAGCTCCAATGCATTGGGTAAATTATAGTATCATGATACGTCATGTGAAATGAGTGTTGACTCATTCTAGTTCAAGTGCAATAAGGGTTTACTCGTACTTTATGTGCAATGAGGATTTACTCATGCTCTATGTTCAATGAGCCTTAGCTCATGCTAATTCAATGTTAAGTGTTGTTGCCACATTTCCATGTTATGATTATCATGCTTTATCATGACTTTATGTTCGTGTTTCTTTTATGATCTATTGATATTACTATTTTCTAATATGCATTTTACTCCTCATGTTATTCCATGTGTACTCCCTTACTGGGCTTTATAGCTCACCCTTTTCTTATGCATGTCCTCAGGTTATCCCATGCAATGCTAAGTACGAGGGAATGTAGTGGTCATGTAAAGGATGTTTTCAATAAAGATGTTGTATTTCATGTTTTAAGTTTTTATGTGATGATCCTAAGCCCCCAATACACTAAAATTCTCGATCTTCTTGTTGTATCAAGTGAAGTTTTATGTAATAAATCATGTTTAAGTTTGTAATAAAAGCAGGGTTGTCATATTCATTTTCCAACATCAAACTCCTGATTTCGAGGCCCAAAAATTTAGAAAACACCGGGAAACTGCACCACCTTAAATACGACTTATGGCTTGAACTGTATGATCCATTTCCTTGTAATATCCCTGATCATCCATTATAGCATTGAAAAAAACACAAAACATATTCAATTTTGTAAAGAAAATTTTTGCTTCCAACAAATAGGTAACACTTGATTCACCCTCCCTCTTAGAAGACTTCACCATATACTTAGAATAATTTTAATTAGTATCAAACCTAGGTTACCTAATATTTAATTTGAATGTTTCCTTTCCACTAAATTTTATCATAAATTGATGAAGTGAATATTTGATATGGAAGATACTCGCTTGAAAAAATCATATTCTATTTCTATAATTACACACATGTAAATATCTTTCAAGTCTATTGTAAATAGGAAAATAAAGAGACTGAGAGGTTGAAAAAAATTAAGAAATAAAGAAGAATAACCACTAACCGAAGGTAGTGAGAGTGGTTCTAGTTGTTAATGTTTTGAAGAGAATATTTTTATTGAATATTTTGACAACCTCTACTTTATGTTAATATATACATGAAGAATATCCCTAGTAAATTTTTTACTTACTTTTTTTAATTTATACAAGATTTATAATAAGAGAAATTATATCTAGAAGATAGTTCTAAAGAAATAGAAAAAGAAATAGTAGGTTAGTTGCATAAATGAAACTCTTTCATTAAAGATATAAAAGTCGAGGATCAATCTTTAAATATTCATAGAGATAAATTTTTAATGGATAAAAGAAACTTGAAATTCTATATTTATGAGAAAGTTTATATGGTTACGATCAATGATGAGAAGATATATTCTTTGGAAGAATCACATAAAGCTACAATGGGAGTGAAGCTTACTCAATTAATGATTAAATCCAAAAGAGTGAAAGAGATTAAAAATAATTTACAGGAAAAATTTAACATACATACAGATAAAATTCAAAATATAATGAAGGATTAGGAAGAAATATTGAGCTTATATGTGGATGAGAAGAATACTCTCATCTTTAATCATCTTAATATGGTATTTTAATTGGAATATTTGGATGAGGCAAAATCTAGAACTTCCTAAGCAATGTTTAATTTGTGTTATTCCATAGAAACCTATAATAAGAGTCTTTATTTTTAGAAGAAATATAATGGTGAGAAAAAGATATTAATATCCTTTAGATATCCATCCACTATAATTTCCTGGAAGAAGTTTTTCCATAATCTAGTAAAAACTATTTTAACTAATTTTATTTTGAAAAATAGTGCATAAATTAAATGAAAATATATTAAAATATAAATTTATAAAAATTCTTAGAAACCCATAATAGATCAAGTTAAAAGGTCAAAAGGTCCATGAAAATCATATCCTCAAATGGATCCTAAAATATATGTATTCCAACCCAGAAACAACAAGAATGTAAATCTAGATGGCCTGAGATTACAAAGAAAACAAGAAGATTTTGGGTCCAATACTAGTGTTTCTGTAGGTTTGGTAATATGTCCATGGATTATTGGATTAAATTTTCAAAATTTTATATTTATATAAGGCATAAATAAAGGTGGAAAAAATTTAAAACATAATAAAAAATACTAGTCTGATACTGAATATATTGAAAAAGAAGAATCAATCTAGTAAGAACAAATTTTGTTTCCTTGATAATGTCGCAGATTTTTTCAATGAGTATGGAAATGAATATGATGAGTATTGATGTTTAAAATTATAAAACAAAAATTATAATGAATTTAGGGAAAGGTTACAATAGATGAAGCAATTTAAGAATAATAAATAAATAGAAGTAAGTCATTCTTATGTAGAAAATAAGTAAAGAATTATTATGAGAAAGTTAGTCCTAATAAATCAGAGAATAAATAAAAAGTGAATGGTTAACATATAGGTAGAATATTTTTTATATATTGGTAGAAAAGACCACATCATGGACAATTGAGAAATGTTTATGAATCTCAAAGCTAAATGGAGAATTATTGAAATATACTCATGATCAAATCTGGGTAGGGACGGATTTTCGAGTACTGTAGCAGGTCACTGTAGTAGCAAAGGGACTGTAGCGGCGGTGGGGCTATAGCAGTCTAGGTACTTTAGCAGTACTATTCACTGAAGAGCCATTTGGAAAAAAATGGGCTTTTGGTCCTTGTATTCAGACCACTTGGTCTTGGGCCTTTGGGCTATGTAATGGGTCCCCCTTTACCTAGTTTGAAAGAGGTATTTGGTTTAAAGAATAAATGATTATTTGGTACCAATTTTTTTTTTAAAATGAGAATGATTGAAATTAAAATGGAATCCATTAAATAGAGAAATAAAAAGATTATATTAGTAGTTAACATTCCTAGAGAAGAGTTTGAGAGGATTCAAGAAACGAGTAACCTAAAATTTAATGAAAGTGTGAGAGAAATGTTCAATAAGGAAGTTCACATAGATACCATGTGAATAGATTGAATTCCATATAAAAAAGAGACGATAACAAATAAAGGGAAAGAACCACTAAGTTCATGTTCTAAAAAGTTTGATGTAAATATAGAGTTTTCACAAAAAATAAAGATGATAATATGTAAAAATAGTTTTTTATCATATGTCCTAATCAGTTAAAAAATGATATGAAGATTGATCATGAATCAAAGATTGAAATTCTTATGCGTGATCAAGTGAAGAATTCATATTTAGAAAAGAATAAGCTTGAGAAATAACAAAAATCCATGCATCAAAAAGGTGAAGAAATTTAGAAAATAATGAAGAATTAAAAAATGGAGAATGTGAGACATGTTAGATTATCAAAGAAGAATGTTTTAGGTTTGAGAAAAAAGTATCAAAACAATTTTTATAACAAAGAAACTTAAGGAAACTACACCCTATTCCCATTTTTATATACTTGTGTATCTTGTAAAAGGGGATTAAAGGTGAATAAATAGAAGATTTGATGATGGCTATAATGCTTATACAACTGGTGAATGTCATCCATCATGGATAATCTCAATTAGAATCTTATCATCTCCATGTAAAACTCTATGTGTGAAATTTATCAATTGGTATCAAACCTAAACTGATATAAAAAATTTATGGAGTTTATTTCTTAAAGAAGGAAACCATGGTGATGAAGTATAAAGACAATCCCTTGAGGGAGAGATATTAAATGGAGTAATATACCATATATAAATAATAAGTTATTAAATCTAAAAAGTAGAAAATCATTCAAAATCTAAACAATGAGGTACGATTTTCACTCTTCTAACTCTATTTCAATTCATTTTGAAAAAATAATCAAAGGAGAGTAATTATATAACTAAATGGTGAAGTAAAAAAACATTAAATTGAATAATTTTTAGGTGTTTTATGAATTTTAGTGCAGATGTATAACATTTCTTGATAATTTTATTAACCATCCCTAAATATGGGAATTTCAGAGTGGGTACCATATTGAATAATGCATATGAAAATATTTAATTCTTTGGTAAAATCAAACTTGTTATCTACATCGAGTATTCCCACATAGACTCAGTGTTGACCTACTTAAGGCTCTTTGCTAAGAAAAACTTAGTACTCACCTTCACTCATGGATTTAACAAAATCACTCAGGATATGGGAAAATTGAGTAAGTGGAAGTTCAAATGGTATAAGAATATACTTCAAGATATGGGGGATAAAAATATTTACCCTCTAATGTGGCCTTATAATAAAGGGGAGAGAAGTTTTCCCACAAAACATTTATTTTCAATCGGGGAAAGTAATATTAAGTTGACTTTAGAAGTGCTTAGGTCTTGAATAAAATTTTAAGGGGCACATTGATGTTCCCTAGTAAATTGATGTATTTATTTTTGTATTTTTTTCAATGCATTATTTGTTAGATTTAAATGAAATTGTGTTGTAGAAGTTGTGTGATAGAGTGAGAATTTACCCACCAAATGATGAATGCTATTCCGATAAAAAGTTGAGAAAAAGATGAATGAGTTGGATGTTTTGTGTGAAAACTAGAATATTAGAGGATTTACGTGTTGGTATTCATTATATGCAACGTATAGTGTTGATGGAATTCTTATAGTGCTGTCTATAATAGATTAGAGGTGTTTTAGATGCTAGTTGGATGGTGGGATTTAAGAACTAAGGTTAACTAAATTAAAAGTTAGCTGAAATGTGTGTTTGAAGATACAAAGTTCAAGGGAATCCATCCTATTAGGATTATTCATGCACAATTCTTATTATAAGGATAAACATCAATTGGATAAAGGGTAAAAGTAAATGAATTTTACGATAAGGTTAGAAGTGTAGTGATCTATATTGAATAACTGAAAGTGTAGTAAATGTGTTGGAAGAATTATTAGGAATGGAGTTTCAAATGTTTGATAATATTTTATAAATTAGAAAAAGTGTTTAAATATGAGGTTCAATGATTAAGGACACATTAGGATCAATTTAAAATGTTTTGAATCCATTTTAAGTAAGTCTATAATATAGATTTTAGAGATAAAAATACATAAATGGATATCATTTTATGGGTCATTCAAACATCTGAATGAGTAATTTTAGGATTTGAATAAGTGTCATTCAACTCCAAATAAACATCATTGTCATTTGTGTATAATTAAAATAAAATTTAATATGTGAAATTTGTGAGCTAAGGCATCAATGTAAGCATCATTTCAATGTATTAATATAAGTCATTTCTTGATATGGTATAGGAATTTGACTAAGGTCTGTTTGTGTAAGTGTCCCTTGACTCAACATAAGTGTTAATATAAGTTAATTATAAGTCATACTGATAAGCTACGAGTCAATGAATTATTTATATGAGTCATTTAATTCCATGTAAGAATCATCTACATCTTTTTAAGGGTCACACCTTACTAAAAAATTGAAAAATCTATAGATTGAAAAAAATGATAATTCTAAAATTAATTTCTAAAGAAAAAAATGATTTAGGAAGATGCAAGAGTTATTAAATAATAATATAAACATCCTGATTATTTTAATATACATGATCCAGGATATGGTTTTAGGAAGAATAGTGAGATGTAAAATGGAGAATATCACTATTCATTATCTTGTGATTTAAAATGAGAATATTTGAAATTATATATCAGTGATTAAAATTGATAATTAAATAAGGTTGTGCTAGATCTAATCATTAATGTTCTAATCATAAAAAAGTTTAAATTTGAGTACCTTTAGCTGAGTTTGGATAAGAACAAGGTATGATATATTTTAGAAAATTAAATTAAGACTTAATCTAAAATTCTTGATTTATTATGTTTGGAAATTTAATGTGAAGATGTCAGTGATTATTTGAAGTGGATTTAAATATCATATAAATTTTTAATTCAAGTTGAAGGAGATTCTAGGGTGGAGATTCCCTCTACGAAATGTAGATTAAATACTAAAGTTGTATGATTTTTGTTGAATGATTAAGGCTGCTAATGAATTAATATGTTCCTAAAATTTTAAATGATGTATGTTTTTAATACAAAAATTCAGAATTATTATTTAAATTTTTTTTCGAGAAGATTAAGTAGAGTAAAACACTCTCAAATCCGGTATAAAATATTTTAAAGGTATGTTAGCTAAGAAGATAAATAAGAATTAAATAGATAAGGGTAATCTTGGTATTTTATAAGAGACAACCATTCTTGGGACAAAAAAGAATATGTGGATCATGGGAGACACCCATGTATTAGAAAAGTTAGAAAAAAGTGGAAGGAGATTGTGGATCCCAATTTGAGAATGGATTTTATATATTCTAAAATCTAGAAAATATGTTTTAGTGACCTGCATATAAACAAAAAAATCAAGGATAGAGAAATAGACTAGGATTGAAATTTGCGTTCTGAGAGATCGAATTGAGTGTGAAAAACATAGAACTCATGAATAATAATAATAATAATAATAAGGTTTCGATCCTATGCTTCTGAATAATGATCATTTGGGTATCCAATTTGAAGGAATAAGTGGATCCTATGAAACCAATTGTTGCAAAATATTATGAAGTAAAGAAAAGAGTAATAGTGAGGAGATACTAATTCTAATGATGTTATTTTAATACGTGTTACTATACATTTAAATATTGAGGAGGAATTGGATTAGTGAAGATCATTGGAGCTCGTTTAAGTTGAGAGAAATCAATAAAACAGTTTTAAGAATGTTTTGGGAAGTTTTATGAGTTCCAAGACAAAGTTATAGGATTATATATTGTTTATAATTAGTTATTAAAATACTATACAAAGAGGAAAGAGTTTAGATCATGTGCATTTAGTGACATCCTTTACTGATAGGATATCTACTTTAGAATGTACTAAAATAAAAAAATTATATATATATGGTGGGAAGCTGTGGAACCAGTGTAAATCTAGGTAAAATTGAAATTATGATGTAAAGATATGAATCCATTGGGATATTTTTTTATGAATTCTAATGGGAAGCTGACAACTATAAATATGGTGGGAATTTATGTTGTTGTGGTATGAAACAAACCCCTTATAATATAATATTGATTATACTGGGTAATCCATGCTTGAGGTGAATAATCATTCGTAACAAGGAGTAGGTTTCTCAAGAAGGGGATAAAATTTGTAAAAATACCAAATTATATCTTTACATTCTTTACTTGTACTGCATGTGGTTTTTTCTTATTGTTTAAGAGTTAAGATAGATTTAATTATTCCTTAAAATTAATAAATGTTCAAGTTCTAAGGGGTTAAAAAACTAAAGGAGAAATTAAAATTTGGTAAAAATATGAAATATCTGATTCAACCCCTCTCAGGTGTTTTCACCTGATATTTAGATGTATTTCACATACTTATGCCATCAATATGTATGATCATATATCATTATTTTAATTCCTAAAATAAACCCATCGATATACTATGGCAGTGGAATTTAGTTCAACAATTCTATTTCAATGAAAGTGTTGAGATATCAACTTTCACAAGCATAGAAGAGACAAATCCTTCCTTGACCTATTAACTAATAGAATTTCATTCATGATTCCCCAAATGTATGCAACTTCATAGTGAACATATTTTGTTATAGTTTATGGAAATAATTAAAATTACATGACCCTTGATATAAATTAATAATAACCTAAAAGTCCAAGTATCACTGTACACATTTAAAAAGAGAAATATCTAATGTAAGGTAACATATAAAATTACTAAGTATGGTTATATCCTTATAATACCTTATTTTAGAGATTTATAATTGAGAACAACATAGTATGACACCTCATCGGCTTATTAGAATCAAACACTTGGTAGTATTTATCATATATTCCCCATCAGATGATGTCATACAACCATTGGACATTTGTTATAGAATATTATCATAGCACTTCAAGTATCTCATTATAATGGGTAATTTATACGATATTTTTAATGAGATATATAATCTAAGACACTATCAGATTGAATATACATTGAATAATAATAAATATGTGACAAGGAATTTATTAATATTTAAGTCTTTAAAAATATAGGAAAACTAAAGGACAAATTAATTGGTTTTAGGGAACCAAATCCAATAGAATTCCAATTGTACAAGAGACAACTGCTAATTTTTTTGTTTGATATCTCTCACATGAAGTTCATGCTTCTACTAATACATATATTTTTTCAAGAGGCTAGATGAATTTTTTTATATGGAAAATCTGCTTACTCTAATAAAAACCATCTTAGAAAAACACCTTAATAGATGATACTTCCAAAGTTTGTTCTTCATTCATTGATATATCCTTAAATCATTTGAAAGATACACTATTGTAGTATTATCACAATATATTAAAATATGGTATTTAATAAAAGGAACCACATTAATATCTTTGTTAAAGTTTTATATCCACACTGCTTCCATATCTACATTAGAAGATGTAATATACTCATTCTCTTTTGTAGAATCGGTGACCATTTCATGCTTTAATCACTTCTAGCTCACAAAAACTCTTTTTATAGTAATTATATATCTCAATTATAATTTCAAATTTCAATAATCTATTTGGAAACTAGAATATATATCCCCAAATGGAATGTTCCCTATCTTCTCCATAAACTAGGAACATATACTTAGTATGCCTGAGGTACATCACACTAGTCTTGAATGCCATCTCATGAAGGTCTCATGAATTATCTTGATATCTACCTACCATGATCAAGGAATAGTAAACAAAAATCATTTAATATAGTATATCATATATGAATGACCATGTTGTAGATTTATACAGGATCCCTGTCATCCTATGTCTCTACCTATGTGTCTAAAGTCACAATTTCTTAATGAGATATATTCCATAAGGCATTGGAAACAATATTCCATTTGTGGTTCCATAATTAATATATTTATTGTCTTGTAAATTTACATAACTTGAATTATTCTAAGAATAAATTTGAATATATTACAATAAATTTTGATCTGAAAAATATATGTTGTTCTACCTATGTCCTTCATAGACAATTATGTTTTCAACCATATATTACTGATTTGCAAGATTGGTATCTCAGTTTCAATAAGTAGTATATCATAAACATATACTATCAAGAAAAGGATTTCACTCCCACAAAATTGATAATAGACACAAGGACCACATTTATTCTTTTTGAAATCGAATTCCAATAAGGCTTCGTCAAAGTCAATTTTCCATGACATGGATGCTTACTTCAATCCATAAATGGATATCTATAACTTTTATACCTTAATAGAATTATTTTGAGTCACAAACCCTTATATTTTTTTTATATAGACATCTTTTTAATGTTACCATTAATGAAATTTGTTTTGAAATTTGTATTCTAAATCTCATAGTCATGGTAAGCTACCATGGAAAGTAAAATTTTGTTGTATTTTAGCATAGAAACTTGAGAAAAGGTTTCATCATTGCCTATTCTTTAATATTGTTTAAACCCTTTTGTAACTACTCATATATTTTATCTACTAAATCTTCCATCCATGTATAATTTATTATTTGATACCCCTTTTCAACCAATGGTCTTCACATTCTCTAGAGGAACCAAAATCTGACTTGAGTTTTAGTGAATATAATCAATTTTAGAATTCATGGATTTTTTACATCTAGGAGCTTCTTTACCACATAATGATTCTTTTTTTGTTTCAAGTTCACTATTTTAAACTAATATCAAGTCACTATCCATGATTACTAGAAAACTATATCATTATGGTTCTCTAACCTCCCCTATGCTCTTACATAGTACTCGTGTCTCTATAAAATCCTCTTCCTTGGGGGTTTATGGTATCCTTTTCTATTACAAATCTTGAATTCATCACCATATCTATTTTTTTAAAATTTTATCCCTCTCGATAATGGTGAGAAATTTATTAACCATAACTTTCTTATCAAAAGTACAATACAGTTAATATCCTCTAGAATCCTTAGAATATAAGGTTTATGATTATTACCTAAAGGGGCCTTAAAAAATCTTTACAACCACACAATAATATATGGGAAAACATGGTTTTACTTCCATACCAAAGTCCATGTGGAATTCAATTTTCCACATTGGTTTGGTCTTAGTTTATTATGTACACTGTGGTCTATAATTAATATCCCTAAAAGCATAATGGAAGACTTGTATGACACATTATTGATCTTATAATGAATCAAAAGCTACAATTACTCCTTCCACTGACACCATTCCATTATGCCGATTAAGTAGGACTGATTTGGCATAATTTCTAAAACTATCATAAATAATAAATTAAATCTTGATTAATATATTCTCCACCATAGTGTGTGTAGATTTTTTATCTTCTTACCAAGTTGATTATCAACTGTATTATTATATTCCTTGAATTTTTAAAATTAATTTTACTTATCTCAAATTAAGTAGATATATCCATATTTAATAAAATAATCTGTAAAAGTTATGATGTTTGAATGTCCACCCTTTTCTTTGATTGGAAACGCTCCATACATATCTGTATAAATTAATTGAAAAATAACTATATCCCTTTCACCCTTTATATTAAATAGAGTTTTGATTATTTTTCTTTGAAAAAAAGAATGGAATATTTAATGTTTAATATAATATAAACAACCATTTTGGTATAATTTTCTCAATTATTTTTCTTTTACGTGACCTAACAATTGATGCAATTGTTGGGTGTTGTATGAGTCATGAAAACTAGATTTTTTATTGATTTCCGTTACTTGGTTTGTTCAATCCAACACATAAAGACTATTATTATGAATCTTTTTACCATAAAATATGTTTTTTTCTAAAATATGTATCTTTTATTCCCAAATTTGAAAATTAAACCATATTTAGGAAGGTTAGTATAAAGAATAATGCATTTGGTAACTAATGAAACATAATAATAATTATTTTAAACCAAGATAATTATAGTTTTCAATGTGAGGTGATAATATCTAATAACTATTGAAAAAAATATATCTTTGTTGGTGGCTCAAAGATCCACCTCAACTTGTGTAACTCTTTTGACACTACCTGGTTTCTATAATTGAATAAAAACGTGATCACCACACGATGTAATTAATAACTAATTTTCATAAATAGATAGATTTTACATAATAATAAACAATATTTATGCTTCCACGTGCTTCTTTATCATAGTGGTGTACAAATTATTGTGGCCCTTCATTCTACACGAAAAACAAAAAATGTTCTATTACATTGATTTCCCATTGATCTTCCTAATTGTGGAGGGTAATTTCAAATAATCCATAGACTTAGAATTAGTGTAAGGTATTTTCTGTTTCCCCTCCTCTTGTTCACCATATGTACTAAAGCCTTTCTTCACTTCCTATCCATATCAAGTTGGAAAATTAGATTAAGGAGATCTGGGTGAGTCTTTTAATTTTTTTATATTAAAATTTATAGTAACGATGGAGATTATCCAAGGGAGTGAGGAAAGAATGATTTTGTGCCTATCTAATCATGTAGTGTAAACCCCAAAATATTTACATGATTAATGTAACTAATCATTTTAATAATTTTAGGTCCAATTAGAACACCCCCTATAAGTTTTCTCATGAAGACTGCCTTTTAGATTTCAAATTTCTCTTTTCTATCTCTCTCCTAACAAAGATCAAGAAGATGCTTGAGCATATTAGATGGATCCCTATCCCCATTAAATTTCTTGTTTTCATTATACATGTATAAATGAATAAAGAAATTTACATTTAGTGCATTATCCAAGAATTTTTAATAGACATTATTCAATTCCGTATGCTTATAATTTTTATGAAGATAAAAAATTGGGGAATCTAGCATGAAAACATCTATTCATGGAATAATACAATAAAAAAGTGCATGTACCCTTCATGAAAGCTACCACCAGTAAGGAGGTTTTTTTTCTCTTGTATGGATCATAGAGATAAATTGGTTGAAGGAATTTATATTTTAATTTTTATAAAATAAAATAAAATGTGTAAATTTCATTACTTTATCTTTTTTTTAAAAATAGGTGCATCTAAATAAATTTTATTATCTTATCAGTCTCCTACTATTTTATCAAATACCAATAGTACTTTCTATTGGTCTTGAAATATCCTTTCATCTGGTCACTCTAGTGGAAAGGATCCATATTTCCATTCTCATTAACCAGATTAATTCCTCAAAAATTGTAATAAGGTATTTATATAGGTATATTTTCCAACTTCTAGCTTGAATCTCCTTGATCCATTGAGTAGAATCCCAAATCCTAAATTGTCAAGTAAGATATTATCAACATTAATCTCCAAATTTTCATTTTAAAAAACAAGTCTATTAAATTAAATATATATTTTTAAGTTGATCCACCATCTTTTATAAGACTTTATAGTAATTAAATGTTCCCCAATGAAGGCCTGAACCGACACTTTAACAATAGGTATATATTAACTCTTATAATTAATGCTCATTTTGATTAATATTAAAATGAGATTTTTTTTATTTTTTTAAACATCTATAATTAATATCTTATTCATTTAAAATTACTAATTAACTAGATTTTGATAAAAATAATTTATTCAAGATCAAATTTATTTTTAATTCCATCTTTCATTCTTGTTAATTCATTAATTTATGTGATCGTGGTAAATCATCCATAAAATTAACATTGCTCTTAAATAGAAATAAAATAGCTAAATTTTCTTGATAAAGGGATTTATAATGGTTTGTTTTTTTATTGAATAATAAATCAACACTTGACCCTAGGATAATAAATTCATTAAGTCTATATTAGCTCGATTTGTAGCATTCTACCATTGAACTTTATATCTTCAGGGTTGATTTAAGCTCAACCCAAGTCATGACCCAAATTCTATCATTGAAGATTCATCCTTTACACATTCTTACTCAAAAATTGGGGATAGGAACCATTGAAATGTTAATGTGTTCATATAAAAGAAACATTGACATGCATGTCCTATATAATAAGTATGGGAGGCATTACATGTAGACCGCAATTTTAATAATTAAACCCATGAAATTAAATTAAAATAAATCCAATATATAAATTGGTCAGTCCATCTCATGAATCTTCACATATGTTTAATGAATACACATTTAAAACAACAAGATATAATTAATTTTGTTCATTCATTATTATAGAAAATTTCAGGAATAAATTAATTATATTATTAATTAATATTTTTGTCTTACATCCATGCAAATAGATAAAGATATACCCATCTATTTTAATGTTTTAAAAATAAAATAGATTAATTTTATTTATAATTAATTAAGTAAATGATTTGTACTTGGAGGAAACATGGCATGTAGTAGTCTGAACTACCAAAAATTGTCTATAACACGTACCATGGACTTACATAGCATATAAAATACATAGTGTGTGATGTAATTATCGGAAATGTACTATAAATAAATGAAACATGAATACATTTTTAATTACATTATGTGTACCTCTTTTAATGAACTTGAACAATGTGTAAGGACCATATATTACACGCGGTTATGAATTTTACATAGAAATTTATTATATATTTAATAATATATAAAACCTATCACATATCATGTACTATCAATTAATAATGCACAAAAAAATGATGATTAGGATTAGTAGTATAATTAATTAATATTTCATTTCTATTTAATTAGGTTCAAGACACAAAATGTATAAAATCCAACCACACATAGTGTATTTCAGTTATTGTTAGTCCATAATACACGCCTAAGGACACAACGAGCATTTTTTCATAGAAATTAATGAGGTGCACAATGTTTATTATATCTACATACCATGTATCATTTGTTTTGGATTACCATTGGTTTTTGTGTTTCATGTAATAAATATATTATATTTATTGACCATATTATTTCTATGAATTTTAATAAGATATCACATATACTACGTGACGTGTATACTAGCTATATATCTTGTAATCTGAAAAGTTACAGGCTAGTATGGCTTGGTCAATATATGGTGTGTAGTGAATTCACATGGTGGTTTCTTTAAATGATTCATGAAAATTAATTTTAGGATATTTTTGGTTGAAATAACTTGAAAAATAATATATAACTATGGGCTATGGGCCATGAAGTTCCATTATATCCATCCACAATCCCTTTTATATTCATATGGTTTCTTAAGATGTTTTTCATTTATTATTAACATATTCTTGGTCTTATAAATGTGAAAAAATAATTCATATTGAATTTTTGATTAAAGAAAAAATATATAGAAAATTAAAATCTAATATAAAATGGGAAAATAGATCAATAGCAATAAAGAAAATATAAATTTGGTGGTTACAACTCTAAATCCAATTGCAGGTTCTAGGCGTAGTGGAAACTGATTAAGACTATGTCCAATAATGGGTTTTTGTTTTATCCAATGATTAAATTATAAGAACATGATGAAAATTTAAATATATCATGATTATAACAATATATTAATAATAAAGGAATCAGGAAATTAGAGAGAGTATATTTCATGTTAAATTTATACTTAATTTAATAAACAAGAAAATACCATGGTGTTGAGTAATTTATTTGAAGGTGTTGATCATTAAAACTTACATTCCGTTGTATCATCATTATGTCAATTGGACCCAAAGTAGAATCCCGGTAGAAATGATCCTCACATGCTCTTTTGATCTCAAATAATAACCAATTGTACTCCAGGTGCTAACATAGTGGTACTGATCATATTATGTTTCTATTCTTTAATAAAAAACAATCCTCTATGTTTTAAGGATAAATTATTATTCTCTAATTCTTGAGAGGGAGGAGGGAGGTGGAATATATTCTATCACTCATGAGTAAAAACATTAAATAATTTATTTGTAGAGAGTATTTTCTATAGGGAAAATCATTGAACACAACACAATGATTTTCCGCACTTCATAGAATCAATATAATCAAGTACATATAGATATAAGTTTAGAGGATTGGTAATCAAAAAAAGAACCTTACTCAATATATTAATCCTTATAAATCCCTATGTATAATAATAATAATAATAATAATATTATAATAATAATATTATTTCTTTAACGTGAACATGTTTCATATATAATATAAAAATAAATTGATAAATTAATATTTATTTTAATCATATTTAGTATATCATTTCCATCACTAATCTCCGCCACTTAACCCATACACCTTTCTTGGTATTTACCAAAACTCAAACAATATATATTATTGAATAAATAAATAAATAAATAATAATTATATTGTGAAATAAATATTTATTTTAATACCAAACTCATATAAAATAAAAACAAAATATATGAAATCAATAAATCTAAAATAAATATTAATCCTTGATATGAAGAATAATTATTAATCTATTTTTTAAATTCTAATAAAACTTAAATAATATCAAATGAAACACTTAGTGTGTAACCCTCTGGGCCTCTTCCTCAATGGAATTAGGTGGGTTTTCCTAAAGTCCAATATTAGGGTCTAGAAATATGTAACTGTTCCCATATAGAAAGGAGTAAATGTTTCAATAATGAAAAAACATATGAATGCTCACCATGTTATGTAATCTATTTTCTTCGATATCTAATAAAGTAGGTTAAATACTTGTGTATTCAACCTATTTTCTTGATATGTCTTTCTTTGACTTCCTGAAATGAACTTGTCAATACATTGTGACCATGGAATTTAGTTCAACAATTCCATTTTAATAAAAGGGACAAAAATATAAACTTATATAAATTTGGAAGATACAAATAATTTCTCAACATATTCATTAATAACATATCACTCATGATGCACCAAACATATCTAACTTCACTGTGAACATATATCTTCATGACTTATAGAAATATATAGGGTCAATTAAATCCACCACCACAAAAAATAATGTAAAGTACATATATTGCAATAAAATTACAAGTCCAAGGACTTGACCCTGAAACATTACCCTCACCCCCAAACCCTTACCACACCACCACTGATATTAAATTGTAAATATCATTACAAAATTCATAGATGGGAATATCTAATGACACATAACATGTGGAATTTACTTCTTGCAGACATGTCTTTATAATATCCCTTCTTAGAGATTACCAAGTGATAACATCATGAGATATTTCCTAGTTCCACATAATCTATGTCCCATCAGATGATGTCATACCACCATATGACTTACGTTATAGGATATTTTCATAGCACTTCAATGTTCTCAGCATAGCGGGGAACTATTATGACTTTTTAATGTGGTAGATTCTCAAATAAATTATAACATTAAAGTTATGTATAATAATAATTAATATGTGTCAATGAATTTACTAGTATTCAAGTATTTTAATATACATGTAGTCTAATGTACAAAGGAATTGGTTCTAGGTCACCAACTCTAATAATATCTTGATTTCATGTGATGCAACCCATGGATGCATGCATATACCACCTTCTTCCCATGAATTCTAAAAATACCAGTTAATGGAATTTAATATGTTCACTAAATGAGTTCAATGTAATCATCAAGGAGGAATAATCCAAGGGTGGAATTTGATGACACTCAACATTCCTAAAGTTTAATGCATAGAGGAGTGTCATACACTAGATATATAAAGGTAATGTATTCCTTTTTGGTTTAGGTAGTGGATTCGGCTAAATATCATTAGTTTCATTCAAAAATTTATTTTTAAATTTTCTTCTTGAAACACTATTCAACATCCAATAGAAAAACCACTAGTATCTCTTTAGTGTTTGGGAGTCCTCATGATATGATTATGGATCCATGTATAGTGTAATACCTAAAAGGTAAAAATAATTTATTTAATTCTCATATGATCATAACCATACTATAAACAATACAAGAAGGATATGGAGGCCATTATATCTATGTATCAGGTATAATCTATTTTTGGTGTTTTTCATTTTTCATGAATGTTTGATTCTGTAGGGATAAATTAGCCTATGTTTTGGGTTTTCTTTTTTCCACCTATAATCATAGGATATCCCATTAGTATCCTTCACCATTATGTTATCATTCCATATCCTATCTCTAATTTCTAATTACCCCTCACTGTCACTAGCTACTAACTCATGTGGACCCCCTCCATATTCCATTTGAGATGACCTCACCCATCACCCCCCGGTCCATTAGTAAGCCAAGAGTGCCACCCCAAGCCCATATCCACTTGGCATGGGGTTAGTGACTAGAATATAGTAATAAAATCTCACAATATGGGAGGATATATACTATATCAAAATATAATATATAGATATATCCAAAATATAAGATAACTAAAATAATAGCAGGATAAATATAAATGATCTACTAAACTATACATAATGTATGCATAAGGAAATAAGTATAATAATATACCATAAAGTGAATACAATGAAAATTGTATATCTATCAAGTATCACAAAAATATAACACTTAAAAACTTTTATATGTAGAATTTATACCTAGACCGCACACCTGTCACAGTAGTCACCACCCCCATATCAAATCACGATGTTCTATATTGAAACGCCAAGTGTCACTAAGAATTATCTCAAAATAAGAAACAGTAGATCCTTGTATTTCAAGGCCATCCCAAATCCTATGTGTCTTATAGACAAAACATTTTGAGTGGGATTAAGTCATAATTAGGGGTGAGTATAAACATACTCATTCAGATGCACTAAAAAAAATAAAAGAAATATAAAAAATAAGTCAAAATAACTCCCAGTCATAGATATCACTAAGAGGAAGACAAATAAAGAAATAAAAATACAAATTCATTTCAATGATCTCAGTATTAAGTATTATCTGGAAGAAAATAATGAAATAATAATCAAAATTTTCTTAACAACTAGAAGTCATAGGAACATAGGGAGGTCCTATTAATATAAACTATGACACTTGGAAGTGATACTCCAAAACAAAACAAGAATGATTGGATAAATGAAGTGGATATAAAACATGAAGTTTATAGCTATCTACATAATACACCTCAATTTTAACATAGGGAAACCCAATAATTCATGAGTCTTGAATAATCCCAAATTTCTCAAGCTTTTCCATTGACTCACTACTATAGGAAACCATGATGGGAATATTGCTCATCACAGAATCTAGATTTTTATTCTTGGGAGTATTATTACCTCTGGTCTATCCTAAACATACCACAAATAAACCTTATCAATTTAAATTATCATATAATCCACAATGACTCTCAATAACTATAGTAGATGATCCTACACCCCAAATAGATGGGGGGAATACCAGCTCCAGTGTTTAATCAACTACATCCATGAAAACCCATATCATCTCACTTGAATTGATGTAAAATATCATATTCTCAAATTATATTGGGGGATACTAAATCTTCTATAAGATATTTAATCCTAAAAAATATCTTTAGATATGGGAGATACTGAATCCATATATTGATGATCACTCACCCAATTTATATATGGGGATACCATCTATATGATTCATAAGAATATGATCTTGATCCCTTTCTGAGGGGGGTGGGGAGATACCTGTAAATACCCATATACAAAAACATATAATCACATGAAGTAGAGAAATTATTTTAATACAATAAATTTACAATACCTTTTAGGTTTATATTTTTATAGAGTTAAGAAAAAACACTAAGAAACACATTCATTTATTAACTAATGAAAAATTTCCCCACTATATAAGAAACTGTTTAATCTATTAAAATTCTTAATAATTTCTCATTAATTATCCATATAAGTTACCCTTCTAGGCATTTTATAAATTTATTATTTTTATAATTTGGGGGAATTGAAATATTATAAAGGGGTGACCTTGGATGCCATGTAAGGGTAAATATAAGTTTTAATAATCAAGGATATAAAGTAAGAATAACATGAGCATATGGGTATTATTAGGATACATAATAAAGTTATGACAACTAAAGAATAAATCATTAATCATGGTATAACGTATGAATAAATCATGAAAATTACACATATCAAAGAAACAAGACACACTTGATAGTTGTGGCACGTCTATATGCGTATAAATCATAACATAATTGATCTAGTATCACAATATAGTTCCCCTACATTTTCTTACTTGTATATTACATCATTTTAAATATAAAAAAATAATAGTTTTAAAAATCTAGGATCAAGTGGTTTAATGTCTTGGGAAAATTATGTTTACACATAACATTTTTAAAAAATTAAACATAAAAATTATTTAATTCCTTCTTCTCTAGATTCTTAGTGGCCTTCACATTTTACTTAGTACAAATAATCACTTGAGGATATACATCTATGAAAGGGGTGAGATAAAATCCTAATAAAAGGATTGATAAAGGCATGAAACATGTACTAGGATGGTAATCATCATAACATAAGAAAATTATCATCATCACAATCATGAGAGAAAGTATTTGATAAAGTCATGGAATATAGAAATTCATAAAAATGAAACATCATGACTTAGTGGTTAACCAACCCACATAGTTTTGAAAAAATATAGCATCATGTTCACGAATATGACTCATTATATCATGAGATACATCACATTACCCAATGAATTGGGGAACTATATTATTCTTGGAGAACCCATCACATCATAAGAATTACATGCTCTATATAATTCTGAGCACACCGTTCACATCATTACATTTACATTATCATGCATGCCACATAGAATATATATCAATACTGGATATAAAATAACCCATTTAAAGAAATGGGCTTCATTTCAAAAATAATACATTTATGAATAAAATTTGGGGTTCTCAAATGAAATATCTAATAACTTACTTGGTATAAGAATCATCATTCTTGAGTGAAGAAGAAATAATCTCACGAGAAATAAAAGATGTATTTTTGTAAAGATTACTTCTTTTAGAAAAATATTTTTATTTTTCATAAAACCATATTGGAAACATTTATATCACATAGAATAAAAGGTAAGAAAAAAGAAATTATATTTAAGGATCATTAAAGGTTTATCCATACAGAAAATGGAGTGAAAGAGGGAAAACCCAAAGAAAGAGAGTTGGGTTTGAGAGTCCCTTTACTTGATGTATAAATTCATTCTTCAGTTTAATATCATGGATAATAAAATTAAATTAATTAATTAAAAAATCCAAAACCTTTTATACATTAATTTTATTCTTTTTAGTTTTATTAAGTTCAATTATGGTTTTTATGATGAGTTATAGAGTATAAATTCATTATTTGGGAGTGTTTGTTTTCTTTATTTTCATGATCGGTTCTATAGTAATATGCATGTAAGATTGTGTAAAATGGGGATAATTAAATAGATTTGATCTTATATGTTATTAATTAAATTAAATAATATTAAATTATCTTATTTATAATTTTTTCATATTATATGAGGATGACTCATTAGATAAATAGTTAATGCAAATGATCTGATTTATTTTGGAGGATTTTACAGACATTATGGGATTATATAATAATGTATATATATAGGTTCTAGAAAATTATATAAATTATAATATGTATAATAAAATATTATTTAACCATAATGATGGTTTCATGACCAGCCTAAATATGGTACTAAAAAATTAAAATGCATCATCCACGGTGGCGATAAATCGACACACCACATGCGATATTTTCATTTAGATAATTAAAGGAAAAGGGAAGAGATTAAAAGAATAATTATTACATTAAAAAAATAAAATTAAATTATATAAACGATACTTTATTTATCATGAAACTTTTTTAATTTAAGGTGATGAGAGGATAAGAAAATAAATGAAATTTAAAAGAAATTAAAAGAAAAAAGAAAGAGGATTTTACATCTTGGATTTATCCTCCTTAGGAACCACCTTATTGAAAAGAGTTTGGTGTTTTGTTGAGACCAAGGTCTCATATATGGGAGGGATGCTTTAAATATATTTTAGTAGATATTGGACAAGATTCAAGGCATGGAGGGTGTGAGGAGAAGAGGTGACGAGGGTGGTATTTATAGCAGTACAAAGGGGTTTTTACCCATAATTTTATTCATTAGTTTATTATTTTGGATCAAGACTCTAAATAGTTTGATACTTATCACTAAATATATTAAAATAAAAATAATTATATTTCAAAATTTTTTCCTTACATAATCCATACATCATATATGAATCAATAATTCAGGTATTCATCTTTTTTATTAAATTATCGTATTTTCCTATTTACAAACAATTCTATTATTTTAGAAAAATCCCTAAAATTCACCCTAAGTATTTTCATAAATTTAGAATTAAAAAATGAACCCCATTTAATTAAAATAATTTCCTAAATATGAGAAATGTATTTTTTAATTAAAAACATCATTTATTCAAAAAATACTGATTTTAAAATTATAACTGCTTTTATGACACTTTGAAAAATTAATTAAGGTACCATAAAATTATGCATAATAATAAGAAAAAAATTGTAATTTATGAATATATTTTAATAAAATAGATTTTCTTTTAAATAAATATATTAATTATAAATTTTTTAAATAAACCTAAATTCTTTATAAAAATACTAACACATAACTAATTTTTTTTAATATATTTAGTTACTTATAAAATGATATAATTATCTAATATTATCATTTATAAGATTATTTAATTTTAATTATACAATCATAGATGCAGTTACTATTCTATGGGCCAAATTACTATTCATAATGGTCATGTAACTATTCCATGTTTCAAGTTACTATTCCATAGGTATTGGTTCATTAACTTCTATAAATACATCTTATTTCATTCAATATTCATTAATAAAGTTTGTATTGTGTTCTCAAAGTGATTATATGTGGTTTATACTATATGACATAATTATAAAAAATAAATTTCTATTGATAATTATTTTGGGTTGTTACATTCTTCCCCCATTATGAAATTTCACCCTTGAAATTTCATTTTAATTATAATTTGAAAATAGGTGAGGGTATTTATCCTTCATCGCTTCATCCGGTTCCCTTATTTACTCTTTCTCTTATGGTTCCACCATAGTACTTTGACCAAGTGAGAATTCATGCTGTGTAGAAATTTATCTTTGTGGTTAAAGATATACATTGGCCACTCCTCATAAGAGAGATCATTTTCAGACTATACCACCTCTGGATTGAGAATATGTGAGGGATCTGGTATGTACTTCCTCAAGAGGGATACATGGAATACATTGTGTACTTGAGAAATGGAAGGTGAAAGGGCCAATCGATCTTCCACAACTCCGAATCGATCAATAATATCTTATGGGCCAATGTACATGGGAAATAACTTTCCCCTATTACCAAATCTCATTATCCTCTTCCATGGAGATATGCGATGGAATACTATATCTCGAGCCTTAGACTCCTGGTCCCATCAATGATTTTCTACATAACTATTCTTTTAACTTTGGACATATTTTTGATTTTTCTGTGTGGTTTTCACCTTATAAAAAATTTCATTGACTATTTTAGGTCATAGAATCTTATTTTCACTGACTTAATCCCATCACGCCGATGTTCTGCATCTTTTCTCATAAAGGGATTCATATGGATCCATTTGGATGCTCAAGTGGAAACTGTTGTTTTAGTAGAACTCAACTAGAGGAAGATGTTGTTACCATCCAATATTGAATTATATATAACATGATCTCAACATTTCTTCCATTTTTAAAATAGTCTGTTTATATTGGACATTAGTTTGAGGATGATAAGCTGTACTGAATTTCAGATCAGTGTTTAGAGAATGTTGGATAATTTTATAGAACTTTGAGGTGAATCTTGGATATTGATTACATAAAGTTTGTAGTGGTACTTTATGTAGCCTTACCCCTTCTCTGGTGTATATACATACATGTTGATCTAGTTAAGAGTCTCATAAGATTTTGATAAAGTGAATTGTCTTTATCAGATGATCTACAAAAACCAATATAGTGTTGTTTCCTCTAGATGTATTCAGAAGCCGAGTGGAAAAATCTATTGGGATGTTTTCTGCTTTCCATGTTGTTATGGGTAAAGGTTTCATTAACCCCTTTCACTTTTCTCTTTAAAACATCAATTAATAACTTACCAAGAACTTTTATGTATATTCAGCGATCTACATATTCATATTGTCCCACCAACAATTCTCTCAAAGATCTCGATACATCTTTATGCTCCACAAGTGAATAGAGAATATTGAGAAATGTATTAAAAATATCTTTCTTTATCACTATATTTTATTCTACACATAGTCTTGACCGAAATATTAAATTTATTTCCTCATTAATTTTAATATCTGAGGGTTTCCACTTTCCCATAACATTCACCTTCGTATGAATTTCCACGAAATTTATTTAAGCATCTTTTATTTTCTCCATGAGGTATGGTTGAGAAACCATTAGAGAAAGTATTGATGATTCTCCTTCCTTAATGATTCCCATGTCCATCCTTTAAAAATCAAAGAATATTGGATCCTTCTCAAATCTTCTCATCAATATTGTTGGAGGATCCTTTCTACTTATAGAATCCGACACTTTATTTACCTTACCAGGATGGTAGTGTATTGAGTATTCATAATTATTGATGACATCTAAACAAATTTTATAGGACATGTTAATATCATTCAGTGTAAACCTATATTATAGGTTATTATGATCAATATATAGTTCACACTTATCCCCATAGAGGTAATGACGCAAATGTTCAATACAGAGATCATAGATGCCTTAATGATTTGGCTATCACTTTATCATTTATCATCATCACACAACCTAATCCCTTATTTTAAGAATGAATATATACCATAATGAGTTCCCAACTTGTTGTAAGTGAGTATTGGCGTAATGAAAAGCCTATTTTTTAATGCTTTTGTGAAATATTCACATTCATTGGTCTAGAAAAACTTTTATTGCTTATGAGTAATCATGGTTAGTGGGTTTGAAAAGCATGATAATTTCATCACAAATCACTGGTAATACCTAGCTGGACCAAGTAACTACATATCTCTATTACAGATGTTGGCTTGGGCTACTCTTCGGTTGACTTTATCATAGAAGGGTCCACATATTTTACTTTGATCGTGATAACATGCCCCAATAATGATACTTCCTCCATAAAAAACTCACATTTAATATAATTTTCATATATATATATATATATGTATTATCTATTTAAAATGTCTTTAGCACAATATTAAAGTGCACCTCGTGTTCCTCCCCTTACTTGGAGTATATTCTAATATCATTGATAAATACAACCACTAATTTCTTGAGGTGATATTTAAAGACTCTATTCATTAATTCCTTGAATATTTTTGGAGCATTAGTGAGTCCTAAAGTCATCACTATGAACTCATAGTGTTCATACCACATTAGAAAGTCATTCTTAGGAATATTTTCCTTCCACACCTTTAATTAGTAACATTCTAATCGAAGTTCCTCCTTAGAAAAATACTTGTCCCCATGAAATTATTCAAACAAGTCATCTATTTATGGAAGGGGATACATTTTATTTATCATGATTTTTTTGGGATCATGATAATCAATATAAATGTGCATTGATCCATCCATATTCATGGTGAAAAGGACTAGTACACCCCATGGTGAAGCACTCAAGCATATAAAACCCTTTTCTGTATTCTCTTGTAACTGCTTCTTCAAATACTCTAACTCAATGGTGGATATTCTATAGGTTTCCTTTGTTATAAGTAGATATATAGGAATAATTTAAATGGAGAACCCAAACTCTTGATCAGGATGAAGACTAAATAGTTTATTTAGGAACACAACAGTGTAGTCCCTCATAATGGGCATGTCTTCAAGCATGATTCTCTCCTTTTTTTCAATCATTTGATCTAGATATGCTTGATCAAAAGGCAATAATATCCAAACATGAGAAGATGAATCTAAATAAGATTCATCCTCCTCCTTAAACTTGTATTCAATTGTATTATTCTTCAGGATGTGAAGAGTGATATATATTTCCAAATAGTAGATGTTGGATTTGAATAAAGATATCTAATCCATGTCCAAAATAGCATGAAACTCAACCAAAGGAAGTAATACTAGATTTTATAAGAGGTTCAGTCCACAAAAATTAACTCTGGAGGATTTATATACTTTGAATAAAATAATTTACGGATTTTATATTCTCACAGATAAGTCTTCCTCTATATTTTGTGGTGGTGTTCAAACAATTATACTAAACTTTCATGATATGAATGAATGTGTAGAACCAGAATCAAATAATACTTTCAAAATTATTGAATAAATAACCATCAAACTTTTTAACACATCATTATCGGGATCCACCTCAGTAGTAGTGATTTCATAAACTTTTCCATTATCCTTTGGCTTTGTTGTCCACTAATGCAGATTAACCTCAAGAAATTTAGATTTAGTGCATTGGCTTGTATAGCACCCTTGATCCCTACAGTTGAAACATTGGACCATGGGCGGTTCTCTCAATTCATCTATTATATCAGCCATATTTTTTATGTCTCTTCAACATTCATGATATTCATGGCCTTCTCTCCCACACTTATAGAATTTTCCCATCCATTTGAGGCAGTTCCCATGATACTTCTTCCCATATTTTTGACATGTGAGAGGTTGAAATTTATTTCCACATTTCTCATTAGATCCCCTGTCTTGAAACTCCATATTTAATTTTTTATCACCATAGCCATGGGACCATTTTCCAAACTCCATATCCACTTTGAGAGAACATCAAACAACTTCTTCATAACTCCCAAAGTCTTTAATTTATAGATCATATTGAAGGTATGAGTTTAAACCACTTGAGAATTTGTCTATTTTTCTGTCATTATTGATAACAAAACCAGATACATACTTTGCATGACTTGTGAAATTTTCTTCATAAATGAGGACAGATTCAACTTTCTTTTTCTTTAGATATATGAATTCTCTCTCTATATTTATATGAATACTTTGAGGTAAATAATTGTTAAGAAAAATTATATTAATTTCTTTCACTCCATCTATTCAATTTAATCCTTCATCTTTGTGTTCTTAATCAACACCCACAATCGGCTGGCTTCTCCATCTAGATGATAAAAAACACGAGTCACCTTCTCTACCTCAAAATAATTAAGTGAAGAAAATATCTTCAACATTGATTTGATCCACTATTCCATAACTAGTGGATCATAATATCCACTAAATTTTGGTGTTCACTGCTGCATAAAAGGCATGATAGACACCTTATTCCTCTTAGGTGAAGGAGGAAGTTCCACATTATTCATGTTTTTTATTCATAGTCCCCAAAATATGGGGAAGTTTCCATGAAATTTTGAACTCCACCTCCCAAAGCACTGGGGATGTCGTTCGGGAAATTGCTGAATTGTCCCTCACATGGGTTGTTGGCATAGTTTCTCCTGGTTCCCATAATTTTCTAAAATTGAAAAGGTTATATCATAAGTAAAGAAGTTACGAATAAATAATTTATTATATTTTTAAATTTACTGTAAATCCATTTATTTTGGGATCCCAATGTTTAATATTTTTCTAAAACAAATCTTCTTGGGTTCTTACATATACTTAGTCTCATACTAAGGGTTTTCACTAAGGTTATCCAATCCTAATTTCCAAATTAACTAATTCATGATAGGATACCAAACATAGGGACCCTAAATTTTATTGCATAACTATTAAATAATTTTAAATATAAACAACATAAAAGTGTTACAAACCCAGGATCAAGAGGTTTAGTGTCTTGGGAAAATTAGGCATATAAAAAACATTTTACAAAATAAAACGTAAAAATTATTTAATTCCTTCTTCTATGGCTTCTTAGTGGCCTCTACAC
Organism: Viscum album; assembly: GCA_963277665.1. NCBI lineage: Eukaryota > Viridiplantae > Streptophyta > Magnoliopsida > Santalales > Viscaceae > Viscum > Viscum album. Next base: position 1,073,561,792 of record OY728137.1, on the reverse strand, counting down.
TCTCCTTAGTATAAGTAATCACCTGAGGATAAACATCAATGAATGGGGTGAGATAAAATCCAAAGATAAGGACAAATAAATACATCAAACATGGGTGTGGTGATCATCATCAACATAACATAAGAAAAGTTTCATCATCATAATCATGAGATAAAGAATTAGATAATGTCTTCAAATGTGGTAATTAATAAAAATGAAACTTCATGTATTAGTGGTTAACCAAACCACATTTTTGTGAACAAACTTACCATCATGTTCATTCATCTTTCACAATATTTAATGAGATATATCACATTACCCAATTCATTGGAGTGCTATATAATTACAGCTGCAACAGTCATGTCATAAAATTTACATGCACTATATAATTCTTGGTTCCCAAATCACATCATAACATTTACATTATCATGCATGACACATAGAAAGTATATCAATATTGAACAAAAAATAAACCATGGAAAGAAATGGGTTTCATTTAACTAAGCATAAATGAACACCCCAAGCTTCCACAGTATGTTTCCCTTTGAATAATGTTATAGATTGCATTATACACAACTTCGATATTCTAACACACCACGACCAATCAAACTAGCCGTTATGAATAACAATAACCTGATTCGGAATATCGAAATTAACTTAGGGTGATTTTTTGGTATTTTTCTGAAAACTTTCAATTTTTGATGAATAGTGATAAATACCGAGTTATTGTTTAAAACCGGCTTTTTATTTAAATAAATATTTATTTTAGGTTAAAATAGATACATAATACCTGTATAAGTTCAATGTAATTTATTGGAGTCATTTTATGATGAGTTTAGATATATACAATTTTATCGAACCTATTACCATCTTTTACCCACCGCCTAGGAGCATTTAAAAATTTGTATAAAGATAATTTTACCACTTCTGTGAGTTGAATTTCAAAAATATGAGAGACACAGCTGATATAAGTAAGTAAAATGTGGTTTAATAAGATGAAAATAATTTTTGGTGAATTGAAACTTTTTACTTTTATTTACCACGGTTAAAAGTAAATAGGGTAATTAAGGGTAAGAATGATATTATTACCCTAACACAACACCTAATTCTAATGGATAAGTATAATTCGACCAAAAAAACCTTAGGAATAAAATATTATCCTCTTTGGTCAACTTGGAATAGATTAGGACTTTCATTATTATTTTATTTAAAGAAGAGTTATGAGAGTTAAATTCAATGTTTAATAAAAAAACCATTTTTTATATAGGGTTACACACAATATAAATTCGACTATAAATATTAATTAGAAATTTAAAAATGTTTCCTACTTAATGTAATTTTATTTATAATTTTTAGACATTAGATAATTAAATTTATTTATTTCACAATGATGATGCAGTAATTACCATATTAATGAATGATTAAAATAATTGATATTATAAATATCCAAATAAATATTATTTGAGACTTTTAATGAATTAAAATAATTTTATAGGTTAATATGACATTTTAGGGTTGATTAAATGTATTTAGTTTGAAGTAATAATGTTGTTAGGACTTTAAAAAAAATCAATTGTTAAATAATATCAAAATTGACAAAAATGGGTTTTAAAAAAATACAATATTATTAGTTGATATAATAATCCTAAAAATTTAAGGTTTGTCCAAAATACTTATATAATGATATATTTATCATTAGTGAACCACTTTTGGTTCTATCGTATTTTTATTGCAAGTTTATTAACCATACAATTTAAAAATACAAAGAGATATGGTAAATGTCAAACTATTTAACTAAGAGTTAAATCTAAATGATAAGGTTAATATAGTGACCCAAACCTGTCTAAAACCTATTGGTTGAGAGGTTTTTGACCCATACATACTTTAAAAATTAAAATATTCATTTTTCAGCCATTATAAACGGAAAATGATTTTATTATAAAATAATATTTCAATATTTTCTTAAGGCCCCCATCACCCCTCTTATAAAAGTGAACTTACACTTCTCCCAAATCCACACCTTAAAAGCCATTTGGATCGTCCAAAACCTACCCAAATATCCTCCAAACTGTCCTACCTTAATCCTAGAGGAATTACTTTAGTCAAAAAGAAAACATAAGAGCCCTTATGATCAAATCAAATGGAAGAACCCGAAGAAGAGGTAAATATTTCATCACCTCTTTTAAGTTCTTTTCTTCTTCCACTTCCTCTTTATTTGTTGTTCCCATTATAAAATAATAACTCCAGTATCTTATATATACTATGATGTTATTATAAAAATGGTATAACCATATTCATTATTCTATCGATCCTATAAATGACAGAGTCACCATACGTGCATACGTACAGATTACCGTCTCCACGAACGCGATGAGATTCATTCCCCATCGTATCATTTCAAGACTAATTTTCATTTGATGATTAAAAATAATGTTTAAAAACTTAATATCATTCTCAATATAAATAAGATACATCCTATCTATAAAAAACATTACTTATGTAATAAATCATATAAAGGAAAACAAATCAGTTAACACCCAAAATAATGATAATACTAAAATATTATTAACAAAGAAATATTAGAAGATCATATATGATATCATATTAATGTATATGGTTCCTTAATAATTTAATTACAATTATTTCACCATCATACAGGAGGTTAACCTACCCTTAACCAAGGAAGAGTACTAGGTAAAGGTTAATTTCAAAATCTCTTTATCATCCGAGGTTTTTTTTACGTAAGTATCTACTGGGATCTATTTATCATCCACATCCATGTTTCTTAAAAATGTATTTCAAATTTTTTTACTATTTAATAAAAAATGGGTTAAAGTCATTTATACCCTTATTTTAACTTATATATTTTGAAAGGAATCTTTCGGTCGTTTTCCAAACAAAGTAATTTACGACCATTTCGACAATATTAAGGTAAGAATGTATTTTTTTAACTTATATGGTGGGTGTGGTTATTCTCTACCATTATGACGTCGTCAAATATTCTATTACAAGATTATAAGATTATTTTCAAAATAAATGTTTTCTTTAAATGTTTTCAAAAAAAGAATGAGATATTTATGTAGAGACCCGTATCTTGACGTACATTGACATTACATTACTTTTGCGGAATACTTAGTACATAACAAAAACACACACTAAAGGATCGTAATAGTTTAGTGTCTTTGGAAACTCGGAACATAATCTTCTAATCCTGGTGAAAGATCTTCAATATCTCCCGTAAAGATCTTCCTTATTTTTTACCTAAAACCTTTCTTTATATCCTGGGGAAAAGAAAACATAAAGGGCTGAGCTCAAATGCTCAGTAAGGGTATACAAAAGAAATAAAAATCAAATCATATCTTTTTGAAAATCATAACCTGCAAAAGAGACCATAATATCTTAACATGGAACAAATCATAGAAGTGAAAATGAGATCACCATAATCATAACATGAAACTTGAAACTTTGTGGCATGCACACATAATCATGGAAAATCATTTCTTGTTAGTCATGACTCATTGCCAAGACTATCTTAGTGGACAAAGTCCCTTTCTGAACCGAGTTCACTCCTCGTTTCAGTCCTGTATCACTGAACCGAAATAACCTTCCATTCCAGCCATGTCTATCTCATGAGATATAAAATCTTTACCCAATGCATTGGAGGGAGATATAGGTCCCACCCATCTTATAATGAATCCTTTCTTATGTGTGCCACATAATCATAAAACATACATCATCGCATAACACATGTAACAAAAATGGGATTCTTGAAACATCGTGACATCATAAATAAATTCATATAAGATAAAGGAATTCATAAAAATAATTCCATCACAACATGATCAAATCAATAAAAAAAACAGAACCCTTTATTATCTTATATGGAAAATAATTTTGATAAAATACTTAAACTCCATTCTTGAGGAAAATATCCTTTCTACTTCAAAAACAATTTTCTTTTCTTAACATGTCATACAATTATAAACTAAAAGAAGTTGATTAAAAATAAACTTGAAAACTTGTAAAGGAAGCTTCTTTGAAATAATGTTTTAAGAATCCATTCATGCAGTATAAGTTAAAAAAAACATTCTTCGTAATTTTGTCGGGAAAGTCAAAAAGTACCTCGTATGAAAAACGATAAAAGATTCCTTTCATATCTTTTACTAAAAACTCACCAAAGGGTAAAATAGGTTTTAAAAAATTGTAGGTGGATGAAAATAATATTACATGTTGAGGAAACATGGATGTGGATGATAAAATACACCCCAGTAAATTTCAAAGTATAAACAATCTCGAATAAAAATGAGATTGTGATATTTCCCTTACCTTAGGTCCGATTTGCTTCGTATGTGTCCGAACCTCCTCTTCTTTGAAGTGCCTCTTTGAGACCTCTTCTCAGGGAACTAAAATTGGTCTTTGAGGAAGACCAGAACCTCTAGGATGTTGCTAGGGAAGTGGAGAAGAGATTTTGGCAGGGGTTGGCCGAGCTTGAGTGCTCAAATTGGTGTGAGGAGGAGGGGGAGGAGGTGTCCTTTTATAGGGGAGGAGAGGGGCACCTTAGGAATATCTCAAAATATTATTTTATATTAAAGTCAAAATCGGTTTATAATGGTTCCAAAGGGTCTTATTTCGAAGCTAAGGTGGGGATGGGTCGAAATCCTATCAACCAATAGGATTTAGACAAGTTTAGGGTATTATTTTAACCTTATCAATTAGATTTAACTCTAAGTTAAATAATTTAACTTTTACCGTGTCTTTTTGTTTTCTTTCACAATATGCTTAATATACTTACTATAACATGCCAAACGAACCCCAAATTGTATATTATTAATAAATATATCCTTATCTAAGTCATTTGTCCGAACCTTAGATTTTTAGGAATAAAATAACAATTAATAATATAATATTTGATTTAAAAACTATTTTGTGTCAATTTTGACACTATTTGATATATGATTTTTGTGAAAGTCATAACAGAATTAAATGTTCGAACCAAGATGATTAAATCAACATTAATATATCATAGTAACCTAGAAAATTGGTGGAATGCATAAAAAGTCTCCAATTACATTTATTTTGGTGTTTATAACATCAATTATGTCAATATTTCATTAATAAGATAATTACTGCATCATCGTTGTGTCATAAATAAATTAAATTATTTGATGTCTAAAAATTACAAATAAAATACCATCATGTAGGAAATATTTTTATCTTTCTAATGAATATTTACAATCGAATTTATCTTATGTATAACCCCATATTAAAAATGATTTACTTATTAAACTTTTATTTTAACTATTTTAACCTTTCTTTAAATAAATTAATAATAAATGTCCTAATCTAATCCAAGTGGGCCTAAATGGTCATATTTTATTCCTAAGTTTGTTTTTGGTCGAATTACACATGTCCAATAGAATTAGGACATGTGTTAGGGTAATATTAATATCATATTTACCCTTAGTTACCCTATTTACTATTAACCGCGGTAAAAAAAGTAAAAAGTTACTATTCACCAAAAAATTATTTTCATCTCATTGAACCAAATTTTAGTCCTTGATATTAACCGTGTCTCTTGGATTTTCTAAATTCCATTCACAGAAGTGGCAAAATTAAGTTTTATGAAAAAATCAGTTTTTTTAACTACCACTTAGTAGTTTCACTATTCATCAAAAATTGATGTTTTTTCAGAACAATGCCAAAATTTCATCCTAAGCTATATTTCATATTCCGAATTCAAAAATGAAATCTATTTTACCAAATTCATAACATAGAAGTTGCATTAATTAATTTTATAATTAAATCCCGCTGTTAAAATAAATAGCGTGTTTTTAGGAAACAATATATATCAAAAGATTGACACTTGATTATGTCTGGTTTAAATGTGAAATTACAACCAATGACCAACATTGTATTAAATTGTAAAAATATATTCTAAATATACTTTAAAACCACTCAAATTAATAATTTATCACTATTAATTATTTCGATTAAAAAAGTTGTTTTTAATTATAATTTAGTAATTTTCACTATTCATCAGAATATGAAAGTTATCCGAAAAGTACCAAAATTTCACCTTAGGCTAAATTCGATACTCCGAATCCAAGAATGAAGTTCATTTTGAAAAATAAGATTTACAGAATTTTAAAAAGTGGTTATTACTATTCATAACGGCTAGTTTTAATAATATTTTAATAGCACATCGTTGTTTAGTGAAACTCGGTATTGCGTATTACACACGCTATCGAGGAAGGTCGCGATTGCGTGTAATGCAAGGCAAGACAAGGATGCGTGTTGTGCAAGCTCCTTTTGGTGTAGCGTACAACACAAGACATTAATAAAATTAAAAAGATATATTTTTTTATAAAATCTTGGGCTGTTACAATTTATCTCTAATATTTTTGATTTCATCTATGTCAACATACTTTGATGGATTTTATACATATTTGAATTAGATTCAGTATAATACAAATCTTCCATATTGTATTGAAGGTTTTGTGATATGTTTGAATATGAATGTGTTATTTTTATACCATTCATGGTTTGTGGTTAAGGTATTGACATTTCGTATGCCAGTTTTAATACAAATGTTTATGTTATATTTCAACCTTTTCATCTGAGGAATGTATTGGACTTAGTAAGTGATGGGTGGAGCCCGCTATTGATCCTCGATGCATCAGTAGGTCTCATTAGACAACTTGATGTGGAATTAGTTGAGGCCTTTCCAAATTTGATATATGGTTTTGGCCAAGGCCTTAATCATTTTTAGACTTCTTGGATGAGGCCTTGAAAAAATGTTTCAGAGTGTCCGACATTATAGATTCCCTCATTATGAAAATAATATTGATGGTTCATGTGGTCATTTGACAAGCAGAATACCCATGATTATGTTTTATTATGGAATTATTTACTCATCTCATATTCCTACCATAAAGGTGTTATTGTTTATTATTTGTAAAGGCATGTGTTTTTCTATTATTAAGAATGCTTAATATTTATGTTATCTTTGTATGTATTGCTTACCCTTACTAAGCATTTGATCTCACCCCTTTCTTATGTTTCATTTTTCCAGGATATGAAGAAGTTAGTTATGAGTGACTTGGAGTCATAATCTAGGAGGCTTGGATGTTTCTAATGGAATAAATTAGTGTTTTATTTCTTTTCAAGTTGTAAAGTAGAACTTATGTATGAATCCTATTTCCAATAATAATAAATTGATTGGTCTTTTAGGACATGATTTCCTTATGATCATTCCAATTTTATGTAATATTTCACCGACTCTGTGTAACTGGGGTCAGGGAATTAAAATTGGTATTAGAGGAAGTTTAGGACAATCCTTGGAAACTAGGTTTAGATAAAAACTGATTAGTGCACATTATCCTAAGATATAATTTGAGTATTAGTATAGAAGAACTTCCTAGAATTTTGTTACTATAGTGATTTTTGTGAGTTTTTCAAGGAATAAATCCCTCTCTGGATACGAGCAGGTAGAGGTGGCTCTAGCATAGATGTACCTAGGGGTAAAACTCAAAAACACCGCTTTAAGCTAGAATCGAAATGGAACTGGTGCACGACAATGGGCCTTGCTGCACTCTTGGTTACGACACTCCTGGGGGATATGCTTATGTTAATTCTCATTTTCATTACAAACCATTATGAAAGGTTTATGAGTATATACTTCCTTAAAGAAAACATTTTTATGATTATGAATTATATCCATAAAGTGTTCAATTTATGTTAAGTGTTTTACAAGTATGGAATTATGTATTTCAATTCATAAACTAATCTAGTTTATTCCATTGTTTAGAAATGGAACCTAGTGGAATGAATGAAAACCATATCAATTCACTTAATCCATATAAGGATTTCCCTCTTACTCAAGATAATTATAGTGGAGATGGTGATGCAACCAGTTCTGATTAGCTTATCACCATACTGGGACAACTCACTCAGGTTATGAATAATAACCTTACCTGTATGGAGAACCCTAATCCACAATGTGGAGGATAAATGTTAGACCGCTTCATGAGGCAACAACCACCAACATTCAATGAGATTACAAATATATTAGTGGATGAGAAATGGATAAATACCGTAGAGAAAATATTTCATGCTTTGGGGAGTAGAGAAAGGGAAAAAGTTGTCATGGTAGTTCATCGCCTCATTAGAGATGTTGATCAATGGTGGTAAGTGATTCAAAACACAAAGGAAGATGAAGAAGTGTCCAGTATGGAATAAAGGGAGTTTAAAGAACTGTTCTTAGAAAAATACCTTCCTTGTGACCATTGAGCGGATATGGAAAGGCAATTTCCGAGTCTGAGGAAAAATGAGGATGATAATGTTGCAAAGTTTGAGGCTAAATTTACAAGATTAGAAAGGCATGATACAGATTATATACGTAATCCAAGAAGTAAGATTGACCATTTCCTGGATGGGTTAAAACCATTTCTCCGTCGAGAATTGGTATCACAATCCTTCTCATCATACAAAGATATTATCTCATGTGCTATCAAGATAGAAAAGGAATTCTCTAAGTCTTAGGACATTAAAGTAAAGTAAGAGAAGAAGAGATCTGCTGAACACTATAGGAAAGGAAATGAGGAAACTAGGGAGAATTGAAGAATTGGATTTCCACTCAGTGATAATTATGGAAGGAAGCACCCTGGTGCTGATCTAAAAGGAAAATGAGTTTGTGACAAATGTTGACAGAAAGGCCATCTTGATGGTGATTGTAAGGGAAAGAAAGATTCTAACAATGTTTAATGCTATAATTGCAGGGAGATGGGACATTATGCAAATGAATGTCCTAAACGTCAGGGAAACATATCTCAGAAAAGGACAAGGGATCAAGGTCAAGCTTATGCGATCACTAATGCTGAGGTTGACGCTCTAAAATATGTGGTGGCAGGTAATTTAATGGTTTCCCCAAGTTTAGACAATGCTTTATTTGATTCTGGATCATCAAATTGATTCAAATCTTCCCAGTTTTCTAAGAAAATTAGATATTTCCAATTTGATTTAACAAGGGTGTTGTCAGTCAAAACTCATAACGGAAGTATTATTGCAACAATGTTTTGTGAATCAGTTCCCATTAGGGCATATAAATGTTCTTTATCTACTGATCTCATCGTCATACCCATGATTGAATTTGATATAATCCTCGGAATGGATTGGTTTTTTGACCATGATGCCGAAATTAATTGTAAGAAGAAGGAGGTTACAATTTTTAATGATGATAAGGAGTACCTTATCTTTAGAGCAGAAACATCACCACCTGATTATTATCTAGATCCACCCCCAGTATCTCAACAAAATTCAATTGTTGGGGAGGAAGAGAACAAAATAACTATGGGTGAGGAAAGGAATGTTAAAATATAGGACGTACCAATTGTGCAAGAATACGATGATGTGTTTCCATAGGATTTACCTAGACATCCTCCAGAATGAGAAATTGAGTTTTCTATTGACTTAATTCCTGGTTCAAGGCCCATATCGAAGACCCCTTATAGAATGGACAATACAGAATTAGAGTAACTAAAGAAACAATTATAAGAATTGAGTAATAAGGTATATATTCACCCTTGTGTTTCTCCATGGGGAACCCCTGTTCTTTTTTCTAATAAGAAAGATGGATCTATGAGGTTGTGCATTGACTACATGGAGATCAATGCTATAATAATAAAGAATAAGTATCCCCTACCTCACAATGATGATTTATTCAACCAACTTCATGGAGCTCAATATTTTTCAAATATTGACCTCTGATCTGGATATCATTAGTTGTGTGTGAAGAAGGAAGACATTCCAAAAACTGCATTTCAAACCAGGTAGGGGCCTTACGAGTTTACAGTAATGCCTTTTGGGCTGACTAATGCACCCTCTGTTTTTATGGATCTAATGAACAGAGTATTCAAGGAATATCTTGATGACTTTGTAGTGGTATTTATTGATGATATCTTGGTATAATCCAAAAGCTACGAAGATCATGAAAATCACTTCCGCACCATTCTGAAAGCCCTCAGAAGAAATGAATTATACGAGAAGTTTAACAAGTGTGAATTTTGGATTCAGGAGATTTCTTTTCTTGCCCATATTGTCTCTAAGGATATAATCTCTATTGACCCTTATAATACAATGGCAATCCAAGAATGGCTAGCACCGACAAGTATAACTATGGTACGCAGTTTTGTTGGTTTAATAGGTTATTATTGACATTTTGTCCAGAATTTTTCCCGATTGGATAACCCATTAACCAAGTTCACACGTAAAGGGGTTAAATTAGTTTGGACAAAAGAGTGTGAAGAATGTTTTGAATAACTAAAGAGAAGATTATTCAATGCTTCTATATTGACTCTTCTGTCGGGGAATGGTGGGTTTGTTATTTATAGTGATGCCTCAAAGAAAGGACTTGGTTTTGTCCGTACGCAGAATGATAAAGTTATTTCCTATGCATCACGATAATTAAAAATTCATGAACAAAACTATCCTACTCATGATATTGAGTTAGAAGCTGTAATATTTGCTTTGAAGATATGGAGACACTATCTATATGGTGAAAAATGTGAGATTTATACTGATCACCAGAGTTTGAAGTATATTTTCTCACAAAAATAATTCAACATGAGGCAAAGGCTATGGCTTGAACTACTCATGGATTATGATTGCACTATACAATACAAACCAGGGAAGGAAAATAAGGTGGTAGATGATTTGATTAGAAAAGATCATGGAGTTTTGAAGAAGATGAGAGTTGAAAAGGATCTTTTATACATGGATCTAGTAAACATGGATATGGGAATGACCATAGAAGGTGAAACACCAATGCTTTTTAAAATGGTTTCCAAACCATCATTACTAGAAAGGATAAAGTGTTCTCAAACCTATGATGAGGAGTTTAAAAATAAGATTAAAGCTGTGAATGATGGGAGATTGAGTGAATTCATATATGAAGACAAGATTTTGAAATTTGGGAAGATACTTTATGTTCCCGATATACCTGATCTAGAAATGGAATTGTTTGATGATTAACATAGCTCCAATTTCTCTATACACCCTAGTAGCACTAATATGTATAGAGATTTGAAGGAATATTTTTGGTTGGACAACATGAAGAGGGAGATTGATGATTTTGTGTCAAGATGTATGGTTTCTCAACAAGTGAATGCTGGAAGGCAATAGCCTGGAGGAGTCTTGCAACATCTTCTCATACCTAAGTGGAAATGGGATAACATTACGATGGACTTTATTATGGGTATACAAAAGATACCTAGAAGGAGTGATGCAATATGGGTCATTGTTGATCATCTTACCAAGTCAGCACATTTTCATGCTATAAGAGAAGATTTACCACTTGAACGTTTAGCAAGACTATATATTAATGAAGTTGTAAGACTCCATGGTGTACCCCTATCGATTGTTTCTGATCATGATCCCCGTTTTACATCCAGATTTTGGAAAAGTCTTTAGAAATCCCTGAATACTAAACTTCGTTTGAGCACTGCCTACCACCCTCAAATAGATGGACAATCAGAACAAACTATTCAAACCTTATAAGACATGTTGAGATCTTTCTCACTTTACTTTCAAGGTAAATGGGATCAATATTTAAGTCTGGTAGAATTTTCCTATAATAATAGCTTCCATTCAAGTATTCATATGGAACCATATGAAGCGTAATATGTAAAGATATTTCACACACCAACTTGTTGGGATGATGTTGTTGAAAGAAAACTCATAGGCCCAGAACATGTTGAGGAAACAATGGAAAAAGTGAAGGTTATCCAGACCCACATCAAAACAGAACAAAGTAGGCAGAAGTGCTATACTGATAACTGAAGGAAGGATTTGGAATTTCAGGTAGTAGATCATATTTTATTTAAGGTATCTCCATGGAAGGGAGTTATAAGATTCGTTAAGAAGGGTAAACTAAGTCCTAGGTACATCAGACCTTTCGAAATTATAGAATTAATTGGGGTTGTAGCATATCGGTTGGTAATTCTTCCAAGTCTCTCCAAAGTTTAAGATGTGTTCCACGTATCACTATTTAGAAAATATATGCATGACCCAACGCATGTACTCACCTATGATTGAACTAGAACCAAATTCGTCTTATTGTGAAGAGCCTTTCAATATTCTTGATACCAGAGAACAAGTGTTGAGAAACCAAATGACTCATCTGGAAAATGTTATATGGAGAAACCATAAGTTGGAAGAGGCAACATGGGAACCCGAGGAACTTATGATGAAGAACCACCCGAATCTTTTTATGTAGTAATATTCTAGAAATTTAGAGGAATAAATTATTTGAAGGAGGAAAAAATGTAATACCCCAATCTTGCATGATACGTTTCCCTTCGAATAATGCAACAACTTGCATTGTACACAACTTTAAGATTCTAACACACTGCGACAAATCAAACTTTCCGTTATGAAGAGTAATACCCCATTTTTGAAATTTTATAAAATTCGTCATTCAAAATGGACTCCATTTTTGGATTTAGAATATTGAAATTAGCTTAGGGTGATTTTTTAGCATTTTTCTGAAAACATTCAATTTTTGATGAATAGTGAAAAACACAGAGTTATTGTTTAAAACCGACTTTTTATTTAAATAATTATTTATTTTAATTAAATTTATTTTTGGTAAAAATAGATACATAATACCTATATAAGTTCAATGTAATTCATTGGAGTCATTTTATCATGAGTTTAGATATATAAAATTTTATCAAACTTTTTACCGTCTTTTACTCACATCCTAGGAGCATTTCCAAATTTGTATAAAATTTAATTTTACCGCTTCTGTGATTTGAATTTCAAAAATCCAAGAGACATGGTTGATATCAGTAAGTAAAATGTGGTTCAATAAGATGAAAATATTTTTCAGTGAATAGTAACTTTTTACTTTTATTTACCACGGTTAAAAGTAAATATGGTAATTAAGGGTAAAAATGATATTATTATTACCCGAACATAAGTCCTAATTCTATTGGATAAGTATAATTCGACCAAAAACAACATTAAGAATAAAATATGATCCCTTTTGGTACACTTGGATTAGATTAGGACATTTTATTATCATTTTATTTAAAAGAGTTATGAGAGTTAAATTCAAAGTTTAATAAATAAACAATTTTTAATATAGGGTTACACATAATATAAATTCAACTATAAATATTAATTATAAATATAAAAAGTTTTCCTACATAATGGTATTTTATTTATAATTATTAGATATTAAATAATTAAATTTATTTATGACACAATGATGATGCAGTAATTACCGTATTAGTGAATGATTAAAATAATTGATATTATAAATATCCTAATAAATCTTATTTGAGTCTTTTAATGAATTCCAATAATTTTATAGGTTAATATGAAATTTTAGAGTTGATTAAATTTATTTATTTTGAATTAATAAAGTTGATAGGACTTTAACAAAAATCAATTATTAAATAATGTCAAAATTGACATAAATGGGTTTTTAAAAAAAATACAATATTATTGGTTGATATAATAATCCTAAAAATCAATGGATTGGATAAAAGAATTATATAATGAGATTTGTATCATTAATGAAACACTTTGGGTTCTCTTGGATGTTTATAGTAAGTTTATTAACCACATAATTTAAAAATACAAAGAGACATGGTAAATGTCAAACTAATTAACTAAGAGTTAAATCTAAATGATAAGGTTAATATAGTGACCCAAACCATTATAAAACCTATTGGTTGAGAGGTTTTTGACCCATAACCGCCTTAAACTTTAAATAATTCATTTTGGAGCCATTATTAACCGAAAATTATTTTATTATAAAATAATATTTCAATATTTTCCTAAGGTGCCCCTCACCCCTCTTATAAAAGTACACTTCCCCTTCTCTGAAATCCACACCTTAAAAGACATTTGGATCAGCCAAAACCTACCCAAATATCATCCCAACTATGCTCCTTTAATCTTAGAGGCCTTACTTTAGTCATAAATCCAACCTACTAGCCCTTTTGGTCAAATCAAATGAAAGAACCCGAAGAAGAGGTAAATATTTCATCACCTCTTTCAAGTTATTTTCTTCTTCCACTTCCTATTTCTTTTTTGTTCCCATTCTAAAATAATAACTCCAGTATATTCTATATAATGTGATGTTATTATAAAAATGTAACATCCATATTCATTATTCTATCTATCCTATAAATGAAAAAGTCATCATACATGCATACGTACGGATTACTGTCTCCACGAAGGCGATGAGATTCATTCCCCATCGTATCCATTCAAGAATAATTTTCATTTGATGATTAAAAATAATGTTTAAAGACTTAATAAAATTATGAATTTGAATAAGAGACATCCTATCAACAATAGACATTACTTACATAATAAATCATATAAAGGAAAATGAATCAGTTAACACCAGAAACGACGATAATACTAAAATATTATTAACAAAGCAATATTAGAAGATCATATATGATATCATATTAATGTATATGGTTCTTTTATAATTTAATAATTATTATTTCACCATCATACAAGGGGTTAACCTACCCTCGACCAAGGAAAAGTACAAGGTAAGGATTAATTTTACAATCTCTTTATCATCTGAGGTTATTTATACGTAAGTATCTATTGAGACCTCTTTATCATCCACATCCATGTTTCTTAAAAATGTATTTTAAATTTATTTACTATTTAATAGAAAATAGGTTAAATTCATTTATACCCTTATTTTAACTTATATGTTTTGAAATTAATCTTTTAGTCGTTTTCTAAACAAGTCATTTTACGACCTTTTAGACAAAATTAAGGTAAGAATGTTTTTTTTAACTTACACGGAGTTTGCGGTTATTCTTCTCCATTATAACGTTTTCAAAGCTTCCCTTACAAGATTATAAGAGTATTTTCAAAATATATTTTTTCTTTTATAATTATTTTTCTTTAAATGATTTCAAAAAAAGAAAGAGATATTTCTCTGAAATATTTTTGATTTCATCTATATCAACATCCTTTGATGGATTTATACTTATTTGAAGTTGATTCATTATGATACAAATCTTCAATATTGTATTGAAGATTTTGTGATATGTTTGACTTTGGATATGTTATTTTTATACCATTCATGATTTGTGGTTAATGTATTGACATTTTATATGCTAGTTTTAATACGAATGTTTATGTTATATTTTAACCTCTTCATATGAGGAATGTATTGGACTTAGAATTGGAGGGTGGAGCCTGCTATAGATTATTGATGCATCGGTAGGTATCATGAGACAAATAGACATGAAATTGGCCGAGGCCTTTCCCAATTTGATATATGGTTTTGGCCAAGGCCTTAATAATTTTTAGACTTCTTGGTTGAGGCATTGACAAAATATTTCAAAATGTCTGGAATTATACATTTCCTCATTATGAAAATAATATTAATGGTTCATGTTGTCATTCGACTAGTATAATACCCAAGATTATGTTTTATTATGGCATTATTTTCTGAGCTCATATTCCTACCATAAAAGTTTTCATGTTTATTATTTGTAAAGACATATGTTTTTCAATTATTCACCATACATAATATTTATGTTATCTTATGTTGTATTGCTTACCCTAACTAAGCATTTTAACTCACCCCTTTCTTATGTTTCATTTTACCAGGATATGATGAAGTTAGTTATGAGTGACTTGCAGTCATAACCTAGGAGGATTCGATGTTTCTAATGGAATAAATTAGTGTTTTATTTCTTTTCAAGTTGTAATGTTGAACTTATGTATGAATCTTATTTCCAATAATACTAAACTGATCGGTCTTTCAGGACATGATTTCCTTGTGATCATGCCAATTTTATGTAATAATGTACCAACACTGGGTAACTAGGGTCGGGGCTTTATAATAAATCCATGAATAAACTTTGGGGTTCAAAAATGATAGTAGGAATAACATAATTTGTATAAGAATATTAAATATTGAGTGACGAAGAAACAATCTCACAAGAAGTACACGATGTATTTTTGGAAAGAAGATTTTTTTGGAAAAATACTTTCATTTTTCATAAAACTGAATTATAAAAATGTATATCCCAGAAAAGAAAAGGGAAGTTTCAATAAGAGATATTTATGGAAAATTACAGGGACTTCCATACTAAGAATGTAGTGAAAGGGGGAAAACCTAAAGAAAGAGAGTTGGGTTCGAGAATCCCATTATCTTTTGTCTGAATTATTAATTTACTTTTGTATCCTAGATAACCAAATTAAATTAATTAATTAAAAAATCTAGAAAATTTTATAACTAATAATATGTTTTAGAAAGTCTTATTTGACCATATTTATGTTTTTATTACAATACATAATGCAGTACTGAGAAATGAAAATGTGTCGTCTACGGTTGTGGTAAATCGACACACCACAATCAATATTTTCATTATTAGAATAAAAGGAAAATAAAAGAGATTAGAAGAAAACTTATTCCTTTTTCATAATAAAATTTCAGTATATAAATGATACTGTAGTTATATTGTCGCCTAGATAAGTTAAGTTAAGTATTGGATAAGAAAATAAATTAAATTAAAAATAAATTAAATAAAAATAAAGTGGATTTTATTTCTTGAATTTCTCCTCCTTGAGAACCTCTTTAGGGAAAAGGGTTTTTTCTCTTGATGAGACCAAGGGATCTTAGATGTGGGGGATGATCTTGGGAAGAGTATTGGGTATATATTTTACAATATTCAAGGCTGGTAGGGTGGTAGGATAAGATGTGGAAATGGGTGGTATTTATTGGGGAGGATAGGGGTGTTTTCCCATTATTTTATTCATTAGTTTGTTATTTTGGCTCAAGATTATGCACAGTTTGAACCTTATCACTAAATATAATAAAATAATGAAAGATATTTTGAGAATTTGGGCTTCCATAATCCATACATCATCTATGAATCAATAATTAATGTATTTATTTTTATCATAAATTATCATATTTTGTTATTAAAAAAAATTCAGTATTTTAAAAAAATCCAAAATATTCATCCAAAATATTTTTCAACAAGAAGAGTTCAAAAAATTAACTCCATTATATGAAAATATTTTTATAAATATGATAAATTTAATTTTTAATTAAAATAATCATTTATTTGAAAAATACTAATTTTAAAATTATAACTATTTTATAACACTTTAAAAAAATAATTAACTTCTCATTAAATTATATTATATTTATAATTTGGAAAAATCTTAATTTATGAATATATTTTATGAAAATAAATTTATTTTAAATAAATATAATAAGTATAAAAATTATAAAAAAATATTTATGTTTAACAAAAATACCAACACTTAACTAATAATTTGAAAAATATTTATTTACACATACTATGATATAATTATATCACATTATCATTTATATGATTCCAAAATTTTAATTATACTTTCATAGATGAGATTACTATTCTATGAGATGAATTATAATTCCTAATGGTCACGATACAATTACAAGATTCAAGTTAATATTCCATAGGTATAAGTTCCTTAACCTCTAGAAATACCTCTTATTTCATAAATTCTTTATTTATAATGCTTTTACTGGGTTCTCAAAGTGATTTTATGTGGTTTATAGTATATAAAATAATTATAAGAAGGGAATTTACATTTATAAAAATTTTGGTTCATTAGACACTACATGTTTCCCTTAGTGGATCAGACATCACTCACCAATTTCTATTGGCGGATCAAGATTCACTCACCTGTTTCCCATAGTGGATCATGCATCAAAACTTATTTTCCATTTTTTTTATGAAAATCACTACATGTTTAACCATTATCTCATGAGATTTAATGCTTTACCCAATGCATTAGAGGGAAATATATGGCCCACCCATCACATAAATATTAACCATATACAAGAATTTCATAAGAAAAAATCTAACCATAAAATTATTAAAATCCACGAATAAGAATAGGTTTAATAAAATGTTCAAATGAAAATCATTAATTTTTTATATCATAAATTACCCATGAAAAGAAAATGGGTTTCATTTAATTCATTACAATGAACCCATGGAATAAAATTGGTTTAATATCCATTTCAATTGGATTCACATAAGAAAATCATTTACAATTAGAGAAATAATAATAAAAGGATAAAACCATAGAATTTTTTTTATTCAATGACATCAAGTAAAATTATATGTAAATACCATTAAATCAAGATAATAAAGAATATTGTATTTACACTATATTGATAAAGGTTATATAATTAAGAAAATAATTTTCCCTAATAAATTTATATATAAAATCTTGGTAAACCCCATTTAATAAAATGAATAAAATATAGGTTATTCATAGAGTAAATAAATTGGATGAAAAATTTTGGTTATATACTAAAAATTATTAGATAAGAAAAGGAAATGATATATCATTGCTCCAAAATCAAAGTAAATTACATAATCTATTCAGAGAAAGAAGGTGGATGGTTATATTTGAAAAATAAATCTTTAATCATTCATAAGATATGTCAAAGGATAGTGACTTAGATGAAAAATAATTTTAAAGAGTTTTTTAAAAATCTCTTTGGGAATAAGAAATATAATTGATATTTTGAAATCATTTTAAAAGATATATTTTATAAATCTAGGAGAAAAATAATTTTATTTTAGAAAATATAAAATCATAGAAAGAAAGATTCAAATAAAACAAAAAATGTGGTTGAAATATTTATTCCCAAAGAAAAATTTAAAAAATATCATTTTCAACATATTTAAAAAATGAAGTTACTGGTGACTTTCAAAAGTTATTTTCAATATTGGGAAGTGAAAACTTTTGAAAAAATTTACCTTGAGAAATAAAATAAATTAATAAATCATTTAAATATAATAAAAATTATTAAATGAGATATTTGGTGGAAGATAAAACAATTGATTTTACAAGGATGTAAAATATTTTAAAATACATTTTTTTAGAAAAACCTATATCTAAGGAAGTGTTTTAGATTTTTGTTTTTAAATGGGGTAAATAAAATTATTAAAATCATTGAAAATAATCCACATTATATTTACAAAAAATAGAGGATAAAATTGGTGAGAAGGAAAATATATAATGGAATTAAATATTCAATTAAGAGGAGAACGTTTGTTCTCGATAACATAATACTTTTAAGTGAGAAAAAAATCATTTAGGAAACATAGAATTTATAGAGACATTCTACCCAGAATGATAAAATATAATATAATATCATTAATTTGTTGTTAATGTTTTATTAATATAACATTAATAATTACATAAATATCATATTTATCCATTAAAACCATTCATAAAACCATCCATGAAAGTCATTAATTAAAAATTAAACACACATGTAATTTTCACATATACAGTGATGATGGTTTATTTTCCTTAAAATAGAAAAAAATAAGTAATTTTATTTTTCATTTTAGAATATTTAATAAGTTATAGTTATAATAATTATATATTAAATTCACCTTTCTAAACCATTCATGTTTGGTGGTGAAGGAAAATAAACATGCGACTTTATAGTGACTGTTGTATTCATGCACAGACGATTTACATCTTCATTTTTCTTAATGGGGAAAAGGAAGATGGTTAATGCTTATAAAATAATTATAATAACGTATCGGTATACCGTTGATATATATGTTATCTTTTTAAGATGTTTTAATGAAATTTAAATAAAAGGAGTGAACTAAAATAAAAAGAAATAAGAAAGATAGGTTAAAGACTTGTACCTAACTTCTCAGATTATTTAATTTACAAAGGAGGGTTAATCCCTTTAGGGATTGCATTCTGAGAATAATATAACATCTATAAATGGTATAATAATACTTAAGAGATGTTTGTGTAGAGTTTAATTGAAGATAAGTGGTATTTGGTGTGAGGTTAAGTGAGGTGAGGAGTTCCCCTTTTATATGTGTAAAGGGATGATGATCCCATAAGGGGTACCACTTTGTTGGGGTTTCCCTCATTCCCTCCTTCCTATCCTCCATCTTGGGTCAACTGTGGCTCCTCTATTTAGTGATTCTTCTTAGAAAGATCATGTGTAACGCCCCGACCCTAGTTACCTAGAGTCGGTGAATTATTACATAACTTTGGAATGATAAAGGAAATAATGTCCCAAAATACCAATCAGTTTTTTAGCCTTGGAAGTACTAGATACATTAATAAATTTTACATTACATTATAAAATGAAAACAACAAAAAAGATTTATTCATTGACCATAGTCATATCCCATAGACTATCCCTACAAGTCAGTCATAATATACCTATTCACATCCTACAAAAAATAAAACATAATAAAGGGGTGAGCTCCAACGCCTTGTAAGAGTAAGAAATACAACAGAAGATAACATAAACATTAGGTATGGTGAATAATTAAGAACACATGCCTTAAAAAATAATAAACATGAACACTTTATGGCAGGAATAAGAGTTGAGTAAATAATTCCATAATAAAACATAATCATGCGTATTCTACTAGTCGAATAACCACATGAACCATCAATATTATTTTCATAATGAGGGAATTTATAATGTCGGACATTCTGAAACATTTTTTCAAGGCCTTGGCCAAGACGTCTAAAAATGATTAAGGCCTCGAACAAAACCATATATCAAAATTGGGAAAGGCCTTAGCCAATTTGATGACTAACTGTCTCATGATACCTACTGATGCACCGAAAAGCTATAGCGGGCTCCACCCATCACATACTAAGTCCAATACATTCCCCATTTAAAAAGGTTGAAACAAAAAATAAAAATTCGTATTAAAACTAGAATATTAAATGTAAATACTTTAACTATAAACTATGAATGGTATAAAAATAACAAATCCATTGTCAAACATATCACAAAATCTTAAATACAATAGGGAATATTTGTATAATAATAAATCAACTTTAAACAAGTGTAAAATTAATCAAAGGATGTTGAGATAGATGAAATAAAAACTATTTGAGAGAAATATCTCTTTCTATTTTGAAATAATTTAAGAGTAACATAATTATAAAAGAAAACATTTATTTTTAAAACATTCTTACAAACTTGTAATGGAAGCTTAAACGATGTTATATCGGCAGAAAATAGCCATACCCTCCGTATAATTTAAAAAAACTTTCTTACCTTAATTTTGTTGAAAATGTCATAATGTACCTTGTTTGGAAAATGATGGAAAGATTCATTTAAAAATATATAAGGTAAAATAATGGTATAAATGACTTCAAAACATTGTCTAGTAAATAGTAAAAATGTTTTGAAATACATTTTTAAGAAACACAGATGTGGATGATAAAGAGGTCCTAGTAGATACTAATGGAAAAACAACCTCGGATATAAGTAAAGGGATTGTGAAATTAACACTTACCTTGTACTTTTACTTTGTCAAGGGTACGTTAAACTCTTGTATAATAGTTAAATAATTTTTATTTAATTATAAAATAACCATATACATAAATATGATATCCTATATGATCTTCAAATATTGCTTTGTTATTAATATTTTAGTATTATCATCGTTTTGTGTGTTAACCGATTCATTTTCCATTATATTTTTTGTTACATAAAATGTGTTTGTTATGGATGGGATGTATATTATTCATATTCCGAATGATATCAAGTCATTAAACATTATTTTTAATCATCAAACGAAAATTAGTCTCGAATGGTTACGATGGGTAATGACATCTCATCACGTCGTGGAGACCGTAAGCCGTACGTATACACCAGCGACATTATAATTCATTTGATGGTGAAATTGTATATAATTGGATAATATATCATATATACATAATAATTATCAGGTTATATTTATTATTTACATAAGTTACACTCATTATTTTACTCATCCAAATAATGAAGTGTTTGAATAATAAACTTCACCACGACGTGGAGACGGTAAGTCGTACGTACACATGTATGGTGACTTTTTCATTCATATGCTAAATAGAATAATGAATTTGGGTGTAACATTTTTATAATAACATCAAATTATATAGAAGATACTGGAGTTATTATTTGAGAATGGAAACCACAAAGAAAGAGGATGTGAGAGAAGAAAAGAACTTGAAAGAGGGTGGTGAAATTATTTCCTCTTCTTCGGGTGTTTTGTTTTGAGTTGATCAAAAGGGCTCCATAGGTTAGCTTTATGATAAAAGTGATACCTCTAGGTTGAAATGAGGGAAGTTGGGAGTATATTTGGTAAGGGGTTGTCCGAACGAAAAGGCTTTGGATGTGTGAAATTAAGAGAAGGGGAAGTGCTCTTTTATAAGAGAGGTGAGGGTCACTTTAGGAAAAGATTGAAATATTATTTTAGAATAAAATAATTTTATGTTTATAAAGAATAAAAAAGTATTTATTTATAGTATAAGAAGGGTTTTGTTATAAATACTTTCAACCAATAGGTTTTATATAGGTTCTGTTCACCATATTAACTTTATCTTTTAGATTTAACTCGTAGTTAAATAGTTTGACATTTACCATGTCTCTTTGTATTTTTATATTATATGGTTAATAAACATACTATATACTTCAAAACGAAACCCAAGTGATTCATTAATGATAAAAATATAATTATATAAGTGTTTTGGATGAACCTTATATTTTTAGAAATATTATATTAATTAATAATATAATATTTGTTTTTAAAACTCTTTTATGTCAATTTTAACACTATTTGGTAATTGATTTTTATTAAAGTCATAATAGAATTATTACTTCAAAAAAAATTCATTGAATGAAATATAACATGTCATATTCACATATAAAATTCTTGTATGGAATCAAAACTTTAAAATTTTATTTATTTTAATATTTATAATATCTTTTATTAGATTCTTACATTAATAAATAAAACACCGCATCAATATTGTGTCATATATAAATATATTTATTTTTTGTCTAAAAATTATAAATAAAATATCATGATGTAGGAAATATTTTTATATTTTTAATGACTATTTAATGTCTAATATATCAATTATATAACCTCATAAACAATTTTTTTACTAAAAGATATTTTCTTTTTTTATTTTTGTCTTTACTTTAGATTATTTAAAATAAATGTCATTATCACTCCCAAGTGGCTCCATGAGGTCCCTAAATTGACCCAAGGATGACCATGTTCAGACATGTATCATAAAATAGGAATAGGACACATTTTAGGGTAATTTATTATTATTATAATATTATTTGTTTACCCTTATCTACCAGATTTACCCTTTAACCATGGTAAATAAAATATTTACCGAAGTAATTATTCATAATGTATAAAAAATATAAATTTCCTATTTACAAAATTTGGACCTCTTTATTCTAATTATGGAATCTATTTTTCCAAATTCAAAACACAGAAGTGGCAGAAATTAATTTAAAATTAATTCCTCCTGTCAAAACAAAAAGTGTGTTTTTAAGAAATAATAACTATCAAAAGATTAAAACTTGTTTATGTCCAGTTTAAATGTGAAATTAAATCTAATGACCTAAATTATATTAAATAATAAAATTATAATCTCAATAAATATTAAAACCAATCAAATGTATAATTTTACACTATAAATCATTTCTATTAAAAAAGTTTTTTTAATTAAAAGTTCTTATTTTTCACTATTCATCAAAATATGAAAGTTATCATAAAAATAACAAAAAATCACCCTAAGATAATTTAGATATTCTGAATTCAAAAATTAAGTCAATTTTGAAGAATAAAATTTATAAAATTTAAAAAAGAGGATATTACTATTCATAATGACTAGTTTGATTTGTCACGGTGTGTTATAATCTCAAAGTTGAGTACAATGAAAGCTATTGAATTATTCAATGGGAAATGTACCATGGAAGCATGAGGTGTTACATCATGGCATGAAATTCCTCTTTTAGTGGAGGTGTTATGCTACTTCGTGGTCTTGGTCGTCTTAGCGATTCTCATCCTTTTCTAGCCTGTTTTCATGCTTTATTCCACCTTCAAGCAGGCTATGGATTCCCATGGTAGCACAATGAAGGTCCAATGTTCAGGTTACAACTTCTACATTCTAAGGGTTTCTTACTAATTTTCTTTTCTGGTTGTGG
Organism: Viscum album; assembly: GCA_963277665.1. Taxonomy (NCBI): domain Eukaryota; kingdom Viridiplantae; phylum Streptophyta; class Magnoliopsida; order Santalales; family Viscaceae; genus Viscum; species Viscum album. Next base: position 1,073,537,755 of record OY728137.1, on the reverse strand, counting down.
GTATGTTGGGTGGATTGGTGTGGCCTCTACAAGGGGTCTTGATGGAGGAAACGAGATTTGTGGATCTGGATTACTGAGGGGCATTCTTCTAGTGAGTTTTGGCATTTGGGTGGTTGTAAATATGGTTATGGGTTTTGAAATTTGATTTTTTTAACTACGTGAATTGAATTTGGATATGAAAATACTATGTGAACTTACTATGAATCCTACTTTGTTATTCTATTTTGGGGTGTGAATCTGTTTTGGTGGTGTGATCTCCTGTTTGGCCTATTGTCTATGGTTTAAGGGACTTTGCATCTAGATCTTCTTTAGGGGATTCTTTATATGAGGTTTATATTATATAGTTTTTATCGGACCATTACTATCTAGAATTGGATGTTTGAGAGGGTTTTACTTTTAACATTGGTTCCAAGCCCATGCATCTCTACATGGGATAACTAGCCGAGTAGCGATGAGAAGGTGGAAGATGGAATTAATATTTATGATGCCGGGGAGGGGCTCTCCTTTGTTGATTTGATATTGTTTTATGGAATTTAGACTATTGGGGCACAATTTTTTTCTTAAGTATTTGATGTATTGTTGGGTTCCCCCTCATCCCTTAGAAGAAGGTTTATTTATAATAATAAAAAATTATTTTCATTATATCGGTAAAGGGATAATATTATTGTAAATACTGAAAAAATATTCAATAATTTAAAGTTACACTCTAGGAATGTGGTTCCAAAATTGAGAAATAATTGATTCGGGAAGATATATGTTCTATAAAAACTGTAAAAACTTAATTAAAAACTAGTTTTCACATGTTAGTCCCTTTATCTTCGAGGTTACTCATTTTTATCATTTTTTATTTCACCACAGTAACTTGTTTTTACCAATGTAATTTATCTTTTATGATAAAAATAAAATAGTCCTTATTATATAATTTGGACCTAATTGTTCAAAACTTCAAATATTTTTTTGACTCAGTTCTTAAAAGGTATTTTAATTTATTATTAAATACTAAATGTTGAATGTTTTAATTTTTTTTTCTGAAGAATATAACTTATGTCCTAAAATTTAAAATATGGGTTTGTAATATAATACCAAATTTATTAAAATTTTAAAGTCACTTATAAAATAAAAATTTGTTCTTATAAAAATGTTTGAGGACATTAAAACTCACACTTATATACTAATAATGTAATAAAGGTCATGCTATTTCTAAAAATGGTATTTTCAACTATTTACCTAAAAATAAATCATTTGAAAAAACAAAACAAACCATCCCTTAGATAATTTTGAAATTTTGAATATAAAAATTACGTTCTTTTTGTCAAATTCAAATTATAAAATTGATATATTTATTTATTTACATAAAAATAGAAAATAAAAAAAAAATTATTGAAAAATAAAGTCTTGAACTTCAAGTGTTTAAATTTTTTTCATTAAATTTATAAATAAGATAATATTTAAATAATAGTTTGAAATATTATTATTATATATTATAAAAAACTTAAATGTGATCAATTTAATTTATTAAGGTAATATATAATACCCTCTTTAAAAATGGTTTATAAAAAGACATCCCTTTTAGAATATTAAACAAAGATAATAATAATATTTATTTATTTTAATTGATTATTATCCATTTATATACTAATGATTAAATTATTCATTTAATTTTAATTAGTTTTGGAATTTTAAGTTAGGTGTTGCATTATTTTTGTGTTGTGGGTGGTATAAGCTATTGTTGACAATATTAATTTATAGGGCGAAAAATCTAAGGCTGTTACATTCTACACCCATTAAATAAATCAAATCCTCTCAATTTTAGTTATTCATAACAAATTAAAATTGGTGAGTGTATTATTTACATATTCAATGCAATATAATTTTTAATATGACATCTACATTACTCGCTTAAGTTGTATCAAGTTACTTATCATTATTGAAATAACATTTTCCATTCAAACAATCATATACCTAAGTATCTATACAACCTAATAATATATTCTCAATAACATACCATTCCTAAAACAATTTAAATATACAAGACATTAAACCATAATGAGATTATATATTCTTATAAAAAATAACTACACATTTAACCCTTTAAATTATGAATCACTAGTTCCTAAAGTCACAAAGTAGTCAAAATATACCATTATAAAAAATATTTGATAAAAATCACAAAAAAATATCATGGATTACTTTCTCTTTAAATATTTATATATTTACAATAATATATAAATCACTTTTATCAAAATCAATAAACCCATTAAAAAAATAACTTATATAACTCAATCATGTGGTCTCCAATATTTATCCAAAAAAATATAACTTTTTCCTAAAATAAAATTTCATGTTTTTCAAAGACTTTATGGAAAAACTACTAAATAAAAATACTTATATATTTCACATAATCATCATAAATTTTAAAATATTTTAGAATATCATTGATAAAAACGAATCACTAATGAAAATAGTTAAGAGTGTCGAAATTTAATTTCAATGAACATATCAACCTAACTATATTAGGTAATATAAAGAAGCGCACTATTTTTCCAAAATTATAAGAATATGATAAATTTTTAATCATTTAAGGATGCTTCTTTATTTGGTTATAAGACATACTAGTTACTAGATACATACCTTTGTCATATTTATTTTTGTGATCCTATTTCATTAGAATACTAACAACCAAAATGGATATCAATAAAATAAAATAAAATTTCCATATGAATATGAAATCACAATCCTATGTTTTCTTTTCTAATGAAACATTATTCTCAATATATTGTACATTCATTTTTACTATGTTTCTATTGGTTCATCCTATAAATCTCTTGGTTCTAACTAGGATACTTTAATTTGTGTTCTATCATACTTATTATCCAAATAACTTAAAGTAATTAGAAAATAAATACTTCATAATGGTTCATAAACTGAATGTGATTCGCCAAAGAATATCCCATAGGAGTGTTAAACCATGTGTGTTTTCTTAGGCCCCCTCATACTACATAAGAGTTAAGATCGAGTAAATGATCAACTATCCTTTTTTCCAGGTGACTTCCCCTAGTTGAATCTATACCACAATCCCATTCACTTTCCAGTATCTAAATTGGTATTTAATTTAAAAAATAATCACACAATAACTACCTTACAAATACTTTGATATGTTATCCTATAATTAGTCTTATACATTAGACTTATCTTTGGGGTTTTTAGTAAATTTATGTTATCCTAATACCAAAATATTCAATATTAGTTAAAATAACCTAATGTTTTATGTATAACATTGATATTAATATAAAACATAACTTATCAAACATTGATGACATTTATAACTCCCAAATTACCCTTAATTGATAACATCCCATTATCCAAAGTCATCTAAACCCTAAATTGATACCGACTATGAATACTTGTATACATAACCATATAATTACATTACATAAAGAAAATATTTCAATATAATAATTTCCCAAAACCATTTAGGTTTAGGCTTTTAGAGAATTAGGGTAAAACATTAACTAAAAAACCTCATTAATTTTTTAACAGATAGAAAATGTTTCTAATATATAAGTAATTGTTTAATCTATAAAATGTCCTCAACATCCAAATATAGTTCACTATATAAGTTAATATTTTTGAAATTTCATAATTTTCTTATATTCATAACCATGGGAAATGGAAACATAAGGAATGGGTGATCTCATATGCTCAATAACGGTAAACATAAGTGATAATAATTAAATAACTTATATAAGAATAATAGGATCATGTGGCTAGAATCCAGATACAAAAGAAAGTTATACCAAATAAATAATATATCATTATTCATCAAATAACATTAGAAAACATCATTAAAATTTATTATATTATAGAAAAATTAAATACTTGATAATTATGAAACATCTATAAGCATATAAATCATATCATAGTAGATTTGGTATCAAAACCTATTTCACTTATCAGTCTTAGATTAACACACCTTTTTTCCTTAGTGGATCTAGATTCACTCACCTATTTACCATATAATATTAGGAATCACAAACTTTTACCACATTGGATCAACCATCACTAATCATTTCACCATTATCTCATGATATGTAAAAATTTACTAAATTTATTATAGGTATATATAGGGACAAACTATCACTTAAATACTAACCATACCCATGTGTTCCATAAGAAAAAATATGACCATCACATCTTCAATATCCATGAGTAATTTTTTTATCATTTTGAAATGAATATCATTAACTTTTTTTATCTTAAGGAACCCATGGAAATAAAATGGGTTTCATTAAACACATTATAAATAACACTTATAAGGAAATGATTTTAATATCCTTTTAAAATTGATTCAAATAAAGAAATCATTCATATTTCCATAAATAATAATAACATGATAAACTCAGAGATTTTAAATAGGTATCCAATGATATCAAGTAACTTTTGAAGAAAATAAAATTAAATCAAGACAATAAAACATATGGTATATACACCGTATATGAAAAGGGAATATAGTTAATAAAATAATTTCCCCTAGTAAATATATGTATAGTATCTATGAGAATGCGCTTCAATCAAAGTAATAAATAATTAGATATTTACTGAGGAAAAGTTTTTGATTTGTTTTTGTTATACACAGAAAAAAATTAGGCTAGGAATATGAAATGATAGATCAGTTCTCAAAAAAAGAAGGAAGTTACATAATATATCTAGAGAAATAATGAGGATTGTTACATTTAAAAATCATCCCTGATCAAGCATATGATATTTCAAAGTACAATAACTAAAATGAAAAATAATTTTAAGGATTTTATAAAAATCATTTTGAAAAAAATATCCTTGATCTTTTAAAATCATTTTAAAAGGTATATTTTTTAAATCATAGAGAATTTTATTTTATTTTATATACCATGAAAACCTAGATAGAATGTTTCAAATATAAAAAAATAGGTGATAAAAAGATATGTTCCCATTGAAAATGTTAAAATAGATTATTTTCAACATTTTGGAAAAATGAAGAAGTTACGGGTCACATTAAAATATTATTTTTAAAAAGGTGAAGTGAAATATTCGAAAAAACATTAACTTATTGAAAAAAATTTTAATACATGATTCCTTTAAAAATTATATAGATTATGATAATAAATGCAGGGTGGAATAAAAATAATTTTATTTTGGAAGGATGTGTAATATTTTAGAATGACTTTTTAAAAAACCTACATAATAAAAGGAATATTATATTCTCCTTTTCAAAAGGATGAATGAAAATTATTATAATCATTAAAATTATACAAATTATAATTTCAAAAAATAGATGAAAAAATTAGTGGGAAGAAAAATATGGATTTTATAGAATTATCTAATTAAGATATTGAGGTTTATTTTTTTTTTAAAGTTATACTTTTAGGTGAGAGGAAAATAAAGTAGAAATATTTAAATTAGAAGATAAATTCTCCCAAAAAATATATAATAGAATATAATATTAAATGGAATATAAATTAATAAATATAATAATGAAGTTCAAAATAAAAAATATTACTCAATGAAATATATTTGAGTTATTGAAGTCCCTTACAGACAACATAGTTCACGATGTAAAAAGCTTTTTAAAATGGGTTTATGTGTTAAAAATTTAAATCCACATAATTCAAGAGAAAATAAAACATAAAAAAATAATAGGGAATAATTTTCCAAATTATATGAGGTATTTTCAAGAAGAACAATTATTTCTTAATGGGTGAGAATTGAGTTAACATAAGCCATTACAACTTGAGGAGCATTTAAATCAAAACCTCGTGAAGGAGAGAAATTTAAGTTGAACATTAATTTTCAAGAATAAAAGTTATTTAATTATATAATAACTTAATTATAGATAATATACATCACATAATATAAATTTGGCGCATAATATAAAACATGTCTCAATTATAGAATTTGAGATGAAAACCCTTACCTTGGTCTTGATTCATTCTGTACTTCCACCAAACATTTTGGATAATTAAATTAATTTTCTTAGTTATATAACCAAGAATTTTATTAATAACTATATCGATTTATACTCCCCATTGGTAATCATTATATATATATATATATATATATTCAGTTTTATATATTTTCCCACATCGGGTGTATAATTATAATGGTTTATACAATATTAATAGGAGCAATGTCAATATTCATTCCCCATAAAATTATTCCATAAAATATTATTATATTTAATTTAATATATAATTTATAATGAAATTTATGTTTAAATTTCCTTTCATGAGGGATTTAGTCTTCATCCTAGAAGATAAAATCGACACAAAACATATTTTTGTGATATGTAACCCATGAAGGGTGTTTTCTTAATTAATGAATTAAATAATGATACAAACCTTAAATAACCAAAAAAAATTATTTAAATACTTATATTATATTACAAAATTCATTATTTTATCATAATCTTCCATAATATAATTTTATAGCATTGTTCAAGTAGGAGGTCAAATAGACCAAAACATGAACATACCTTGATTAATGGATTGTTATGAGGTGATTTAGTTTCAATATTTGTACTTGTATAAAAATGATAATATTTAGTGTTTATTAAATTGATATATCATAATTATAAAATTATAATATGTATTAGTGGATATGAAAAACAGTCATAGTATGAATAAATTATTTTTCATCTTTGTTTTCTTATTTAAGATGATTAATTTCATAAAAAATATTTTTTGTTCATATCGTTAATAATATATTAGTTTTTTATTACAAAAATTTTAATTATTAAATAAAACTAATATTTTCCCTCTTAAATACATTAATAATACAACCATTAAAGGAAATAATGAAAAATGTAACACATTGTTCCATGGAGGTAGTAATCCCCACATACGCATGGTTGATACTCTCATTTTTCTTAGAATGAGAAAAATAAATAATATGACTTGTAATTTAAAATTAGTAAATAATTTATAGTTATAAAAAGTATATATTAAATTATAATTTTTAAACCATCCATGTAATGTTGTAAAGGAAAATAAACACATTGCTTCATTGTGGTGCGAGTCCGCAAAGAAACTTGATTCATAATTTCATTTTTATTAATGGAAAAAAGGAATGGTGATTAATGATCATAACTTAATTATAAAAAAATGTCATTATACTATTTATAATTATGTTTTAATATAAATATGGTGTAATGGAATTTGAATAAGGAGTGCAAAAAAATAAATAGAAATGAGGAAGAGAGGTAAAGAACTTATTCCACACATCTTAGATTTTTTCCTTTTAAAGAGTAGTTAATCCATTGAGGGATGCTCTTTTGAGAAGGACATAAAATATTTAAGGTGTTTTGGAATGTTTAAAATAGGGTTGGTTAGAGTTTTGGATGAAATGTGTGGGTTTTGCTACTTGGGGAAATGAGGAGAGGTGTTCCCCTTTTATAAGTGAAAAGGGAAGGGTTTTTTTAAATACCCAAATATTTTTAACTATGGAAAGTTACACTTAAAATAACATTTTCAATAATTGAGATATAATTGCGCAGGGAAGATATAACATTGATCCATACCTCATAAAATCAATTAAAAACATATTTTTAAAATGTTAGTCCTTGTTTCTCTTCAGTTACTCATTTTTAATATTTTTGTTTTTACCTTGATACCTAGTTTTAACCAAGGTAATTTATCCTTTTTTCTAAAAAATAAAATAGACATGAATATATAATTATTTCATAATGATCCCAAATTTTAAATCACTTTTTGATTCATTTTTTAAAAATTATAAAAATTATTTTTTTTTAAAAAATAAATGTATAATGTATTAAAAATTTCTTTTTTGAAAAATATTACTTAAGTTATCAAATCTCAAATACGGGATTATAAATTAAAATAATTTTTTTAAAATTATAATGTAACTTAAAACAATATATTTTTTCTCAAAAAAAGGTTTTGTGAAATTAAAATTCATACATATATAATAACAATGTAATAAATATCATGATATTTGTAAAATTATATTTTTCCCTATTCACCTAAAAATATATATTTTTAAAAAATTCCAAAAAATAAATCCTAAAATAATTTTGAAATTTAAAATTATTTTTTTTTTCAAATTCAAATTGTAAAATTTAAAAATTCAGTTACTTAATTTAAACTAAAAAATATGCAACAAACGAACCTAGGTCAACCAGACAAGTCACCCAAGGTGGTATTCCATGTGGTTAGGTGAAATAAAGATAATATAAACAAGTCTTTAAGATAACCAAAATAGGAAATAAAACCAGAGTATAGTATAGAAGAAAAGATACGTCAAGATCCATACATCCCAATCCAAACATGATAAAATAGAAATATATGAATCAGATAAGACCAATGAGTCTTAATATGACCAACCATCCCCCCAAACACTCCTATAACAAAGGAAACAAATGAAAAGAGAAATTTACATACTTCATGATTCTCTTCCCATTCACCGAGTCATACAATTTTTTTTTAGAAATATATAAAGTGAAAATTAGGCTGTGAGGATAGAGCCTAGTATAATTCCACCAGAGAATCTATAGAAGTTCTAATATCAAGAATGTACAAGTTCTATCTTAAAAAAAACAAAGTTTATAAATTATTTTCATAAATGAAACAAATTTTAAACATGTAATTTTCCTTATATAAATTCACACCTTATTCATAAAATCTGGGGATATATCAGGTATAAAGTATAAATAGGTAAATATAACATGTGAGAGAATATCCATGAAATAAAAAAATCATATGATAAACAAGTTATAAAAGAAAAAGAACACCACTTGAGCCATAACTTATAAGAAGACATACTCAATTTAAATTAAGTCTAAACTAGGAATAAGTTGGTTCCAACTAATATCGATTCCTACCATAGGCTTTTGATACCATAAAAGAAACCCCTAGTGGTACCACACAAACTAGGTTCACCAGTGTCTATTTCAAAATGCACCCAATGTTCCCAATGTGCAATGTTTGTTCAAAAACCATTTCCAAAACCATGAAAACATTTAATTTAAACCATATTTTACCAAATAAAATCCATTTCAACAAGAAAATTTACCAAATCATGAATTATAAACACTTTTATAGATCCACCTACATCAATAATGATAAAAACATATTTTCCTTGGACAATAGAGATTTAAAAACCACAGTCTGGCCTTTGCAAGACAATGATAGAGCAGAAAAAGAAAAGGATCGATATAAAACACAAATTTATATTGAATATGAAGCACAAATATAGAAAATTACACCACCATAAATAATGGTAATGAATAAGGAGATACCATTAACCTAGAAGAGATATACCATAATAATCACAATGATCAATTACTGAATAAATAATCCTAAAGGAGAGGAAATCCACAAAATATCATGGGAGAGCTCCTAGGTCTCAAGAGTAAAATCAATGGCCGAATGAAAGAGGGTTCACCCATGTAGCATATTTAACACCACTATATCCAATGAATTTATGTAATGAATACATTTAATAGCAAGAAATTGCACAAATTAAAAATATTCAGAAAAAAATTTCACCTCATATTATAAATCCTAATTTTTTATAATTTCACTCCGTTAACCTAATTTATGCTGTTTAAACCTCTCAAACCTTGAATCAATTCATGACATCTTCCTGATAACCAAAACAAGACATGAACTTGATTCCCAATATTTAAACCTTTCACACTATGAACTTCTTCATGACATCTTCCCTACATCCAATATTCGACATGAAATTGATTCACGATGTGTAAACCATTCACATCAAGAATTTTTACAACAAACAAAAAATATTTTAGATTATTCACAGAATCTCAAACCAACACCAATGTATCCAATCTTGGGGATAACCCCACAAATCCTCTAAAACATTTATACACAGAATCTATTAATTCAAAAAAACATATATCCCCTAAATTTAGGTTATTTTGAACAGTAAAGGATCTCTATTCTAAAAACACCCCAATGAACTGAAAAAAATGGAAACCAAAAACCAAAAGAAAATGAAAACATGGATGATGGAAATAGGGTATTACAAAGTCCCCACCATTATTTCTTTTGACCCCATAAATTACTTAAGATATTGGACTCACAAAATGTGGAGGCCACTATGGTATTATCAATAATTTCTACTCCCACGTTTCATGGATATCCCATATGCACAACCACAATAAACAGACCAAAGGAATTGTTTTACCATGAATCATCTTCTCTCGATGGTCCATAATTTGAACAATTTATTCATACACAATGATTTCTGGCTCAATATTGACATCCACCCATATAATCACTTGTAAAGGATCTAGTCATCACCCCTTAGTTGGGAAACATGAAACAAATATTGGATGGAATTCAAAAAAGAAGGTAATTCCAACCAATCAGACACCTTTCCTAGTTATCCAATGATCTCGATGGGTCCTGAAAACATTGGTGATAACTTACCATAATTTCTCAACTAAATATTTCCCAAGAAAGGAGAAAAAATAAGAAATACCTAATTACTAACATCAAATTATATAGGTCGATGAGAATGGTATGATAATATTTGTAATGACTAAATTCCATGATCAATCACTTCTAGATTAATTTCACCCTCTATTTCATCTCTTGAACAAAACTCAACCCGACTAAAGAACGATCTACCAACTCCATCTAGCACAAGGGAGATCTACATGGGCATCTATACAAAGACTTTAAGAGTTCAATTTTAATAAATTATTGATAACTATTATTTAAGGAATACTCAACTGAAGGAAAATTATATTCCTAAGAGCCATCAAAATTAGGAAATCAATCTTGGAGAATGTTCTCAAGAACCTAGAAAACTCTCTCTATCTTTCCATCCGTATAGGGATGATATTCTATGTTCAGATTCAACTAAGAAACCTCTCCTTATACAAACCTTTCCAAAACATAGATTTAAACTTCAGGTCCCTATTATAAACAATCGTAGAGGGAACCCATGAAGTCTCATGATATATCAGATATACAAGCCCCCAAGACATTACAAATTCATCATATCCTTGACAGGTAGAGATGTACCGGTTTTGTAAGTAAATCAATGATCACAAAAATTTTATCCTCCCCACTAAGATTCCATGGTAAAAAACAGTGAAATATGTGGAAATATTATCCCATTTAAATACCAAAATGGTTAAGGGATATAAAAAACCATCAGGCCTATGGTGTTCCACATTAATTATATAATAAGTAAGACACCACAATACAAGATATACAATAGAAAATCTCTTCCCCGACCACCAATGTTGATGTCTCAAATCATGAAACATCTTGGTAGTACATGGGTGCATAGACCAACAATAATGGTGTCCACTATCCGTCAACACTTTCCTTATGGAAATCAGAATAAACAACTTGATATGGAAGAAAAAAGGTATAATAAAAGACTGAGGACACTCACTATAGGTCTCCCCACTATAAAGGATTTTACTAAAACCCTTTCACTTAGGTTCAGACATCTTATCAAGCCAAAACCTCTCATCAAATGATGAGTCATCCCTAATCAAATCAATACATACCTACCAACCATCTTATTTCATTTCCAAAATCATATTAGAAAACATACTCATGAAATACAACTCTTCTATTGATTCCTCCACTGCTCGTGTTAGTAATTTCCTACTCAATGCATCAACAACAACAATATTCTTTCCAAGAGTATAAGAAACAGAAAAATATTTTTTTAAGAAACTCCACCCAAAATCACAATTGAAAATTCAGATCCATTGAAGTAAAAATTTATTTTTGGATCTTATTGTCAGAATACACTATAAATTTCTCCCCAAAGAGATAGTAATGACACATTTTGATTGCATGAATTACCACTACGAACTCAAGATCATGGGTAGGGTAGTTATTCTTATGAGGGGATAACTGTTGATATCTATAGGATACCACATATCTCTTATGAATTAAGAAACACCAAAAACATATTTCTAAAGAATCGTAGAAAAATCATAACCCAAAACTAATTCTGGAAGAATCAAAATTAGTGTTCAAGTAAATATCAACTTCAGTACCTCAAAATATCTCTAACACTTATCATTCCACAAAAATATTATACCCTTACTAGTTAAAGCTATCATTAGAGATGAAATCAGGGTGAATTCTAAAACAAACCACCTATAGTAACCATAAAACCCCAAAAAGCTTTAGATCTCAAACACATTTCTAAAATGCTCCCAAAACATAACTACTTGAACCTTTTTAAGATCCACTAACACAACCATCTCAATTATAACAGTACACATAAACTTTTATTCATGAATCCAAAATTAATACATGGAAAGATTACCTTATAGAATATGTTCCTTTAATGTTATAAGAATTATATCCAAATAGTAAATGTGTTCTTCCGATTACATAGAGTAAACCAAAATATTATCCATGAACACCACAACAAAAGATACCAAGAACTGATGAAAGATATCATTCATTAATTCCATAAATACCATTATAGTGTTAGTTAGTCTGAATTGCATAAGTAGAAAATTAAAATTCCCACACTAGATACTAAATTCTATTTTAAGTATATACTCCTATGGGAATACAAAACGGTGGTACCCTGACCATAGGCCAATATTTGAAAACCAAGGAGCCCCTCTAAGATGATCAAATAGATCATCAATCCCAGGTAAGGTATATTTTTTCTTAAATGTCACTTGATTGAACTTCCGATAGTCAATATGATGATAGAGGCCCCTATAAACCTTTATAGAAAAGAGGAAAGAATAATCCCATGGTGAAACATAATGAAAAATAAACCCCTTATCCATAAAATCCACAATATGGACCTTGAGTTATACCAACTTTGCAGGTTCCATTCCATAAGATGGAATAGAAATGGGAATCATTTTAGGGAGTAGGTCAATAGTAAAAAAGAACAATATCTATGGTGGAAAACTACAAAAATAATCCTAAAATACCTCAAGGTATTCACACACTACTTCAAGTAGATGAATTACCAAAAAATGGTCAACAACATAAAAAAACATCTCTAACTAATATAAAAATATTACGCCATGAAAAGGAACAATAGGCCCCACCTTTGCCGATCTCAAATCCAACTCACCCTGAAAAATATGAGTGACCCCATCAGGAGATTAGAACTGAACTCAAAGGTGACAAAAATAAATCTGGGACATAACATTGATAATCCAATATATGGTGATAATCAAGTTTATGGCATCAAAATCAAGCACTAAAAATTCCCTCTCCAACTCAAATAGGTTATCATCACCCGAAACACAGGACACATGAAGCCTTTTCCAAACCTCTTTACTAAAGGTGTTTAATGTTCCAAAAAGAATGAAACAAGTTTTGAATGAAAACCCAACAGGTCAAAAAACTTTGACGATATAAAAAAATGAATATCACTTATATCAAACATAGCCCGCCCCATAGAAGTCATAATAAAAAACTACACCTCTAGCTCTGCCTGGCCCTACTTCACATTCCATTGGAGCATGCTACGCTACAGAAATATATCTGATCTCAGATCCTTCCTAAGATTTATTATTCACGTGAAAAATCCCATTAACCTAAGGATAAGACCCACTTCCCTTGTAAGTGTCGGTACGAACCTATACGCCGTTGGTGAATGTGGATCAATCCATACTGCCTTGAGACATCCTGTAAAAAAATTTAGGTGGAATGATTTTCCCTAATGATAAAATTATCCAGATCCTATACATAATTAGTATTTTAATGAATAGGCTTCCCACACTGATAGAAAACAACTTTCTACTGTCTAAAAAAAGTTCCCAAAGCTAGTGGTAAAAAATAGCTACCTTTGTACTTTCTTTTCTCTCCAGAAGATACACCCTGGCTATTAGTAGTAAAAAACAAAGCTCCTCCCAAACCTATTTTTCCAACTATTCTAGCCTCTACCAAATCCACTTTATCACCTACCTCCATGAATTTTCGAATTCACACGAGAATCAACGTCGACCGAATATCCATCCTATTTCCCAATTCTAACCTTTGAGCCTTTAGGTACTCATTAATGATAAGATTCAGTGCCAAATACAACAACTCAAAAAATGGGTGGAATACTCCAGAATTGTATTCTATCATTACTCCAAGGTAAAATACTCCTAGGTATTCTCTATACTAAATGTCTCAGGATAAAACTTTAGATCGAATATTTTCTTGAAAGAAGTGTAGGAAAGATCCTTTTGCATCTTCCCACCATATCCTACCCAGTCCTTCAAGTATATAAATGAATAACCCACCTTAGAGTCCTTAGGAGTCTTCAATAAGTTAAATATACTCTTAATCTACTCAATCCATTCATTAAGTTCCTAAGTTCCTTGTTTTCCAAACAAATTAGGTGGATGTTTCTTTGTAAATTCTGAGTCGTGATCAACTACCTAAAGTATGAATAGTGTGGATTACAACCACTACTAAATAAGGGAACATTAGAGGATTTTACTATAGAAGGTATCTCATATATTCCTCTATTATATTTTTAAGATCACTTGGATGAGGATATTTCAAATAATCATAAAAAAACCAATCGATCATGATTGAATTCTAAAATCATTGGATTAACATTAGGCATATATATAGAATATTTAAAATTATTAGAATTTAAATAAATATAAATTCCTTGAACAAGGATGATTATTTAAGAAAATAATATTTCTATTTAAATAAACATACCATATAGTTCATTCAAATGAACTCAAACACCAAGTCTTAAACCTGGTAAAAATTTTACGAACACCCATGGTAACTCGAGTTCAGACACAAAAGTGACCTATACAGGAACCCTCATACACTTACTACTCCAATTTCAATAGTCCTAACTTTTATTTACCCAAGACATAAAACCAAAATCAGGCAGTTTTAACACACTTTAGACTAATCATCCCTCTGATACCAATTTGTAACGAACCAACCCAGGTTAACTAGACAATCCCCTAGTGGTGGTCATCCCCATGGTGAGGTGAATAAAATATAATGGAAAAAAGTCTTGAATATATCCAAAACAATATATACAACTAGAGTACAATGTCAAATAAAATATACAACAAGATAAATACAACCCAATATAAACATGCTAAGATAGAAAAATATGAATCAAACAAGTCCAAAAAGTCTCCATGTGAACATTCATCACCTTTAAACAATCCCTCTATGAAGTAAAATAATGACAAGATAACCTAGAATGATACATGATGTTCTTATATTTTCTTGATTCCTAAAACGAAATGTTTACAACTACCCAAAGTAAAAATTAGGATGTGAGCACAAATCCAAGTTAGATACCACCAAATAATCTATACAAGTTCTAATATCTTGAATTTTGATGTTATATCATTAAAAAAGTACAATTTATAAATCATTTTTATAAATTAAAAAATTTGTAAACATTTACTTTTCTTTGTATAAATGGATGCCTTATTCACATAATCTAGGAATGTATTAGTTATAAAAAAATAATTAAATTAAACATATGAGAAAATATCCATGAAATAAACCATCAAGCGATATACTAGGTATAATAGAAAAAGAACACAATTTAGGCCCTAGACTATGGGAATATGTAATTGAAATAAAATAAGACTAACGATGAATAAAATGGTTCCAACTGATATAGAGTCCTTCTATAGTCTCTCTATATCAAAAAAGAAATCCCTAGTGGTTACACACACACAAGGGTAATCTATGTCTATTTCCCAACACACGCAAGGTTCCCAATGCGATAAGTTTCTTCAAAACACATTTAAAAACCCTGATAACATTTAATTTAATCCCTCTTTAACAAAATAAAATCCATTTCAACAAGAGCATATAGAAAATTATGAATTATAAACACTTGTATATATCTACCTACCTCAAGAATTATGGAAACCTCTCTTCATTTGACAATGGAGATAAAAAACCATAGTTTAGTATTTAAAATACAAGTCCAAACAAGAAACTAAAAATTATTGATTTAAAACACCAATCGATCCGTAATCTAAAGAAATGCATCCAATTCCACCATCGTGACTAAAGGTAATGAATAATAAGAAACCAACTACCCATAATAGATGCACTACAATAACAATGATGATCAATAACTGAACAAACAATCCATAAGTAATTGAAATCCCCCAAATTTACTAGTAGAGATCCTAGTTCTTGAGAGGAAAAGTTCTGTCTGAATGAAAGAAGATTCACCCATGCAGTTCATTTAAAACTGCTTGATTTGGGGAATTTAAATCATGAATCCCTTTCACAACATGAAATTCCTTGGATTAAAAAGATGTTGAAAAACACATTGAACAAGATTAAAAATCCTAATTTTTGACTATTTCACGTCAAGAACATGATTCATGACATGAAAGCCTCTCACAACTAGAAATAATTCAGAACATCTTCCAAAAAACCAAAACATGAATTGATCCTAATTCATGACATTTAAACCTTTCACAGCTTAAACCAAATCATGACAACTTTCTGACATCCAATACACAAAATGAATCCGATTCACAACTGTTCTTAGAGCTTAGGGAGAAATTGACAAATCCATTGCCAAATTTATACCTAGAATCAATTAATTCAAATAAATATACATCCCTAAACATTATTTCGTTTTCCCCAATTAAGGATCTCCATCTTTAAGACACCTTTAATGCATGAAATAAAAAGAAACCAAAAACCAAATACAAGAAATACATGATGTAAGGTCACGGGGTGTTACAAAATATGATGGAATAAAATTTTCATTGAAAAATGGTTTCTAAAACTTCATGCTTAATTAAAATTATTACATTTAATTTTGTAAATTATTTAATATTTAAATAATAGTTTAAATTATTCAATATTAACTATTATAATTTTTTTTTAATTTTGAGAAAATTAGTTTACAAGGATAATAAACTATACCTGTATTTTAAAAGGTTATTAGAAAGGAATATTTCTTAAAATAGTAAAAGAAGATAATAATAATATATAGTAATTTTAAATGATTATTTCCATCTTATCTCTTAGTGATTATATTATTCATGTAATTCTAATATATCTTTATTTTTTTGTCATGTGTTCTTTTAGTTTTGTGTTTAATGTACCGCAACCTATTTATGATATTATTAATTTAAAAAGTCCAAAATCTCAGTTTTTTTACATTCTACCCCTTAAATAAATTTCATCCTCCCAATTTTAATAATTTGTAACAAGGGAAAGTAGGCGAGCGTATTATTGAAATATTCCTCATTAGAAAAATAACTTTAAATATCAAACCTACCTTACTATATTGGCTATATCAAGTTACTTATATTTATCAAATAACATTACATATTCATATAATAATGTTCTTAAGTATGTATATACCCGAATCATATATTCTAAATAACATACCTTTTCCAAAACCATTTGAATATCTAATACATTAAACCACAATGATATTATATATAATTAAAGAAATAACTATATATTTAACCCTTTAATTTATAAATCACTAGTTTATAAATTCAAAAATGAGCCAATATATATCATTTTCCCAAAAATGAGATAAAAATTACCAAAACTAATAGGGACAAATTTTTATTTAAATGAATAATCATTTATAATACTATCTAACTTAATTTTATCAAAATATTTCAACACTTTATTAACTCAATGTAAATCATATATTAATACTAAGATTTATTTTTACCTCAATCATCTGTTATCCAATATTTATCCACAAAAATACAACCTTGTAATAAAATAAATTTTCATGGTTATTTATATAATTTAATATATGTTTCCATACCTTTAAAAAACTATTATGGAAAAATATTTATACATTTCATATAAACCTCATCTATTTTAGAATATACTATAATATCATCAATATATATCAATCACTAATGAAAATATATAAAACTATCAAGATTTAATTTCTATTTAGATATCATCTTTACTAACTTATGTAAGACAAAAAAAACTCACCATTTTCCATCATAACACACATATAATAAAGTTCTCAACAATTTAACTATGCTTCTTAATTTGGTTATAAGACATCATGGTTTCTAGAAACATACCTTTGAAAACATCATTTTTGTGATCATGTTTTAACCAAATACTAAAAAACAAAATGGTTATCAGTAAAGTTATAGTAAATGATCATATGAATATTTAATTACAATACCAAGATGGCTTATCTAATGATACATTCTTTTTAACCTAAGATACAATCATTTTTTACTATGTCACAATTGGTTTATCCTATAACATTCTTGGTTCTACATAGGTTACTTTAAGTTGTGTTATATCATACTTATTAACTTAATATCTTAAATTATTTAGGAAATAAATTCTTTATAATGGTTCATAAATAGAATTTTATTAACCAAAACATATCCCTCTATTGTGTCTATATATGTGTATAGTCTTATACCCATTCATTGTGAAATAGAGTGAGGATTAATTCAATGATAAAAAATCTTTTTTAAAGGTGATTACCCATAAGTTCATCCATTACATATTTTCATACACTATATAGAATCTAGATATAGATTTAGTTTCTTGGAGATCCACCTAATATATACATTAAAAATACTTTTGGGTGTTATCCTATAATTAGACTTATCTATTGGAATTATCCCTATGATTTTCACAAAAGTTCTACTATCCTAATCCCCATGATATTCAATATTAACTTACCTAACCTAAAATCTTTTCTATACCTTAGAAATTTAGATAAACCTTAACTTATCAAGGTTTGATGACATTTCTAACTTTTAAGTTATCCTCAAATGAAAAAAATTTAATTTGAAAAGCTATCTAAACCTTTATTTGATAAATACCGTGAAGACCAAAATATGTGACCATATAATTAAATTAATTAATGAAAATATTTCATTACAACACATGCCAAAAACATTTTAGGTTTAGTGTTTTAAATAATTAGTAAATATCACTAAATAACAAAACAAATTCCCTTTTTAACTAATTTGTAATTTTTCCACTATATAAGAAACTATTTAGTCTGTAACAAGTCTTCAATATCTTCCAATATTTCTACACATTATTTAATATTTAAAATTATTCATACTTTTCTTGTATTTTTAGCTATAAATTTCCTACGTAGGTTCCACTAAACTAATTCCCTAATCTGGTTCTCCATAAGGCCTCAAGTGTGCCGCCCTGTACGCCGGAGCCTATCGACTACCAGCGAAGGCATAAGGCGTGATAATGGGGAGATAATGTCCTCATATTAAAGTAAGAAAACAATGTAAAATTACTAGATTACACCCATAATAGTAATAATTAGAGTGCTTGATAAATAAATAAATATATACAAGAGAATACTATAATAATAAATGGAATTTAGTGAAGGAATGAGCGACTATGTTATGCACACAACACTGATAAACCAATAGGTTGATCTCATATGCAGGAGTAAATAAAAGGAAATTAAAGTTAATGTACATGTATATTATATATAGACTAATCTATTCCAAATATCAAATCTCTACATACATGTGGGATCTATCCTTCCGGATTATCTTTGAGCCTTAGCCTATCCTATGCTTACAACCAAGTGAGAGTATTATTAAGTACCCTAGTGGAATGGCGGCCTCAGATGGGTGTGAGTAAAAAAGTCAGTAGGGAACCACAACCATAATCCCATATGTATTTAGTAACATGTACTGTATGTAAACGTGATCTACTCAATAGGATAATAGAAATAATAATAAAAACAACTATAATAATCAGCTAGAATACTAAGTTGTATGAAGCATGATTAAAGAAAGTGACCAACCTAGTCGAGAGACAAATGGAATAAGGTTCCATTATGTATATATATTTATATGTGTATATATATTACTATATATATATATCTGAGTACATAAATAGTTAATATAAATAAAATCAAACCACATTCGATCCTTTGGCCCATAATCCCAGTCGATAAATACTAACTTTGACTAGTGATGAAAAAGTCTCTAATAAAGCAACTTGAACAATGGAAATTCTTTTCCTAGCATTGGGCTCACCCGTAATCATCTCCAATAACTATAATAAAGGATTCCTTGTATAGAGGGATACACCTATAAAGATGGCACTACATAAACTACAAACATCACCAAATGTATCATGTATAAGGCTTACAGGGGATAGGACCTTCGGCCATTTTCCCAGGAATCCTCTTCAAATCCATGAATTAAATCCTTATAGAACATAGTATAATATATAAATAATAGGTATTGGACCCAAGAACATTTACCAAGGCACCCCCCTTAGTCTACAAAGCACATCCATAGAAAAATCATTATAATATAGACCTATTAGGGCCAGCACATAAGGCCATTAAACAAGGCATCCTCTTCAAGTCCCTGAAGCTCTTCCATAGAAAACAAGGTAAATGGTGCCTTAATATTAGGAATTATTGGTTCCATAACATAATTCATCTCATCAATAACACGAAATGATATCCATATCCATAAATAGGGATTAGAAGCTATATCCCAGGAAGTAACTCTAGGAATCTATATCATGTACCGTATCATGCTAGGCTCATGAGCCAAAAGCTAGGAAAAAACTCTGGTAATTATATCTGTATCAATAATAACCAATTGAAGAATATATAAAAGTGTTAGGGTGGATGAAAACCTAAAACCACCACTACTTTCAAATACCCTTGTTTTTTCTTGTTTGGTACGAGATCTAAGGTGACACCCACTACCATCTCTACCAAAACTCTTATTGTACTAGCTCAGGGTAGGACAAACATTGGGGCACCAACTGGTTCCCCTTATATCAGTTCTCAGAAGAGGAATCCTACGCTATATCTTAGAGGGTTTCATGTAAATGTATAAATATCTCTTAGGATTCTATAAGTCAAACCTATATAAAGGAATCCCCCTTAGGGTCCCAAAAAGAAATAAGAAAATGGGGAATCCTAAATGGGATCCTCCAGATCATACTAAAGGGGAATGAATCTTATAGGGGATCCCCAGTCTCATTTATAATCTCAAGTTGATGTTTGAAGATATAACATAGTGGTTTTTAGTGACCAATGACATTCATCAATTTTAGTTAATCCAAATTTTTTCACAAGAAGTTCATTAGAATAATTATAAATAAGAGGCATCACCATTATGGGAAAGCCCAAGAATGAGCATATGACATAAACGTGAATAAATACTCTAGGATAGGTATGAAAAAACACCTACCTTTAAGAATCATTAACCATTTATAACCAGATCTTGAAAGATACATCCTAGATTACTTATATCTGATCCAAGATTAATCATCTTCTAAGTCACTAAATAATATATGGTAGGTCAATAAAATCTAAAAAAGTAATTAGAACATTAAAAAATTTAATAAAAAATTAAAACCAGTGTGGCATAATAAGAGACAACCACCCGATGCTCATTGATCAATGAAAACCCAAGAAACTTTGAGAAAAAGGTATCAAGGGTTCCCATAACACTATTTCTAGGTAAATCCCTATCCAAATACATCAAAACAAATATTTAAAAATTTTAATTTAAGCATTAAATATTTAAATATTGATTGTAGTGAAATACCTCAACAAAAATATTTGAAAAAAAGTACACACAACATCCCAGGTCGCCCTGTCCCTAGGAAGAGTGAAGTACCCATCACTTGTATCCGATTACAACATACTCTAGTGGGATTAGGTAAAAAATTCCTTACCAGATAAACCAAGATGTAAAGGAATCTGATGAAAAACACCATGATGGACAATAGAGTTGAAGGCTTTCCTCAGGGTTTCCAACACACCTGAATGAATTAAATTCTATCCAAGGATGAGGGGGAACTCCCATGGAGGTAGGAATAAGGATATATACATGCATGAGAAGAAAGGGGGATGAAAAGAGGGTAAAATCCTTTACGTGCCAGAGGGGGAAATAGTAAATTTCCCCTCATTAATGAGCCACATTGTTTTAAAATTATGCTCCCACCATGTGGTTGGAACTTTCTTGTACCCTTATATCATATGGTTACTAAAAATAGTTTAATAGACCATGTGCCAAGCATTCAACTACTATTTCCAAGGAATTCTCCACCTCATGTGGTGCAGTTCATAGTTAGTTAAACTGTGTGATAACCATGCAATATTTATGTAGAAAATTGTAGACCCCCACATGGTCTTCTCTAGTCTACAAAACGTTTCCTAAACTGCAATCCTATAAAAAACCCTCATGGTTAGGCCACATGGTTAACACTAAGATTATTCCAACTATGTGCAATGAGTTAGACCTTTCTAAATCATTTTTTTCGGGCCCCAAACTCCAACAATGATTCCAAATCCTCTAAGATGCAAACTAAGCCTCATTTCTCAACGTAAAATATTATTTATAGGCATTAAAAAAGTTAAATTATAATTATGAATATTCGATGAAGATTTGAATCATCTAGTAATTAAAAATTTAAAATCCTTACCAAACGTAGAACTTAGAAAAATATGGGATCATAATACCCACCCACATTAAAACTTATCTTCCCCAAGAAGCCTCAGTTGGAATCAAAATGAACAACTCGATCTACTAGGTTCATAAATTATGTTTTAATTGTCGTGTTTCATTTCCTAATTCCAAGCATGAATCCAAGTACTTCTTAGAGAATACATCACATAACTGATAATGCTAGAGACAACAAGAAATCAAGAAGGTACTTTACTAGGCCACCTAAGATGAAATTTGATCACATCATCATCCAATACATCAACCATCCTATATCAATCCCCTCTATAGATTCTTGTTTCCAAATGAAAATTATGAACCACACTAGTAAAACTATTGGAATTACCAATGGAAACATTCCCCTAGCACTCTAACTAGGCCCCAAAATGATTTTTAGCTCACTACACCTGATCAAAAATAGGTAATTTCTCACAGTCCTTGATTTGAATTAAATTTTTAATCCCATTCGATCAAGATCAAACTAGTCGTTCCTTATTTTCCTTGGAAATCCCTGACTACACTCCAGTCCGCACCCATCTCATACTAATGTTGTGCTGAATGTGATCTGATACTAACATCATTCAACTATATGAAATAATTCAATTTGAACAACCTCTGACTAACTATTCTAGAAAAATATCATCTTTAACAATAGACACATAACCAATAACCATTATGATTCCTTTATCCCAAGGCATATTGATATCTTTTTGAACATGCTCACCAACATCCAGAATCAAATTTTTGAGACACATATTAGCTGAACCACCCCCTATTCAAAACTGTTATAATGTTATAATAGAAGAATCAGTAGAATACTCAATCCAAAACCATTGGATCATCACAAGCTACTCCGGGAATAATGTCATACCCAGACTTCACCAAGTCTATATTAAAATATGTACCTGGAGATTACTGGGAAATCCATCTGTACATTAATGAATTTATTTATACGTATCTAAGATCCAAAAAAAAACCATCTTACGAATGGTGTAAAGGTCTGATGACCCTTCCTACATGGTGGTCAACATTTTGAGACTAGCATGTCACTCCCCATATTAGGATCATCCTTGTCATTGTTCCAATGGAATGATAACCCAATCACCATATCCTATGCTCTTTCCCTCTTAGACATAAAAACTGTAATGACTTAGAACCTACTCATCCCGAGCATTAATGTAAATAACCCCATCAAATCATTCTGCCTCCCGAATAATATTTCCTATGATGCTTATTGAAATTTAAAACAAAATGAGGGTTACCACCCTCAAACAACTAATAGTGTATAACACACCATATTGATCACTTTATACCAGTCCTAAATTACAACATCAATATGTTTCTCACCAAAATAAGAAATACATTTAGATGTAGAACAACATATAGGTGAATATCTCTCAGTATTCTCAAGACAATGTCAAGATATGGTAAATGGACACCTCTAAACTAGGATTATTCTATGATTACATTTATAGGAATGTATTTATTCTCTAATACATGCTCGCATATAAATAGGATCAAACTTTCCTTATCAAAATCACAACACCAAATATCCATAAAATGTGTGTCAGGTCTAACAATGAGTCAATAACCTCTCAACACCTGATTTATTATAGATTTCTCCTCTACCATGGAGATAAATTCATCATTTAAGTCTCAACTTCTAGGATACTAGTCCCATATCAATTATATTAAATCCATCGGTCCTCATATTTCACATGGTTTCTTAAAAATTTATGATTTGAATAGTACAATGTTTATATGACATGTACAAAAACATTCTACACAGTGGGTGTACAATCCTGTACCACCCGATCATCATCACTTGAATCATGATCTTTTGAGTCATTCATCAACCAAGATACGATGATCATGCTATAAGAAATATCATCCATAAAAGGATACAAGATTCCTTGGAACTCCTCTCTAAAATTGGTACCTCACTTGTGCCGTGATTTATTTATAGGATCACCTATCACATGATGTTGTTTTTATGAAATTTATTCATCAACCACACAACCACCGATTAACTATGCCAAACACCTGAACAATCCTGCCCATCAATGCCAAACTTGAAACACCAATACCCTTTGGCATGATATTAGAAACCAGGAAATCATCATGAATATATCACAAAACTCAAGCACTAATCTTGTGTTAGTCTCAAAAAATCATATAACCTAGATCACTTCTTTAATATGAATCTATTAACATGAACCAACCACACTTTCATTTTTCCAAAGATCAAAGTGAAAATTTGACCTACAAGGGTTTGATTAAAAAACTTAGGGTCACTAGATCTCCCAACTTTCCTTATAAATAAAGTATTATGATGGGTAACTATGTCTTACCACCTATCACAAGGGTCAAACCTCTCAAAACGGTCACATATTATAACACCTTGAGATTTTGTGATTTTTTTTTCAAATTAATTTAATCTTCTCGATATTTTTCATTTCATGCTACACCAGAAATAGTTTATTTTATTTCACTATATCAGTATTGAATTATAAAAAGAAAAAAATTAATTTTTTAATACTCATGAAATAAATTTTAGCTTTCTCTACACAAAACATTGAGGTTAGTTTATATTTCATGAAAGATTGACTTTCCTTGATGGTCTGCGTAACACACAAGAACATGTGTTATTAAATAATATTTCATCATTTTAATATAATTATTTAATTGGATATGAAATGAATATTAAATTTAATATTATCATATTAACTAACATATGAATATATATAGTTGAATTCATTTGTCACCTATTAATTATTAAAGAATATTGAAATCAAAAGAATATAAAGGGACTGATTTTTTAAAAGTTTATTTTTATGTAAAAAAGAAGATTTATATTAGTAAGTTAAATTAATTACTAATAGTGAATGATATTAATTAAATTTATATTTTATATATTTAAAAAAATATTTTAAATGATCATCCAATAGATTTTATAGATATAAGATAAGAACAAACTCGATTTTATGCTTAAAAACCTATATTTTTATAAATGTTATTTTACCAAATTTTAATGGAGAAACCATTTTAAATACAAATTTTTGAATTTTTATAGATTTAATATTTCAAAATATACTTCATATTTAAAATAGACTCAAAAAAATTATTTTAGGATAATTTTTTAAGGTTTCTTTTTTTAATGAATATTAAAAAATAATGAATTTAAATTCAAAATTTCCATTTCATCTAATTCATTTATAAGGTAAAATTATATTTAAAATTGGTTTTAAAGTTTAATTAGATAATAATTTTAGTAATTAATCCAATTTATGTAATTTGAATCAATTTCTCTTTAAAATTGGGTATAAAAACTTAGCTAACTTTTGGACCTTTTTACTTTAAAAACCTATAGTGTCATCTTGTCAGCGAGATTATTTTTAAATTAATTTATGACACTTATGTGATTATAATTTGAAATAATGGATTCCATATTTTGAATTATAATAATTTATACTTTATAATAAGGTTAATTTTTGTTAAATAAAATACCAGTGAAGGTGATTAAAATAAATTACAACGATTAAGAGAAAAATTAGGTTAACAAACTACTAAACCTTAAATTTAAGACACAAAATGACCTATAAACTTGTACAAAATCCATTGGATTGAAATATTTAGACCCTATAATATCTTGGATCTAAATGTAACCATTATTTATCCACTTTAAATAACAAAATGTGGGTGGGGTTTCCTTTTTCCAAAATATTACAGGAGTGCCACCCTCTCTCCACTGTAAAAGGCATCCTCTCCTCCCACTTCCTCACACTGCTAAAACCACATCGTTTCAGCCAATATATTACCAATAAACTTAATAAATTACTATATTACTCCTATAATCCTCCCATTTGGAAAAAAAATCCAAGGAATCCTTTTTTCACGAACCAAAAAGAAGTTCCCGATTTAGAGGTAAGGACTTCTCTCAAGCTCCATTCTTTTATTTTCTTTCTCCCCACCCTAAAATCTATTTATTCAATTATTGAATACTATAAAAAGTATCTTAAATATAATAGGATGTTTTTATGATATGTTTTACACCTATACTTACACACACCTTTATCTAATGGGTAACGAACATACTGTTTATGTGTGCGGTGAACTACCGCCTCACAAAATGATGATTGTTCATTTTTACATATAACCTCTCATGGAGGAAATTATAATGGAATATTTATTTATATATGTTATATATTATATTTATTATGTATTTAATATTATTTAATCCTTTTACAACACATATATTTATACATTAGATTTGTTGTAAATATGATAACTTCATTTGAGGAAGTTTTGACTACCTCCCCCTCAAAGCGATGCGATTCGTTCACACACTACATGGAATATATTAAGGATGGGTATAGGTAAATTATATGATATATATTATTTAATAATTATAATTTAATAATGATATATATAAATATACATAAAAATATTTAATTTACTTACTTTCCATAAATATGATAATGAAACAGAAACATTGTTCATGCGTACGTACGACCAACCTTCTCCATGAACACTGTATTTCATTTGATACTTATATATTATATAGATTATGATAATAAAAATATACTAAATATACATGATTTTTATATAATGTTTTACATACTGGAAATCAAGATAAAGACCAAATATATAACAAATTAAGACACATGACAGGAATAAAGAAGATATAACCCGAAGTTAAACCATAACATATAATTTTTAAGAAGTGTATAAAATAAAGGCATAATAAGACCTTATAAGGTATTTTATATGAGAATATTTTTTTGTGATAGATTTATAATAATCTTATATTTATTATATAGAAGGTTTTTACGACTATAATATGAGTCAATACCTAAGGTAAGGTAACTCCATCTCACTTTTTATTTTCGTGAGATACGTGATTTATTCACCACTCATTCCATTTTCATTGCGTGTATACTAACCATGGAAGTATTTTTTTATTATTATACTTAAATTTATGGGTATTTATATTTACATTTTATTATATTTATTTCATGGGGAATTTTTTTCAAAAGATAACAAATCAGTAAAATGATATTGTCTCAATTTTCCTTCTTTGAGACACATGCCATGTTATGCACCTATATTTCTCCATGATGTGTATATAATACCTATGAAATGTTATATCATGAATATAATTATTTCTACGATATTTTAAGCTTCATTTAATTTCGTTTTCTTACTTGTGGATTAGAGTTCAATGTTACCATGTTGTTAGAGTTTATTTAAATGATCTCATCACTTTTCGATATTGTTTATGTTTGTGCTTCATTTGAGGAAATATTTGGATCCATATCTCAAGAACACTTTTGAGTTTCCTTCTCCTCTATTTATTTAATATATATCCATGTATTATTACCATTATTACACTCTTTGGTACTTAATATAACTAATTAATTGTTTGTAATAAAAATCTAACCATATTTCTCTTTTCCGCCGAGAATCTGTGTTTTTTCAAAAAATATTTCTTCAATAATTTTTTTCAAAAATGTATATTATGAAAAATAGTTTTATTAATATTTTCAAACCCTTTTATAAGTTTTAAAGGAATTTTTTTTCACACTTTTTTCAGAATTCCTTCATAAATTTTCAAGTAAAATGGTTTTCAATTGACTCTCAAGCATTATTTATACGTTTTCAAATTATTTTCAATGAAATGGGTTTCAAAATGTTTTAAAGATTTCTTTACAAGTTTTCAATGTAATTTTCAAAGAAATGGTTTTACCTTTTTTCAATATTTATTTTAATATTTTCAAAGTGTTCTCAATGAAGAATATTTTTAATTTTTTTTTAATCTTATTCTATAAATTTTCAAAAATTCAAAATTATTTCATGTATTATTTATATGTTTTCAGGGTATTTTCTAAGAAAATTATTTTCAAATGGTTTTATGAATTGAAAAACCATTTTCAAATAATATAGATTATTTTCCATAATAATGGTTTTTTTAAAATATCTTGAAATATTATTTTCCACATAAGACGACATCCATTATTGTTACTCATGGATTTATAGAGAAAGTATTCAATGGTTCCATTCATATTATTTCTCTTAACGGTTTATGTTTTATGGAATGATGTTTATGTAATATGTTTCTCTTTAAAGAGTTATATGTCTATGAATCCAGCTTCATTTCATTGTTATAATTTGAGGAAATTATTATGAAACCTGTTTCTTTTTTCCAATTGTTAAGGTATTATGTCATGTTTTTTAAACCCATTTCATTTTATGGTTTATGATATGATTGTTTAGGATTTTTTGGAACTTGTATGTATGATTTCATTATGAGATGTTTGGGACCTATATCTCCCTCCAATGCACTGGGTAATGATAAATGTTTTAGGAGGTCAAAGGTTACATGAGAGGGAATACAAAGCTTGAAGCAATAGGGTACATGGGAGTACATCCCAATCCCGATACAATGGGGTACATGAGAGGACATCTCAAGCCCAAAATAAGAGGGTACACTAGAGGGAATTCCAATACCAATGAAGGTACACAGTTGATAAACCCAAGGCTAACATGTAACAAAGGACTTGGTAGGATTCCTTAACATTGGGTTTTTATTCTTATGTGTTTACCACAATTATAAGTCCAATTGTTTTATTATGATTTATTATCTCATTTTATTTATTTACTTATGATCCATGTCTTATGACATGAAATTATTTATTCCACAGTTCATGTTTATGATTTTTGATATATATGGTATCATCTTATAATGATCATGATCATTTTCTCAAACTATTATGTTCATGATAATCTTAATCATTTCCTTTATCTACCCTTAATTAACATTTGAGCTCACCCATTTCACGTGTTTCGAGTCCCTAGGATATGAAGAAAGGTGTTTATATAGAAATACTAAGGGGGAGACTTTTTTGGGAAATATTGATGATATTTCACAGATTTAGAAGATTTTTTCCCATGTTTCCAAAGTCAATGAACTAATATGGTCTTTGGGCATATTTTTTTGTAATGTTTTTTTATTCCAAAAAAGTGATGTAATTTATATGTACTCTAATATTGGATTGTTATAGTTGGTATTAGAGAAAAGGTTTAGTTAACCTTGTAAACTAGGATGAGAAAAAATTAGTGATCCCTAGGTATATTTCTAAGGATATATCTAGACAAGTCTTTAAGGATAAGTAAAATGATGAGCTAACATTTAGGAAAATGTCATGGAATTTTGGAAAAGGATAGAGTATGTGGTTTCATAGAAATATAACCCTATCTGGATACTACAATTATATGTGGATCTGGAACAGATGTACGTAGGAGTAACAACTCCAACAACATGTTATGAGCCTGACTTAGGGTAATATGGTACATGACAACAGGCCTTGATACACACCTAATTTAATACTCTGGGGGGACATGCTTTGGAAATTCACAAACACATAAAGAACTATTATAAAGAATATGAATAAAATTTTACTATGAATAACCTACTATAAACCTAAGGTGATGTCAATTAAAAGGCAGATGTCATGATTTTGACATCCTATAAGTAATTTTTCATGATTATGTGGTTTTCTTCTATGATATGTCTTTCTCACCCCATGAGTTCTAGTTTTAATTAATATATTAATGGCAAATAAACTATTTTAAAATTGAGTCTGATAGAAAATATTGTGATTATGAGCAACTAAATTGGATAATTACTGGAGAGAACGATATTGCGATTTTTCCGAATCAGTTATCAAATGATTAACAATGTGAACTTTGGTAATATTTATAACAAATTGCAAAATATAAATATGGAATTTTATAAATGTTAAAATCATAAGGATAATATAGGAAAGAATATCCATCTTTCTACATGTAAAGAATAATGGAAGAAGAACCTTGAGCAATACATTTAACAGAGGGAAGATGTTATCATTATGGGAAAAAGGGTAAAATAGTGACGAATTGTCATGGAGTTCAATGTATCATCTGTGGAGAACATAGGAATTGTGCAACTCAATGCCCAGACATAAGAATCTACTTCTAATCCAAGTAAAGAACTATTCCATTCCAACCGTTAAAGAGTAATGTTTTATGTATTTATGTATTTGGATATAATAATTATTAATGGTGAATTATATAAGGATTATTAAGTTGATGTTTATTTCTAAGGATTTTAGAGAATATGTTGAATAGTTATAATGAAAATTAAATTTATTTAATAAAAAGGTGTTATTCATAGGGAAAACAAGATTAAGTGAAATATAACCCTTAGTATGTTCCTAATGTTAAGATAATGATTTTTTGATAAGAGACATGTTGGATTTAAATAATTGAATTGGACGGTATTGATTACCGTAGACCTAATTATTGATTAGTTGAAAAATTGGTCTATATAATTATGGATAAAGTTTTAAACATTCTAGAATTATGTAATATATCCAGTAACCTTTGGAATAAAAAAGAATTCATGTTTTACCCAAATATTTATGGTAATTCAAGTTGTTACCATGTTTCAAGAGAATATTTTAATGAGGTTATTCACATGTTTGGAATGTAAAAACTAATTGATATTTTTTTATATGAATAGGATAAATGTTAAGATGATTTTGCTAACATATTTATACTGTTTTTTATTTTCATCTTTTATCGGGGTTATAGGGTTAACCATTCATGAAAAGCTTATATTAAACTTCAGATTAAGTATTTATGTATTAAGGTTGTATTGAAAATGTTAGTTAAAGGGAGATTTAATGATTAACGTTATTTAATGGTTTTCCATCAGGTTTTGTAAATTTTATTAGAATGGTTTTAGAAAAGGGAATCATGTATGTCAGGTGACAACGAATCATGTCTGGGAAGTCTAGAGATCTTGAACCCATGATCGAAGGATAATAAGGGTTTCGTGCCTACCACTGGCCTACACGATGTTCTGGTAAATGTTTAATTATTTTGGATGGATAAATATTAATGAATAATTAGTAGTGTTACTTTTTATGTTTATATATTATGACATATTGAATTTCAAGAGACAAATAGTTAGAGTTTTCATTGTTTTATGGGCCTTAAGATCTGTTAAAAGTGCATTGTTGCTCTTTATAAAACAATGTCAATTTTTGGACATTAATTCTTGAGTTAATGGATGTATTATAAATTGATAAATGAAAAACTAAAGTATTAATTTTTTATAGAAATATTTCAATAATTGATCAAAGTTTTTAAAATATTAAAAAATAATTTTGTCTGAGTACTTTAATTTTTTTTAACTGATGGCCTTTAAAATCATCATTGATTTATGACATTACGGCCCTCAACATTTATTTTATGATTAAATTTTTTGTGATTGATAACCCAAATCAATCCCTATAAATATTTACACTTTTCCATCATGTCTAATATTCACTCTTAACATATGTTCTCCTATGATAAAACCAAGTTATATGTTACTTTGGGTAATCGTTATGGTTCTAACTTTCCATTTTTGAGGGATGTTTTTGTATTCATGTTTACAATGTGTGTTTATATGAATGAAAATTTTAGGTATTAAACCGTTGATTAGCCTGATGAATTTTGAGGGTGAAATTCTTGGGGGGGGGGGGCGTAGAATGTAACAGCCTTTGTGAAATTTATTTTTTGAATAAATATATTCTCTTTGATATTTTTAAATTCACGCCACACTAAAAATAGTTTATTTTATAGTAATATTCTAGGATTGATTTAGAAATAATAGATAGTTACTCATTCAATACACAGAACCTAAATTTTATCTTTCTATATATGGAACACCAAGGTCATGTTACATTACATGCAAGACTTACTTTCCGTGATGGCAGACATAACACACAAGAATGAGTGTTACGGAAAAATAAATCATAATTAAAATATTATTATTTAATTGGATATGAAATGGACATTAAATTTAATATTATATTATTAACTAACTTATGAATATATATAGTTTAATTCATTATTAACATATTAATTAAAAAATAATATAGAAACCAATTGAATTTAAATAGTCAAATTTTATAAAAGTCTATTTTTTGTGGAAAATATGATTTATATTAATAAGTTAAATTAACTAATAATAATGATAAATATTAATTCAATTTATATTTTATATATCAAAAAAAATATTTTTTACAATAATCCAATATATTTGATATATATAAGATAAAAAGAAACCTGATTTTATGCTTAAAAACCATATTTTTATAATGGTAGTTTTACTGCCTTTGAAATGTGGACCAATTTTAAATACAATTATTGGAAATTTTATAGGTATAATATGTCAAAATAAATTTAAACTTTTAAATAGAAACATAAAAATTAAGTTAGAATAATTTTTTTGTAAGGTTTCATTTTGTAATAAATAGTAAAAAATACTGAATTTTACTTCAAAACTACATTTTCATGTAATTCATTTATAAGGATAAATTATATTTTAAATTTGTTGTAAAGTGGAATTAGATAATAGTTTTATTAATAAATATAATTTATGTAATTGGAATCAATTTCACATTGAAATTGGGTATTAAAACATAGCAAATCTTTGGATGTTTTTACGTTAAAAACACGTAGTGTAGTCTTGTCAACGAGATTATTTTCAAATTAATTTATACCACTTATGTGATTAGAATTTGGGAAAATAGATTCCATATTTGGAATCATAATAATTTATAATTTCTATTAAGGTCAAATTAGTTTTTATAAAAAATATTAGTGAAAGTGATTAAAAATAATTACAACAATTAAGAGAAAAATCAGGTTAACAAAGTACCAAACCTTATATTTAAGACCCAAAACAACCTATAAATATTTCAAAAAGCCATTTTCTAGAAATATTTTAGCTATATACGATCTTTTATCATCTTTTGACCATTATTGATCTACTTTAAATAAAAAAACGTGGTTGGGGATTCCCTTTTCCCAAATATTACAAGAGTGCCTCTCCTCCTCTATTATTAAATGGTCCTCTCCTCCTATTTACTCACACCTCTCAAACCACTTATATTCAGATAATATATACCCAATAAACTTCCAAACATCTCTCAATTTCTCATATAAGACTCAAATTAGTCATAAAATAATCCAAGGAATCCTTTTGGAACAAACCGAAAGGAGTTGACCAATTAAGAGGTAACAACTTCTCTCAAGCTATTTTTTTATTTTCTTTATCCACCCCGTCAACTATTTTTATTACGTGATTGAAAAAATAGTATATTAAATATACTTTGATGTTTTTATGATAAGGGTTATACCTAAACTTACCCACACCTTCATATAATGGGTAAAAAATATAATATTTATGTGTACAATGAACTACCACATCACAAAATGACGATTGTTCATTTTTCCGTACCGCCACTCATGGTGGACATTATGATGGAAAATATATTTATATATATGTTATATATTATATTTATTTTTTATATAATCTTTGGTAATCATTTTAAAACACCTATATTTATCTATTAACATTGATGTAAATATGATAATTTAATTTGAGGAAGTGTGGACTACCGCCCCCTCAAAGTGATATGATTCATTTACACACTAAATGGAATGTATTAAGGATGGGTATAGTGAATGTATATGATATATATTATATAATAATTCTACTGGAATAATTATATATATATATATAAAATATATTTCATTTAATTATTTTCATTCAATACAACTATTAAATAGAAACAACGTTCATGCGTACATATGACCAACCGTCTCCACTAACGGTGTATTCCATTAGATAGTTATATATTATATATATTATTTTAATAAAAATATAATTAATATAAATGATATTTATATCATGTTTTACATTCTAAAAATCATGATAAGGACCAAATATATAACTAATTAAGACACATGCAAAGAACAAAGTGGATATTACCCGAAGTGAAAACTTAACATAGAATTTTTAACATACGAGTAATATAAAGTCATAATAAAACCATATAAGGTATTATATATAATAATATGGTTCTATTATATAATTATGGTAAACTTATATTTATTATACAAGAGGTTTTTATGAGTACAAAGAGATTCAAGACACAAGGGAAGGGAATTTCTTGTCTCTTTTTATTTCCCTGAGAAACATGATTTATTCACCACCCATTACTTTTGTGTGGTATGTATACTACCAATGGATGTATTATATGATTCTTATAATTAAATTTTTAGGTATTCATATATACATTTAAAAATATTCCTTTCATTGTCACTATTTTCCAAAAGTTACCATATCGGTAAAATGATTTTGTCTCAATTTTCATTCTTTGAGACACATGCCATGTTATGCACATATATTTTTCCATGAGGTGTATATAATACCTTTGAAATTTTATATAATGAATATAATTGTTTACATGATATTTTAGGCTTAATTTAATTTCATTTTCTTACATGGGGAGTATGATTCAAAGTTTCTGAGTTGTAAGTGTTTATTGAAACAATCTCATCGCTTTTCAAGATTGTTTATGTTTATGATTAATTTGATAAAATATTATGATCAATATATCAAGAATACTATTGAGTTTAATTATACTATATTTATTCAAGATATTTACATGTATTGATACCATTATTCCACGATTTGGTAAGGAAATTTTTTTTCATTTTTAAAAATCTTCCTTTATAAGTTTTCAAGGAAAATAGCTTTCAAATTACCCTCAAGACTTATTTATAATTTTGTGAATTATTTTCCAAAAAGTGGGTATCAAAACATTTTCTATATTTATTAACAAATTTTGAAATTTATTTTCAAATAAAGGGTTTTTAAAAAAATTTCACAATTTATTTTAAGGATTTCAATGTTCTTTCAAAGAATAATGTTTTATCATGTTTTTAAGCTAATTCTATAAGTTTTTAAGGAGAAATTTTTTGAAAATGATTTAAAGTCATATTTATAAGTATTTAATTTATTTTCTAAGAAAATTATTTTCAAGTAGGTTTATGCATTAAAAAACCTTTTTCAAAGAATATATGATATTTTACTTAAGATTTTTTTTAATATATCATTAAAAATTATTTTCCATCCAAGATAACATCTTTTGGTGTTACTCATGCATTTCTAGGGGATTGATTCAATATTTCCATTTATATTATTTCTTTGAATGGTTTACATTTTATGGAAAGATGTTTTTCTTTCCCAGGTTATATGTATATCAAACTCACTTCATTTCATGGGTTATGATTTATGAAATGATTACAAAACTTGTTTCTTTTTCGAATGGTTAAGGCAGGATATCATGTTTATAAAACCCATTTCATTTCATGAGTTATGATATGATTGTTTAATATTTTTTGGAACACGTATATATGATTTCATTATGAGATGGGTGGGACCAATATCTCAATCCAATGAATTGGGAAATGATAAATGTATTTTAAACCCAAAGGGTAAATGAGGGGGTATCCTAAGCTCAAAACAATCGGGTACACGAGAGGACATCCCAAGACTGAAACAAGAGGGTA
This sequence comes from Viscum album, assembly GCA_963277665.1. Classification (NCBI taxonomy): domain Eukaryota; kingdom Viridiplantae; phylum Streptophyta; class Magnoliopsida; order Santalales; family Viscaceae; genus Viscum; species Viscum album. The sequence goes on along the minus strand of OY728137.1, from coordinate 1,073,501,862 downwards.
AACAAGAGGACGTAGCAAGTCCAAAACAAGAGGGTACATGGGAGTTAATGCTAACCCTGATGTAGGTTCATTGGTTTTTAGCCCAAGAGTAACATGTTACAAAGTCCCTGGTAGGCTGCCTTGATATAAGTTTTTTATATGCTTATGTGTCTACTACAATTCCAAGTCTTATTCTTACATTATTATTTCATGGATCATGGTCTTTATTTTTGTATAATTCATCTCTTATGATCTGGAATTATTTATGCCATGATTCAAGTTTTTGTTTTTTGATATAAGGTATGATCTTCTAATGATAATAATAATGTTATATGTAATGTCCCCAACCCAGGTTCCACTAAATCGGTGCCCCAAGCCGAGTCTTCACATGACCTTAAGCATGCCTCCCTATATAGTTGAGATTGCGAACTAGTAGAGAGGGTCTAATAGGTCATATTGGGAAACTATACCTTTTTTAACAGAGTAATCCACAATAGAATACAATATAAATAGAATAAAAAATAGTAAACAAGCAATAACATGCATTGTCAAACATATCCCAAAATGGGCACAACAAACAAAAAACCGTAAATATGTGTTTTCATGATACAATGAAAAGTGATCAAAACCCAAAATGAAAACAAATTGCAGAATCCCAAAAATGGTCCTAAATCCTGTTTGGAACCTCATCCATGCATGTCCTCTGTCCAACTCAACTCCCTAGCATAGGGCCCTTTCCCTTTTCCTTACCTGCAATCATGAAATCTACTTGGGTACCCAACTGCAGCCCGAGTAGAGTGTGAGTAAAACTTAGTAGTCCACCAACAACAATTTCTAAATTTATCCAGTCTAATAGATAGTGCATGAAAGTAGAAATAAATAACAAGCAAAGGAATGGAAATTTAGATCCCACTAGTTAACAATATCTACATAGCTAAAATAACCACGGTGCCAATTCATTATTTCTATACCATTACTAGTTTATCATCAATCACCCAAGGTTCATGGATTACATCATTTTTATAAGGGAATAAGTAATTCCCTAACTCACAAGGGATAACATATCACGACATCACAATATCCTCACCTCAAAGACTCAGCCCAGGTGGATTGAAACCTTTAGGGGAATAGAGCTCCATCCCCTCCCTATACCATGCATTGTGCTTGGAGTTAGAGCATTAGTACAACTCAAAATGTGGGAGGAGCCTCAATCCATTATCCCAAACATGAAGCTATGTGAACATTCTTATCCATCCATCCACCACACACAAACCATATCACAACCAAACAAAACCAATATATATATCAATTATAATCCACAACAATCAACATGGTAAGTTATTTTGTGCCATAATCCATTAACAAATTTCCATTTACACCACTTAGCCCATATAACCCAATTACCATTCTCAAACCTAGGTCACTAATCATATTCAATAATTCCCTTATTTCAACCCATTATACACATTCATAAATCTCCTTATGAAAACCCATTCAACATATTTCTCTTTCCACCTACCATTATTAGTTTAGCACATTCACCATTTCACATGCACTAACACAATTAGGCATATCTATCATATATTATAAGCTTCTTACCTCAATAAAAAATTTAAAAAAATACTTTATTTGTACTCCCATTAATAATGTCAACATACTCAACAAGTTCTCTACGTGATTTCACAACAACCTAGAACTTACTTAGCGAATTATATATCCAAAAATTATTAGTATACCCCATGGATGGCCTTAAATGAGTCAAATAATCCTCAATTTGTCCCTTAGAGACTGTGACAGTTTCTATTCATCATTTAGAAACCCAAATACCAAATCTTATCAAGGGTTTCAAAATCACATCATGAAGGGACAATGAACCAAGTCTGGCATGCACAAATCTACAACCAAACTCTGGGATATAAATTACAGACCACCTACCTTGAATTCGTGGATGAACAATCCCTCAATCAAAGCCTTGGATACTAATTAAACTAACCCTTAAACCCTCAACCTATATTATACTAGAAAAAGAGGTGTTTAGAGCTTTAGAAGTAGATGAGAGAAATATTAAAACCCTAATCGAGAAGAAGAAGCATGTAAAAGATTATACTTACCCGAAGCTTTGATCTATAACCGACGGAACTCGAAATGACCATGTAATAAAGGAGAGACACAATTGAAAGCTCTTGGTAGATTTAGTTCTTTAACTGGGTTTAGGGGAGAATAAAGAACGAAAATCCTGAGTGAGGGTTTAAAATCCGAAAGTGGAAATTTTATAAATTTTTAAACTTTTATGGGATACACGATTTACCTACATGGTTTTCCAAACCCTGAGAAAAACATGTGAGATATACTTTTCCAAAATACCCCTTTCACATGGTTTCAGGGGATTTCCACACGGTTAGATTAACCATGAAGCATTTGTGCACAAGCCTCTACCCAATGTTATATAGTTACCTTGGATGCTCCGTACTGTTTTCACTAACTATACACAAACAGTGAAACATTCCTAGAAGTTCCTTTTTACTCCTCTTTCATTCCCCAAACCCCCATAATTGCCCTGATGCTTGTCATGAACTTTTTCAAGGACTTATTTTACTAAAATAAGGGGATTAAACTAAAACATAAACAAATCATTCCTTAAGAAAAATCTTGGATCATACAACTTCCCCACCTTAGGATGAATCTTCCTCTAGCCACTCTTCTTCAGCATCATTGGGTTTTTGAAGTAAAGAGATTGGGACACTAAATCCACATATCCAATTATTTCTCCCATGTTTCTTCCTAAACATTTCCATGCTTCCATAAAACACGAATAAAAGGAACAAACTTTCCCTACAATACCATATCACTATGATCCACAATACTCACTTGATTCTCTTCAAAATGTGCATCAACATTGAGATCTATATCCTCAACATTTATCATATGAGATAGATCAGGTTGATACTGGAAAATTTGTGAAACATGAAAAACATTATGCATCCTTACCCTTTTGGAAGAGAAAATCGGTAATCCACCACTCCAATCCTCTCCATGATCTAAAACGGCCCCACATACCTAGGTTCCGGCTTTTCCTACATCTGTATTCGACGGTGACCCAAACATGGTGACACCCAAAGAAATACGCTATCACCTAAAATGAACTCGATTGGTCTATGATGCTAATCTGCATATGACTTTTGCATATTCTAATCTATGTCTATCCATTTCTAAATCATCCAAACCCTCTCATATGTTTCATGAATGAGATTCAGTCCTAATAGATAAAACTCCCCAACTTCTAACCAATACAAAAAAGATCTATATGGACTCCTATAGATTCCCTCAAATGACTCCATTTGAATTATAGACTAAAAGAATGTTGTTCTAAGAAAACTCAACAACCAGAAAGTCCTTTCCCCATGAACCACTAAAATCAAGAACCCATGCTCTATTCATGTCCTCTAATACCAAAATTGTACGCTCTGACTATCCATCTATCTATTGGTGATAAGACATACTTAAAAACACTTGGGTACCAAGTGCCTTTTATGGCTCCTCAAAAAAAGAAAGATGTAAAATGGGGATCACAATATGAAACTATGGCTCTCAGCACACCATGAAATTACACTATCTATTGAACATATAACCCACCAAACTGATTAACTGTATAAGTTTCCTGGATCAGAAAAGAATGATCCACTTTAGTCAGCCGATGCACAATGATCTAGATTGGATAATTCTTTCAAGGTGTCCTCAGAAGACCCACTATGAAGTCCATCATTATGTCATTTCACTTACACTTTTGAATTGGAAATGATAGTAACAACCCATCTGGACACTGATAACCAACCTTTACCTTTCTAGAAGTAAGGAATCATACCACAAAACCCATTAATTCGTTCTTCATCCCCATCCACCTATACTGCTAAAGAAGATCACGATATATTGTTTTCAATCTAGGATGTACTTCACACTTCGATGCATAGAAATCACAAATCTACTCTTAACGTGCAACCACCTATACAAGAACATGACCCTGAACATAGATAACTCCATAAGCACTAAAAACCCAACTAGAAGGTGAATCCACAATATTAAGACTTTACTTTATGAACAAACACTTTGGATCTTCTAGCTGACTTTCCTGGACCCAGCTCAAAAGCGTAGAATCAAACTCCATAGATACAAGGGTAATTTTTCTTTGTGCATCCTGCACCTCCAGGTGAATCTCAGCAAACAAAGCCATCATTTTCCATTCAGATTTGGATTCTTGAACCACCTGATTATGAGTCTTCTAGGTCAAAGCATCTGAAATACTATTCCCATTTCTAGGTGTGCAAACCAACTCAAAGTCGATGGATTTCAGATACATGATGCACCTTCGCTATCAAAGATTCAAATCCCTGTGAGAGAAAATCTAGTAATTTATTTATTATCTATAAACACCATGAATCTTTCCCTTAAGAAGTAGTTCCTCAAACACTTTAATGAATAAACTATAGTATCTAGCTCAAGATCAATGGGTAAGGTAATTTCTTTCTTGAGGACTCAACTGTCTTGACCCATAAACTATAACCCGATCATCCTGCATCGACACTACCCCAGATCCAATACCAAATGAATCACAGAACAAAGAGCACTTATTACCTAGTTTAGGTAGGATCCGAATTGGTGTGGTAGTCAATAACCTCTTAAATTCTTGAAAATAAGTTTCCCATGCCCTCGACCACTCAAACTTAACACCCTTCTTGGTTAAGTTTGAGAGTGGTGCTTCCAAATGAGAGAAATAACTAATGAACCTCTAGTAATAACTTTCAAAACCCATGAAACTCCAAACATCAAAAATATTCTTAGGCTACTCCCAAGACACCCCAACCTACACCTAACCTGGATCTATCGAAACATCTATCTCAGAAATGATATGTCCTAAGAAATGAACATTATCAATCCAGAACTGACATTTTGATAGCTTGAAAGAAAGCCTATGCTCTTTAGTATACTCAAGATGATGTCAAGATGTTTTCCATGATCATAAATAGTTCTTTATTACACCAAGATTTCACTAAAAAATAACCATGAACTAATCTAGATAAGGGTGAAATGTACGATCCATTACCACCATGAACACACCTGGTGGTCAACCCGAACAACATCCCAAAAAATTCATATAACACATACCTACTCCGGAAAGTTGTTCTTGGTATGTCAGAAGGTCTCAACCTCAAATGATGATATCCAAATCTCAAATCGATGTTAGAGAACACTTATCCACCCCCTAGTTGGTCAAACATGTCATCGATTTTGGGAAGCGGGTATCAGTTCTTAACCTTCATCTAATTCAACTTTCTGTAATTGAAAAATGACATCAAAGACCCATCAACCATCTTAGAAAAAAGAACATGTGATCCCCATGGGGACATACTAGGTTGAACGAACCCTTTTCGCTCCAACTCTTCTAGCTATGCCTCAATCTCCTTAAGTTCTCTGAACTCTATTCAATATCGTGGAATAGAAACTGGTTCACCCCCTAGAAGAAACTCAATAGTGAACTCCACATCCCTTTCGGGTGGTAGTACCAATAAATTCTTAGGAAACACACTCTGAAACTTATCCATCACATGAGAAAAGACATGTTTTCTACCTCCACATCCTCATGAATAAGGAACACTACTTGGGTTGTGAGTTCCCCCAACTGCTAAAAGATTGGCCCTGCATTGCCTGATCAAACATACCACTCACCAAAAAAGGAATACGTGCCTCCATCATGAGACCTGAATGTTACCCTGCAACCCTATAAATAAAAATAGTCCTGATAAAACACTATCTAGTACATACCTATGGTCATGTTAAAACCAAACATCTTGAGGACAAACTGGTTCCACAAAAATGATAACCACCAACCTCTATGGCATAATCTCTACAGTGTCTGATATCCTCAACTCGTACCCTAAACAGAGTATCAATTGACATAACCCCACAAACTTGTTCAATTTAATACAACCAAGAACTGTGTAGAGATAAAATAGTGTGTAGAACTTGTGAAAAATTAAGTATTTTTGAGTTTGGAAGCTACAATAATCAAATATTAAATACTAGACGGTCTGGCCTCGCCACTTCTAGGAGTAGACTAAACTACATGTAGATGGCCTATCCCTCTACCAAGGGATCTAGCCTAAGTACCCTACACTGCACTTCCTTACTAGTGTGGGTGGTCTCACCTGAGAGTTCCATGCCCACCATAGCTACTAGTATGGCTAGTGGAGCTCCAACTACCTACCTAATATGGGGTGATTGATCCCCTACCCTCACTCAATATCATCCTGTCACTCCATCCTTGTCTATATTTTGAGGGTTCAATAGTACCTATGTATATGTCCCAACCTACCACAGGACCAGCACACGACTAGTGGTCGAGGAAACTGACCCTACTTGTTCCCTGACCTACCGCACTGATAACAGAATACCTTATAACCACCCTAAGGACTTGTCCCTATCTTTTAATTATTCTTCCCGCTATCACCCTATGGAAAACTTCCAAAATTATGCTTCCTTTCCTTGTAGGTTGTACCATATTTCTGTCCATTTGGTACCAAAATTACACCTCATGAAGATCCCTTCCTGGTCCCTTATGAGATAAGGGCCTGTTCTACTACCTCTGCAAACCTCTTCAGATGGAAGATGTTCTCCTCGAACCTAATCTCATGCCTAAGCCCATCCTAGAAGCATTTTTCCACATTCACCTCATCTCCATCCATCATCGAGATGAATTAGTGAAAGTCAATGAAGCAACTATCATAATCCAACACTAACATAGTCCCCTGAGTCAAATTCATAAACACTTCAACCTTCTCCAGCCTTAATATTTTCAGGTAGTAATGTTCCATAAAATTTTCCTGGAAATCCTTCCATGCCATCCCTTTAAAATGTTCTATGCGAACCATAATTTCCCACCAGATATTGGCCTAAACTCTTAACATGTAGGCAAATAACCTGGATCTCTTCTCAAGAGGAGCCTCTAAATGATCAATAATAGTCTGGATAGACTCTTTCCAAAACCCTAATTCATATAACCCAACCTCTCTAGTAAAGTTTAAAGGGTGATGCAACTGAAACTCCATGGTCATCTCACCCATACTTGGCACAACCCTCCCTAGGACCTATTCCATCATATCCATAGAATGAAACAAGATTCTCACAGAACTTCTCTTCCCTATTATCTTGAACCACTACATCCTCTTAATCCATTATTGGGGGAGAATTCTCAGCAGCTTCCTATTTTCACCCAACTGACACACGTCTTTGTGGAGGAATTTCTGTAAAATTCAAAAAATGAGCTTTAGAACACAAACCATAAATCTTTCACAAATACAAAGGAAGGCTATTCATTAGCAACCAACAAACCATTTCTTATAAACTTCCTAATAGGTCTGAGTATACCCCACACGCTACCCTCAACCATCCCTACCAAGGTTATGGCTAACAAAAGGTAACTAACTCACACAACTAAAATCCTTACCTTTTACATTATCTCAAAACTATTCTCACATCACAACTTACTCCAATAACACTTCATTTCACATGAAACCCTTTATCAAGTACAATTCCTTAATTTTCACTTCACATTGTTCTCCCCTTCCATTTGTATTGTTTTGTTAGACATAATTTTCACCACTATTAGGAATGTCAAATGCATTCTACCCTCTATGTCCCACACACTTGTCCCATGTGTGTGTGCCTACTATGATTCATGTCACTTATATACATAGGTTCCTATTATGATGCATGAATGAACAAACCAGTTCCAATACAAACATGAGAAAAATATCTTTAAACTACCACATGACACCACATGTTCATCACCCAATAGTGAAATATCATCAAACGTAACAACACTCAACAAGAACAACAATTCCTGCCAAGGGTAACCTGAGTTTTCCCTCATACTTGGGTTAGCTACTCATAGGAATGAGCTCATTAAAAAGGCCCTACATTTTCCTAATCTCATGTATTCCATACCCAAATAGTAATAATGGGAAAGTAACTCCTTTGATACCACTTTTTAATTTCTCTGACTTGGGTGACACTAAATCGGTTCCCCGAGCCGAGCCGTCAAATAACCTCAAGTGCACCTCCCCGTATCCCAGAGGTTACTGACTAATAATGATTGTCTAATAGGTCATATATGGAGACTATACCATCTTTACCATAGTAATCCATTGTATAATAAAATATAAATATCATAAACAATAGGAAACAACTAATAACATGCATAGTCAAACATCTCCCAAATTGGGTACAAGACACAATCAATAGTAAATATTTCATTTCATGCTACAATGCCAAGTGAAAAAAACCCCAAATAAAAACAAACAATGGAATAAAAAAAATAGTCCTGAATCCAAGTCTAGAACCTCATACATGCATGTCCCCTATCCAAGTTATCTCCCTAGCATCTGGCCCTTTCCCTTGTCTTAACCTCCAAGAATGATATCTGCTCGGGTACCCTACAACGGCCCAAGCATGATGTGAGTACAACTCAGTAGGCCACCAAAAATGGTGTCTAAAATTATCCAGTCTAAAAGATAGTTCATTCTAGTATAAATAAATAAAAATCAAAGGAAATGCAATTTAGATTCCACTAGTTAACAATCACTACTTAGCTAAAATAACCAAGGTGACAATTCATTATGCCTTTACCATTACCAGTACGTCATCAATCATAGAAGTTTCATGTAATACATAATTTTAACATGTGAATTAGTAAGTCCCTAAATCACTTGGGATAACATATAACAACATCACAATATCTCCACCTCGAAGCCTCATTTCGGGTGGAATGAAACCATTAGGGGAATAGAGCTCTTTCCCCTTCCCCAACCCGTGCATTGTGAGTGGAGTTAAAGGATCAGTCTAACTCGACCTGTGGGAGGAGCGTAAATCATTTATACCAAACCTCAATCCATGTTCACATTTTTATCTATCCATCCACCACACACAAACCATATCACAACCAAACACAATCAATACATATAATAGTCATAATCCAAAACAATCAATATGGTAAATCATATTGTTCCATAACCCATTAACACATTTCCATTTACACCACTTAGGCGATTTAGCCCAATTCCCATTCTCAAAACTAGATCACTAAGAATATTCAATAATTCCATTATGCCAAAACATTATACACATTTATAAATCTCATATCAAATCCCCTTCAATATATTTTCCTTTCCACCTACCATTATCAGTTTAGCATATTCATTGTTTCACATGCACTAACTTTTTTAGGCATATATGACATATTTCATAAGCCTCGTACCTCAATATAAAATTAAATAATACCTCATTTGGACTTGCATTAAGAATTTCAACATACTCAATAAGGGAGGTATGTGATTTTACAACAACTTATAACTTACTTAGCTAATTCTAGGTCTAGAAAGTATCGACAAACCCCGTGGATGGCCTTAAATTGGTAAAATCATCCTTGAGGTATCCATTTGGGACCATGATGCTTTCCATTCATCATTTAGACGTCCAAATAAAAAATCATATAAAGGGTGTAAAAATAATATCAAGAAGGTACAAAGAACAAAGACAGGCATGCCCAAATCTACTACGAGACTATGAGATATAACTTGTAGGCCAACTACCTTGAATCCGTTGATGAATAATCCATCAATCGAAGACTTAGATCCTAATTCAACCAAACCTTGAAGACTCATCCTATATATCACCAGAAAAAGTGGGTTTTACAAATTTATAAGGAGATGAGAGAAATATGCAAACCCTAATCGAGAAGAGGAAGCAATGAAAAGATTAGACATACCTGGAGATTCAATATGCAGCCGACAGAAATAAAAATGAAATAGGAATGAAGGAGGAACACCATTGGAAGATCATGGGATATTTGGTTCATAAATAGGGTTTAGGGTAAAATAATAGAGGAAAATACCAAGTGAATTTTTAAAATTCTGGAGTGGAACTTTTTTATGTTTATCAACTTTACTATGTTGCATGGTTTACCTACAGCGGTTTCCAAACTGTGCACAAACCATGTGAGTGATACTATCCCAAATCCCCCTTTTTTACAGTTTCATTGGAATTATGAACTGTTAGCATAGACATGAAGTAACCATGTGAAAGCCTCTACCCAATGCTTCACGTTTACTTGGGATTCTACACACAGTTTTCACTAACCGCGCAAAAACTTTGCAACATGCCGATAAATATTGTTTTCCTCCTCTTTCATGCCACAAACCACCAGAATACCCCTAATCTTTCTGATTAACTTTTGAAACACTTATTTGACTAAGATAAAGAGAATAAACTGAAACACAAACAAAAACATACCTTAAGAATAATTTAGGATATTACATTCTTATACCCTTATGATCATGATATTCTTATGCATTTATTTTATTTACCCTTACTGAGAATTTGAGATCACCCCTTTCATGTGATTCCCTTCCCTAGGTTATGATGAATGTTTTTAGAAATAATATGGGGGGAGATCTTTTTGGGAATCATTAAAGATATTTCAATGATCTATATGATTTTTATTCCATGTTTCCAAATGCACAAAAATAATATGAAATTTAGGCGTCTGTTTCTGTACTGTTTTATATATTCCAATAAAGTGATCTAATATCTATGTATGTTAAGACTGAGTCATTATACATATAATAGGGAATTATATGTGCACCTGTCTAGAAATAAGGAATCTAATGTACCTATTTACTCTCTATTTCTAAAAGAGGTAAAAAAATCGACTTATAAGGGTAAACAAGTATCCAACATCAGCCTACTCGGCACTTGATCCTGACCAAACATTCTCATAAAGGAATCCCCCTAGTGTATCATTCTATAGTGTAGAGAATAATGATGAAATTAAACTCATCTAGCATCCATACATAGTAATACCTACTATAGGTTCAGTATAATATAAATTTTTACGTATCTATCGACATCATTCATAGAGACAAAACAAAATCGCCATAAACGAAAAGATACACCCATAAAGGTTATACTAGAGAATAATTATATTCCAATGATAACCTATAGGGGTCAAAAATATGAACACCACATCATTTAAATGATTCATATTTCACCATATATATGTTTTGGTAAAGTATAATGTCATTCCAAGAAATGAAGGAAAACACTGTATGAGTTATTAATGACACTTAAAATAACTGGACATAAGAAACAATTCGCTAGAGTGGTTAAATATATAAGAATATTGTGCCCTATAACCTACTAGGGTAATTTCACCACTCGTGCATTAGGACTACATCATTAACCTCACTTCTATGCACCTGAACAAAGATCCACATGAACTTCCATCAAAAGTAAATATATATACATATTGGCCCAGTAGGGTAGAATACCACAAATAAACTATATGGGGAAACACCATTTAGGTTTTTTTGAAACATTAAACAATGAGCCTTAGTTATCAGTAAATCACACAATAGAAAGACTATAACATGTGAATCCTATGTGCCAAATATGATTCATGATACATGTCTTGACTTTTATATTAAAGATTCAAAATAATTCATTGGCTTATTTCCAATGGGTAAAGATCCATAAATCCATATTAAATATTAAAATAAAAAAACATGTATGTCTCTAAAATAGAAAATCATATTTAATTGTAACATCACTGATCAAATCCGAAATCCCATATCCCTTTCAATCTGGTCTTCTTAACGAAACATGTGATCTCGACGCATGAGTTTGATATCCATAACAGGCTCTGAAACATTCCTAATATTATTTTTTACTATATCCTAAATAGTAATACAATAGAAAAGGAAAACCTATGATACTAAATTTTAATGTGCTGGAAATGGTTCCACTAAACTGGTGCCCTAATCAGGCTCACCACAAGGCCTCAAGCATTCCTCCCCACATGCTAGAGGTTACAGGAAAGTAGTGGGGGCTTCAAGTGTGAGTGTGGGGATAATATTATCTCATATTTAAGTATGTAAATATCATAAAATAACCAGATAAAATCAACAAAAATAATAATCAGAGTGATGAAGCTATAAATAAATAGAAATATGACTATGTCGTAATAATAAATTGACTATAATAAAGGCACGAATGGCCATGTCATGCTTATAACATTGATCAACCAATGGGTTGATCTCAGATACATGAGTATATAAAATTAATAGAAATAAAAATAAAATTATCTACTATATATAATGATCCATACCACATACCTGATCTTCACATACATGTCTGAGCTATCCTCTCTAATTAGTATTGGGCCACAACCCAACCCATACCTATTACCAAGTAAGCATCTTCTTTGGTACCCCAGTTCAGTGGCGGCTTGAGCAGAGTGTGAATACAAAAATCCATAGGGAACCACCAACACAGTCTAATACATAGATAGTAATATGTAGTGTATTTATATGTGATCTACTTAGTCATATAATAGTAATAATAACAAAAACAAAATTTGTAAATAAGACAAAAGATGAATTCATATGAATCATGATAAAGAAAAGTACCAAACATAGTTTAACAGAACTGGAATAATGTGGATTCATGTATATATATATATATATATAGACTACCTTATATATAGATACATACATACATAAATATATATTTTTAGATGAGTAAGGTGATAATTAACATAAATAAAATCTGACCAAAATCGATCATTGGGTTTATAATCCCCAAGAATAAATGCCTACTTTATCCAGTGCCAGAAAAATCTATGAGCAAGCTATGCCACCAATAGGGATACATTTTCTTTCCCTCGGACCACCCATACTCATTTATAGTCATTATAATTAAGGTTTCCATTTCCGATGGAAAATATTATAAAGATTTCACTACATCAGTTGTAACCTACAACAAATGTATAAAATATCAAAGCTATGAGGGCCAGGACCCAAGTTTATTAACCATGGAATATTATTCAAGTCCATGGAGCACATCCATATAAAACTGACTATAATATAGACATTTTAGGGATATGACCTAGGGCCATTGACTAAGGCATCCTCATTAAGTCCATAGAGTATATCTATAAGAAAATCATTATAATATAGAACTAATAAGGCCATGAACCATGTCCATTGACTAAGGAATCAACATCGAGTCCACAAAGTGCATCAATATAAAACTTAGTAAATGGTTGCATACTGTCAATTGTTGTTAGTGTCATACCACAATTCCCCGCATTTATGTCATAACATGATGTCCATATCCATCAATAAGGATTAGAAGCCAGATTCTGAGAAGTACCTTTAGGTATCCTTGTCATTTATTGCATCATGTCAGTCTTATAAAAAAATCCAGGAAGAACCTATATTAATCATAGATGAATCAATAATAATTGAATGAATCATAAATAAAAGAGTGATGATGGATTAATTCTTAAACCCACCACTACTATTACAGTCTCTTGGGATTTAATGTTCAGTATAGGATCTACAGTGACAACCACTAATATCTCCACCAAAACCCATGACGTAATACCTATGGGTTGACCAAGAATTGAGGAACCAAATCGTTCCCCTAGGCCAGTGTTTAGGAGATTCATACTACCTGAGATCATTGATGTTCACATGTAAACAGAGGCATCCATCTTGGGATCCTCTAAGTTAAATAATAATCTAGGGGATCCCTCTTGGGGTATTAAAAAGGAACAAGAAAATGTGGAATCCTACATGGGATACTCTAGGATATACCATAAATGGAGGAAACCCATAGGGGTTCCTCAGTCTCTATCATTGTCTCGGGTTTAGGTACGAATATAGCACATAAGGGTTTTTAGTGACCCCTAGCCTTCATTCATTTTAGCTAAGACAAATATTTAATCAAAAAATTCATTATAATACTTCTAAATAGGTGCATCACCCATAGGATAAAGACCAAGAATAATCATACTATATAAACATGCATAAATACTCTTGGGTAGTTACAATAGATTCCTACCTTTAAGAATCATTAACCATTTTTAACCATCTATCGACAACTCCTTCCAAGTTATACACTATCTGATCCAAGTCACACCTTCTTCCATGTCTTTCTCTTATATAGGGTAGGTCAACATAGTCCAAAACATAAATTATGCCATTAAAAAGTTTAATAATAAAATAAAAAATAGAGTAATAATAGAATATGACCCCGAACTTCTTGACCACCATTGAAAATATTTTAAATTTTGAGAAAAAGGTATCTAGGGTTACCCCGACACACATTTTTGTAAAATACCTACCCAACCACATCAAAACAACCATTAAAAATTTTTAATTTATGATTTAAAATATTTCGAAATTAAACATGGTCATGTAACTCAAATAAAAAATAATATGTGAATTAAAAAAGACCTCTAGAGTCAACTTCTACACAGGAAGAGTGAAAGACCCTTTACTAATATCTGATTCCACCATGCTTCGATGGAATTTGAATAAAAATCCCTAATAATAGAAATAAAGAGATAGAGGAAGCCAATGAAAGACACCATGATGGCTAACCAAGTTAAAGGTTTACCTCAATGTTTATAACACACTTGATAATGCCCAATTTTGGCCAATAATGACATATAACTCCCATGGAGGAAGGTAGAAGGAGTTTTTCATGAGTGGAGTAGTAAGGGGAAGAAAATAGGGTAAAACACTTTAGATTTTGAATATAAGAAATGGTAATTTAACCTATTTAATGAGACTCATAGTTTTCTAAACCATTCACCAACCATGTGGTTATCATTGTCTTGGACCATAATCTCACATGGTTATAGCACACGGTTTAACAGATCATGCACCAACTATAAATCTCTAGTCTCTAAGGTATATTCTACCTTGTACAATTTTAATACCCAGTTATTCATACCATTTACCAATTGTTGGACAAATCTGTAGCAAATTGAAGACCCCCACATATGTTTTCTAAAACTGTGATCCTATAGAAAGTGGCCAACATGGTTAGGTTGTATGGTTAACACTAACCATGTTCTAACCATGTTCTGTGATCCTCACTTTTTTAAAAGTTCTTTTTCAGGCTCCAAACACCTAGGATGATCCCAAAACCTGCACGATATAAATAAACATACATTAATTATCTAAAAACCAAATTTAAAGGAATTTCTACCATTGAATACCTCTTCCAAATCTACGATTAAGATATTACCCATACAGTAATTGGAAATTAAAAATCTTTCAGGAATTTTAAAAAACCAGAAACAAAGGATCTTATAATAACCCAAGGAAATTGAAACATTAGAAAGGGTTGAGCATAAATTATCAACAGGGGTAAACATAGATGATAACAATAAATTATCTTAAGTGATTAAAAGAAAAAAAATATGTGTATAATCAGGATACATAAGAAAGTTATACCCAAAAAATATTATATCATAAATCATGGTATAATGTAATAATTAATAAACAATTCCTCAAATAATAAAAATAATGAATACATGAGAATTGTGAGACATAAATAATAATATAAATAACAAAATTGTGGATAAGTTATCAAAACATGTTTCCATTATTAGACAGGGCTTCACTCACCTCTTTCTATTGGTGGATATAGATTCACTCACATATTTCCCATAAAAGATCAAACATCATAACCTTTTTCCTTATTTCAATCGAGAACCACTTCTCATTTCAAAATTATCTCATAAGATGTAAATCCTTACCTAGTGCATAAGAGAGAAATATGGGTCCCAGCCATAACATAAATATTAACTATACACATATGTCCCACAAAAAAATTACAATGGCATAATTAAAAACTTGGAATAAGATTTGGTTTAAAAAAAAATCAAATAGAAATCCTTAAATTTTTATATCATAAATAACTGATGGAAAGAAAATAGACTTCATTAAACACATAAAAAAACCTATGGAAGAAAATGGGTTTCATATCCTTTTAAAATGGTTTTCCATAATAAAATAATTCATAATTCTCTCAATAATAGTAACATGATAAACCCTTCAAAATATAAATGGGTATTAAATGAAATCAATAAACCTTTTAGGTAAATTCCATTAAATAAAGATATTAAATCATATGGTATTTACACCATGTAGATACATGGTATATGGTTACCATAATAATTTTTTCCCATCCATTGATATATGATATCTTGGTGAACACCCTTCAATATAATGAATAAAAAATATGGTAATCATAGAGGAATGGTAATGGAAGAACAATTGTGGTTGTGCATAGATAATGATTAGGAAATAAAAGGGAAATTTCTGACCATTTATTCAAAAGGGAAGAACCTTACATAATCCATACAAAGAAATAATGTATATTGTTACATTTCAAAAATATCTTTGATCAAGCAGAAAATATTTTAGAGGGAAATTTCTTAGATGAAAGATAGTTTTAACAAGTTTTGAAAAAATCACTTCATAAATAAGAAATATCCTTGATAATTTGAAATATTTTAAAAGTAGATATTTTTTTAATTAAATGAAAAAAGTAATTTTATTTTAGAAACCATGAAAATTTAGAGATAAAGTTTCAAATAAAATTAAAAAGGTCATGAAAAGAATTGTTTAGAAGGAAAACTTTAAAAGATATCATTTTCAATATATTAATAAAATGAATAAGATATGAGTCTCTTTAAAAAATTATTTTTAAAAAGAGTAGATAAAAATTTGAAAAACATTTATCTTTGAGAAATAAACTTCAATAAAATATCCCTTGAAAAATAATAAAGATTATTAAAATAAATGTGGGGTGGATTGTAAAAAATTTTCTTTTGAAAGGATGAAATGTTTTTTGAAAAACCTTTGTTTTAAAAAACACATAACAAAAGAGGTATTATTTTTTTCAAAAGGGGTAATGATAATTATTATAATTACATAAAATAATCCATATTAGATTTTATAAATATATTGGAGTTATTTTTTTAGACGGAAGATATAGAGTTGAAACAAAAAACCAATTAAGAAACGAAGGTTCATTCTTTTAAATGTTATAGTTTTAGTAGAATGAAAAATCAAGTAGGAATATTTTAATTAATAGAGACACTATACCAATAATGATAAAATAACACATAATATGATCATATAGAATAATTTACCCACTCATACTAAATATGTTCAAGGTAAAAAGTTATAACTCAGTGAATGATAATTGAGTTAACAAAAACCATCATAACTTTAGAAGAATTTATATAAAAATATCCTAAAATATAGTGATTTAAATTGAACATTTTTTGACATGAATAAAAGGAATTTAATGATATAATAACTCTGTCATAAATCGTATAAACAACCTAAAATAGATTAGGTTCATAATACAAAACCTATCTCAAAGAGAAGAATTTGAGATGGAAACCCTTACATTGGTCATAATTATAATACCCCGACCCAGTTACCCAGAGTCGGTGCATTATTGCGTAAAATTGAAATGATCACAAAAGATCAAGTCTTGAATGACCGATTAGTTTAGTAGCCTTGGAAACACTAGATACATTCATAAGTCTTACATTACATCATAAAGTAAAACAAAACTACAACCACATATTGTCTTCATATCCACTCATATTATCCCTGCAGGTCATTCATAATATACTTATTCACATCCTAGAAAAATTAAAACATTGGAAGGGGTGAGCTCAGATGCTCAGTAAGGATAACAAAATAGCGGAAGCTTTCATAAATAAACATTAACATTTAAGGAAATGTATAACTAAAACAAAAGCCTTTTAAACTTGAACTTCATCATAATACGGCGAAAATAATATGAAATAATACCATTTACTTATTCACATGGATATTCTACTAGTCGAATAATCACATGCAATATCAATAACCACTTTCATAATGATGGAATGCATAATGCCAGACTATCATAACCACATAGTCAAGGCCTCGTGCCAAGACTACAAATAATATTTTGTTAAGGCCTCATTCCAAGACACTAGTTTGTCTCATGATACCTACCGATGCATCAAGGAGCTATAACGGGCTCCACCCATCACTTATTAAGTCTAATTCATTCCTCATATGAATAGGTTTAAACATATCGTAAACCATAACATAATCGTATCACATAAAACATGCATAAAGGAAACATAAAATTTCCACATTTTAATCACAAGATATCAATACAACACAATGATATAATAAAAACATTATCAAACCCATTTTCAATACCAAAATAAAATAAAATTAAAACTTGGTATTTATTTTTCATTTAAAAAAGTTATGTCTTGTAGAGGTATCCGAAACTCAAATAATGGTCACGGCGGCGGAGAAGTCATTGTCGCCGCATACGTTTGACAAGAAAAACATTCCTTTTTTTCGTTTAGTAAAACGTTTCGTATAAAAAGATTAATTTTGAATAAACATAAAATTCAAAGGGGTTTATACACCATATAAAAGAAACTTGTGTATAAAACAAAATATGCCCCAATGAATGGAGATTGAGACGAAGTCCCTTACCTCATGTCCGACTTGACTCAACCGTTCTTTAACCTCATGAATAATAAACTAGAGTTAATTTATAATTTCTTAAGAACCTTTTTCAAGTTTATTATTCCTTTTATATCACTTATTACCATGTTATGAACATTATGTAAATATTTATGTTAATAATGGTTGTTTTGTCGATCTTTGGTACTTGAGTCAAAAATAAACTTCTTATAATTACAAGTTGTTCATGTGGTAAAATATCCATTATATCCAGAATTATATTCATGATATAGATATCATATATATCATATATATCATATATATCTAGTATATACCTTTATTCATAATATTACGTATCATTTAGAGGTAAGAAATGAAATGCACCGTTCATGGAGACGGTAAGACTTACGTACGCATGAACGCTACTTTCATTTCTATTTAGTATTTAATAGAATTAAATCATAATGATATAACGGTGTATTATAATTCCAGTACAATATCATATATAATATCATTTACTCCATCCTTTATATGTCCCACATATGGAATTAACAATTCAAATCACTTTGAGGGGGCGGTAGTCCGCACTTCCTAAAATGAAATTATCGCGTTTACCCATAATGGAAATCATAAAGGTATGCCATAAATGAGAAATAAAGAAGCATAAATAAAAACATAAAAATAATATATATATCATATATGAAAATAGTTTCATCATGATAGCCACCATGAGAGGTGTTAAAAGAAGATTTAACAATCATCGTTTCGTGAGGCAGTAATTCGCCACCCATAGAAACAGTATGTTCTTTAACCATTAGACGAAGGAATGTGTAAGTGTAAATAAAATAATTCTCATGAAAACATCCTAGTATATTTTATATATTGGTGTTGTTACAAAATAGAGTAATAAAAAGAGTTTAATTGGTTGGAGAAGCAAAATAAAACAAAAGAACATAAGAGAAGACATTACCTTAAAATTGGGTAACTCTTTTTGATTTGAGCCAAAGGCTTTCTTGGGAAGACTTATACCCAAAGTGAGGCTTGTAGGAGTAATATAGGGAAGTTTAGATAGTATTTGGGCAGAGTTTGGCCGAGCCAAATGGATTTGATGGTGTGAATAATGTGGTAGAGGTGGGGGCCTTTTATAAGAGGAGAGGAGGGGCACTCTTGGAAAGTCATGAAATGTTACATTATTATGAAATGATTTTCTGATTTCAAAGGTCCCAAATTTATATATTTCGAATATAAGGTGATAAGGGTTCTAAATATACTCATAAAATAGGTTTTCTACAAGTGTAAGTCTTAGATTTTACATTATCTTTTCATTTTATTTAAATCGTTAATTAATGAGGTAATCGCTGCATCATCATGGTGTGATAAATAAATATATTTATTTAATGTATAAAAATTATAAAAAAATTACCATGATGTAGTAAATCTTTTTATCTTTATAATGAATATTTATAGTCTAAAATTTAACTTATATAACCCCATCTAAAAATTGTTTTAGTAAAACAACACATGTTTGTGAAAATTTTATTTTTTACTTTAAATAAAAAGTTATTAATGTCATTTTCTTACCCAAGTGGCTCCATGGGGTCCTCAAGTTGACCCATGTATTGTCTTGGTCGGCCATGACTCACCCAATAAGGGTAGGACAAGTGTAATGGTAATTTCATATTATTATAACATTATGTTTACCTTAAGTTACACTAATTACCTTTAATCGCGATTAATAGAACTTAAAAGTTACTATTCACCAAAAATTATTTTAATCCCATTGAACCAAAATTTACTTCCTAATGACAATGATGTATGTCGGATTTTGGATATTAAAATCACAGAGGTGGTAAAATTTCATTTAAAAAAAATCAGTTTTTTTAACTACTACTAAGTGGTTTCACTATTCATAAAAAATTGATATTTTTCAGAACAATACCAAAAATTCACCATAAGATATATTTTATATTCCTAATTAAAAATTTATGACTATTTTTAAAAATTAAAAACATATAATTTTAATTAATTAATCTAATAATTAATTCCCACTGTCACAACAAATAGCGTATTTTTAAGAAATAATATATATCAAAAGATTGACAATTGTTTAAGTCCAATTTCAATGTGAAATTAATTCTAATGACCACCATTGGATAAAATAGTAAAAATATATTCTAATTATACTTTAAAACCCCTAAAGAGTATAATTTATCACTATTAATTAATTTTATTAAAAAAGTTGTTTTTAATTAAAATTTAGTAATTTTCACTATTCATCAAAATAAAAAAGTTATCCAAAAAGTTCCAAAATTTTACCCTAGGATAAATTAGATATTCCGAATCTAAAAATAAAGTACCTTTTGAAAGATAAAATTTATAAAATTTCAACAAGTAGGTATTAATATTAATAACAGCTACTTTGATTGGCTGTGGTGTGTGTTAGAACTCGAAGTTGCGTACAATACAGGTTACTGTATTATTCAAAGAGAAGCGTACCGTGGAAGCTTGAGGTGTTACAATAATTCATTATTCACCTTCAATAAATATTCTGAATATTTAAATTAAGTTTATTAATTAGATACCTAAGTACCTTATTCATAACTATAATGATTTATACTACTAATTTATAATCATTCCTCTCACACACACACATATTAGTTTATACCTCTTTTCCCACATTATGTGTTTATAATTTTTATGGTTTATAATAGTTCTGTATGAGAAATTCAAATTTTCATTCTTATTTCAAAGTTAATCATTCAATTTTTATTAAATTTAATCTAATTAATTATTTATAATTATTTATGAATTTTAAATTTCATTTAATTAGTGATTTAGTCTTTATCCTATAAGATAAAATTAACAACAAACATAATTTGGTGATTCGTAACCTATGAAGGGTGTTTTATTACTTAAATAATTAAAGAATTATATAAAACTTAAATAGAAAAAAACATATTTATTTAAATATTTATATCATATTAAATCACTAATTATGTTTTCATAATCATCAATGATATAATTTCATATCACTATTCAGGTATATTATCTAACCAACCCAAACATGATCACGATTAATTGATGTTTACGTGGTGATTTAGTTGCAATATCACTATAATAGTATCATAATGATACTATTTACTGTTTATTAGTGTGATGTATCATAATTATAAAATTTTTAGATGAAGCAATGGATATCAGAAAATTACATAGAATAAATTAATTGTTCTTTACCTTAGTTCACTTATTTAAGAATATTAATTTTATAATGATAGTTTATTTTTAATATTAGTAATTGGTTTTTAAATATATGTCACTAGAAAAAAAATAATTAAAAAATAAAAATATTTATACTTTAAACCCATTCATAAATCCATCCATGAAAGTAAATAATGAAAAACCGAACACACTATTTCATAGAGGCAATATTTTTCTAATACACTTGGATGATGCTTTCATTTTCCCTAGAATGGGAAAAAAGTTTAAAATGGTTTATCATTTAGTATATTAAATAAGTTATAGTTATTATAATTATATACTAAATTATATTTTTAAACCACCCACATTAGGTTGTGAAGGAAAATGAACATGTCACATCTTGGAGACAGTAGTCCCCACACACACACAAATCACGTTTTTGTTTTTCCTAATGGAATAATAGAAATGTGGTTACTGCTTATAAAAAAATTATAACAAAATATAATTATAATATTTTTAAAAAATTTTATCATTTTAATATGATATAAGGACCCAGCATTAAACATTACTTAATCTTGAGTTAAATCAAGAATTCACATTTAGGAACTTTTCAGGTTTAGAGTTTTAGAGAATTAGGCCATAAATATTACATATCAACTTGAATATTACAAAGTATACACTTATACTATAACTGTTTTTTCACAATAATAAAACTCTGTAAATAAAATAAGAGTTATTTTCTTGATATAAATCTTCTTGATTGCTTACTTTCTCTTACAATTTCTTATAACCTGTGAATTTTTTTTCGAAAACTTGGGATGTGCATAAAAAGATTAGTAAGGATTATAAAATAAGGAAAGGAATCATTAACCAATCAATTAAACCAAATCAATGAAACCATAATTTTCAATCATAGCATACATTCTGAAATCATTATATTTATGAATAACAAATAGTAATCAAAAATCATAAAAGTAACTTGAGGCTTCCATATCATACTTACATTGTATCTATCACAACTACAGAGGGAGTCACATTTGGAATACCCATCACAGTATATTAACTAAATCTCTTAGGAGAAACATTCATGTTTACCTCTGTCACGTTATCCAATGCATTGAAGAACTATCTCGGGCTCAATCACCCAAGTTTTATCACAGAACAACCTATATACGTAAACAATTCACACTAACCATAACATATTCATAACACATAAAACAAGAATAAAGGAAAGATAACATTTCCAAATTTCTATCACAATATATAATTTCAAGATATTGACATAATAAATTATTTATAAAACCATTTTCAAAACCATTTATAACATATAATAATGTTTTTTTAATCAAAGTGTCCCATGAAACTTTAAAACTTTTTAAGGAATTAACATTTTATAATATTAATGTTCATATAAATAAATCCTAAAAACCATTTTGAAAACATGGACATTAATGAGAAATATTTAGAAGAATAAATATTTAAAAAATTTAAAACGATATTTCTGTTAAAGAGTTTTTAACAAAATTAGAGACACATGAATACAAATAGTTTAGTAATAACATTAATAAAAACTTTATAAGATCATGAGAATAAATGTATTCATTATATAATATTCCAAAGGATAGTATATACCCCATATAAAATTTAATTGGTGTATGACGACAAATAAGTTTCAATGGAATGTAAATAGAGACAATGTCCCTTACAAAGATCACATCCTTAGATTAAGGACAAATAAATGACATGATTATGTGTGACAAATAAGAATATTACCAATGTAAGGGGATATTAAGTGTAAATAAATCATATGTCATTCACACATATTCATATCACGAAATAATCAATAAGTATAAGTTTAACCCAAGAATTGAAATTGGGTAAATAAGTTCCCTTACAAATATTCGATAGCCTAATGCGTCACATTAAAATTCAGAAAATGAGTTGATGAGAGAAAAGGGGTATCTCATCACATGGAAATAATATTTATAGAAATAAGGATATAGAAGAACATATCCCATCATAAGAATATGTAAATTAAAATACATATAAAAAAGAAGTATTTTAAAAAGAGAAGTGTGAAAGGTTCCCTTACCGATTTGGAAACATACAAAACATACACGCCATGAAAGAAGGATCATAAAATGAATATGAAATTACCGAAATAATGAAGTATGTTAAACAAAGAATACAATCATGGGAAGTAAATACACCACACAAAAATAAATAATGGAAAATATAGCATGAATCTCACGAGAATAATAAGTGAGATGAAAACCCCTTATCATGTCATAATCAATCGAGTCATATGACAAAAAGTTAAAAAAACAAAAAATTAATCAAAGAATACCATGAATTTAAAGATAATAATGATAATATATATCAAATGGAAGTACACAATACTCCACATGCAATCAATAAGTTGTGAACAATGGAAATCTCATGAAATTAAAAGTGAGATAAGAAATCCCTTACCTCGTGTCCAACTTGACTTGTTTGTTCCTTGTTCTTCATGAATAATAAACTAAAGTTAATTTATAATTTCTTAAGAACATTTTTCAAGTTTATTATTCTCTTTATATCACTTATTACCAAGTTATAAACAGTATGAAATCATTTAAGTTAAAGATGGTCCTTTGGTTGATATTTGGTACTTGAGTCAAAAATGGAATTCTTATAATTACAAGTTGTTTAGGTGGTCAAAATTCCACTATATCTAGAATTATATTCATGATTTAGATATCATATATATCATATATTTACAGTATATAAATTAATTTATAATAGTACATAAAATTTGGAGGTAAGAAATGAAATTCCCAGTTCATGGAGATGGTAAGTCGTACGTACGCATGAAAGATACTTTCATTTATATTTCGTATTTTAATGGAATTAAAATATCTAATAAATAGTTATATTATAATTCCAGTATAATATCATATATTTTATCATTAAATCAATCCTTTATACATCACATATGTGGCATTGAAGAGTCATATCACTTTGAGGGGGTGGTAGTCCTCACTTCCCCAAATGAAATTATTGTGTTTACCCATAATGGATACCATAAAGGTATGATATAAATGAAAAATAAAGAAGAATAAATAAAACATAAACATAATATATATCATATATAAATAAATTTCAAACTTAATGGCCAGCATGAGAGTTGGTAGGAGATAATTGAACAATCATCGTTTCCTGAGGCGTTAATTTTCCATCCACAGAAACAGTATGTTCTTCACCCATTAGATGGAGGTGTGTGTAAGTTTAGTTCTAATAATTCTCATAAAAACGACCTAGTATATTGAAGATACTGGTGTTTTTATAAAAGTATGGAATAAAAAGTGTTTAGAGGTTGGAGAAGTAAAATAAAAGAAAATAATTTAAGAGAAACCATTACCTTTAATTCGAGTTACTCCCTTTGGTTTGAACCAAAGGGACCTATTGAAGTGCCTTATGCCTAAGGTGATGAATCTAGGAGTAGAGGAATGTAGGGAGCTTAATTGGGCAGAGGTTGTAGGAGACAACGGGCTTGATAGGTGTGTGTAATTGGTTATAAGTGAGGGATTTTTATAAGGGAAAGGAGGGGCTCTTTAGGAAAGTGTAAAAATATTATTTTATTATATAATGATTTTCGGTTTCTAAAGGTCAAAAACTAATTAAAGTTTAAGATAAGATGACTCGTGGTCGAAATAAAATCATACAATAAGAATTGGACAGGTTTTGGACATTATTTTAATCTTTATAATCTTATTTATTTAAATCATTTATTAATATGGTAAACACTACATCATTATTATGTCATAAATAATTTATTTATATTTTGTTCAAAAATTATAAAAAAATACCATGATGTAGGAAATATTTTTTTCCTTATAATTAATATTTATAGTCAAATATATAACTTATATAACCCTATATAAAAATTTATTTACTAAAAGTGATTTGTTTATGTCATTTTTTCCTTTACATGATGTTAATTAAAATAAAGTGTCATTGTCACTCCCAAGTGGCTCCATGGGGTCCCAAAATTGAAAAAAGGATGCCCATGGTCGGATATTTATAAAAAATAGAATTAGGACCCATGTTAGGGTAATTTAATATTATTATAATATTATGTTTTACCCTTATTTACCAGATTTACCCTTTAGCCATAGTAAATAAAATATTTACTGAAGTAAATATTTAAAAAGTCTAAAAAAAAGTCACCTATTTGAAAAATTTAGACCTATGTATTCCAAATATTGAATCTATTTTCCCAAATTCAAAACACAGAAGTGGCCGAAAATAATTTAAAATTAATTCCCACTTTCAAAACAAAAAGCGTGTTTTTAAGAAATAATAACTATCAAAATATTGACACTTTTTTATGTCCAATTTCAAAGTGAATTTTCTTCCAATGACCAAAATTTGATTAAATGGTAAAAATAAAATATAATTAAACTTTAAACCAATTAAAAAAATATCTAACCATATAAATAAATTATATTAAGACAATTTTGAATTAAAATACAGTATTTTTCACTATTCATAAAAAAATGAACTTTATCAAAAAAAATACCAAAAATCTACCCAAAGTAAATTTTGAAGTCCTGATTTTAAAGAAAGATTTTATTTTGTCAAATATAACTTATAAAAGTGACAAATAATATATTTAAATATGGTTCTCTATTAAAATGAAGTAAATCGACCGTTTAAAGAATACTAGTATATTTATGCTTAAAATTAGATTAATTCACAATTTAAGTCTCTAAATTTTATTGGATAAATGAAAAAACATTTAAAAAACATGTATAATCATATTTTAGATAGTTATATTCATTCCCACCCATAAAACATTTAGTCATTAACTACCATTTAAAATAATAATATTATATTATTTGTGTGTAACATAAGATTTCAAAGAAACCCATTGTTGCGTATTGGGTACACCATCGAACATATCATCCCCTTTAATGTAAAATTAATATTTAATTCTCAATTATTAATAAATATGAAAAATTTCATGTTCTTTATTTACATGGGAACTTAAATCCTTCCCCCCTTTTGGGAATTTCATCCTCATAATTTTAAAACTGGTCTTGGAAACTTCATTGAAAGTCCCACATCGGAAAAGGGTAAGTAAAACTATCACTTTAAAAGAAATAAATAGAAGTACAAAGGTCACCTGAGATAACCCATACTAGGATTACATGAAAGAAAACATGGATATGGAAGAGAAAACAAACTGTCATGTTCTAAAGGAGAGTGATAGAAAACACGATTAGGAGAAAGTTAACAACCAGAAAATCAAAAACCTATGATGTGTTAAATGGTCTTTTTTACCCAGTAGGAAATGTAAACCAACAAAGTTTTTGTTTTACGTTCATTTTCATAATTTTGAGGAATTCATTTACCACATAGAATAATAACATAAGGAAATATACTTACCTTCAAGTAGAGTTTCATCCTTTAATAAGTTTATACCAAAAACTAATATTTTCTCCAAATAATGAGCATTAAAAAAGTTTTGGTCACTGTAGACGCCGGAAAAGTCCGTTGTTCCCAAACGCAGCTCCGGATGCGGAAAGCGAGGTCATATTTGGAGTCGGAAGGATGTTTCGGAGGGCCCGAAGGCCTTGCGCGGAATTTCAGAGGCCCGCGCGCAAAGGTGATGTTCCGCGCGCAAACCCCCCGGGATGCGCGCAATGCGCCGGTCCGGCGCGCAATTTTGCGCGCCGCGGGTCCGCGCGACTCCCTTGCGCGCCGCGCCCGATTCCGCGCCCGCGAGGAGAATTTCGCGCTCGCACCCTGGATTCCGCGCCCGGGGTTGCCTATAAATATAAGGCGACCCCCAACGTTTCAAAGGTTGCTGGAAGTCGAATCGTCTCTCGTACGCGCAATTCAACCCCTTCCGCGCGCAATGACGAACTTCAGGTAACCTCCTTTCTTTCGCGCAAGAAAGCCTCGGGGTCCGCCTTCGCGCGCAATCCCCGCTGGCTCCTTTCATTTGAATAAAAACTCACCCTAAGGCCTTTGCGCGCAAAAGAACCCGCTTGCGCGCAATCGCCCCCGGGGTGCGCGCAATCCGGCTTGATTGCGCGCACCCCCCCCCCTTCTTTCAAGTGGCCATTCGTTAAAGAATGAGTCGTTGCCCCCGCGCGCTATCCGAAGCCCGGTGTGAGCAATCTCAAGCATCCGCGCGCAAGGCACTGGCCCAATTGCGCGCCAGCCGCCCCGATTGCGCGCCGGCCCGCAGTATTGCGCGCAAAGCTTCCTTTTTGCGCGCAATCTGCCAGGGTCTTCCCCGTTGACCTCCTAAGGGTACCCGCCTGTGTGGCACCCGATGATTCTCATCCCGGGTGCCCGCACCGTGCGTTGTCTTCCCGTGCGGCCCTCCAGGTTCGTGCGAAGTGACATGCACCCATCGTCCGGCAACCTATGCCCAGCATGACGTTAAACTGCACATTCGTCCCGCATGACGTTAAACTGCGCATTCGTCCCGCATGACGTTAAACTGCGCATACGTCCAGCATGACGTTAAACTGCATATTCGTCCAGCATGACGTTAAACTGCACATCCGTCCAAGCTGCACGACGTTAAACTGCCTAGCCCCCATCGTCCGCGCTGCAAGACGTTAAACTGCCAAGTGCTTCGTCCTCAACACATGACGTTAAACTGTACTTCGTCCGGCAAGACGTTAAACCGTCCGCTTCGTCCTCAACACATGACGTTAAACTGTACTTCGTCCGGCAAGACGTTAAACCGTCCGCTTCGTCCTCAACACATGACGTTAAACTGTACTTCGTCTGGCAAGACGCTAAACCATCCGCATCATTCGATCCCGTGCCTCGCACGCAGGGTCTCCCTCGGTTTGGATGTGGCCCCCACCCGCTCGTCTCTGCAGGGATGTCGGGATTGTCCCCCTTTTGGGACGATTTCATGGGAGCGGCTTTTCCCTACGGGGGCAGGGTATTACAATCCCCTAGTTTCTCGTGGGAGGCTGCATATGTGTATCTCCATTGCGCCTCCCCACTGCCGAAGCCAGTAGAGGGTATGATTGGGATCGATGTGTCTTCTGCTTTCGGTCCAAGTCCCTTCCAACTGAGTTTTGCCGCATCCGGGCTGCCTCAAGTGCGTAAGTCCTGACAGAATGAACTACGTGGACTTTGATCCCTGTCTTCTATACAGGGTATGTAGGAAGCCTCTCTGAGGTCCAAGCCCGCCACCTGGTCGTCCCGGTCGTATTTACGTCGGTTCGTCCATCAGTGGACCCCTCCAGGGTTCACGCTTGCGTCGATTCACCTATGAATCCGCTCCTGTGGGAGACTGCCCGTGTGTATCTCCACGGTGCCTCCCCACAGCCCCCCTTTTCCATTTCTCCTTTTATCGTCCAGCATGACGTGAAACTGTGATCCACCCGGCCGTTCCATCCCCCTCCGTGCGAGGTGGTTCGGTTCAATCCTCCGCCCGGCGGCCTCGACCTCTTCGTGAGTCGGCTTGCCGACGTCCAGCATGACGTTAAACTGTATGCCCGAACTACGTTGACTTTGATCCGTGTTAACGCGCGGTACGTAGGAAGCCCCTCTGGGGTCCAAGATCTTCACTTCATCATCCATCCTGATCCTTACCCGGGCCGCCACATCCCGGTGGGGTCATGCCACTTCACTCCACTCCACGTTACTTGGGAAGCCGCCCATATGCTGGCCCCAGCGTCGGAGGTTCCCCGCAAGGGGTTCTGTCATCTGATCCACTTTTCGTGTTGATCGGTCCGATGTCGTCCCCGCTGGACGTTAAACTCGCGGCATACCCCGTGTTAAACACGGGAAGCTGAGGAAAACCTCAGGTGACACAGTTCCCCGCACCTAGTACGGGATGCCTCAGGCCATCATGCCTTCGAGAAGCCCTATTAGGGACGGAAGACAGATGTGCAGAGCCGCAGTGTTACGACACGCCCCCAACACCCAGAGCCACCCGGCCTTCTCACCGCAGGTTGCTGCCCCGCCCAGACTCCTTGGAACGTCCGGGCGGAAGCAGCGTAATTAACCGGTGTCCATGAAGATATGGCGCCGGGAACGAGATTCACGAACATTCTTAAGTCTATGAGGGAGACCCGGATTAGGCGACAAGTTCCGAGGAGACGTCCAAGGAAGGAGGAGCCGACATCCCATCATCCCGGTTTCGATCAAGGAGCAGACGCCCCTGAATAAGGGACGGATGCCGCCCGCCCTTGGAAAGCGGGACTGCGGGACCACAAGCCGCGCGCCCATCCCCTCGGGTTGACGGGTGCACGCGCGAACGCGTCCTGGCGGAACAGCGTAACCCGACGCACATCCGCACCGAAACAGAAAAATGGTGAACCCGACGTGAATCTCTTCTCCTCGATACGAAGACCGATGGCTTTCAGAGGTGTTGGAAGACCGGCATGTTGCCCGGCCAAGCATTCAGTCTTACCCGCCAGGGGCTGGGGAAGTGAAATCGGGCACTCCGTCTCGCAACGTCGAGGGCCTGGGTTCCCCCCACGGAAGGCGTCGTGGCGCTAATGGTTGGTTGAAGATTCCTTTTTCCTGTCAGTGTTAATGGGTTCTTCTCCCTGCTTTCAGAAATCAGGTCGCCCGATCCAGTGCCCGATCGCCACCCGCCCACTGGCGCAGGGATAGGGGAAACACCGACGCGGCTACTCCGCGCGGCCCCGCCCGTTCCACAGTCGTCCCAGCAGCCGCAATTGCGGGACGGCCACGCCCTCTCTCCCCCTCGGAGGTCATCTAGAGAAGGGTGATCAACACCCTGGTGCGGAGATACGAGGAAGAGGGAGTCATCCCCACTAGGGACATGGCTCGCCTAGACCTTGAGGAGGCTGCGCCTCGCCACCACCGCCGCCCCCGAGGGCCGCGCAGGGAGGTACCACTGCCTACCTCAACGTCCAATCGCTTCGGGAGTTTATCCCCGGAGCGCTCTGACAGTTCCCTTCCCTATGCGGATGAAGTGGAAGATGCCCGGGACTACCCTATCCGAGGTCCGCTCCAGGGATCCACGATAAGGGCTCCCGCCAGGCCACGGCGACACCGCCGCCAGGCCTCTCCAATCGAGGAACAGGCTCTCCACCTGCCCGCGCCGCTCATCCCGACTCGTCTGTCTCGACGCCAACGTCGGGCGCGAGCGGAAGAGGATGCCCACCTTGGGGCTCTAGCAACAGCGGCCGCACTGGCCCGAGCCACTGCTGGCTCCAGTCGCCAGGCCCCTGCGCATCCTGAGCAGGGGAACTCCTATGCCCGACCCGGATCGAGGCCCCGACCGCCCCAAAGGCAGGTTGGGTTGACTCTCCCGGTTGCTGGTACAGGCAGTAGCCACCGCGGACCACCTCGCGGTAGCGCTATTCACCAACAGGGTCTACTCCATGTGGCTGATCCAAGAGGCATGGGTCATCCCACCTCCCGATCCCGGCCCGGAGGCCTGCCCGGAATCATCTCTCCCCGCGTCCCCTTTGATATCTGTCCCGGTGCCCCTCGCACCTTGGTTCCCAGTCCTCTTGGCCCCAGCACCAGTGCGGCCGGAGGACGCCAGGACAGAGATCAGCCCTGCCCCGAAGAACCACCCAGGGGCAGAAAGGCAAGGCGTCGACGCCGAGGGAAGAATGTTACGGAATTCCGGACGGAGATCCGACCGGTTTGCTTCTCTGACTCAGAGGCGGAGTACGATTCGGCGACAGAGCCCCTTCCCCAATCCCGCCAGTCAAGGGCATGGGTAGGAATGCAGCACGTCAGCCTCGTGCTCCCCGAGAGCGAGATCGATGTGATCCCCGCGCCTCTCCGAAGGTATATCCGGAGTAACGAGGGCCTGGTAGACCCCCAAGAATCAAGCTTGCGGTTGGTACCGGCCCCTCCGGAAGTGCCTTCCGTCTCGATCGGAGAAGCCGGAGACTTTATCTGGGGACCGGCGGTCGAACCTCGATCTAGTGTACCCTCGGCGAGCACCGATGCTACGGCAGGATGTTCGCTCGCCGGCCCGTCCTATCGTGATGTGGTAGCTGGGGCACCGCCACCCTCAGGGGGAGGCCCGGGATATGGAGGCCAATCGGCCTGCTCGCCGTATTCGCCGCCGGCCAGCCCGTCGGCCCGACGGCCCGCCTCGGAACCACTACCAGTTCCCCGTCCGTTCCCAGCCATGGAAGAGGACCAAGGAGATCTGGGTCCCGAGTTTGAGTCGTGGAGCTTCTGGACCGTCCTTGCAGAGGGCCACTTCCCTGAGAAGTTTTGGCCAGTCGCAGGACCGGGCTTTGATGCACCCGAATCGCTCACCCCGGATGAGTTCGAGTGCTTCCGCCGAACTCTCCGGGAGACTCACTCCCGTCTTCACTGCCTACAAATGCCATACCCCGGGAGTCAAGCGCACCTGGAGGATATTGGTGAGCAGTGCCGTCAAATTGACCTGGCCATGCTCCCCGCGGTTCGGCACCCCGGGTCATTTGGGCACCATGAGGCCCTCCAACAACGATGCGTTGAGTGTTTTCAAGTACTCCGCAAAGTTATCGAGGAAGCCACTCCCCACGTGTATATCCGTGGATGGGGGAAGTACGCTGCCCTACGCTTCAGTGTGATCCGCCGACAGCCCGATTCGCTGGGTGGCCCTGAGGGTATATCCCCAGGGACAGGAACGGTCAATATGGCTGACCTGTCGGGAGAGGGGAACGACTTGGAACTTCTCGACGGGGGCTTCCCCCCCGAAGACAAGCCGTCGTCAGATCCATCAGTGAGAGTTACTCGTCATCAGAGAAACCTCCTGGGGCTCCCCGCACCCACTGAAGCACTGACGTTGAGCCGAAACGTCAGCAAAGGAAAAGAGCACAGCGAGGCTATAAGGCCCGCCGACCCATCTGCCTCCATGCAGAGGGCAGAGGAGGATCCCGAGAAGGCTACGCTACGTCAGCAGCTCGCCTAACAGAAGAAGCTGGTTGACCAGCTCCTCGCCGAGCGCGCTGCAGAACGGCGGCCTGACTATGGTGATCCTAGGCCAGGACAGCAGGGACCGGAACAACCGCACCTCGACGAGACTCTCCCGGGCAACCGTGATTACGCCGTGTTCGCCGACAGGAGAGAGGCCATTGCCTACGGCAAGAGGGCGCGGTATGTTTCGCCACACCCTCCCGAGCGGCGTGACTACCTGAGAGATCCCGCTCGGATTCCTCCCGCTGCCCCAAGGGCCGCTCCGCCCGCCATCCCACGAGCTGCCGAGTTCGACGACCCGGTCGACGACCCGATTGAAGGGCCATGCAATGCGCTCGTGGTTAGAGATCCTCGCCAGGACTGGAACCCATGTCCGGACGATCCGATGGCGGCACTCATTGCCCGCTTGGAAGCCTTGGAGACTCGGCAGGTGGCGATCCCACCGGACGGCAAGCCCTACCCAGCATGGGTGGATGACATGCCGGCGCCTCCGGGATTCGGGAATCCCACTTTCGCCCCCTTCAACGGGACTGGAGATCCGCCACAGTATTTAGCCCACTTCAACTCGAGGTGCGGGCCTATGTTGGGGACTCCGGCGCAGCAGGAGGCCGCTAAGCTTCGCTGCTTTGTTCAGACACTGGAAGGGCCAGCATTTGTCTGGTACAGCCAGCTCCCCGTCGGGTCGGTAACCAGCTGGGAGGACCTCCGTAGACAGTTCCTCTACCAGTTCAGTTCCACGACCCGGAAGACGAGTATCGCAGACCTCTTCAAGTGCAAGCAGAGGCCTGATGAGCGAGTCGCGGACTTCGTCGCCCGATGGAAGGGTCTCACGTATTCCCTTGACATGCTATTGACTCAGGAGCAGTTGCTGACAATGTGCGTCGGGAACGTCAAGACCGAGCTGGTCCCTTCCCTGATTACTCAGAATTACCCCGGAGGGTTCAGGGACTTCTCAGACAAAGCTCAACGTCTTGAGGAAGCCCTGCAACAGGCCAGCCAGGCACACCCGCTGCCTCCTATGATTCCTGCAAGGAGAGCCAGCAGGGCTGAGCCCGCTGCTGTGGCCCAGATAGAGGCTCCCAGGCCGTTGGAGCTGCTGCCGGTGAGGCCAGCTCCGCAGCCTCATAGGAATCCGCCTCCACGGGCTCAGTTCCCGGCCCAGCAACGGCAGCCTCAGGACCGGCCAGGCCCTCCGCGTAATGTACCGCCACAACCTAGGCGAGATAATCAGGGTCCACCTCCTCGGCAGGCCCCTCCAGCCCCTCGTCAAGACCGCGCTCCCAGGGGCCCGCGACACCTGACGTACTCATTCCATGAGGATCAGGTCCCCGGTTATTTCCGGAGCGCCCTGGAGCAGAGGATTGTGCGACTGCCTGAGTGTTGGAAGCCAGAGGAGGCACATCTCACAGATAACCCCCGCTACTGCCCCTACCATCGGGCCCTGGGGCACACCATCCAGCGGTGCTATGTGTTTAAGGACTGGCTCCAAGACCAGATTAACAACAATGTGATCAGGTTGGGCCCAGCTCCAGCACAGGTAGCGGGCGTGTTCGTGGGATCAGATGACGATGGTGGCGATGAGGAAGAATGGCAG
Organism: Viscum album; assembly: GCA_963277665.1. Lineage (NCBI taxonomy): Eukaryota > Viridiplantae > Streptophyta > Magnoliopsida > Santalales > Viscaceae > Viscum > Viscum album. The sequence continues at coordinate 1,073,467,770 of OY728137.1, read as the reverse complement.
CTGGTCTCCGACCGCGGATCCCAGAAGTACAATAACTGGATGGCCCGCAAGACGACCATTCGCGCCCAGGGAATCATCCGTGCGCGCTTGAATCAGCCTGAGCCCCCAGAACCTGCGGGTGCTGCTTCGGCATCGTCGTCCCGGTCTGCCTCCTCCAAGAGGAGCAAACGGCGGCAGCGCAAGAAGGAAGAGCGCGCCCCGCCGGTTCCGCCACTATCCCGCACTCTCGGCGATTTCATGCCCCCGGAGATGGGGGTCCCTCCTCGGATCCGCCCGGTGATGGATGATTCGTCCGATGACGGTATTGGGTACGCTTCAGTTAACACCGTCGAGCTGGTAAATCCCTTTTCGGTTCCCGACGTTGAAGAACACCAGGTGGACCTCCCTAGCGTCCCCGGTCGTCGCCACCGTCGGAAGAACCGCAGCAGCAGGAGTCGCCGGGGCACAGCCGTCCGTACCTCCGGCCAGGCCGTGCACGCCACTGAGACTAGGCGGCAGGCTCAAGATCGAGCTCAACGTGCGCAGGCTCCCCATCCGGGGATGACGGATTCGCCTCCGCCACTGTTTGTGGTGTGGGACCAGGCAGAACCGCCTCAGCCGCGTCGCGACCAGCTCCGCCCTGCCACAAGTCCGTCCCGGCCTCCTGACTCCAGTACGGTGACCATTTCCCGGACTGCGACCAGTGAACAGCGAGATGCGCCAAGTACCAGTCGGCCGCCGATCCAACCGGTAAGGCCCGTCATGCCACCAACCGCAGAGCAACCTCCTGCAACCAGGAGCTCGCGCTTGGCCAAAAAGTATGATGTCCTGAAGCACTTGGCCGACATCCCAGCAAGGCTCTCCATCCTTGAGGCTCTGCGCATGTCATCTGAGATGCGCGAGGCACTCGCTGAAGCCCTGAAGAGCCCCCTCCAGTTTGAGACAGAGGTTGCGGCTGCAGAGGCCTTTCACGCCGAAACGATCGAGGACGCCGAATGTCAGGCAGTTATCTCGTTCTCTGGTAAGGATGAAGACCCTCCTATACAGGGACACATTCGTCCGCTGTATGTCACTGGCCAGTTCAATGGCCTTGAAGTCCGGCGTTGTCTTGTCGACACGGGGTCCGGGATTAACCTGATTCCAACTCGGACGCTCCGGAGATTGGGGTTGTCTGAGGATGACTTGATTCCCTCCGACCTCAGGATCCAGGGGTACGACCGCACCGAGCAAACCCCGGTCGGCAAGATACGTTTGAAGACCCAGTTCGGTGACTTGGTTGCCAACACCGAATTCATGGTAGTCTCTCAGGACACTGCGTATAACGCATTGATGGGCAGGCCATGGCTTCACCTTCACGCGGCGGTCCCCTCGTCATACCACCAATGCCTCAAATACTCCCTTAATGGTCGAGTAGGCGTGCTTCAAGGAGATGCCTCTCCTTTTGCCTCATGTGAAGCCCGTTATCTGGACGCGGACTATTACAAGAGCAAGGATAAGCAGATCCTGGCAGGTGAGGTTGAGCCTGTCGCTGTTGCGAGCGATCCCTGGGCAGGTCTGGATGACGCTTACGTCCTCCCGATTCACCGGTTGGACGTCGCCATGGTCTTGACGGTCCGCGAGTCTCCTGATGAGACGGCCGCGACCGCCCGCGCCAGCACCAGTGGCCCAGCAGGACCTGGTAGCCCCAATGCAGTTTCCAACGCAGTCTCTCCCGTGGATGATCCCTCCCCGAGTGGAGAGGGTATGGAAGACGCACCCCCAGCCTTTGAGGAGGGCGTCCCCGCCACGGTCGATGAGTTAATACAGGTGAACCTTGGAACCGAGGCCGATCCAAGACCCACGTTGGTTAGTGCCGCCATGCCCTCTGAGGAGCGGCAGCAGTACGTGGACTTTCTCAGGCAGCACCGTGATGTGTTCGCTTGGGGCTATGACGAGATGCCGGGGCTAGATCCTCAGGTAGCCGTCCACCGCCTTGGTCTCCCGGCGAACCATCGCGGGTTCAAGCAGCCTCCCAGGAAGATGCACCCATCCCATGGTGCCATGGTTGAGGCCGAAGTTGACAAGCTTATCAAAGCCAACTTCGTGAGGGAAGTTCAGTACCCCAAATGGCTGGCCAACATTGTGCCGGTCAGGAAGAAGAACGGGCAGATTAGAGTCTGCATCGACTTCCGCGATCTCAACCGCCACTGTCCGAAGGATGATTTTCCCCTTCCAGTGACAGAGCTGTTGATTGATGCCACGACAGGGTTCCAAGCCCTCTCCTTCATGGATGGATACTCCGGATACAACCAAATTCGGATGGCCCCTGAGGATGAGGAGTTCACTGCCTTCAGGGCCCCCCAAGGTACCTTTTGCTACCGGGTCATGCCCTTCGGCCTGAAGAATGCAGGTGCCACCTATCAACGGGCGATGCACCGCATATTCAAGCCAATCCTCGGCACACTGGTGGAATGCTACGTCGACGACTTGGTTGTCAAATCGCGCCAGCGTCAGGACCATCTCAAAGATCTTGAGAAAGTATTCAGCTTCCTCCGGTCTCGCTGCCTGAAGATGAACCCGTTGAAGTGTGCCTTTGGGGTCACCTCCGGAAAGTTCCTTGGATTTGTGGTAAGATACCGGGGTATTGAGATCGACCCAGAGAAAATTAGGGCGATTAGCCAGATGCCTCCCCCGGGTACCGTCCGGGAACTGCAAGGGTTCCAAGGCCACTTAGCCTATATACGCCGATTCATCGCGAATCTGGCCGGCAAGTGTAAGCCCTTTTCTCGGCTTATGAAGAAAGGTTCCACCTATGTATGGGATAAAGAGTGTCAGACCGCTTTCGAGGAAATCAAGCAGTACCTGCTTCAACCTCCGGTCCTGATGCCGCCCGTATCCGGAAAGCCGCTGGTCCTTTATGTGACCGCCCTGGAACGGTCCCTGGGTGCCCTTCTCGCCCAGAAGAACAACGAGGGAACATAGAATAGCCTCTATTACCTCAGTCGCATGCTCCTAGATGCGGAGGTTAGGTATTCCCCCATAGAGAAGAGCTGCCTGGCGCTCGTATTTGCCGTACAGAAATTACGGCACTACTTGCAGCACCATGAGGTACAGTTGGTTTCTCGGGTAGACCCGTTGAAATATATCCTGAGCCGACCTATGTTGACTGGCCGTCTAGCGCGGTGGGCTGTGATTCTCCAGAAGTTCGACATCAGGTATGTGTCTCAGAAGGCCATCAAAGGGCAAGCGTTGGCAGACTTTCTGGCCGCTCACCCGACCTCCGCGGATCAGCCGCTGGATCTAGGCTTTCCTGATGAGACCATTCTCTCGGTTCATCGAGCCGATCCATGCTGGCAGATGCACTTTGACGGTGCCTCCCGGAGCCCCACCGGTAGAAGACTCGATAATCCTAAGCTCAATAGAGTGGGCTTGGGCATCGTCTTCATTACCCCGGAGCGAGCCGTGCTGCCATACTCTTTCCTGTTGTCAGAGGGCTGTACCAACAATGAGGCGGAATACCATGCCCTCATCACCGGCCTCGAGTTAGCTCTCAAGATCGACATGCCCCATCTGTGTGTGAAAGGGGACTCCGAGCTGGTCGTTAAGCAGATCAATGGCGACTACGTTGTCAGGAAGCCGGAACTTGTGCCATTGTTGGAGTGCACCCTTCTTCTGATGGCCCGGTTCCCTTCTCGGCCGGAAATTGTCCATGTTCCCCGGTCGCAGAACGGTCGAGCAGATGCTTTGGCCAGCCTGGCTGCGTCACTTGCGGAACCTGAACAGGACAACCTGATCGTCCGCGTGACGCGCCGCAGGCTCATCGCTCCCGTTATCCCGGAAGAAGATCGCGGCCCGTTGGTAAGTAACCTCACCACGGTTGCCCCTATGCCCGGAGCCCCGAGTACCCCAGATATAGCAGTCGAATCAGCCCGTGATTGGAGGGCGCCTTTGGTTGAGTACCTCCAACATGGCATTCTTCCGTCAGATCGGGCCGAGCGCGAGCGAGTTCGACGCCGCGCATCGCAGTTCGTCCTCCAGAGCAGTCCCGGCCTGGAGCAGATCCTCTACAAATGCGGATTTGATGGTGTTCTCCTCCGTTGCCTTCAGGGAGTTGAGATCCCACGAGTCATGCAAGAGGTTCATGCTGGTTCATGTGGCGCCCACCAGACTGGGCCGAAGCTGTCCCACCAGATTCGGAGATTGGGATACTTCTGGCCCTCCATGATCCATGACTGCATCGAGTATGCCAGGAGGTGCCATGCGTGCCAGGTTCATGCGAACTTTGTGCATCGGCCGCCGGAGCCTCTCCATACCACAAGGTATTCCTGGCCCTTTGCAGTCTGGGGACTGGACGTTGTGGGACCTTACCCGCCGGCGACAGCTCGCCAGTGCCGGTTCATTCTGACCGCCACGGACTTCTTCTCCAAATGGGCAGAAGCGATTCCGCTCAGAGAGGTCAAATCCTGTTCGATCGCTGACTTCGTGACCTCCAACATCATCTATCGATTTGGAGTGCCTCACGCTATCCTCACGGATAACGGAACCAATTTTCGAGCAGCCGAGTTGAAGAAGTTGTACGCCAAGTATAACATCCGCTCGAACCATACATCTCGCTATCATGCGCAGGCGAATGGACAGATCGAGGCGTTTAACAAAACCCTCTCTAACATTCTGCAAAAGATGGTTGGTCAGAACAAGAAGAGTTGGCCGGACAAGCTCCCCAACGCCCTCTGGGCTTATCGGACGACGACTCGCAATTCCGCCCAGATGACCCCTTATTCCCTGGTGTATGGAGCTGAGGCCGTCCTGCCCATCGAGATCCAGTTACCGTCCTTGCGCACTGCAGTCTACGACCAGCAAGCGCCGGACAGAGTTGCTGAAGCCCGTCTAGTCGAGTTGGAAGCACTGGATGAGAATAGACTTCGCGCTTTGCACAACTTGGAGAGGCATCAAAGCAGAATGGCTCGAGCTTTCAATAAGAAGGTTCGCCTCCGCTCCTTCCTGCAGGGTGATCTAGTGCTAGCCCTAAGAGCACTGATGATCCCCGGCAGGAAGCCGCCCAAGTTGGAGCCCAAGTGGGAGGGACCTTTTGTTGTCCACAAGGTCTATCCCAATGGCGCGTACTCCCTAGCGACTATGGATGGTGAGCGTGTCACTCCTCCCACCAACGCTAGGTTCCTCAAGCAATACTTTGCCTGAGTGTCCATTCGTCCTGCATGACGCTAAACTGCACTTCGTCCTGCATGACGCTAAACTGCACTTCGTCCTGCATGACGCTAAACTGCACTTCGTCCTGCATGACGCTAAACTGCACTTCGTCCTGCATGACGCTAAACTGCACTTCGTCCTGCATGACGCTAAACTGCACTTCGTCCCGCATGACGCTAAACTGCACTTCGTCCCGCATGACGCTAAACTGCACTTCGTCCTGCATGACGCTAAACTGCACTTCGTCCTGCATGACGCTAAACTGCACCACGTCCTGCACGACGTTAAACTGCATTCGTCCAGGCTACAAGACGTTAAAACTGTTCATCATTCGTCCGCGCTGCAAGACGTTAAACTGCCAAGTGCTTCGTCCCGCATGATGCTAAACTGCACTATGTCCGAGCTACAAGACGTTAAACTGTTCAGCATTCGTCCTGCATGACGTAAAACTGCCACTCAAGAACTATGTGCGGCTTGATTCCCATCCTTATGGGATACGTAGGACCGCCTGAACCCTCGTGTTTCAGGCCCAGCCCCATCCTTCGGGAATTTCCATCCCATCTCGGGCCCTTGGCCCAGTTGCCCCCGGGTGTGCGGCGTATGGTGTGAGTGCGGGGCTATGCCCTCATTCACGTCGGTTTGCTCGTCACGCTGTACGCCCCCCCCACGTTTGGGGATGCCTTCTGCTCCCCCCTTCTTTTTTCCTCATCGTCCTGCATGACGTTAAACTGCACTTCAAGAACTACGTATGTCTTGATTCCCATCCTTATGGGATACGTAGGACCGCCTGGACATTCATGTTTCAGGCCCAGCCCCATTTCCCGGGAATCTCTATCCCGCGTTGGGCCTCTGGCCCCAGTTCCCCTCCTTTTTGTGCGAGGCGTATCGCGTGAGCGGGGGATTATGTCCTCATTCACATCGGTCTACTGGCCGCGCCGTACACCTCCCCCGTGTGTGGGACTACCTCACACCCCTCATCGTCCTGCATGACGTTAAACTGCCTTTCCAGAACTACGTATGGCTTGATTCCCATCCTTATGGGATACGTAGGACCGCCTGGACGCTTGTGTCTCAGGTCCAGCCCCGTCTCTTGGTTGATCACGGGGACCTGCCCCCCTTCGGTTGCTCTCAGGGTGAGTCCTCCGACCCTTTCCGGAGATCTGTTAACATGTTTTGGGTGCTTCGGTCTATGACTCGTAGTGTCAGATTCAATCCCGACAAGTCCTGTGTTGCTTGTCAGGCCCCGCGCTTCCTCTTGTTCGAGCCTTCACTCAAAGGGATCCTCGTTAGCGGTTTGGGTACGATGCCTCAGTGCTCTCCCACCGCTCCGGGTCGATTTACAGGCGGGTCTTGGGCCGCAAATCGATATGAATCCTGCGATTGAGCGGTTGATGCTCGTTTGCTTGCCCCGTCTTAGGCTGACGCGATCGGATGTTGTGTTGAGAATGCGTCAGCAACGTCCTTGATCGCCATGTCAGCTCTCTCAGGCTCTGAACATTGGTTGCGCAGTCCTCATCACACTCCGCCTTTGTGCGTTGTAGTGGAATCTTGACACTCTCTTCATACTGACCTCCGGTACGCCTCTACACGTTAGGCAGACCAACCAGGGTAATGATGTCGTTCGAGGCTCCCATGATCTGAGCACCAAGGATATATGCAGATATCCTCCCTAAGGGCCATGCGTAGCTGGACCCTCGTCCCCATAAGAAGGAGGGAGTCGCCCGAACAATTGCGTTCTGGGCCCAGTATATCTGGAGGCTAGCATCTCTGCCCCTCGGGTGATGGACATATGCAGACCCCTATCCCAAGACTCTTCTCCTGGAATCGTGCGTGACCGCAGGGCTGGGTATGTTCCCACCTCCGCCGTGTCCGCCGTACCGCAATAAGCGGATTCCTCCATGGTCCGAACCACACGACCTTAAACTGTGTTGTCTGGTCCTACCACACGACCGTAAACTGTGATCGTCTTGGCCGCCCGACGAGAAACGGCACTGCATCGTGATGTCCTCCTCAGGGGACACTCATGTTGGGCGCTGGTTAATGACCACGCCATTCATCAATGCCTTCCATGGCTTGATTATTGTGGCGACGCCAGAGATTTCTCAATCACGGGCATGTCGCCGCACAAAGAAAAACCATTCATCTTTAAGGACAAACAAGAAATATCAAATGCCGCTCCTTTTGTGTGCGAGGGTCAGACCCGCACTCTTCCCCGCGCTGGTGCCCGATTGTGTTGCACCGCGCTTCAAGAACTACGTGCGGCTTGATTCCCATCCTTATGGGATACGTAGGAACGCCCAGATGTTTGAAACTTCGGGTCCATCCCCCCACCTCTTAGAGATTCCCCCTTCTCTGGGGAATCCGCCGCCTTCAGGTCACCCTCAAGGCGTGTTCCCCGACCCCTTGCCGTGGTCCACCGGTGTCAAGAGTACTCTGGTTTATTGCCAGGAGGGTCAGGATCCGCTTGGTCAGGTTTCCTCCACTTTTCAGGCTTCGTGCTCCCTTTCATTCGGACCCATCGTCTACGCCCTGGGTGGAGCCCCCGTGAACGGTTCGGACACAATGCCTCAGTGCTCTCCCACCGACTCGGGCCGGTACCCCCAATGGCCTCGGGCAGCAAATCGATATGAATCCTGCGATTGAGCGGTCGATGCTCGTTTGCTGCCTCATTCCACCAACGGTTAGTGCGATGTTGATGCTGCTTTTCCGCCACGGTCGGCAGTACTCCCATATCGTTACACCGGTGCCCCCAGTCCTTGAGTGAATGGCCGCATGATTCACATTTTCCACCTCCCATTCTGACCAGGCGAAACCTCGACACTCTTGACACTATCCCTCAGTGCATCTTCGCATATCCAGGGGATATGACCACGATGTGGCGTGCTTTGAGCCCTTATGGTCCGAGCTCTAAGACCTTAAACTAAGATCTCCCCTTATGGTCCGAGCTCTAAGACCTTAAACTAAGATCTAGCCCTTATGGTCCGAGCTCTAAGACCTTAAACTAAGATCTCCCCTTATGGTCCGAGCTCTAAGACCTTAAACTAAGATCTAGCCCTTATGGTCCGAGCTCTAAGACCTTAAACTAAGATCCTCCAGCCCTATGGTCCGAGTTCTAAGACCTTAAACTAAGATCTAGCCCCATGGTCCGAGCTCTACGACCTTAAACTAAGATCTCCCCAAATGGGGTCCTACGTCCTGCATGACGTTAAAACTGCACTCTCAGAACTACGTGTGGCTTGATCTCCAGCCTGATGGAGTACGTAGGAACGCCCGGGCATTCCAACTCGGGTCCAGCCTCAGGGATCGTTAAGTCCCGCCCCTCCTCGTCGCCGGCCGTCTGGCCTGACTTCGGGTAGAGTGGTGCAGTTGTGATATTCTCCCCGATTAAGCTCGGGATGCCCCATCGCAATGATGGGAAGCGACGGTTTCCTCGTCAGAGAGGTGCTGTCTGAGAATTGAGGTGACTCACGGCCGGATTAGTGCATCTTCCTAATACGCTTTCCCCACGGTGGCGCAATTTTGAGAGCGTTGGATTCTGTCCGAACAAATCGTCACTTCGCCCCACGCTTTGCATGCCCTGTTGATCTGGATTTTCCACCCTTGTGTCTGAAGGAACCCCAAAGCGGTATTCATGATGACATGTGGTCCGCCTCCTGCAATATGAATGATGGCCTTTTTCGGTCCGTCTATTGCAGTTGTTATGGTCGATCCACTGTCCGCCTACCGTCTTGGGCATTTCCTGGAAGGCCGACCGTTGTGGATGTCCGGATTCGGGACACACGATTCACCCTTTCTCATTTCCCTATGTTCGGATAAAATCTCAACGCCCCTAGCATTGTCCCGCTCGTGTGTTGGAACAAGTTGGGGGGATGATACATTGATTAGGCTTGAGGTCTCCTTTCTTAGGAATGAACTCCCTCTTTTCTTTAGAAATCCAGGCCCCATTACGGATGCCTGAAGCTTGGTTAACACTCCCGCGAGACAATTTGTGGTTGAGTATGCCAAAAGACGCAGATAAATATATTGATTCATACAAATGGATCGAAATATTGAGTAACGGAAGCAAAATGTTCTAGGAATGGCAAAAAACAAAGCCCCTAAGGATTAGCGTGCTGGATAAGTCTTTCTAATGCCGCTACCCTTTGGATGGCGGCCTCCAGGGCTACTTCTCGTTCTCTGCGTGCCCTCTCCTCATCGGCGGTCGCAGCACGCAGTTCGTCGATCCTGGCCTGTGCACGCTCCCGCTCGACTTGGAGTGTGACCATCTGTTGGCCCGCCTCCGTCAGCTGTACCTGAGTGTCGATCAGTTGTGCCGATAGTTGCTCCACAAGCTCGGTACATGCTGCGACGAAGGCCTCCTTCTCTGCCACCTGCCCTTCGAGGCGCCGGACTTCCTGCTCTGCCGCGATGAGCGCCTGCGTGCTCTTCGACATGTCCCGACTTTGTGCGACGTCGGCACGCCGGCGGCTCTCGCGCATCTTCTCGGCCATGAAATCACGGACCGTCAGATGGAGGCGTTGAGCATCAGCTCCCCCGGCACACAGGAAGCGCAGCCAGGTCTGAAGTGATCCCATGCGCCCCAGCCATTCCGATGGGTCTCGCTTGAGGAAGCGCTGGATGCACTTCCACCCCCTGCGTCGCGTTACCCGGCTATCCTCGACCGCCTCCGCGTCCGAGTCATCCATCTCCTCGGGGTCGGCAGGCCGGTAAGCAGGGAAGGCAGCCAGCAGGTCTGCTGCAGGGTCCGCCCCTGGGAGGTCCTCACGAGGGATAGGCTCCCCAACATCCGGGCAACCTTCTTCTCTCTCCCCAGCGGCGCTGACACCCTCGTCAGCCCCCAACCTCTCTCCGATGTCAGCACCGCCGATGTCCGGAGCCCCTTGATCAGCAGTTGGTGGGGCCGGCTCGGTTTGGAAGGTCTGTTCCGGAGCAGGCGGCATGTCCACCACTGGTCCACTCGTAGATGGCCCGGGTTCGGCAACCCGACGAGCCTCCAATGTTGAGATCACTGCGCGGGGCATGCCATGGTTAGTCACGGATCGTCAATGGCAAGCACCAGCAGTAAAGTAGGGAGACTTACGGGAGTTCGGAGCGTCATCTTCCGCTACCCCGGTCGCCGCAGGAACAGTTGCAGCAGGGGACCCCTTAGCGCTTGACAGTTCGATAATGGGTGCCTGGCCCCCGCCTTGTCCTGCTGGCGCCTCTCCTACTCCTGTTGAGGACGCCTGACCGACATCCGTGTGCTCCTGAGAAGGATGGAGAAACGGGTTAGAAGCTGCATAAGAGAATGGATGAAGCAAGTTGAGTAGGGATAGAAGCGGACCTCGAGGAGCTCAGTGACATCAACGTTGTCAGAGACGGCCACCTCGCCACTCTCCCGTGGGCTCCCCCGATGGGACCTTCCCTCGGAGCCTTCATCCTCCCCCGTCTCCTCCTCCTCCTCGGAGTCGCTACTGTCATCTTCTCCCGGCGGCATCTGTTCTGGAGCGGGCTCGAGACCGAGCATCACCTTCACCAGAAGGGATGGCTCCGCACGCTGACCACGTTGGCGCGCGTACTCGTCCATGGCCGTCAGATATGCATATTGCCGGTTGAAGTCCACCCTGTCGGTGATCTGGAGGCGCCCGACCTCTGGCAGATAGATTCCTTCTCTGAGTATCTTTCGCCAGATGACGTCGGTCCCCAGTGACTGCCGCAGGGTCATCCAAGCCGACCACAGCGCCGGGAAGACCGCATCGTGGGAGGGTTCGAGCAGACGCCTCACCTGCTTCCCGGGCCGCTCCCCGACCGACGCATGCGCCCCCTCTCTGGGCGCCGAGGTCGTGGCGGCAGCCTGCGATGCGCCCGCCGCCGAAGTCCCTGCTCGCACCGGCCCCGCTGCTTGGCGCGCCTCCGTTCTCCCCCGTGTGGCGGCGCCTCGCCTCCTTCCTTGACGCCCGGTCTCCGCACGGGTAGCCTCGAGCCGCCGAACTAGCTTCCGCAAGAGCCCCTCAGGGTACGCGATGGCCCAGTGTTCGGCGTACTCGGTTGCCAAGCCTGCGTTAACTCCGGTAGGAGGGAGAGTGATGACGTCGCCAGAGCCGAAGGCGACGAACATCAGCCACATCTGGCGAAGGACGCAAGGGTTCGTCTCCTCCCGAACAGCAGTGAATACCCTCTTCGGCATCCGTTGAAGGCACCCGAACTGCCTGGCGAACCGGGTCGGCACGTAAGGCTCGCAGATCACCTTCCCGTCGATCCGAGCCACGAGCACCCCGCCCCGCATGTTCAGGAAATATTCATGCTGCTCCAGCGGGCCCTGTCCGTTGTCGATCATCTGGCCGACAGGAGTGGGGAACGGGCTGAAGTTGAAATTGGCATGATTGCCAATCCGAACCCTCACGCCCTCCTCACTGAGGGTCATCGGAGCGACCCCCGCAATGTTCAGCAGGGAGGGTCGCAGGCCGTTGCCCGGAGGACTGATGGCATTTGGGAACGTATACCCACCGAGGTGAGCAGCCACCCATCCGTGGAAGAACTGAAAGGGCCCACAGATCCTTCGTGGCGACCCCCCTCGTGAGATGCGTCCCAGAATGGCATACAGCCTCGCCAGTACTGGGACCCCGAGGTTGTATCTCTTGTTGGCAGCCATGGCTCCCGCCATCGCCAGTGTCGCCGGGCGGACGCCCATCCTCGCATGCCGCACTGGCAGGAGCCACCCGCTCAGAAAGGCGGCCAGGAACGCCGCGTACCGGACATTCGGGTCCCGGGCCTCGATGACGCGGTACCCCCATGAGCGGTAGTCACCCGTCTCCAGGACCCGCCAGTACGACCCGTTCCGGCTCCTCTGAGCTGCGGTCGGGCACCGCTTCCCCCTGCCTGGCATCTTGACCGCCGGGTCATGCTCCAGGAACTGGCCGAACCAATCCTTGTAGGATATGTCCTTCTGGAAGTCTTGGATCCCGAGCCGCTGCGTAGCCAGGTCAAGAAGATGCCAGGTCAGAATGGGAGTCCGTGACCTGTCCTCCCAGATGTTCTTCGGTGGCAGGAACTCATCGTACTGGTAGCCCTCCAGCGGGATACCTCCGATGCAGTGGATGTCCCAGAGACCGATGCCGACCTCCCCATGGTGAAGATGGAAGGTGTTGGTATCCGGGGACCAGCGAGTGAACAGCTCCGGCCCGAGCTCAGACTGCTGGTAGAAGTGGAACTGCGACGTCCACACCGCCTCGAACAGGCCGATGTACCGCAGCTCCTCTGCGAAGTGATCGCAAGTGTGGCGTACCCAGAACGCCCAGGCCCATTCACTGGTAAAGTTGCCCCCAGACCGCAAGTCCCAGTCCTTCAGCCAGCCCTTGGTGTCGTCCGTGACACTCTGACGGTATGTGCTCGAGTAGAGGGCTGGAGAATTCTCCGCTGTAGGCTCACCCCCATCAATGGTTCGCGTCCTCGGGTTCAGGACATAGACATCCAAGTGTCTGGTCTCCCTGGCAGGATGCCCATTGTTGGTGATGTTATAGCGGAGAAGCTTGTCCTCCCGGGTCACCCAGGTCCGCGGCACATCAATCTCGAACCCTGGCACCGGAACCTCATCTAGGATGCCGAAGTTCCAGAGCGGTAGGTTGTCCGACAGTGGATATGTCTTCTGGGCCGGCGTCAATAAGTCGAACAAGGATTGATTGTTGGAAACAATCTCCTTGGCTCCGTAAACCTCCTCGTTCGTCGCCATCTCAGCCCTGCGAGTGGCGGCATCCCCCTCATTTCCTCTGTGCGCGGCCATCTCAGAAGTTTTGGGAGTCGTGCGGGTTAAGGGATGAAGCGTGCGGGATCGGACGAGGCTGGTGGAAAAGTTTGAGAGGCGGCGCGCAATCCTAGTGGACGGCGCGCAATCGGGAAGTCCTTCGCGAAAAACCCCGGGTATTCGCGCAAAAACAGAGCGAAGTCCGGACGGTTTTGCGCGACGAGCGAATTCCGCGCCGGAAAAGGCAATTTCGCGCACGAGAGCAAAGAGGCTTATCGCGCGGAAGGCCAGTGTACGGCACGGAGGGACCCAGTGCCCCTATTTATAGGCGAGGCCGTGGTCCGCGCTGCGCGGAAAAGTCTTTGCGCGACCGCATCGGCCGCTTTCGCGCCCGACACCCATTTTTGCGCGCCACAGTCCCGCGTCGCCCAGGACTTCGGCATTCCGGCGTCTCCCTCGGAACCCGATCGTTGCGACCTCTCACCGATCAAATTCCGAGGGGGGGCTTTTGTAGACGCCGGAAAAGTCCGTTGTTCCCAAACGCAGCTCCGGATGCGGAAAGCGAGGTCATATTTGGAGTCGGAAGGATGTTTCGGAGGGCCCGGAGGCCTTGCGCGGAATTTCAGAGGCCCGCGCGCAAAGGTGATGTTCCGCGCGCAAACCCCCCGGGATGCGCGCAATGCGCCGGTCCGGCGCGCAATTTTGCGCGCCGCGGGTCCGCGCGACTCCCTTGCGCGCCACGCCCGATTCCGCGCCCGCGAGGAGAATTTCGCGCTCGCACCCTGGATTCCGCGCCCGGGGTTGCCTATAAATATAAGGCGACCCCCAACGTTTCAAAGGTTGCTGGAAGTCGAATCGTCTCTCGTGCGCGCAATTCAACCCCTTCCGCGCGCAATGATGAACTTCAGGTAACCTCCTTTCTTTCGCGCAAGAAAGCCTCGGGGTCTGCCTTCGCGCGCAATCCCCGCTGGCTCCTTTCATTTGAATAAAAACTCACCCTAAGGCCTTTGCGCGCAAAAGAACCCGCTTGCGCGCAATCGCCCCCGGGGTGCGCGCAATCCGGCCTGATTGCGCGCACCCCCCCCTTCTTTCAAGTGGCCATTCGTTAAATAATGAGCCGTTGCCCCCGCGCGCTATCCGAAGCCCGGTGTGAGAAATCTCAAGCATCCGCGCGCAAGGCGCTGGCCCAATTGCGCGCCAGCCGCCCCGATTGCGCGCCGGCCCACAGTATTGCGCGCAAAGCTTCCTTTTTGCGCGCAATCTGCCAGGGTCTTCCCCGTTGACCTCCTAAGGGTACCCGCCTGTGTGGCACCCGATGATTCTCATCCCGGGTGCCCGCACCGTGCGTTGTCTTCCCGTGCGGCCCTCCAGGTTCGTGCGAAGTGACATGCACCCATCGTCCGGCAACCTATGCCCAGCATGACGTTAAACTGCACATTCGTCCCGCATGACGTTAAACTGCGCATTCGTCCCGCATGACGTTAAACTGCGCATACGTCCAGCATGACGTTAAACTGCATATTCGTCCAGCATGACGTTAAACTGCACATCCGTCCAAGCTGCACGACGTTAAACTGCCTAGCCCCCATCGTCCGCGCTGCAAGACGTTAAACTGCCAAGTGCTTCGTCCTCAACACATGACGTTAAACTGTACTTCGTCCGGCAAGACGTTAAACCGTCCGCTTCGTCCTCAACACATGACGTTAAACTGTACTTCGTCCGGCAAGACGTTAAACCGTCCGCTTCGTCCTCAACACATGACGTTAAACTGTACTTCGTCTGGCAAGACGCTAAACCGTCCGCATCATTCGATCCCGTGCCTCGCACGCAGGGTCTCCCCCGGTTTGGATGTGGCCCCCACCCGCTCGTCTCTGCAGGGATGTCGGGATTGTCCCCCTTTTGGGACGATTTCATGGGAGCGGCTTTTCCCTACGGGGGCAGGGTATTACAATCCCCTAGTTTCTCGTGGGAGGCTGCATATGTGTATCTCCATTGCGCCTCCCCACTGCCGAAGCCAGTAGAGGGTATGATTGGGATCGATGTGTCTTCTGCTTTCGGTCCAAGTCCCTTCCAACTGAGTTTTGCCGCATCCGGGCTGCCTCAAGTGCGTAAGTCCTGACAGAATGAACTACGTGGACTTTGATCCTTGTCTTCTATACAGGGTACGTAGGAAGCCTCTCTGAGGTCCAAGCCCGCCACCTGGTCGTCCCGGTCGTATTTACGTCGGTTCGTCCATCAGTGGACCCCTCCAGGGTTCACGCTTGCGTCGATTCACCTATGAATCCGCTCCTGTGGGAGACTGCCCGTGTGTATCTCCACGGTGCCTCCCCACAGCCCCCCTTTTCCATTTCTCCTTTTATCGTCCAGCATGACGTGAAACTGTGATCCACCCGGCCGTTCCATCCCCCTCCGTGCGAGGTGGTTCGGTTCAATCCTCCGCCCGGCGGCCTCGACCTCTTCGTGAGTCGGCTTGCCGACGTCCAGCATGACGTTAAACTGTATGCCCGAACTACGTTGACTTTGATCCGTGTTAACGCGCGGTACGTAGGAAGCCCCTCTGGGGTCCAAGCTCTTCACTTCATCATCCATCCTGATCCTTACCCGGGCCGCCACATCCCGGTGGGGTCATGCCACTTCACTCCACTCCACGTTACTTGGGAAGCCGCCCATATGCTGGCCCCAGCGTCGGAGGTTCCCCGCAAGGGGTTCTGTCATCTGATCCACTTTTCGTGTTGATCGGTCCGATGTCGTCCCCGCTGGACGTTAAACTCGCGGCATACCCCGTGTTAAACACGGGAAGCTGAGGAAAACCTCAGGTGACACAGTTCCCCGCACCTAGTACGGGATGCCTCAGGCCATCATGCCTTCGAGAAGCCCTATTAGGGACGGAAGACAGATGTGAAGAGCCGCAGTGTTACGACACGCCCCCAGCACCCAGAGCCACCCGGCCTTCTCACCGCAGGTTGCTGCCCCGCCCAGACTCCTTGGAACGTCCGGGCGGAAGCAGCGTAATTAACCGGTGTCCATGAAGATATGGCGCCGGGAACGAGATTCACGAACATTCTTAAGTCTATGAGGGAGACCCGGATTAGGCGACAAGTTCCGAGGAGACGTCCAAGGAAGGAGGAGCCGACATCCCATCATCCCGGTTTCGATCAAGGAGCAGACGCCCCTGAATAAGGGACGGATGCCGCCCGCCCTTGGAAAGCGGGACTGCGGGACCACAAGCTGCGCGCCCATCCCCTCGGGTTGACGGGTGCACGCGCGAACGCGTCCTGGCGGAACAGCGTAACCCGACGCACATCCGCACCGAAACAGTCACATCAAAAGAACACGAATCATCTTCTAGAGAATCACATAATCCACTAAAGAAGAATTATATATTTCCCTTTTCTTTAGACATCAACTAAAACCAAAATGGTTAGTACAAGATCATATAATCCTTAAAAAGAATAATCCTTTATAAAAATAAACACTACTATTAAACTCATAAATTTAAGAAAAAGTACCCAAAGTTCATGAAAGACCATTCAATACACAATTATCCTTAAAATTATTCAATATAATTCAAACTAAGATTGATACGAAAAAGTCAAAAGGATTTAGTCACATAGTCTTACATAGTAAATCTTAACATTTAACTCCAAAAACATAGATTACTCTTAAAGTCTCATACTGAAGAATAATTAACAAAATCACATATTCTCTACGATAGGATAATCATTTCATTAAATAACCCAAATCACTATATGTCCACAATAAATATATATATTCTTCCAAAATAAAATTTCAACCATTACTCCACAAATGTAATCCCATAGTATTCTATTTTTCTTAAGCATACAGTGTTCCCAAAAGAGAGAATGTCTTCCAAAATCACTTTTATCACTTAATCACCAAATCATTTTCTTATACTAAGGATATCCTATTGATAAAACATAATATCCCAAATCAACTTATTCTTGATCAATAAAATCATTTAACCAAAAATAACAAGTCATACTAATTAGGGACTTCACGTAGTCTAGTGTTTGGAGACAAATCCAATCTCACTTTTGTTGTGGGTTCGATTCGCATAGATTTTTCTGATGCAACCGGTTGTCACACAATCTACATGTTTTCCATTTTATAAAACTCAAAACTTACCCTAACATGTTTTAACCTCAATGGTTTCCTTATACCTTTCATTTTCATCTGAATTTATTATGAACTCAACATCTTAAATCTCAAATTCTTATATATGTTACCATTTTTTTCACCGCCATATGTGAAAATAAAACTATCCCCAAAATAAAGAACGTCATACCTTGATCATGGTGTCCCCTTGGTTACATCGTCATATTTTTCATGTAGGTAAAAGGTCCAGGCATAACAACAATGATTTAGAGATCCTTCAAAATCATTTGATTCCTTCATCCAAATACACATTGTATAATATGGGTCGTATGGGTGTTCATTGAAAAACAGTTTTTAAAAATAATCATGTATGACATATAATTTCAAAATTTCTGATGAAACATGATTTCTATAAAATAGTCTTACTGAATTTGAGTTGAAACTTTCAATTAATTGTCCTTTTAAAATACCATAAGTATGTACTGAGGTACTATATTGTAAAAGAAAAAATAAATAGGTCGTACAAGGGTCTCTTTCTTCATCACCTTTTTCAAAATCATAATATACTTCAAAATCTTGTGATAAGGTAAAATATTTGAAAATTCATTGATAATATTTACCTTTCTTGAAAATATGAGAATTTTGTGAAAATGGGATTTTTTTAAATACAACCCATGATCCATGATGATAATGAGGTATATTGTAGGTGTTTGATATCTCACACAACTTCTTTCAAGTGATTTGTATGCTAGAAAAAGTTTCATAATAATCAGAACATGACATTGAAATAATTATTGCAAAGAAGTCACGAGGAAGAGATAGGAATTTCATTTGAGATCCTTATCCTTCCATTTGTACCTAACTTTACGTGATCTGAAAAAGTAATAAAATAAGGATTTAACTGAAATAATAGACACAGGGACTAACCATGTGTTTAACAAAAACTCCTAATCCCTAAAGTTGTCTAAACTGACCTCTAATACCAACTATAAGGCCCTGACCTTAAACATTAATTAATCTTGATTTAAATAAAGAAGTCATATTTATGATCTTTTCGGGTTTAGAGTTTTAGAGAATTATTCCATAACTACTACATATCAACTTGAATATTACAAAAGTAGACACTTCTACTATAATGTATTTTTCACAACAATAAAACTCCTTAAATAAAACAAGATTTATTTTCTTGATATAAATCTTCTTGAATACTCTATTTATCTTACCCTTCTTTATAACCTGTGGAAAAAATTTCAAAAACTTGGGATGAGCATAAAAATCTCAGTAAGGGTTATAAAATAAGGAAAGGAAACATTAACCCATCAATAAATACAAATCAATGAAACCATAATTTTCAATCATAACATACCTTCTGAAATCATAATATTTATGAATAACACATAGTAATCATAAATCATAAAGCTAACTTGAGGCATCCATGTCATACTTATATTGTATCTATCGTATCTACAGAGGGAGTCTTATTTGGAATACCCATTACATTATATTTCCTAAATCTATTATGATAAACATTCATGTTTACCTCCATCATGTTACCCAATGCATTGGAGAGCTATCTCGGGCACACCCGCACTTGGTTTATCACAGAACCAACAGTATATGTAAATAATACCCAATAAACATAATATATTCATAACACATAAAAAAAGGAAATATAACATTTCCACATTGTAATAAAAATATATCATTTCAAGATATTGACAAAATCAATTCTTTTTCAAACCATTTTCAAAACCATTTAAAACATTTAATAAATATTTTTGAATTATAGTGTCACATACGACATTAAATTTTTTGAAGGAAATAACATTTTATAACATTAATGTCCATATAAATAAATCCTAAAAACCATTTTCAAAACATGTAAATTAATGATAAATATTTATAATAATAAATCATTAAAACATTTAAAACAATATTTTAATTAAAAAGTTTTTAACAAAATGAGTGACACTTGAATACAAATAATTGAGGAATAACATTAATCAAAACATTATATTATCATGAGAATAAAGGTATTTAGGATATAATATTTCAAATTATAGTATATACACCATATAAAATTTAATTGATGAATAACGACAACTATGTTTCAATGGAATGTAAATTGAAACAGAGTCCCTTACAAAGATCATGTCCTTAGATTAAAGACAAATAAATGACATGAATATGTGTGAAAAATGAGAATACAAACAATGTAAGTGGATATTAAGTGTAAATAAATCATTGGTCATTCACACATATTCATATCATGACATAATCATTAAGTATAAGTTTAACCCAAAGAATTGAAATTTGGTAAAGAAGTTCCCTTACAAAAATTCGACAGCCTAACGACATCAATTTTAAATTCAGAAAATGAGTTGATTAGAGAAAAAATGGTATCTCATCACATGGAAATAATATTTATAGAAATAAGGATATATAAGAACATATCCCATCATAAGAATATGTAAATTAAAATACATATAAAAAATAAGTCTTTTAAAAAGAGGAGGGTGAAAGGTTCTCTTACCGATTTGGTGACTTACGAAACATACACCCCATGAATGAAGGATCATAAAATGAAGATTATAATACCCATAAATTTAATTATATTACACAAAGAATACAATCATGCTCAGCACATACACTAAAAAAAGGAAATAGTGGCAAATATAGCATGAATCTCACAGTAATAAGAAGTGAGATGAAAACCCCTTACCAGGTTGTAATCAATCAAGTCATATGACCAAAAGTTAATAACCAAAATATGAATCAAAGAATACCATGAATTTAAAAAGAATCATTATAATATATATCAAATGTAATTACATAATACATCACATGAATTAAATAAGTGGCGAACAATGGACATATCACGGAATTAAAAGTGACATAAGAAATCCCTTACCTCGTGTCCAACTTGGCTTGTTTGTTCCTTTTTCTTATTGAGTAATAAAATAAAGTTAATTTCTACTTTATTATGAACTTTTTTCAAGTTTATTATTCTTTTTATATCACTTATTACTGTGTTATAAACATTATGATATCATTTAAGTTAATAATGGTCGTTTGGTCAATATTTGGTACTTGAGTCAAAAATGGACTTCTTATAATTACAAGTTCTTCATGTGGTAAAAATTCTATTATATAAAGAATTATATTAATGATTTAGATATAATATATATCATATATATCCATTATATATATGTATTTATAATATTATATAACATTTGGAGGAAATCAATGAAATGCACCGTTCATGGAGATGGTAAGCCATACGTACGCATGAACACTACATTCATTTATATTTTGTATTTTAATGGAATTAAAACATAATGATACAAAGTAATATTATGATTCCAGTATAATATCATATATAATATCATTTACTCTATCTTATATACATCCCATATATGGCATTTATGAGTCATATCACTTTGAGGGGGCGATAGTCCGCACTTCCTCAAATTAAATTATCGCGTTTACCCATAATGGAAACCATAAAGGTATGATATAAATGAAAAATACAGTAGCATAAAGAAAACATAAACATAATATATATCTTATATAAATAAAGTGACATCTTAATGGCCACCATGAGAGGTGGTAGGATATATTTTAACACTCATCGTTTTGTGAGGCGTTAGTTTTCCATCAATAGAAACAGTATGTTCTTCACCAATTAGATGGAGGTCTGTGTAAGTATAGTGAGAATACATCTCATAAAAACATACTAGTATATTGAATATACTGGTGTTGTTATAAAATAAAATAATAAAAAGAGTTTATGGGTTTGATAAATAAAAGAAAAGAAAATAATTTAAGAGAAACTGTTACCCTTAATTCAAGTAACTCCGTTTGGTTTGAACCAAAAGGACCTATTTAAGTGCCTTCTGTCTAAGGTGAGGCTTTTTGGAGGAGGATAGAGATTTAGGGAGGTTAATTTGGAAGAGTTTGGATGATAAAAGGAGCTTTAGAGGTATTTGGAACTTGTTAGAAGTGATGGATTTTATAAGGGGAAAGAGGGGCTCATTAAGAAAGAGTGAAAATATTATTTTATTATATAATGATTTTCAGTTTCTAAAGGTCCGAAACTAATTAAAGTAAAAAATAAGATGACTCAAGGTTGAAATAAAATCATCAAATAATAATTGGAAATGTTTTGTAAATTATATTAATCTTTATAATTTTATTTATTTAAATCATTTATTAATGAGGTAAACTAGGCATCATTATTGTGTCATAAATAATATAATTTATTTGTTGTCTAAAAATTATAACAAAATACCATGATGTAGGAAATATTTTTATATTTATAATGAATTTTTATACTCAATGCGATAACTTATATAACCCCATGGAAAATATTATTTACTAAAAGATATTTGTTTATGTCATTTTTGCCTTTACTTTAAGCTAATTAAAATAAAGTGTCATTATCACTCCCATGTGGCTCCATGGGGTCCCCAAATCAACCAGAGGATGACCATGGTCGGATATGTGTGAAAAAATAGGATTAATAAACATGTTAGGTAAATTTAATATTATTATAATATTAGTTTTTACCCTTATTTACCAGATTTACCCTTCCACCATGGTAAATAAAATTATTACTAGAGAAAATATTTATAAAGGATAAAAATAAAATTAACCAATTTACAAAATTTGGAACTACTGATTCAAAATATTGAATCTATTTTTCAAAATTCAAAACATATAAGTGGAAGAAATTAATTTAAAATTAATTCCTTCTATCAAAACAAAAAGCGCGTTTTTAAGAAATAACAACTATCAAAAGAATGACAATTTTTTATGTCTAAATTCAAAGTGAAATTGCTTAAAATGACAAAAATTGGATTAAATGGTAAAAATAAAATCTAATTAAAATTTTAAACCAATTAAAAAGATGATCTAACCATTTAAATGAATCATATTAAAAGGAAGTTTTGAATTAAAATACAGTATTTTCCACTATTCACTAAAAAATGAACTTTATTAGAAAAATACCAAAAATTTACCCAAAGTAAATTTTGATGTCTTGATTCTAAAGAAGGATTTTATTTTGTCAAATATAACATATAAAATTGAAAAAAACTATATTTAAATAGGGTTCTCCATTAAAAGGTGGTAAATCAACCTTTAAAAGAATATGAGAGTAATTTTGCTTAAAATTAGATTCATTCACATTTTAAGCCTCTAAATTTCTTTGGATAAATGTAAAAACATTTAAGAAAATGTATAATAATATTTTAGTTAGCTATTTTCATTACATATAATAAAAAGGATAGGCGTTAACTAAAATTTAAAATTATAATATTATATTATTAGTGTGCAGCGTAAGATTTCAAGGAAACCCATTGTTGGGTATCAGGTACGCAATCGAACATAGCGCCCCCTTTAATGTAAAATTAATATTTAATTATAAAATATTAAAAAATATGAAAAATTTCATGTTCTTTATTTACTTGGGATGTTAGATATTATGTAAGTTAATTTTAATGAGGAGCGAAAAAAAAATAAATAGAAATGAGAAAGAGAGGATAAGAACTTATACCTCAATTTTTGGATTATCTCCTATTTAAAGTGGATGAATCCATTAATGGATGGACTTTTGAGATTAAAATAACAACATTAAGCTATTTAGGAATTTTAATGAGATGTTTGGGTAGATTTTATTCTGAAATACGTTTTTTTTGTGTGAGGTGATGTGAGGAGATGAGTGCCCCTTTTATAAGTGAAAAATGGCGTTTTTATTAATGCCCAGAACTCTTCAATAATGGGTAATAAATATCAAGGATAGTAGATCAAAAATTTAGAAATATTAGAATGGGGAAAATATGAGATCAATAAAACCTCAAAAACATAATTTAAAACATTTTTTAATATGTTAGGCCTTTTACTTATTAGGTAACTCATTTTTACCATTTTGGTTTTCACTATGGTAACCTATTTTTACCAAGATAATTTATCGTTTTGGATCAGAACTAAAATGGTTCATTTTATATAATTAGGACCAACTGAATCAAACCATTAAAACTTTTTTAATTCAATTTTAAAATGTTTTGAAATTAATTTTAAAATATAATATGTATAATGAATTAAAAATTATTTTTTTTTTGAAAAAATTAACATGAGTTCTAAAATGTAAAATATGAGTTTTATAAAATGAAAATAAATTTTTTAAATCTTGAATTCAATTATAAAGTATATATTTTTTCTTATAAAATATTTTCTTTATTTTCTTTTCCATACTTATATGTGAATAATTTCACAAACATCATTTTATTTATAAAAACATTATTATTCACTATTAACCTAAGAATAAATATTTTTAGAAAACCCCCAAAATAATCCCTCATTTTATTTTTATATTTTAATCTTAAAAATATTTTTTTTAAAATTAAAATTATAAAAATTCCTTATTAATTTATTTATATAAACATAAAAATTAGTGAGAGAAATTTTTTTGATTTATAAATGAATTCTTAAACATCAAGTGTCTTTAATCTTATTTTATACAAATTTATAGATAATTAAATATTAAAATAATAGTTTAAAAAAATAAATATTATCTATTATAATATAATTTTAAATTTTTTCAATACAATTTTTTAGGGTATTATAGTATTCCCTTTTTTAAATGGTTCCTCTAAAGGCATCCTATTTAAAACTTTAATAAAAAATAAAAATAGAACATAATTGTTTTAACTAATTATTATCATTTTATATACTAATTATTATATTATTCAAATAATTTTAATTTCTTGTGGTTAGTTTTAGTTGTGTTTTGAGATGTTTCATTGTCGAACGTGACACTGTGTATTAAATATAGTTTTAATTTAAAGGTTCAAAAATCATGGGTTGTTACACTGCTAACCCTACCTTTGGATAAAGGGAGGCCCACACCCTGATGTAACAACACTTATAATGGGTTTTATACGTAAGATAAATTCAATTATCAAATTCAATACTTGATTTATGATAAATTATGCTAATTAGAAATACCCAATAGATCCACCTCGCATCACATCTCAAATATAAAAGATAAGGGCACCATTATGTTCTACATGATAAAACCCTTAGACTGAACTATTAATATTTCTAAAACAGAGTTTGAATAAGAAGATATGAATATTATTTGGGTATGGAAAAATTTCACAACATGCCATGTAGGGTACATGGCATGTATCCTCTAAGCTTTACAAGGCTGTATGTTGACACCCACACGGTTTGTAAGGTTCTTTGTATAAGATGAGTGGGTTGGGCCTATATGGAATATAGGGATAGACAGGTTCTTGGTCATGTACTACCTATAAAAACTGAGCTATAAGTATAATGGTATATTGTGTTTGGTACATGAAAAAATCTTGTGATGCTTAACTCATCCAAAACCCTAGCCACCACAACACTTGAAGTACTAGGCATGTGCTTTTTTGAAATACACACTGTATAGTCGAGAAATAGCCAGAAAGTTCTATTTCACCATATTTCACACCTATTTCACTAAATATTTTACACATCATGCCATAATCATCAATGAACACATATATTTTAGGAGGAAAAACACTATAATTTTATTTCTGGACACTATTAATATGATTGTGAGAAATCACTTTACATATCATCATGTGTCACCCCTTAGGAACCATCATGATCTATCAACCATTTTCATAAGTCCAATCACTAAAAACTATCCCATGCATCATTATATCTTATTTCATTCTTAATATAACAATGTAAATCTGGGGGTTTGATCATAATATAATACAAACAGATAATAGTCAAATCATCGTCCAAAACATGAATGATGATGAAGGATGAATATAAATGTTTGTAGAAACCGTAAAATAAAAAAATTCTTAATATCAATGGTAATTGTAAAAATAGTCATTTCTCATGTGTGTATAAATTGAATATTAAAAATAGAAAAATACTAGTTCTAGAATCATTTAATTCCAAATTATAATATGAAAATAAATTAATTAATAGGGTTATGATCTGGTTAAAGAATTAATGAATATATATTAATCTTACATGAGAGAAATCACAATGATCAAGGAATATAAAAAATAACTCTACCCTACCTTGATGAAGGAAAATCATCACTTGAATTCTAATTTCAAAACCATTTACTCCATTTATTGACATTTTTGCAGTTATGGTTCCATTCCTTTGATCCACTATCACCACCACTAATCTTCAGCATATCCATATATCCCTCTATAGGGTTCTCATCATTATACTGACTAAACATAAAAATAAAACAAAATTAGTATTATATAGAAGGTGGTGTAGGTCTTATGAAATAATTAAATTAATTAATGAATAAATGAATTAAATTAATTAATTTAGTTCACCCTTGATTAAGAACACTTTAGAATACCAATGTAAATGAAACTAACTCCACCCATTAGGAGAAACCCAAATTTTAAATCCAACGGTTGTCTTGGTTTCCCTATCAAATGAACAATTTTAGTGATATAATCATTTCATAAAAAACACATGCACAAAGACTGAAAATAATATAGTATTTATATAATAATATTTCTGAGGCTTCCTGATACTCTCTTTTCCATACTGGCTCATCCCATACATAAAACCCACACTATTAAACCAATGGAACTATTATAAAGTTTTTTGAGGTCATTTCCTAGAGTGAATTTGTTTTACCCTCAGTGATGTTCCAAGAATCTGATGAGTCTAAAAGTTGAGCTATATCCAACCCGAAGAATCTCTAGATAACTACACCATCTCCCTATGGATGAACCACCATGATTGAGAAAACAATCCCATTGTTCCACCCCCATAGAACTTCTATCTATGTTAAAATAGAATAGATATGGAGAGAAAGATATATATATATATATATAATAGAGGGTAGGAGGATAAAGAAAAAAAATATTCTTCATTGATCATCCATAAAAATCCCATAACCACTAAGAACAATGTTATGTGAAAATTACTCTACCCTAGAAATTCCATGACATAGGGTCTATGAATTATCAATGAAAAAAATCCAATGACTAAATCAGGGTTTAGGGAAAATAGAAGAATAATTCCCCCAAGTCATCCAAAATAGATGATATTTCAATTCAGCAATTTCAATATAGAATTCATGAAAATGGAAAATAAAAAACTCATACCCCAATGTTGTATTGATCATTGGTAGAAAATACACTCGTGTCGATTGGATTTGGTGATGGTGGTGATCTATTACTCAATTCCAAGAATTCTCTAGAATCTATAGATTCTCTATATATCTACCTTCCTATATTTTTTCTAAAATTATAGGGTTTTGTATGGATAATCCAATACTTTTTAGAAAAGGATATTTAAATGGGCGAAACTTTATATTTTATAGTATTTTATAAAAATAACCACCTATAGTTTTGGTTCTGGGTACTTCTAAAGAATTCTCAAATTCTAGTGCTCCTAGTGTAAACTTCCCATATTAGATTTAACAAAATTTTTTATTTTGCATCTAATACTTCATTTTTATTGAAAATAAGTATTCCCTCAAACACTCACATACGAACTAAAAGTAATTATTTTCAAAAATATATTACTATCAGTGTAATGCCACACCTAAAACACTATGATAGTATTGAACAGGAATAAAAAAATGGTATTAATATAAAAATAATTTTTTGGAGTTAATCTATAATGGTAAATCTCCTATTTCACCAGTAGGGGGTCCCTGGATTCAAAAACTCAACATTGAGCTATGTATCTATCAAGAAAAATCCACGTCAACACATCCTAAACACTATAAAACCTTTATACATGAAAACAAAATCACTAAGTATTATTAAAAAAAGAATCCCAAAATTTATCTTGTAGGGAAAACAACCATCTTCTTATCGTTTTTCTTTATCTCTAGAGGTTTGATTTGTAAGCCAACTTGTTACATTACTTCCTATGAAGGGAACATACTACTTCATTAATGATGTTATTGAATGTAGATCATATTTATTCATTGGATTTACAAAACCATAATTATGCTCTATTAATGTCTTTCCAATCCTAAATACCCAAATGTTTCCTCATTCAAATGTTTCCCCACCACATGAGACAAAGAGGATCCACGAACCGCTGATGTACATATTGAAATTATTAATAAACATGGTTATATATAAGTTGATATATTATATCCCTAACTTTAAATAATGTTCTTTATAGTTTTCATATGTGGACTACCCATCTATGAAAAAAATACACCACTAATAACCTCATAAATAATTCGAATTGAAACTAGAAGAGTTGAAAGTAAGCATACTCCTCCAAACCCATTTCAATTTCCTCCATCACAACTTAACCTCAAGAAACTAATAATAATGTACCTATCTAAAAATATAAAGGTTAAATGGGATTAATTGTTCAAAATATTGGTAAATGTTTGGATAATTCTCGATCCACATCCCAATTTCTAAGAGTTTCATGTCCACTATCAAAGAAATACCAATTGTGTTTTCATATCACTTTAATGAAAACTTATGAAACAAACATAAAAAAGAACACCAACCTCATCAAAATACTATGTACTTATCCACTATATGTCAGGTGGACTAATCATCCACAATATGAGGTGAAAAGTCCTGACCGTTCAGATGAACCAACTCTATAATCTCGAAACCCCAAGAAAATAACTACTAAAAAGGGGAATTGAAAACCACAACCTACTAGGAAAACCTCCTCCCCATCACCCCTGAAATGTTTCTAGGTTATAGGTACACCCAAAAATATTATCTAGACATTCCACCAGGATATTCACACTTTACTAGACTATTTTCCCATTAGGATATCTATCCGAGTAAATATAATGAGCACTAAGTGAAAATTAATATCCACTTAAGGAAGTGGATGATGTGCTCCCTAGCTTTGGGAAAACCCTTCAGGTCCATTTCCCAATAACATCTGATCTCATTGATAAATTTATACTACATTTCTATTGTGGTCCTCCCACACACAAGGGAAGGTTATGGGGCCACCAACATCGACCAAAGGTGATAAATTTCTGACACTCAATATTAGAACCAACCACTCCATAACTTTCTAATGAAGAAAATTTTCCACCTCCTCCCCAAACGAATATAAGGATATAGTCTATATGTTACATAATCACTAAAAGGGTGTTCATCCTCAGACTCAATAACACTTAAAACCCATCTACTGATTGCAATATAATTTATAAGTCGGTCTCCTTTAGTGGGAGAACTATAGGTTTTATTTAGGAATATTTCTTTAATTATTTCACACTTAGAATAAATTAAATATAATCCATGCATATAGCATAGAATACCCTAATTTCCATATGATGGGAATCTAACAGTAGCTTATTGAGGGTGGGATTCAATTTTCACACCCAATGGGATCACGATCATTTTTTAGGGTGATCCTCACCTCATTTACTTAACTCCGCATCACCATAAAGTACTAGTTATGGTAGTGAATCCCTAATAATATATGTACTGCTGAATCCCATATCTTCCACAATATAAACTTCAAAATACCTTTTTATCCACTAAGGATAAACTCACATAACTATTTGGGGTTAGTGAAAGTAAATCACCATAATTGGAGACTCTCAAGTTGATAAGGACCTAAATAAGGGTCCCATAGGAATCAAAAACCACAGACAATATGATATAGTAATAATAACTCATTCCCACACCATTCAATATGATGTTTCATAAATTGAGGGCACAAATAACACTGTAATCTATATCTATTGATGCCTCACCATAGTCATACATCATGCCCATATTCCTACATATCTGAATATCTGTACTTCATGTGTAAAATGAAGTAACCAATGGTGTTGATTATGGGAGAGGATTGAAGCATCATCCATATCCATATTCCACTACACCCACTTTCCATTTGAAAACATTTCCTTCTAGGTGGTTTCCTTCAACATGAAAATCTATGATATCATCACTATCTTTAACATAGAGATCCATCCATAGAACTGATTTGGATATCCTTAGGTAAAATGATAACTTATTACCAAAACATGGTTACACCCATGACACGAATACTTAATATACCAATTCTTTATCATGGGTCTCTAAAATAGGTGGTGTTGTGTGAAAACACTACCAAAAAACAATAAATATTCCTCTAGAGTCTCCACACAAACCATGTAGTCCGAATAATTCCTTAAAAAAGACTATCCAAGGACCACCTACTGTGGTCTATAAAATTAAACACATACTCAACCATGGAAAAACTTCCTTAAATAGGTTACAACATCCTTAGAAAAACATACATCTAAAATAAGGTCTCAAGCCCCAACCAGGTAGAGTATTACTATCATAAGTTTTTGATAAGAATCCCCCACTAATGACTCATTATTACATGTAAGGATCTCAATGTAAGAATCTTAATCTCTCCAGTGAAAGTCCAAACTATATATAAACATGTGTTTGAGACTAAAATTAATCTTAGGTTTCTCAAGGATCAATCTCTCCTTGAAAACCCATTAGGCCTCCATCATTGAAAACACACAACATATCTAACATATAGGTCGTCTCATACAAAATAGAGGGAAAAAACATATACTATACAATAACGATAAAAAATAAGTAAAAATGGGAGAGAAACTACCATAGAACATGGTGAAATAATATTCCCAATAAATTATCTAAATACAATGCATCATGATCCACAAATTAATGGTGATATTCCGAACTACATTCATAATATCATTAAAGTACCACCCTTATAAATGAGTTACTTATTAGTGTATAAAAACCTTCATTAAATATGGGGAACCCACGAGAACTAGAGTATATCTAGATATCCTGACATGGGAAGTATCAAATATTCCCAAAAATTAACTAATTTTTAGTTTTGATTACTGATATATTTATTCACATGAATATTAATAAATACTTTATCACATAATGAGTGTTATTATATGTAGACTTAATGTGATAATGCCCATAGACTGTTTTCCTCATTGAAAGGTCATAATTTGTTTTCTATTTATGATTACATCCTCAAAGTAATAAAATGATATTCATGAATACACATTCTATAGTCAAATAAAGTCATTCTAATGGAAACAGATGATATATTCTGTACTGGGTAAGAGGCTCATAGGATGGTGAGGCTTCTTGTAATAAATTTTTACCTTGGTAATTTTCAAAATATAAGGTTATTAGAATAGATAATCCTATTGAAATTCCATATGTTACACATTTCATTTTATATTTCTATCATTGGATAAGTGTATCTGTTCGTTAGAAGTGTTATTATTATTAATGTATATCATGAGACACATAAATTAAGGTATTGATTAAAACTCTGTTGATATATGCTCATAGAGAATTATGATATATTGAGTGTGTCGAGAAGGATATGACATTAACGAATAAGTCAAGAAAGTATTGAACCCATTCATTTATTGGAAGAAATTATATCTATATATTTTATTGAAATAGAATTTTTAGATAAATCAATGGCCATAGTTGGATATCAATGTGTTAATTTCTAGAAATAAAATAATCATAAATCAAACATATATGTTAATGGAACAATTTATGAAACTTACTTGATGAGATGTTGATACAAATGGATTACATTGTACAATGATCATGTGTAAGAGGTTGTCATTATTGTGGCTTTATATTTTTTCTATATGGATTCTTTGACTTGTTTATAGACACTAATATTTTAATTTAGGAAGGTTTTCCTAATATCTACGAGTAAGGGGAATATAAGGGCACAGACTAAGTGTTTCTAAAATCTCAGATAATTTACATTTAAATTTAATTATGTGGACAAATTCCACTCCTAAATTATGATTTAATAATTATTCAGTATTTTTTGATCACACTAATTTAGTCGCCAATTATTCAAAAGAATATATATTTGAGTTGAGTATGAAATGAATATTTATTTATAAGGTAATAAATAATTATGTAAATATATAATATTACTTTATCTCTTGTTTATTTGAATGGTAATAGAAAATTATTTATTTTATTAAATGAATATTAAAATTTAATTATTTTCATTTTGGTGAATATAATATTTACTTATTTATTGAGTGAAAAATAAAATTATATTTATTTAATTAAATCCATTGTTATTTTTCACAGTCTGGTAAATGATAAAGAGGATTGATTGGCTGTGTTAAGGGTCCATTTGAAATTATGTTTAAATAATATGGGATTTCAGTTCATGTCCTGGAAGTAATAATCATAATATTATTATTAAACATTGGGTTCACTAAGGACTAACTATTTGGTTGAGGTCCTATCACGAACCGTCCTCGGGGCCCGTGCTGTGACTACCCCAAGCCCGCCTTCCATAGGCCAGGGGCTGGCGACTAGCACCAAGGCGTAAATCCCAACAAAAGGGAAGGCATTGCCTTTGAAAAGTAAACAAGCACCACAGAGTAAGCAAGTGGAAAAGTAAACACTAAGCAAAAACTGTACAAGCTATGCTGGAATTAAAATGGTCCGGAAATACAAGACCAACTGTAAAGTACAACTGAAAGGGAAAAACAGCAACTGAAAGGAAAAGCCGCAGCGTCGAGCCGTCCTCTGGAAGTCCCACCTGAAGGGTGGGTACAGATAGCCTCCACTGCTCCTCGGGTCCACCTGACTGCTCCGAGTACGTCCCGCCCAGTGGTCCACCTCCAGGTACCGTCCTACTCCGCATGCCTCCACCACGATCAGCGCTGTCCGTCGTCTGCAACCAACACAACGTAGTGCGGGAAAAGCTCGTGCAGGGGTGAGTATAAGCTACTCAGTAGGGACCCCGAGACCCCCGAAGGTCTCCCGAAATCCACAAAGGATAATCCACAAAGGAAAGATACAATCACGAAGTAACATCTGACACGGCTTAGGTATATGCCCATATATATACCTAAGTCATCAATTCCCGTTCGGCTCCAATGTCCGAGCCCAAGAACAACCCAGTCCATACAGGAAAGAAAAACGTATACCCACACAGGATAGCACAACACAATCCACAAATGAGGGTAAACAGTAAATCCACACAGGATAGTTCAACAAATCCATGAAGGAGAGTAAACAGTAAATCCACACAGGATAGTTCAACACCATCCACAAAGGAAAGGAAAACTTTAATCCACACAGGAAAACTCAAAAGAATCCACAAAGGATAGAAAAACGTATTCCACAAAGGAAAACTCAAAAGATAACTCTCATAGGTATATGCCCATACATATACCGAAATTATCAGGTAACCCATCTCAATCAAGAGGAATCACAAGGATCATTGACTCATCTCAAACCAGGTTTTTTATTATCGAAATCGTAACTGCTGAAGAGCCCCGTATCTGAAGTGTACAGTGGTCCTGTCATGACTCCGAGGTACTGCTCACTAACCAAAGACTGCTGAGGTACTCCTCATATCGAGTACCGCGGGTCTGCTGCCAACTACCGGGTGCTCCATCCGCTGAGGGTCTGCTGCCAAATACCGGGCGCTCACCCAAGTAGCCTAAAGAGGTACTCCTCCAGTCGAGTACCGCGGGTCTGCTGCCAACTACCAGGCGCTCCGTCCGCCGTGGGTTTGCCGCCGAATACCGGGCGCTCCGTCCACTGGGTTAGTCGACTCACTCCAAGTCGAGTCGGTCAAGCAGTCATCAGGTCCCAGCCAGTTACACGGTCTCCGCACTCCGTAAACTCGACTTCAGTATCGCGGGTCTGCCGCTACAACCAAGCGCACCACCTCTATCGAGTGCCGCGGGTCTGCCGCTACAACCGATCACTCCACCGCCAAGGAAATGCTGCTGCAACCAAGCGCTCCACCGCCAAGGGCATGCTGCTACAACCAAGCGCTCCACCACCAAGGGTCTGCTGCTACTCCGCTAGCTCGTCACTGGGAGGGTCCGCTCCACGAGCTACGGTTTGATACTCCAAGTATCACGAAGTCCCACTATGAAGTATCTCAAAGGACCGCCTCATCATAGGGGTCTCAACGCAACAGACGGCACGCCAAACGGAGGTCCTGACTGAAAGGTATCAGCCTTTCCGTTCGAGGGGCCCGGTTGGATTTTTGGTACGATCCAACCCGGCTGAAAATCCAACTTCATCCAAAACTCGGGCGGAGTAAGTCAAAATATCCGTATCATCAAGAGGAACTTAAGGCAACAGACGACGCGTCAATCAGACGCCCGGTCTGAGAGTTATTGGCTTTTTCGTCCCAGGGGCCCGGTTGGTTTTTAAGGAAAAACCAACCCGACCGTACTCCACCTGCGTCCAAACCTCGGGCGGAGTATGCCAAAAGATCCTTCTCACAAAGAGGAATTCAACAAAGCTGACGGCATGTCAATCAGACGTCCGTAGCTCAAGATATGAGCATTTTTGCTCCGAGGGCCCGGTTGGTTTCGTGTACGAACCAACCTGGCCGAACTCAAAGTTACCCAAAACCTTGAGTGCAATACCAAAATGACTGTCTCGATCCAAGGATCGTGTTGCCGCTGACGGCGAGTCGTTTGGATGCTCGTAGCTCAAGTTACGGGCGTTTGGACAAAAACCGTCTGAAGACGGGGGGGGGGGGGGGGTCCGGGCCCGGGCCGACCTGGTCCGACCCGGTCCGACCTGGTCGGACCGGTCTGGCTCGGCCAGGGCCGGTCCAGCTCGGCTCGGCCGAGCGGCCGACGCGGGGGGAGCCTCCGCCCCGCGTGACACCCCTGCGGCACCCGTGGGGTGTCGGCCAGACAGCCGGACGCGCCGCGTGACAACCCTACGGCACCCGCGGGGTGCCGCCCTGGAAACCCGGGGGGCGCCGCGTGACAACCCCATGGAACCCGTGGGGTGCCGCCCTGGACACCCGAGGGGCGCCGCGTGACAACCCCGCGGCACCCGCGGGGTGCCGCCCTGGACACCCGGGGGGGTGTCGCGTGACAACCCCGCGGCACCCGCGGGGTGCCGCCCTGGACACCCGGGGTTGGCGAGTGACAACCCCGCGACACCCGCGGGGTGCTGCCCTAGACACCCGGGGGGGTGCCGCGTGACAACCACGCGGCACCCGCGGGGTGCCGCCCTGGACACCCGGGGTTGTCGCCTGACAACCCCACGGCACCCGCGGGGTGCCGCCCTGGACACCCGTGGAGCGCCACCGCCTCCGGCCGCCGGCGCCGCCGCGCCGGTGACCCGCGCCGCTACCGGCTTCTCGCGAGCTGCCGGAGTCGCTCTGGTGGCCCGTTTTCCTTCCCGTCTGTGCCGTTGCTCCTCCCGGGACTCGTCCTTCACTGTGGAAACATCAAACATCCGTTGCGGCACGTTCCGTCGTCGCCCGTCAAATCCGCACAAAACGAAGAATGGCGGAGGGTCGTCGGGCCATGTTCGTTTGGCCCTCACCCTCCGCGTTAGAGATAATCAACGGGAGAAAATAAAATGTTCAACACATGAACCAACAATTTTAATAAAATAAAATTGTTTCTTTGATTCCGGTTCTTTAATTTTTAAAGAATGTTCACGGGAATATAAGGAGGGGTATTTCCAAAAAAATATAAAATCCCTACCTCGCTGGACGTCACGCATGAGCGTTCTTCGTGGAATTTGCTCGTCGCGGAAGGTGGAGATCGTCGCGTCGCCGCGGAAGGGCGTCACGTCGTCGCGGAACACGACGTTGAGTCGGCGAACTCAACGCACCATGAAACAGCAGATTTAATTTAATTAATTAAATCTGTGTTTTGGTTAAGAACCACTAAGGAGATAAAAAGGAAGGTCCGAGACTCTTACCTCAAGCAGCTGATCGAAGATCCGTCGCGGAGGAAGAGACGTCACAGAAGAACGTTGTCGGCGTCGCAGATCACGGCGTCACGTCTTCGATTTCCGGGTTCGGCGTTCTTCACGTTCTTCGCGTTCATCGCGTTCTTCGCGAAGGAGGCTGAAGGTTCAAGGATCCTCTCTCAACGTGTAATCCTCCAAATGAAATTGGTTGGTCTTATTTTATTGTTATGCCAACACACGAAAAAGGGTAAGAAACGACCCATCAATTCGTTGAATTAATTCAACGAAAGAAACAACTCATTTAATTTACAAAATAAACCGCCCAATTAAATGTTCTGTTAGGAATTTAGAAAACTCGTCAGTTGACTTTCATAATGACAGGTTTTCGCGGGTGCGTTACTTAGCAGAAAGAAACGGCGGGGCTCGTGCGGGCCCCACCTCAAAAATATCCTACAAAGGGGGTAGGATATTTCTGGATAGCATCCTATCCGGTTCAACTCAGTTCAAGCCGCCTTTAAGTGGCTTCAAGTGGCTTCCAAGTGGCTTAAGTGAAATAAAATAAAGTTGTCGATTTTTTTTTATTTCTTAACTTTAAGCCTGAAAATTAAAAACCACACCTAAGCAAACACAACTCTGGAAAAGGCGTTTCTAAGCGAATACCGGTGCTGCAATTTCATCGGTGCCCCCAGAATTCGATTCCGGGCACCAGTTCAAAAGTTAGAAAAACTCGCTCGTCCGTTCACTGAACGTACCTGAGCCAAACTTCGGAAAATGATTCCGGGCACACCGGGCCTCGGAATCAGGTGCCATCAGAAACTGCGTTCTTGTAAAATTACAATGAAAATTAAGAAAAAAAATTTCCTTGATAATTTAAGGGTCTTTACATTACTCCCACCACAGGGCTTTACGTCCCCGTAAAGCTTCAACACAAACTTGGGATACAAAGGCGGTACTGGGCACGCATCTGAGCCTCCCGCTCCCATGTGCTCCCTGGAGGTTCCCGTGCTGCCATCTGATGCACACAAGAGGAATCGATCATCCACGTAGGACCCTCTCCTGTCGATCCTCTATACCCACTGGGACCTCCGTAAAAGTCGCCCCATCATCCACGTCTAGCTCCCCATGGTCAATGATGTGCGTCGGGTCGTGCACGTATCTTCTCAGCTGAGATACGTGGAAGACGTCATGCACCCGGTGCAACTGAGGTGGTAGAGCCAGGTGATAAGCCACCTCGCCAATCCTGCTGATGACCTGGAAAGGCCCGATGAAGCGTGGAGACAACTTGCCGCCTCGGCCAAATCTCCACAAACCACGTCGAGGTGAGACCCGCAAGAAGACATGGTCGTCATCCTCGAACTCTAGTGGTCTCCGCCTCCTGTCAGCATAAGGATTCTACGGGCTCTGAGCTGTACTTATCCGCCCCTGGATGACCTGGACCATCTTAGGTCCCACAAGAGATGCATGATTTCTTCTTTACCGATAAGAGAAATCTGGTCCCATCCCCTGGATGAACCACATTCTTTTTCCTAATACAGTCAATCTCGACATGGATGGTACTAATCCATACCAAGGATGACGTCATAAGGCCTCGATGCTACTACCAAGAGATCCAACCATTACTCTCGCCTCAAGGGTTGAGTCACACTGTCGGCATCAGTGTGTGGTAACTGGGTCTCCTCTAGTAGATGTCCCACAAGTGAGGGTCAAGTAAACAGTCTAAACTGGAACCTCTTAGTAACAACGCAAAAGAGGACAGGGAGGAAAACATCACAAAGGTAAGCATATTTTATTATTGCATCTCATATTACAAGGACGCTACACAACAACAACAAGGAACTAGAAGTACAAAAGACGTATCCCCTAGTTCTGCTCCTGTCCAACTGCTCCCAGAGCTCCACGATCGAAGGCCTCAGCTGCCTGAAGCTGAGCTCACCCATGTCCACCAACTCCATGCGGTCGGGGTGGACCTCCTGGTGTTGGTGGTGGCAACACCTAGAAGTGTCTCCCACCATCGGCTACTCGGCTAGCTCCACTGCCTCGTCCGCCCGTACCCTGCGGACCACCGTGGCTGAATTTCTGTCTGGGAGGTCCCTCTACCGCCTTTTTCTCATCTATAAAATGAGTCGGGCAGTCTCGAGCCATGTGACCAATCCCACCACAGGAGTAACACTGCCCACTCTCGGCACGCCTGGCTCTGACTCCACCCCGGCTCCCCCGCACAACTGAGCCTGAGTCGTGCAGTCGGCCACCGGTAGGTCTGGCGCTCTTGGACTTCTGCGCATAGAAGTGATGCCTCATCGTGCACCTGGAGCATCAAGCTCCACCATCGGCCTGCTGCTGCGTACAGTAGGCTCACTGCGAGGATTACCATGAGGTCTGCTGGTATCCTCACTAGCCTGAAAACTCCCACCACAGCCTCCAGCCAATCCTCAGCCGCCTGCGGGTCCGTCTCTCCCCGGAACCTGGGTGGCCTCTGGCGCTGGAACTCGTGCAGTGCGCTCAAGCGACGTGCATCGTCAGCGGCTGGAAGCATCGGTGGATCGACAGGTAGAGGTACTGTCGATGCCTCGGTTGTTAAGGGGCCCTGCACCGAGGCCTCGTCGCTGGGTGGGCTGTCGCCACGCTTAACCCTCAGAACCCTAGCTGGTCGTCCGCGGGGAGGCATACTGGAAGAAACAACGTGATACGGTCAAACGATAAGAACCTGGTGAGCTGACCTGGTTTGAGATGACTTTTAAAAACTACTGGAAACACACACGCAATCAGTGTCTTCGTGCATTAAGTCGGAAATCGGAAGTCAGGGTCCTGGTATACGGATACGTCGGCCGACGCACCAACACTGGACTCCCTGGACCGATAACCACACTCAATACGCTAAACACTATTGCTTCACATAGAAGAGAGATCAGAGTTTTCGGTAGAACCGACCACCTCTGATACCAATTTGTCACGAACCGTCCTCGGGGCTCGTGCCGTGACTACCCCAAGCCCGCCTTCCATAGGCCAGGGGCTAGCGACTAGCACCAAGGCGTAAATCCCAACAAAAGGGAAGGCATTGCCTTTGAAAAGTAAACAAGCACCACAGAGTATGAAAGCAAAAAAGTAAACACTAAGCAAAAACTGTACAAGCTGTGCTGAAAGTAAAAGGGGCCGGAAATACAAGCCCAACTGTAAAGTACAACTGAAAGGGAAAAACACAAACTGAAAGGAAAAGCCGCAGCGTCGAGCCGTCCTCTGGAAGTACCACCTGAAGGGTGGGTACAGATAGCCTCCACTGCTCCTCGGGTCCACCTGACCACTCCAAGTACGTCCCGCCCAGTGGTCCACCTCCAGGTAATGTCCTGCTCCGCACGCCTCTACCACGATCAGCGCTGTCCATCATCTGCAACAAACACAACGTAGTGCGGGCAAAGCCCGTGCAGGGGTGAGTATAAGCTACTCAGTAGGGACCCTGAGACCCCTGAAGGTCTCCCGAAATCCACAAAGGATAATCCACAAAGGAAAGATACAATCACGAAGTAACACCTGACACGGCTTAGGTATATGCCCATACATATACCTAAGTCATCAATTCCCGTTCGGCTCCAACGTCCGAGCCCAAGCACAACCCAGTCCACACAGGAAAGCAAAACGTATACCCACACAGGATAACTCAACATAATCCACAAAGGAGAGTAAACAGTAAATCCACACAGGAAAGTTCAACACAATCCATGAAGGAGAGTAAACAGTAAATCCACACAGGATAGTTCAACACCATCCACAAAGGAAAGGAAAAATTTAATCCACATAGGAAAACTAAACAGAATCCACAAAGGATAGAAAAACGTAATCCACACAGGAAAACTCAATAGATAACTCTCATAGGTATATGCCCATACATATACCGAAATTATCAGGTAACCCATCTGAATCAAGAGGAAACACAAGGATCATTGACTCAGCTCAAACCTGGATTTTTATTATCGAAACCGTAACTGCTGAAGATCCCCGTCTCTGAAGTGTACAGTGGTCCTGTCACGACTCCGAGGTACTGGTCACTAACCTAAGACTGCTAAGGTACTCCTCCTGTCGAGTACCGCGGGTCTGCTGCCAACTACCGGGCGCTCCGTCCGCTGAGGGTCTGCTGCCAAATACCGGGCGCTCACCCAAATAGCCTACAGAGGTACTCCTCCAGTCATGTACCGCGGGTCTTCTACCAACTACCAGGCGCTCCGTCCGCTGTGGGTCTACCGCCGAATACCGGGCACTTCGTCCACTGGGCTAGTTGACTCACTCCAAGTCGAGTCGGTCAAGCAGTCGTCAGGTCCCAGCCAGTTACACGGTCTCCGCACTCCGTACACTCGACTCTAGTATCGCGGGTCTGCTGCTACAACCAAGCGCACCACCTCTATCGATAGCCGCGGGTCTGCCGCTACAACCGAGCGCTCCATCGCCAAGGATATGCTGCTACAACCAAGTGCTCCAACGCCAAGGGTATGCTGCTACAACCAAGCGCTCCACCGCCAAGGGTCTGCTGCTACTCCGCTAGCTCATCACTGGGAGGGTCCGCTCCACGAGCTACGGGTTGATACTCCAAGTATCACGAATTCCCAGTAAGAAGTATCTCAAAGGACCGCCTCGTCATAGGGGTCTCAACGCAACAGACGGAACGCCAAACGGAGGTCCTGACTGAAAGGTATGAGCCTTTCCGTTCCAGGGGCCCGGTTGGATTTTTGGTACGATTCAACCCGGCCAAAAATCCAACTTCGTCCAAAACTCTGGCAGAGTAAGCCAAAATATCCGTATCGTCAAGAGGAACTCAACGCAACAGACGGCGCATCAATCGGACGCCCGGTCTGAGAGTTATTGGCTTTTTCGTCCCAGGGGCCCGGTTGGTTTTTAAGGAAAAACCAACCCGACCATACTACACCTGCATCCAAACCTTGGGCGGAGTATGCCAAAAGATCCGTCTCACAAAGAGGAATTCAAAAAAGCTGACGGCACGTCAATCGGACGTCCCTAGCTCAAGATATGAGTGTTTTCCCTCCGATGGCCCGGTTGGTTTCGTGTACGAACCAACACGGCCGAACTCAAAGTTACTCGAAACCTTGAGTGTGATACCGAAACGACCGTCTCGATCCAAGGATCGCGTTGCCGCTGACGGAGAGTCGTTTGGATGCCCGTAGCTCAAGTTACGGGCGTTTGGACGAAAACCGTCCGAAGACGGGGGGGGGGGGGAGGGTCCGGGCCCGGGGTGACCTGGTCCGACCCGGTCCGACCTGGTCCGACCCGGTCCAACCTGGTCGGACCGGTCTGGCTTGGCCAGGGCCAGTCCAGCTCGGCTCAACCGAGCAGCCGAGCGGCCGAGCGGCCGACGCGGGGGGAGCCGCCCTGGACACCCGGGGTTGTCGCGTGACAACCCCGCGGCACCCGCGGGGTGCCGCCCTGGACACCCGGGGTTGTCGCGTGACAACCCCGCGGCACCCGCGGGGTGCCTCCCTGGACACCCGGGGGGTGCCGCGTGACAACCCCGCCTCCGGCCGCCGGCGCCGCCGCGCCGGCGACCTGCGCCGCTACCGCGTTCTGCGGGCCGCCGGAGTCGCTCTGGTGGCCCGTTTTCCTTCCCGTCTGCGCCATTGCTCCTCCTGGGACTCGTCCTTCACTGCGGAAACATCAAACATCCGTTGCGGCACGTTCCGTCGTCACTCGTCAAATCCGCACAAAACGAATAACGATGGAGGGTCGTCGGGCTGTGTTCATTTGGCCCGCACCCTCCGCGTTAGAGATAATCAACGGGAGAAAATAAAATGTTCAACACATGAACCAACAATTTTAATAAAATAAAATTGTTTCTTTGATTCCGGTTCTTTAATTTTTAAAGAATGTTCACGGGAATATAAGGAGGGGTATTTCCAAAAAATATAAAATCCCTACCTCGCTGGACGTCGCGCGTGAGCGTTCATCGCGGAATTTGCTCGTTGCGGAAGGTGGAGATCGTCGTGTCGTCGTGGAAGGGCGTCGCGTCGTCGCGGAACACGGAGATGAGTCGGCGAACTCAACGCACCATGAAACAGCAGATTTAATTTAATTAATTAAATCCGTGTTTTGGTTAAGAACCATGAAGGAGATAAAAAGGAAGGTCCGAGACTCTTACCTCAAGCATCCAATCGAAGATCCATCACGGAGGAAGAGACATCTTAGAAGAACGTTGTCGGCGTCGCGGATCACGACATCGCGTCGTCGATTTCCGGGTTCGGCGTTCTTCACGTTCGTCGCGTTCTTCGCGAAGGAGGCTGAAGGTTCAAGGATCCTCTCTCAACGAGTAATCCTCCAAAAGAAATTGGTTGGTCTTATTTTATTATTATGCCAACACACGAAAAAGTGTAAGAAACGACCCATCAATTCGTTGAATTAATTCAACGAAAGAAACAACTCATTTAATTTACGAAATAAACCGCCCAATTAAATGGTCTGTTAAGAATTTAGAAAACGCGTCAGTTGACTTTCATAATGACGGGTTTTCGCGGGTGCGTTACTTAGCAGAAAGAAACGGTGGGGCTCGTGCGGGCCCCACCTCACAAATATCCTACAAAGGGGGTAGGACATTTCTGGATAGCATCCTATCCGGTTCAACTCAGTTCAAGCCGCCTTTAAGTGGCTTCAGGTGGCTTCCAAGTGGATTAATTGAAATAAAATAAAGTTTTCAAAAAATTATTTTATTTCTTAACTTTAAGCCCGAAAATTAAAAACCACACCCGAGCAAACGCAACTCCAGAAGAGGTGTTTCTAAGCGAATACCGGTGCTGCGATTTCATTGGTGCCCTCAGAATTCGATTCCGGGCACCAGTTCAAAAGTTAGAAAAACTCGCTCTTCCGTTCACTGAACATACCCGAGCCAAACTTCGGAAAATGATTCCGGGCACACCGGGCCTCGGAATCAGGAGCCGTCAGAAACTTCGTTCTTGTAAAATTTCAAAGAAAATTAAGAAAAAAAATTTCCTTGAAATTTACAGGTCTTTACAGGTCCTATACACAATAACTGATTCTATAACCAAGATATAAAAATTTGACTTTATCATTTTGAGAGTTATGAGAATAATTGGGAATAAAATATTTTCTCTCTAGAGAATTATATTTAACCATATATAGTTATTATTAAGAACACTCTGAAAAATAGAGGTTATCGATAATCCTCCCCTCTCTCTCAAGATTGAGAAAACATTATATATTCATTAAAGTGAATACAAATGATTCTTATTATCATTAATGATGAATGATATATATTATTAGTTTGGATCCTGTTTTCTATCACTTGGAGTTTCATCAATGATGTTGTGATATTCATAGAGAAAGTTTGGATACCACAAGAGGGATTATATCGTTCGATCCTTTATCGCAATGATGACATGAAAAAACATCTCAAATGATTTGACAACAAAGAAAGAGTTCCTAGTGAAGTTAATTATTTTTTATGTAAATTATTTATAAATTATATGTGAAAGAATCGTATCATTTATTTTTATGGTGTTTCCATCATATGGGTTTTAGGATTAATCTGAAGAAACCATTGAAATTCATTTTTCAAAAAAGTCCCAAGCACTTCTAATTTACCCTAAAATATTCCAGTGTTATTAAATCTACCACATACTAATTTATAAATATTTATTAATCACCAATAAATTTACATATTTTATTGTTAGTTTTTAATTTCATGCATATTTTTTCTTAATAATAAATTGAAGATACTATAATTATTCACTTTCATATGAGAAAGAAGAGAAAAATAAAAAATAAATAACATTTGGAGATATCATCAGAAGGTGATATAGATTCAGAATAGATAACTTGAATCTATATGGTGTGTAACTGAAAATTACATATCATGTACCCAAATTCACTATACTAGGAAAAGCTATGGAAAATGTGGCATACCATGTGGAAACGAATATGTGACATCATCACATGTCATGAATTGACCATGAAAAATGATTAGTGGCTTCCGATTTTACTTGACATTTATTTTGTATACAGGCTATGTAACACATATGGTTTTTCCATATGGAAAACATAGAATCCATATAGTCAACATATATGGAATGTATTAATTAAACCCCGTGTATTGACCGATATAAAATAAAAATTGTATAGATGATATTAAATGGTGGTTAGATGTCATTGACATTTTATAACTCATAAATGTTCACATGGATTAAAAAATGAGTTCTGAAACATGTTTCATGAACATATAAAGAATAAATTACACAACATGTAGTAGGTTATACATGTCATGTAACTCATACCCATTTACATGGAGTATACACTGATCCAGTCTATAACCTGTATAAATTAAATACATGGAATCAAAATTAATTATTAAATTAAAGCAAACTATATAGTGTGTA
This sequence comes from Viscum album, assembly GCA_963277665.1. Classification (NCBI taxonomy): domain Eukaryota; kingdom Viridiplantae; phylum Streptophyta; class Magnoliopsida; order Santalales; family Viscaceae; genus Viscum; species Viscum album. Next base: position 1,073,424,667 of record OY728137.1, on the reverse strand, counting down.
GTAGGTGCATATGTCGTGTGATAGTATTTTTCAAAATATAAATTGATTAATTATTTTTTATGTATATTTGGAATAACATGAAATGTATTGTTATCATATATGCTATGTAATTCATCATAATTACAAGTGGTAAATGACATATATATTTGCAATGTTCACTTAGTCAAAAATGTTATGTTGACTTCTCAAGTTAACTCATGGAATTGAACAATGTTTAATATCATGAAACGTCTTGTGTACAACATGTCTTGTAAGTATATGGTACACAATAAAGACTATACAAAGTATAATTTTTTTTCCATGTGATTAAAAATTCATGATGTATATATAGGTAAACATTATTTTTCCCCTATCACATGTCGAATTAAATTCTAAAAGGAATTAAAAACTAAATAAATTGGCACACACTATGTATAAATAAATTCAAAATTAAATTATTTTATATAATTTATTGAAAATTTATGTGGATGAGTATCTCTTAAACTATTTGGATGAAAAAATAAGATAAATGAATGAATTCATTAATTAATTATTTCAATTGATTTATTTTAAAAAATAGATAATATAAATTAAATATAGAATGTTTATTTAATTTACAATCACTTCATACATGTATGATCATGATATTGAATGAACAATGTAAGTGTTAGGTTTCTGTTTAATTTACTATTAATTTTTCATGCTTATTATGTGTCAATTTTTTTTAAATTAAATATGATTTCTCATGATTCATTCCTCCTACCTTTGTTATGTATTATACTAGATTTACAGGTTTTATTTTATATATCCCAATTTCTATAGTTTCCCTCACATATCTATGAGAAAATGCATGCAAAGGATGTCACAATAAGAAGATGTGGTAGTTTTGGACCCATGTCAAGGGGAAACCAACCAAGATGAATCATTGGATCTAAGAGGAATGTTATAACTCAAGCCAAGAATGGGTTATAGAGTTACTCCCTAGGGTAAAGGGTAAGGTTTTCATATTAATGATGAACTAAACAATAGTAAATCTCATGATCAAGTAACAAATTTATTTTTTTCTATCTAGTTTATGGTTAATTATTTATTAAATAATTTATACCAATTACATAAAATAAATTTATTAATATACATGTTATATGGAATAAAGTAAATAAATTATGTGAAAATTATGTTATCAAGACATGGTTAATTAATATTGTAAAGTATAAATAATATTTACATATTTGTAAATGAGTAAAATTAAAGTATGTATACACATAAATATAAAAATACTTCAAATAAAGTATTGAGTCGGTATAGCCTTCCATTATATAAGTTCAGACGTAACCATAGTTCAATGTAATTTTATTGTCTTAGTCAGTGTTATTTCGAAAATCAATGAGTTTTAACAAAACAAATTTGGTTGAAATTATCTTGTTTGAATTAAAGGTTAATCACTTTAGTAAGACATAGTAAAAATAGTTAGTAAGTGTTAAGGAAATATGAGTTTAGTATTTTATGATTGGAGATCCAACTCAACTAATCAAGGAGTTACACGTCAATAGAGTTGTAAAGATCGACCTACTTAAATACAATATAATAGCTCATTAGGCCCCCATTTGGGTTTTGAGAAGGTAAATTTAGATCCTTATCACAATAGTATCCACATGACAAGATATTTAAAATCCAATAGTGATAGAAATTGGGATTTTAGAAAATAGTGTGAGACTCATAAACAAAAATTTATTATTCAATTATTTTCATTATCAAGATATTGTATTATTATACTTTTTTACCTATTATAGAAAATAAAAAGAAAATACATGAGAACACTATGTTTAATTTTTAAAAAACACTATATTATCCTTAGAAAAAATTTCCTATAGTGGTATATTAATTTATTAACTCCAATAATATCATTTAATTTATATTTTTTCTTTGAGGGCCTTATACCTATGAATACAAATTATAGAGTTAGTGTATAAGAAAATGATACATATAGGACAGAAATTGAGGATGATTTTATTATCTGTTTAATCATAAAATATACTATGTTTATAGAGTTGAAGATATAATAAAAAGGCATGGATTCTTATATCATGATATATAATCTTTTATCTCCCAAGGATGAGAATGAGAGGATAATGATAAATTAGATTACCACTAAACTATACTAGTGAAAACTGTTAGATGGGAACCTATCTGGTGACCTTGCCTTTAAAATGTTAAAGTACACTGATTGGTTAGTGAACTTGGGATTATAATTGGTTAAGAAATCATTAATTGATCACATATTTCCATCCTTATCACCCATATATGATATATTATTCTAGAACTATAAGATGAATAGTATAGATTCTATTCTTAGGAATATTTTTAATATGATTTACCAGGAAGATAAGGAATTGTTGGAACATGATTCCTCAACCATTCTGGTGAACAAAATGAAAAACCTATTTGAAAACCCCATGATCATTTTAATTTCAATGGTTATTTTTTTATATACTTCAAAAAGAAAAATGAATCTGAGGTAATACATAGAATATAGATCTATTTTATTCTCCTGTAGATATAAAGGTCATTAAAAGAAAAAATATAATGACTTTATGAAGAAGAAACATATTACATCAACTTCAAGTATATTCACTATCAAAAATGTTTCACTTTTTTGGAATTAAAAAAATGTTCTATTTTAATCTTTTCTTGAAATATATGAACTAAAAAAGTTCAGAATGATTATATAAAGCAGGGTGACCTATTTAAAGGATGAAAAATTTTGATTTTTAGGTTAACAAAAAGGACCAAATTAGTTCCATTTTCTTAATAGATAGATTATAGTTAAACTAATTTTTTATATTATGTACTTCGCAAACAATTATCTCAATGTCCATTAGACAATATGAGACATTATTTCAATTTGAAATAAATGTTGTTATGATAAATTATACATAATATTTTAGTAATACATGGATCATTGGAAATTAATGATGAATATAAAATATAAATCTGACACCTAGTTATGGAAATATAATTATTTTTTCATGTAAAGAAACCATTATAAGTAAATGTGGACTATAAGGATTACATAGTTTGTTCATCTTGATTGCTTGGACAATTTTAAGTAGTGAATAGAGATAAATTCATGTACTTCATTATATTCCTTTTATAAATTTTATAACATCTCAATAAACAAATGAATATACTTGGAAAAAGATATAAGATCCTCCAGTTAGTCTCATTAGAGTACATCTTAACAAAGTATTCATTGATTATTAAATATTGAGTTAATATTTTACTAAATTCACAATACATTATTTAGATCATAAAAGTGATGGTAGTAAAAGGTAGAATGATTAAGATTATATATATATTTATATTCTTCTCGGATAAATTTCAAGACATGTTTTACCAAATAATAGTGTAACAACTAATCAAATTCCTTCTAAATTGAATACTGTATATTATAGAAGCTTTGATTTTATTAGGTTACATTGTTTTTCAACCACATGCATTTGAAGAGGACCATTTTTTTAAAGATTTCAATTTCTAAAAACATACATAAATAGAAACAAAAATTTCATCTTAGTTAATTATCTTATAATAACTCAGGATATTAACATCCATAATATATAAATATATAAATCATAATAAATGTATTTCTATAAAGAAATCATATATATTTTGAGATAGTGGGGGAATTCATGGCTTTAGTATATTATAGGAATCATATGAATATTAGTTGGCATAGGAACATTAACCTTCAAAAATCTCAATAGGAAGAATTTATATAGAGAGACATATAATATAGTAAAGCTAAAACCATAGTTATGTTTCCTACTCACCCATACACGTTATATATATTATTTGATAAGAATAAATATTACTATAGAGTGAAGAAATTTGCATCTAACTATGATTAAAATTAATATATGAATTCAAAGATGGTTTTTGTATACTAAAAATTAGTTTTTTTCTAGTTTCTCTAATGATGTAATGAAATTGGTGAGTATTCAAGAAAAACTAAACATGGGTCACACAAGTGTGGTACTAATAAGGAACAATTGGTAATAAAAAGTGACCATACTTAAATATATAAAAATTATAATTGTAATAGAAACATTTTATGATCATTATATTGGGATTTGGATGTTAATACTATCTTGTAAGAAACCATAAGGAAGGTTTCTATACGATGTGATCAAATGGGTTTGTGACATCAAAGATAAACATTAAGGAATAAAAGTTTCAAGGATCAATTTATGGATCAAAAAAGGCATAATGATCAAATAATTTTTTAGAATGAATGGTTTCTAGGATTCTATAGGAGGTTAGGGGGAGTGATATAGTTTTACATGACATATATGTTTATATCATATGGAAAATATATGTTTAGTCTTATATTTATGTTAATATTGATGAAATAAAAATATATATGAATGAATGAATTAAAAATTCAATGTTTCAAGGAACAATATCTATAAATATAGAGCGAAAGGGTTTATTAGATCAAGTTAAATTAAATATATTAGATAAGTATAATTTATTATGACACATGGCATGTGACATATCTAGTATGATGTGTTAGAACATAGTAGGAGGTTTTTGTTGTGAATAGACTATATATGATTAGGAGTAATTTGAAAATATGTATAATATTAAATGATTTGCATTTAGGTTTGTTATTACATATGTGGAAGGAATAATAGGATAATATCAAACAAATCAAGGAGGACTGTAGGGGATGGTAGTCAAAACTATTCGACAGTGGTTTAGAAGGTAACATTTTCCATGCATTAATTTATTAGAGGAATGAAAATAATTTTTATCAAGGGGATATGTAATTCTTTTACTATAGGATTTATTTTATAAATAATCATTTTTTTTCTAATGAAATATTAACGAGAAAAACATATTACAACCATTGGTTTCACTATCAACATATACTTAGTACGTTTTGGTTTATGATGCAGCTTAAGAAGAGGGTTTAGCAATGTTTTGTTCTATATTTTAATGTTATACACATATAGTAATGCAGAATCATATTATGATAAAATTATAACTTTGGAATCATTTAATATAATGAATCATTTTTAGAAATTGGATCTAGTACAATTGGGGTTCTATTGGAGTCTGTTCCCATGAACAAACTACTTTTTAATTTCAATTACTAGTGTATTTAAGGACTTGAATATTAATAAATATTTTATTGAACAATGAGTGTTCTTCTTTGAAAAATTGTCATGATAATTTATTTAGATAAGCTATCACATCAAAAGGATATAATAGTTCCATGTAATGATGAGAACCTTGTTGTTATATGATGATATTATTAAATGAATATTCTATCGATGGATGGAATCATTTGACTCGACAAAAATGATACAAGATATCAAAAACATAAGTATTTTAAGACATCAAAATTTCTTATCATCAGTTTCACCCCTGGTAATCTCTAAGAGTGGAGTTTATGAGAACTGACCCACTAAAAGAAATTCTACTTTTTATATGTGTTATTGGATATTAGCATTCATGTATGTGTGTATTTTTCATTAGAATTGAGATTATTATTAATGTATATCATGATTAATTTATTTTTATGTATTTATGAAAACTATAATAGAATATAATCATAGTGATGTAGGATACATTGGGTGTATCAAGAATGATAGGACATTATTTAATATTTCTTAAAAAAATTCTATTCCATTTATTGTAATTAGATATCTGTCATCATTTGATTGAAATAGAACCATCCGATAAATCCATGGCCATGGTAATATATCAACATTTTCATTTCTAGAAGTAAAATAAACATAAATAATGTATATAGGTTGATGATATAAAGCATTAAACATTATTGATTAAATATAAAAATATATATTCTTTTATAGAGTGAATGTTTGTAGAAGGTTGTTATCATGACAATTTTAACTTATTTTTATATGATTTAATTGATATGATTCTAGATATTGATCTTGGAATTTATGATGGTTTTTTCCAAATTACAATAAGGAAGAGGCCAAGTTGGTCATACACTAAGTGTATCTATAATCTCAAATAAATTATATTTGAATTTAAAAGATTGAATAAAGAGTAGTAAAAATGTATTATTTAAAAATTATTCAGGTTGTGTTGATCAAATTAATTTAGTCACTATTTATTCAAAAGAATATTTACGTGAGTTGAGTATTAATTAAATATTTATTCACAAGGTAATAAATAACTACAAAAATACATAATATTTATTTATCTTTTATTTACTCTAAAGGTAAAATAAAATTATTTATTTGGTTACTATAATATTAAATAAATATTTATCTTTTTGTTGGTGAATAGAAAATTCATTTATATATGGAATTAATAATATAATATAATTTATTTATTTAAATAAATAATTTTATTCAAGGTTCGATAAATGATGAGTAGGATTTACTGGTCATGTTAAGGAGACACAATAAAATAATGATTAAATAATCAATGAGTTTAGTGAATGTTAATGAAATAATAAAAATAATATTATTATTCCAAATGGGGTTTTATAGAGTTAAGGATTTACTAAGGGCCTATGTGAAATAAAAAATTCTCTAACTGAGATATATAAACCCGACAGTATCATTTAGAGAGTTACACAAATCAATGCGAACAACAAATTTCCTCTCTAGACAATTATATCAAAACCTATAGAACCTTTCTCAAGAATTCCCTAAAAATAGAGACAATCAATCCCCCTCTTCCCTCTAAAGAGATTGAGGAAATAACATAGAGTCTTTCTGTAATGCCCCGACCCTAAAATTCCGAATCTGATTCATTATTTTATTAAATTTCTATGATTACAATGAATATAATCATGAAGGATAAATCATTTTGGAAGGTTTATAATGATATATTACATACATGATACCCATAATGTATTAGGAAATAGAAAATAGGAACATGATATGTAATAAAATGAAAAAAAATGCGTCCTTAAAATCTTATTCAAAGTTTCTTATTCATAATGTGGGAAAAGAAAACATAAAATGGGTGAGCTCAAATGACTAGTAAGGTTAAGTAAAAGTGAAGTTATAATGAAACAATATGAATAAATTAATATGGAATGGTAAATAAAAGATAACACATGCCATTCAATAACTATATGACGTAATATTTATATGGAAAGGTGAGAAACTGAAAACATGTTCCATTAAATCAAGTAGCTGAAAATTAAATATATCCCTAGATATATCAAAAAAAATATCATGGGTAAACAATAAATGAATTATTAATAAAGGAAATTATTAATTATTATATGTCATTTTTTTCAGGCACGTGATACATTTAGCATCACGGGAAATTTTAATCTATTTTCCAACTAATTTATCTCATATAACAATCGATGCATCGAGGTGCTTGCATTAATCGGTCCCCAACACGTAGGGTTTTCCTTAAATTGTCCCCAACCCATGTATTTAATGACCAAATAATTTCTCATATATTGAATTAACTATGTGCCTTATCAAATATCCATGTTGAATAAACAATATGTATTTTTCAATAATACCTTAAAAGATGACAAGTAACAATAAAAGTTGTTGATATGAAAACATTCTTGAAGAAAAAAAACATTAAACATTCCAAAGTGTCCTATACCACTTATAATATTTAAATCATAATTCCCCATGAACTAAATGAAAATTTTAATATCATTAGAATAAGTGTATTCATGATATATCATGTCAAAGGGTAGTATATACACTAAGTAAAAGTGAATTGTTTAAAAAAAACAAGTCTCAATGGAATGTAAATTGAGATGAAATCCCTTACCTTGAATTACATTTTAGGTGAACATACTTTAACTTTCTCTATAATAAACGTATTTTAATTTTATACTTTATAACATTTTTGTATTTTATCATTACTTTTGTTTCACATTTTAACATGTTGTATACAACTAATTAGACAATTATGTATTCCTTGGGAGTTTTGAGAAAATTCGGTTTATGAATCCAAAACAACTTTGGTACTATGGTAAAATGGGTCATTATATAATATATAAAGACTAATAATTAATTAATTATCATATTTATACATCAATTATTCTTTTAAAACCAATCATTAAATATGGTTATGAAAAATGTACCCACGTTACACTCAAGGAGATGGTGGGTCATACATATGCATGAGTAATATTCCCATTTTTCAATGATAATTATTCAAAGAAGTTAAGTAATAATATGTTCTGTTTATAGTGTGAATGAGTCACATCACTTTGAGAGGGTGGTAGTCCACACTTCCTCAGACAATGTTATCATATTAGCATAAAATGGAAAGTATTAAATGTGTCTGTAATAAAGGGATTAAAAAAGAATAAATAAATAATAAATATAATATATATCATATATAAAGATATTTTCTATTATAATTTCCACCATGATAGTTGGTAAAGGAAAAATTAACAATCATCATTTCATAAGACCGAAGTTCAATGTCCACAGAAACAACATGTTCATTACGCAATAGATGCAGGTGCGTATAGGTATAGGTAAAAATAATAACATGAGAACCTAATAGTATATTGAAGATACTGGTGTTGTTATGTAATCATAGAATAAGATGAGTATAGGGAGTGTAAAATGGAAATCAAACTGAAAATCTTGAGAGAAGACCTTACCTCTTAATCAGCTAACTTCTTTTGGTTCATACCAAAAGGTTTCCATGGAAGGATTTCTTGGAAAATGGATAATTCAAGGTCCACAAGATGGATTTTTTGAATCTATTTTGGTATATCATAGCTTATCCAAATAGGTTTGAGAGGTGTGAAGAATTGGGAGAGATACTAGCCTTTTAAAGGGAAAGAAAAAGACTAAAAATTGTTGGAAACACATTAGGTTTCCATAGGTTATTACCAAAAGAAGTCATAAAAAATGAATAATTTAAGGTTTAGGGGAGTGATATGACCATAAAATGGTTTTTGGGCAATTGGGTAGGTCATTGTTTCCTTTAATTTAAAGGTTTAGTCCTTTATTAAGCTTAATTTTACCATAATAATTGTAATAAATTTTAATTACTTTCACTAATAATTTTGGTCAAAACTAATTTAAAATTATTATAAATTATAAATTATCATGATTAAAAATATGGGATAAATTTTCCAACATTCTAATTATATAATTGGAAGAAATTAATTTAAATTTAGTCCTGCAGATGGGATAATAATGTGGGTTTTAAGGTAAAAATGTCCAAACATTTGCTATGTTTTTATAGTCAATTCAAAATGAAATTGATCCTAATTAAAAATAATTATTAATTGATAAAAATATTACCTAATTAATCTTTAAAAAAATTCCAAATATAATTTAACCTTATAAATAAATTAAATGAAAAATTAGTTTTGACCTAAAATTCGGAATTTTGAACTATTCATTAAAAAATAAAATATTTCAGAAAAATATACAGAATTCACCCTAACCTAATTATTATGGTTATATTTAAAATATGAATATTATTTTAACATATCAAGTCAATTAAAGTGTCAAAATTCAGATTTAAAATGGGTTATCCATTAAAAGGCGGTGGAATTACCTTTATAAAAATTTAGGTGTTTATGTGTAAAATAGGGTTTATTATAACTTATGAATATCAAAAATAGTGGATTAATATAAGTAATATTTGATTTAATAATATATATATATCATTAAAATAATTCAATAATTTTAATTAACTATTTTTATCAACACAAAACTCATCTGGAAGCATATAAATAATAATATATTTTTTTATATCCAATTAATTCTAATTTTTGTTTCTCATTAGTTGGTAACCAATGAATTCCTTTGATATTTATATTAATCTTAAATTTTCATAATATATCTAATAATATTCATAATCTTAAACATAACAGCTAGGATATATCATATTATATTAAATAATAACATTTTAATAATACATTGTTATTTGGTGAAACTCGGTCTTACATGTAAAGAAAGATATTGATGAAGGATGCTATTGTGTGAAATGAAAGATAACTCAATGCTTCATTAATTAAAATCTATATCATTCATTGAATTTAAAATAGTAAATATATATTAGAGTTTTAGGATAATATATTCCCTTACACATTTGGTGATGCATGTCACTCACGCTATCGAATACAAATTTGTATATTATAATTTTTGGGTGTTACATTCTCTCCACCATAATTAAATTACATGATGTAAATTTAATCCTAACCTCAGTAATATAGGGATTTAAAATAATCTATTTTTGAAATACCCACATCGTAAAAATGGTTAATATCACATCTTATTAACAATTGGGAAAGGAAATTACACTGTCACATTACTAGGTTGCCTGGTAGGAGAACATAGGTGGGAAATGGAAACATGGATATGGAATAAAAAGTTTAACAATCATGTTTTGATTAAGAGTGCTAGAGAATATGTTTAGATGATTTTTTTACCACAAAACCACAAACCATTGGTGTTATTAAAGATCATTGATACCATAAAAAATGGTGATAATTAAAAATAATTTTTTTTTCAAAACTATTTTTATAGTTAAAGAATTTTTTAATTGTACAAGTTTATAAGTAAATATACATTTTTTTAAACATAATATTTTAATTTTATTATTCCTTGAACTATTTCTACTTAATTTCTTAGAAAATGATGCATCATATGGTGAATTAATTCATTAACCTCTAAAATGTCAACCAATGATCATATTATACCACATAAATCGCTAATTTTTCCTATAGATTATGATCCAATCACTACTGAAGGAGAGTTACTGAATTTAAAAATTTAACTTATCACTATACTTTAATCAATAAGAAGTATCTCTACAATCATCACACAATAAATATGTGAACACCTTCATCATGTATCATTTTAAAATATGGTAATAACTAGAATCACTATAAAACCTTATTGGGATTGTGAATTCTTTTTTATTCCTTAACCAACACACAAGTTATTAGATATATTAATTAATTGAAAAAGTGGTGTAAACTCCATAAATGATATCATAGAGTACTTTTTTAAAAGTCATTAATTAGTCCCAAGGTATTCATCACTTTTCAAAATCAATCATTTCTTTATAATTATCTCAAAATCAAGAAAATTTTATGGCTTGTATTTCACTCAATCATGTGTTTTCTAAATTTTTTTATCTTTCTAATAAATAAATTTTCTTCGTACCATTCATTATATGATCTTAATTACTTAAAAAAAGTAATGCAGTACAATATTTACATATTTCATAAATCATATGATGATAAAATCATAAAATAATACTTTAACATCATATTTATTATATCTAAAAACATATTTACATTAATCATTACACCATAGTTGTGTCAATAACATATGATTATCCTCGATCCCTTAGATTCTTCTGAGGTATATTATCTCAAAGATTATTGCATTCATTTGCGTAATTCCCCATCTCCTTATAGTTGATACTTTTAATATTAGTATTTACCTTCATTAATTTGTATTCTTTTTCCTAGTCACCATTTTTTATGCACTTATAACAAACTCACAATCATTTTAAGGATTTTCTTTGGTGATTATTTCCAAATTTTTCACAAGTTATAACTTCTCTCCCTTCATCTTCTTTGACTCATTCCCTTCTTCATGGTGTTTAGAAGACCTATTCTTCTCTTTATTTATCTTTAATACATAAGTTATCAAAAGTTCCTTATCTATTTTGATGGATGATAAAACTATCTCTTTGTATGATGGTAAATTCCTAGAAACCAATTACCTTCAAATATTTGTCTTAAGAACTTAAAAGAAGTGGTCGATATTACACTCTGTGTTGCGTATATAATCTATAGCATACCCAGATAACCTTGTAAATGTATCATCATAATCCACAGGACTTTATTATTCCCTATACTTTAAGGAATGTAACTTCCTCTTCATATCAATTTTTTGATCATGAGGGAAGTATTTATCAAAAAATGTCCCCTGAAAAGTTTACCATTCCACAAGTTCAATTTATTCTTCTCCTATTATATTTTGGATCAGAGACCACCACTGGTTAACATCACCTTGGAGATAATAGACCAAAAGTGTAACCTTTTCCTTTATATTACTTTCTAAGGTAGTAAATAACTATTCTAGAGACTTAATCCATTACTGAGCTACAATTGGATTAGTAGTCCCACTAAATTATGGGGGCTTATTCTGCATAAAGTGATCCAGCTTAGTAGATTCTTTCCATGTAATAGGTTTCTCCATTAAGGAAAGGTTATTTGTCATAACATAACTATGCTACCCTAATATATCCATATTTTTTCAATTTCAAAACCTGCTGTATTTATTTCCTTAGTTGGAAAATATCTACATTTTCCATGAGTAGTGATAAAATTCTTCCTTATAGGTGTCATTTCTATACAATTTAATACATTGGATTATTTCATTATGTTGTTAAAATTGTATAAATCTAAATAATGTATATCACATTGCATAAATTTATGCATGATGCATCTTGGAATCTTAAACTTTGGTAACATTGGGGAAATTATTACTTCTAAATCCTTCAGAATGGTAGGTAAAGAAAATGTGTGCTATCTTATGAGTATCTCGAAGGAGTGTCAAATTAAGTGCATAGTAAGGTTGTTTTTCATGTACAAGGCTACCCAAAGTTAGGTCTAGAGCACCTCTTCAGATTTTTTACTCCTTGGTAAATTTGTCCCAAAACAACATCCACTAGTAGTAACCATACATCGATGTATTATTATGTATAATCACATAATAACTACCATACCAAAATTCTAATATGTTCTTCTAAACTTATCCTCAATATATTTCTTAGTGTGTCTATTCCTAATCTATGTTTTCTAAATCTAGTTTCCAAGGTTACTACAAAACTTCATCAAATACCAACAATAATGCCCCATCCCCAAAAGACTAAAGATGGTGTATTATTTTATTACATTGGAATGAATACACGGGAATCAAACTCCAAAGCAGTAATCATTATAGCTGTTATGGAAATCCAAATTACATACATGATACCCATTATACATTGGTAAATATAAAATACAAACATGATACATAATAAAATGAAATAAAATGCATCCTTGAGATTTTATTCAAATATTTCTTCTTCATAACTTGTGGAAAGGAAACATTATAAGGGTGAGCTCAAATTATCAGTAAGAATAAGTAAAAAGGAACCCAAAATGAAACAATATGAATAAATTAACATGAAATGGTAAATAACTAATAACACATTCCATTCAATAACTACATAAGAAAATATCAATACGGCAAGGTATGAAACTGAAAACACATTCCATTAAATCAATAAAGTGAAAATTAAATACATACATAGATATATCGATTGAAAATATCAAGGATAAATAATAACTAAATTCTAAAAAAAGGAAATTACAAATTATTGAACATTATGTTTCCCATGAACATGAAAAATTTACTATCAAGAGACAATTTAAACAATTTTTACAAATAATTCTTCTCATCAGACTACTAATTCATTGAGGGGCTTGCATTAACCGATCCCTAACCCATAGATCTTTCCTTAAACAGTCCTCGACCCCTGTATTGTGTAATGACCAAAAAATTCATTAATGAAAAATTCTCTCAGTCTATTTAAATGTCTTCTTATGGTTATGTAAAACGTATTCAATTATTTGTTTATATGTTTTAGATTTTAAAATACCGTTAAGAATTATGACTGTTTCTAATAATGCCGTTGAACAATGATCACAAGATTAGTATTAATATAGGGCTTTAACAAATCCAATTTACTCAGATAAAGGAAGTGATGGCCTCCTCCAGTAGACTTTCCCAATATGAATCCCATTTTTCAGATCTCGGGAAGTATGGGGAATCATTGGGCTTCACTTTTGACCAAGACCAAGCAGAACTTGAATACGTTAAGCTCGAGTGGAACCGTCTACAAGAGATGTGGAAGTTGACAGAGATTATCACTCGAGAAATGTTATCTAAGCCACCCCAAGAGTCTATCACCATCGTACACCTAACCCTAAGGTATTATATGGTTTTTTAAGGGTTTATTTAATAAGACTCTAATACTATGACCATTTACATTGTTTTGGTCTAAATAATATACTTTTATTTTATTATTATTAATTTTTAAATAGTTTTTAAAGCACAAATAGTATTTTTAGTTAATATTAAGCTATGAAATCAATTTTGATGAATTAATAGATTTTGGAATTAAATAATATTTTAATAAAATATTATTATTAAATTACTAAATATAAATAATTAAATAATTTTTATGAATACAATAGTATTTTTTTAAGGTTTGAAAACGTTTTTTTTCAAAACCCCTAAATTTTCGATAAATGTAAGTTTTTCTTTTAAAATTAAAAATTCACAAATTTAGAAAATTATTTAGATAAAATTAATATTATTTTTGGAAACAGGATTTTGAAATTATCCAATAGTGAATTTTTTATAATTTTTTGAGATAGTTAAATTTTTCTGTAAAAATTAAATACCATTTCAATATATAATGCGTTTTATGACATCATAATGACTCAATAGTGATGTAATAAAATAATATAAATATTAATTTCATCCAATATATGTTTTAACATAAAAATAATGTAATTTTAGGTCTATTTGATTTATTTTACAAAGCCTTAGTGGACCCTCCAAGACTTATAAAGCATTTTGTCTTTTTAAATTGATTTCCTTAAGAGTGTGACTCACCTCTACATAAGTAACCCTAGTATTTTAATAAATTTGGACATTGGACTTGTCAAATATTCTTTTCTAGTACCTTTTGGAAAAAACCATGGGCAAAAACCATGGGCTGGTTTGTGGTTTTGATTAATTTAATGTGAGGTGTCCCAAACCTAAATAATAAATAATTCCCTCTCCTTTCCTATATAAACCAAACAATTCTCTCACTTCCTCTTCACTCAAAGACTTTTGAGTTCATCAATACTATTTACTTCTCTCTCTAAAATCCTCCCAAGGTTTCCCAAGCTCCCAAGAAGCCTCTCTCAAGCATTTTGGATCACACTTCCAAGCAAGGGATTTCTTTCTTTTCATTTTTTGTCTCAATTTCATCATGTTGTTATAACCTTTTAATTTCAATTAAAAATTTTGTGGTATGATTTATAACTTTCTCCTTACTTCTTTACTTATGTTTTATTGATTATATAACCCTTTCTCTCTCATTAATTCTACCCATGTACACCCGTTACCATGCCGAAATTCCATAAAGAATTTATCTCTTCTCATTTACATTCAAGAAATTATTTTATATTATGAATATAAATTACATTACATATTTTGGGAAATGTATCTATGTGACCCCCTTACTTTCCATTACATGTAAATATTATGCTACACCCATTACTCTCTCATCAACCATTTTTATGAATTCTAATGTCACGTCGTTATGCTGCCGAAATTACACTGCGATTTTCCAAGCCAAATTCATTATGTAGTGAATACCATAAACATTAATCTTTCAAGGGTATTCACCTTTGTGAACATTTAATTACTTATTATATAGTCACATGAATTAATTTCACATTCCTTTCTCATGGTAAAAATGATAATGTTTTATGATTCCATATTGTATATTCAATATGTCACACTTATGCATGAAATGAAATGTTTAAGAAAGGTTCACCCTGATAGCACTCCAATGCTTTGGGTAAAGTATAGTATCATTATAAGTCACGTGAAATGAGTTTTGAATCATTCTAATTTAAGTGCAATGAGGGTTTACTCATGCTTCATGTGCAATGAGGGTTTACTCGTGCTCCATGTGAAATGATCCTTGGCTCATGCTAATTCCATGTTATGTGTTGTTTCAACATCTCCATGTTTTGATTATCATGATTTATCAGGCCTTTATGTTCATGTTTCTCTTGTGATCCATTGGTATTCCTATTTTCAAACATGTTATTCCATGTTTATTCTCTTACTGGGCTTTATAGATCACTGTTTTCTTATGCATGTCCTTAGGTTATCCTATAGAATGCTAAGTACGAGGGAATGTAGTGGTCATGTAATGGAAGATTTCAATAAGATATTGTGTTCTATGATTTAAGTTGTTTTGTAATGTACCTAATACAGAAATACACTAGACCTTTCGATATTTTATTTTGTATCAAGGGAAGTTTTTATGTAATAAATCATGTTTATGTATGTAATAAAGAGAGGGTTGTTATAGTTGGTATTAGAGAATAAGTTTAGTTGTATTTGTTATTAGGATTATAAAACCCTTGTGAAGCCGTAGAGACAAGACTACCTATAATAAAAACATATTTATGTTTTGGTGGGTATTGAGTAAGTTGTTTATCAAGAAAATACATCCCTGTCAGGATATGAGCAGGTAGAGGCATATCTAGCACAAATGTACCTAGGAGTGAAAACCCCGATAAGGAATTTTGGGCTTGACCTGAGGTATCCTGGTACATGACAATGGGCTTGCTGCAGTCTTAGTTACGACACTCTTAGGGGATATGCATTAGTAAATTCACAATCTTAGTTTGAACCCTTATTATTAAAATTAAAAAAATTCCCCTAAGAATATATGTTATAAAGTAGATCATAGATAACATAGATTGAAGCCTATATATTCATAAGTTTAGAAAACTAAAATAATTTATAAGGCATATATTTTATTCCTTGGATTACCCTCTATGTATTACCCCTAACTTTCCTTTTATTCCATCTAATGGCTGGTAATAGAATGACTTGGGCTAACAACCAATGTGAAGATCAATGCGATGACTGTTCTAATGAGATGCCCAATACAATGGGAGTAGGAATCGAGAACTTTGTCACTAGAAACTCTTAGTTAACTCAATATTTGATTAGAAACATGGGTCAAGAGGAACATTCAACCCCTCAAAGAAAGAACAATTTGCTATCGAGAGCTTCATGAGATAAAGGCCTCCAAATTTTAATGTATCATCTGATCACTCAATCACTGAAAAATGGATCAAATCCATTAAAAAGATCTTCTCTATCCTTCATTGTTATGAAAAATAGAAGGTTATCCTGGTTGCTTATCGTATGGAGGGTGAAGCATTTCAATGGTGGACATTGATCAAAAATATCAATCTTGAGGGGGAGATCGAGGTGTTGGAATGGAAGGATTTCCAGAAGATGGTTTTTGATAAACATTTTTTGCACACCCTCCGGCTTAAGATGGAATGGGGATTCCATGCCCTCAAGAAAAAAGATGACGAATCTGTCGAAGCATGCGAGGAAAACTTCACAAGTCTTGCATGATACGCCTTCGACTTTTCATTACCCTATAATTCAAGGTTGGTTGCTTCTTTGGTGGGATAAAACCTAGCCTGCGGAAATCCATGGAGATCCGCGACATCGAAGGATGCGAGGAAATTGTCTGATGTGCCCTCATGGTAAAAATGGAGGTCGAAGAATCTCAAGGGTATCATTTGGATAAAAAAAGAAAGGCGGGTTTCAATTCTAGTTGTTCGATGGATAAATCCAACGGTGCTATGAAGATCCAGCACCCCACTTGATAATTGTGTGGAAAGAAGCACCCCAGAAATTGCCTAAAGGGGATAAGGATTTGCTTTATGTGTGGAAGAGAAGGGAACCTAGCTGTTAACTACTGACAAGAGAAACCTGCCACTGCATAAAAGGAGAGGAACACTTCGTTCGACTATCAACGTATTGTTCATTGCTTCAACTGCAAAGAACCCGGTCACCTTGCAAATTAGTGACCAAAGACAACGGTTTTCAAAGGAAACCAACAACCTCCAAGGTAGTAAGGGAGAGATTTTTCCATCACTACTGTCGAAGTAAACCCTGACAACGAAGTGGTGATATGTACGCTAGTTATTCATTCAATAATAGAGAACATACTTTTTGATTTTGGTTCTGGTCATTATTTTATATCAAGGAAGTTTAGTAGAACCATCCCAGCACCCCCACAAATCATGGAATTAAGGATGCTGGTGAGTACAAAAAATGGGGAAATCATTTACTCCCTTTAATATATCTCCTTTTCTGTCATAATTTGTGGATTGAAATTCCTGAAGAACCTCATCATACTCCCTCTGGTGGAATTTGATACAATTCTTGGCATGAATTGGATTTCCTTATATAGGGAGAACATAAATTTCCATGAGAGGGAAATCGCTCTCCATGTGGAGAATCGACCCCCAATTCTATACAAGTGTAAGTAGGAGGATGCATCTTCTTTAGAACCATCATCTCAAGCGTGGATATTACTACCCTATGAGAATGCGTATCTGGATCAGATTATCGAGTCCAAGGAAGAAACAATCCTTAAAGACATGCCTATTTCTATGGAATTCACTGAAGTGTTTCTAGAGGAATTGTATGGTCTTCCTACTAGAAGAGATGTAAAATTTTCAATTGACATTATACCTAGGGGATTTCCAATATCCACGACTCTTTATAGAATAGATGTTGTGAAGCTTGAGGATCAGAAGAAACAACTACAAGAGAATCTGAATAAAGGGTTTATACTTCCAAGTGCTTCACCATGGGGTGCACCAGTCCTCTTCGTCAAGGAGAAGGATGGGTCAATGTGCCTTTGCATCGATTATCATGATCTTAACAAAATCCTGATAAAAAAATTATCCTCTACCATGAAATGATGAATTATTCGAGCAGCTTCTTGGAGAAAAATACTTCTCCATGGTGGATTTTTGATCGGATTGTTATCAACTGAGGGTGAAGAAGGAAGATATCCCCAAGACTGCTTTTCATACAAGATACTTGGACTATGAATTCATATTAATGCCTTTCGGACTCACTAATGCTCCAGAAATCTTCATGGACTTGATGAATAGATTATTTAGAGATTACAATGAGAAATTTGTGGTAGTATTAATAGATGATGTTATAATATACTCCAAAACCAAGGAGGATCATGAGGAGTATATGAGAAATGTACTAGAGACCTTGCTAAAGGAGAAGCTCTATGAAAAGTACAACAAATGTGAGTTATGGTTGAAGGAGGTCTCATTCGTGGGTCATATCATCATAAGAAATGGGATATCTGTGGACCCCTCCAAAACAGATGCAATTGAGGGATGGTCGAGGCCAACATCGGTAACAGATATCCATAGCTTCTTGGGGTTAGTTGGATATTATCACTAATTTGTGAGAAATTTCTCATGATTGTACAACCCTCTTACCAGGATAACTCGAAAGGGAGTAAAGTTCACTTGGAGTGATGAATGTGAAGAATGTTTTAAGGAGTTTAAAAGGAGTCCTATCACTATTCCCATGCTCACATTACCCACAATTGGAGATTTTTTTTTGGTATTCAGTGATTCTTCGAAGAAGGGCATAGGCAGTGTGTTGATGAAAAATGACAAAGTCATTGCCTATGCTTCATGGAAATTGAATGTTCATGAGCAGAATTATCCAACACATGATTTAGAGTTGGTTACAGTGATATTAGCTTTTAAAATTTGGAAACATTATCTATTTGGGGAGAAGTGTAAAATATATACTGACCACAAAAGCCTCAAGTATATATTCACATAGAAAGAGTTGAACATGCGCAAACGAAGATGGTTAGAGATAATCAAAGACTATGATTGCTCAATCCATTACCACCCTGGGAAGGAGAACAAGGTGGCATATGATCATATTAGAAAGGACCGAGCGATTCTATCATCGATGAGAATTTATAAGGATCCAATCTTACAAGATTATATGAAGATGGACATTGGAATAAAAAATAATGGAATATCATCAATCCTTCAACAAATGATTGCTCTGCCGTATCTTTTGGAAATGTTAAAGGATGCTAAAAAAGGATGATGTGGGAATTCAGAAGAAAGTGGAAGCTCTCAAAAAATGGAAATCCATGAATTTCAATGTTAATGAAGAAGGAATTGTGAGATTTGGGAAAAGGGTATGTGTTCCATCAAGTCCGGAGCAGAAGAAGAAACTTTTGGATGATGCATATAATTAAAATTTCTCTATTCAATCAGGAAACACAAATATGTATCGAGATATCTGAGATCATTATTGGTGAGATAATATGAAGAAGGAGATCGCTGAGTATACATCAAAGTGCATGGTGTGTCAGAAAGTGAAGGTAGAGAGGCGGAAGTCTAAGGGGATGATGCAACTATTTCTCAAACCCGCCTAGAAATGGGGGAACATCCCCATGGACTTTGTCACCAGGCATTCGAAGACATCCAAAGGAAACAATGCTATATGGGTTGTTGTGGATCGTCTTACAAAGGCTTTATAATTTATTTCTATCAGGGAGGATTTCTCATTGGATCAACTATAATGGATATATATATAAGGGAAGTGGTAGGGCTATATAGAGTACAACTATATGTTATATCCGATCGAGATCCAAGATTCACCTTAATGTTTTGGAAGAGACTTCAACATGCTCTGGATACTGATCTGAATTTTAGTACGAATTGTCATCCTCAAACTAATGGCCAGTATGAGAAGACTATACAAATAATGTAAGATATGTTAAGATCATGTTCAACAGACTTTAAATGAGGATGGGATCAACACCTTCCTCTGTAACAGTTTCCACTCGAGAATCCGAATGTCACCTTATGAAGCCCTATTTGGAAAGAGGTGAAGAGCACCGACATGTTGGGATGAAGTCAATGAGCGTAAGCTGCAAGGACCAAAAATGGTCGGAGAAATTATGGAGAAGGTGAAAACCATTCAACAATATATCAAGGCAGCCCAGATTCGATAGAAGATTTATATAGATAACCATCAATGAGACCTTGAGTATAAAGTTTATGACATGTTATTTCTACACATATCTCCATGTAAAAGGGTCACAAGGTTTGTAAAGTAGGGGAAGTTAAGTCCTAGGTACATCAGCCCCTTCGAGATTCTTGATCATGTCGGGGCTGTGGCCTATCGACTAGTACTTCCACCTACAATGGCCTAAGTACATGATGTCTTTCATGTATCCCTCTTAAGGAAGTACATATCTAACCCTTCACATTTACTCTCTTTAGAGGAATTAACATTATATGATGATATTTCTTACGATGAGAAACCAGTGAAGATCTTAGATCATAGAGAAATGTTCTACAAAAAAAGACAATGCCCCTCATCAGGGTGTTGTGGCAAAACCAAAAGTTTGAAGAAGCGATGTGGGAGTCAGATGAAGGGATCAAGAAAAGTTACCCACATCTGTTTTATTATGGGAAAAGGAAATTTCTTGGGTGAAATTTCTTAAGGGGGGAATATTGTAACGATCCAAAAATTCATTAATTAAAATTCCTCTTGGTCTATTTAAATGTCTTATTATGGTTATGTAAAATGTACACACATATTTTGTTCTATGTTTTGGATTTTAAAATACCTTTTAGAATTGTGACTGTCGCTAATATTGCCATTGAGCAGTGATCTCATGATTAGTATTAATATAGGGCTTTAACAAATCCAATTTACTCAGAAAAAGGATGCGATGGCCTCATGCAGTACACTTTCCCC